>JAUIMM010000005.1:3362500-4562500 GCA_031769625.1 Taudactylus pleione
TACATGTATCTATTTAATAAACAGCATCTTTACCTAGATATTTGCTTAAGATTCCAGATTAAACATAGTAAAGTGGAATTTGGTCTACTGTACATTATTTTTATATGTAATCCACACAAGAGAAATTATTAAAAGCACTGAATATACAGCCATGGCCAAAAGTTTTGAGAATGACACAAGTAGTGCTTTTCACAAAGTCTGCTGCTTCAGTTTTTATGATGGCAATTTGCATATACTCCAGAATGTCATGAAGAGTGAACAGATGAATTGCAATTAATTGCAAAGTCTCTCTTTGCCATGACAATGAACTTAGGCCCTCATTCAGAGCCGTTCGCTATTTGCGGTCGTTCGTTCAAAAACAAGGGGTGGCTATTCAAATGATCCGTTCGCACATTGCAGTCTGTTCACACCTCTAAGTCTGAACGAGCGAGCAAAACATACGCTCGTTTTTTTGCTAAAAACGCCCCTTGGCCGCTCGCACCATACGTCATGTCCGCTATTTATTAGATTAATCGAGTACATCGTACAGCGTATGAACTGCTCGCTATTCTTGTGGTTGGTTTTCTCAACCGCTATTTTGCGAGCAGTTCTGAGTTAAAAAAAAACAAGTGATGTGGTCAATGACGCTGCTGTATTAATTATGCACTCCCTTAAAACTCCCGTTTTGACCTTTAAGCACGCCTGCATTCGAATTCCACTCCCCCGTTTTCAAGCACCTTCCCCTGTTACCACCCACATACGCCTCATTCTGTCACTCAAAATAGCAGGCATTCGCTATATAGCGTACAAACGATTTTCAGTCGCACTGACTGGTTCACGCATGCGTACTAAAAACCGTACGCATGCGCAGTTGTGCGAACATAGCTCGGAACGAGCGTACTGCCGCTAGCGAGCGGCTCTGAATGAGGGCCTTAATCCCAAAAACAAAATTTCCACTGTATTTCAGCCCTGCCACAAAAGGACCAGCTGACATCAGGTCAGTGATTCTCCCGTTAACACAGATGAGTGTGTTGACGATGACAAGGCTGGAGATCACTCTGTCATGCTGATTGAGTTAAAATAACAGGCTGTAAGCTTTAAAAGGAGGGTGGAGCTTGAAATCTTTGTTCTTCCTCTGTTAACCATGGTTACCTGCCATGGAAATACGTGCCGTCAGCGTTGCTTTGCACAAAAAGGGCTTCACAGGCAAGGATATTGCGGCTCATAAGATTGCACCTAAAATCAACCATTTATCGGAACATCAAGAACTTCAAGGAGAGGGTTCAATAGTTGTGAACAATACTTCAGGGCGCCCAAGAACGTCCAGCAAGCGCCAGGACCGTCTCCTAAAGTTGATTCAGCTGCGGGATCGGGGCACCACCAGTGCAGTGCTTGCTCAAGAATGGCATTAGGCAGGTGTGAATGCAGCTTGGAGGATGGCCTGGTTTCAAGAAGGGTAACAAAGAAGCCACACCAGGAAAAAAAAAAAAAATCGGGGACAGACTGATATTCTGCAAAAAGTACAGGGATTGGACTGCTGATGACTGGGGTAAAGTTATTTTCTATGATGAATCCCCTTTCAGATTGTTTGGGGCATCTGGAAAAACGCTTGTCCGGAGAAGGAAAGGTGAGCGCTACCATCAGTTCTGTGTCATGCCAACAGTAAAGCATCCTGAGACCATTCATGTGTGGGGAAGTTTCTCAGCCAAGGAAGTGGGCTCACTCACAATTTTGCCTAAGAACACAGCCATGAATAAAGAATGATACCAAAACATCCTCCAAGAGCAACTTCTCCCAACGATCCAAGAACAGTTTATTGACGAACAATGCCTTTTCCAGCATGATGGCGCACCTTGCCATAAGGCAAAAGTGATAACTAAGTGGCTCAGGGAAAAAAACACAAAATTTTGGGTCCATGGCCAGGAAACTCCCCAGACCTTAATCCCATTAAGAACTTGTGGTCAATCCTCAAGAGGCGGGTGGACAAACAAAAACCCACAAATTCTGACAAACTCCAAGCATTGATTAGGCAAGAATGGGCGGCCATCAGTCAGTATGTGGCCCAGAAGTTGATTGCCAGCATGCCAGGGCGAATTGCAGAGGTCTTGAAAAAGAAGGATCAACACTGCAAATATTGACTCTCTGCATAAACTTAAATGTAAAAGTGTCTTTGACCAGTGTTCGCAAATATGCGCTATAGCGCATAATTTACCCACTAATGAGGATCAGGGACTCACTTTTTCAGAATGGGTGAGTCCTCGGGGACACGCTCCGCTGCCGGCCACTCCCCAGCTCCTGGTAACATGATTGATGTCTAACCCTGGCCCGGCTACAGGGTAGACATCAGAAAGGAGGTGGAGCCAGCCGTTAGGCGCCGCTTGATGCTGCAGCTCACTCAGCGTGCTTCTGAGTGGACTGCCCCAGCATGAAGACGACTGCGGGCTGCGAAAACTGCGCCCCTCCCCCCGGTGTGCAGAAGACTGCGGGTCGCTTCCCCTCCTCCAGCATGGAGAAAACTGCGGGCCGCCTCCCCTCCTTCCCCCTCGGCATGCAGAAGACAGCGGGCCGCCTCCCCTCCCCCGGCATGATGAAGACTTGGGCTGCCTCTTCTCCCCCCAGCGTGATGAAGACTCAGGTCCTCTCCTCCCTCTGCATTTAAAAGACTGTGGTCCGCCCCCCCTCCTCTGGTGTAAAGAAGACAGCGGCCCAGCCCCCAACTTAAGATGACACCTGGCACCCTAAAGCAGGTAGCACTGCGCGTGGGCTTAGTGTTGTGCTGTGGGGGGTGAAAGAAGGAAGGAAGGGTAACAGGTGTACCGCTGTCAGCTAGAAGTGAATGCAGACGCGAGGCCCCGCCCCCTCCCCTCAGTGACAGTTTCAGTCAATAGCCAGCCAGGCGCCTGCTGTGAATGGCCCCAGCACTCCCCGGCTTTCTGCCTCCCCTGCCTTCTCTTGTCCCTGACTAGCCCCCTGCAGCTCCTCTCCCCTCTAATACCCGGTGGCACCCAGCCCCTTCTCTTGTCCTGCCTACCCCCCTGCAGCTCCTCTCCCCTCTAATACCCGGTGGCACCCAGCAACCCTGACATCAGTTACTAGCCACGTTGGCATAGAGCGGGAATAGAAATGGAAAGGTATATTTCTTCTGTATTTGTACCTGGAAGTGACTTGGGTGAGGGCGGAAGTGCGGTTCCCTGCCCACACAGTTCACTAAAAAAGAAACTTGTCCCCTCGCTACGCTCAACACAAAATTATATTCCCCCTCTATGCCCACTTGGATGGTAGGGAATGACGTTGGACAGTAGCTGATGACGTCAGGGTACAGAAACTGAAGGGGATCTAGCTGTAACCGAATAGAAGCCTGTGGCAAGTGAAGCGAGTCCATGAGGGTACAAATCTCTACTATCGGTGGGACAACATATCAGCGCTGTGAGGGCCTGGAACTGCACTTCTGCCCTCACTCCACATCACGTCCAGGTCCTTAGGATGAAGGGGAAATAAAATTAACCCTTACTCCTGTCCCTGCCTACCCCTCCACCTCCAATACCCAGTGGCACCCAGACCCTTCTCACTTCCCTGCCTACTCCTCCTGTCCCTAGCGACCCTCTTCCTTCTCCTGTACGTGGCTCTCCTCCACATCCCAGCACCTTCTTCTGTCCCTGCCTACTCCTCCTGTCCCCGGTTCCCCTCACCAATAATCTGACTCCCCGAATCTTCCTGTTCCCATCTCCCCACCTCCTACTCCTGTTCCCGACTCCCCACCTCCTACTCCTGTTCCCGGATTTTCAAAAAATTATTCAGAAACTACAGTTTCTGCATAATTGTAAGAACAATCAAATGCAGAAGATTTCACAGAAATGGGGACTGCAGTCTGACATCTGTACAAAACTGAAGCTATTGGGGGTATCAGAGGGGCATTCTAGGGGTATGTGAGAAAGTGTGGTGGCATGTGGGGGGTCCGAGGGGCATATGGGGAGGTCTAAAGCATAAATTATGATGGGACTCAGAAATGGTCAGGTAGGACCCCATTTTTTTAAAGCGCCGGGTCCCTGGGACCCACATATTTTGCCGCTCAGCGCGATCACTGTTGACACTTGTGATGCTTGTAGTTTTACTTCAGTATACCATAGTAAAATCTGACAAAAAGGTCTAAAAACACTGAAGCAGCAAACTTTGTGAAAACCAATACTTGTGTCATTCTCAAAACTTTTGGCCATGGCTGTACACTGCTCAGAAATTCTCTGTATGTCAATAGAGCTGTGATGTTTAAGATTCATTTTTTTAATTGTAACGTTCTATATTAAATATCATATGATTGAGATTTATGAATAAACTGTATTTTTTATAGTTAACCATTCATACTGATTAATTTGTATTCAGCAGCACAATGGTGTAATGATTAGCATTGCAGCCTCACAGCACTGAGGTCTTCGGTTCAACTCCCGCCATGGCCATAACTATGTGGAGGCTGTATATTCTCCCTTTACTAGAACAGGTGTTCTCCGGGTACTCCGGTTTTCTCTCGTAATCCCAAAAAATATACAGATAGGTTAATTGTCTCCCAAGAAAACATTTACCCTAGTGTATGTGCATATGGTAGGGAACATCGACTGTAAGCTCCAATGTGGCAGGGACTCATGTGAAAGGCCAAACATTCTCTGTACAGTGCTGCGGAATTTGTGTGCTCTATATAAATAACTGGTAAATAACTGCGCTCATAATCGCTAAAACATTATCATTTGATAAATCTACTCTAAGAAATGATCTTAAACAGCTGATGGCTGAAAAATACATTGTATTGCTAGTACAAATAACACATACCACAGTCCTGTTTAGGTATACAAAATATAACTGTATATTTGTGATCATTATAAAAATTTGATTATTTGGGGGAAGTTTAGCATAACAAACAATCAAAAATGAGTACTGCAGCCAAGAAAATAAAAAAAGAACACTCACTGCATGCATGAAGCTGTATTATTTTTGAACTTTACACAACCTAATTAACTGTTCTTTTGGTCTTATGGAGAAGTATTTTAGTCGGATTCAATATATCGACATTCACAATGTCGATACTGACAAAGCAGCATTGCCAGAATGCTTTCAATAACCCACTATTGACATTCTATGTAAATCTAACCCCAACCCAAAGAGGAACCCTAGTTGTAACATCCTGTGTTGACCATATCGACATTATGCTGTAGACATTCTGAATGTTAACATGATGACTGCATACCCAAAAGAGTACTGTGCAACACATGCAGCTTTCTGCATCTGGGTAACGGAGGAGTTCCACATATTGATCAGTAATTTAGACCTATCATCTTTCGCTTTTTGTTTACAAATAGATCAAACAGCTTGTGATTGGTCCACAGACAGTGGGTAGTGCAGACTGCGCAAGATTTACTTAGAACTTTAGCAGTTTTCTTTTTATCCAGTTTATTTAGATCAAGTCAAAGAATAAAAAAATAAAGCTACAGTATTCTAATCTAAACAGAAAACCATATAAATAGCAAATAGCAAAAAAGAAAAACAAAAAATTGCCTTGGGACTTAGGGCCTAATTCAGATCCGCTCGGGTCGATGTTGGCCAAGTGCGCATGCGCACGATGGAGGCGGCTCCATCGTGCGCATGCGCGAGACTCGAATAACGACGGCCAAGCCGTCGTTATGGGTTTCACACCAAAGGGGGCGTGCTGTCGATGGTGAGTGACAGCACGCCCCCTTTGGTGGGTGTGCCGGGGGCGTGGCTGCCCAGACAGAGGCGTTCCATGGGAACGCCTACCGTCTGGGGCCAGCCCCAATGACATCACAAGTGATGTCAGTGGGAGTGCTTTTGGCTCTGATAGAGCCGAAAGCACTCCAGGCCTAGCAGCAACGAGACCCTACTGCAAGGGTCTCATTGCAAGCCCGATGGTCACGATGGTCTTGACCATCGCGACCATCATTTTGGCCGCTCGCTATAGCTGTGGGTGGTCACCCACAGCTATGTGAGCGGCCAGGAGGCCGCTCTTAAATTCAGAGGGATGGCCCTGATTCAGAGCGAGCGCTCTGTCAGAGCGTCCGGCTCTGAATCAGGGCCTTAGCCTCTTGTGGCTCTGAGTGGCTGGTTAGCTGCTGCGGATACTTAAGCTTCATTCTGTGTGTATTCACTGCAAGGGAAGACCAAGCGCACCTGATTTTACATCAAGGTGTTCAGGAGAAAGACACACGCCTCCATATAGATTTTCTACATTGCTGAGGTCTGGTGTGATAAATTTTCCTGTAGACAACAGCATTCCATATTGGATCCTCCAGTGGAACACTTCACAGTACACAGCCACAATACACAGCTCAACCATCCTGACTCGAGACAAACCGGCAAGGGATTTCTCAGCGCAAGCTTTCCAAGAAAGAAATGAAAATATCATAGCAAGGGACTGTCTGCCTCCAGCTGCACAGGGATTAAGACACTAGAGGGAAGGAGGGTGCACACAGTCTAAACTTCTGACTTCCGGTGCAAAATGTATTTATCCTTTGGCAAGTATGAATATTAACATTACTCTATCTAGACGCTACCATCTCGTCTCAATTACAGCAACCACGCTCTTCAGGTCTCCCCTCACCAACCTTTCTTCAACCTTTCTTTAACACAACTACTAGATTGATCTTTCTTTCACGTTCTGTTTCTTCCTCCACCTTCTGCCAACCCTAACACTGCCACGCTATCCACTAGAGAATCCTCACAGACTCCTTTATAGCGTTTACCCTCTCCTCTCCCAAACACATCTTCCTCTGAACTCTCATGTTCCCTCTGGTCGGCTGATGACTGCCATCCCTCCTCCCAATCCACGGTATGCTCTCCATAAGTCTCCAATGCTTCAAATGCTCCTTCAAAAATCACCCATTTACAAAAGATACTATTTGCTACAGGTAAAAACGTGTATTTTATGTTCATGAGGTATGAAGCGTGGTTGTGGTGGTTAGAGCCCTTGGAGCTCTAGAGCAAATGGGTTTTTCAAAAATAAAAGGTTTCAGGTTTTAAAATCGGAGATGAATCACATATGCATATGTAGCCTTGTAATAAGTACCTTAATGTTTGCAAGTGTCTTATAATAGGAATAGTGTTAGCCCATACTTTATCGTACTTACGCTCTTGCTGTCCGTGGTTGCCACAAAGTACATACAAAAATACTGAAAGCTGAAGTCCCTGATACTATATTTTTATGCAAGGCTTGCCCGCCAGCAATCAAGTAGCAATGCACCACCATAAAAAAAGTAAATGTTACTTGTAAAATTGAGCTGCCAGTTTTAAAGTAATTCAAGAACATTATATTGAACAATTCAGTACAATATAAAGTGTTCCTCTCTACATGAGCTGGTTCCACTGTACAAAATAATTTTTGAATCACTCTAAAACTCCAAAATTGAAGGACTCTTTTAGAAAAGAAATCAAGTAGAATGTGCAAACGTAATAGAAGCTTTCAGATTTTTGGATTTCCCTACGTGAACAGTGCTACTACACACTACTGTATTTGATTTATTATGAAACGCTGTATAAACATATCAAGCAAGGGCCTGGTTTTGTACGCTCGTCTGACGCTCTCCTAATTATGGAAGGTAGTACAATTGTCAGGAATACAGACAAACACTAAAGCACCAGCTGATAAACAAATAGAAACAGCTGCTAACACGCAGCACACACTGAAACCTCTCACTGCCAGTCAAGTCCGATTTACTTCACAAACTAAACTCTCTCAGAAGCATTAATAAAACACTGGCGTGCATCCTCCGTGAGCTGCGCTCAATGAGAAGAGATGGAGGGAGAACATAATCAGTTCGAGTGAAAGCTGCTACACTTGCAACACAGAAGAGGTCAAAAGCAGTGGCATGCAATTTTAACACAATCCATTTTATATGCTCCCTGGAGATATGACCTCATACAAATTGTCTCAATTTTATAGGAAAAAGGATAAAAAAAAAAAAAAAAAAATTGAAGATCCAGTTTCTTGCAAAGTAAAAAACACAGCCATGACAATAAGAATATGAACACAAGCAACTGAGAAAAAGCTGAAGTGCGTGTTACCTTCTCTATTTTTCCTCCGTTGATGTCGCTGGGGAGAATTTTCTTCCCAATATTTCTAAGGTCTGTCTGAAAAACAAAACCGGAAGAGAATATACACCAGTGTTTTGCTTTGGGAATAAGATGGCAGAAAGAGACAGTACAGTGTATATCTATATCAAACAACCCTCGTGGTGAATAGTGCAATCTCCCCCACTTCACAAAAAAGGTATGAAGCACTTATTATAAATGATCAGATGCTGCTATTGCTAGCAGCCTACAAAGAAAATATCACCAACTATTCATTTTGTCAGTTGCATTAGAAGGTTATATTATTATGGTTACTCTAGTGCAAAAGAGGTGGCTTACAGAACAATTGCAGACGGCTAAATCCTATTCATCATTTGCATTAGAAGTTTTGGAGTCAATTTTCTCCATGTAGGCTGAACAAAGAGGTTTAATGTTGAGCTTCAGACAGATGAGCAGAGATCGGCGCAACGGAATGCCAGTTGAAATACCGGCGTGCGGGATGCTGACGTTTAGAATGCTGGTGCCGGAATCCCGACGCCGGTATCCTGAGGGTACGTAATTGGCTTAGGAACTAGGGAGAGGGTTAGGGTTAGGCACTAGGAGGCGAGGGTTAGGATACTTAGCTGACAGGTATCGGTATCCTAACCCTGCTAGGATGCCGGCGTCGGGATTCTGACCGCCGGGATCCAAAGCGCAAGCATCCCGTACCCAACCCAGCAGAACACAGCAAGGAGGTTAATGTAGGTCAGCCACAGAAACTGAAAATGCAATAGATGAGGGGGAAGGGAATCCACTGAAATCTAGATAATAACCTTTAACTATAACTTTTTAATGGACAAGAAATAAAATACAGAACACTGTATTTATAATTTTGATAAAGTGATAGCCAAATGAAATAGCTGTATAGAATGAGCGCTATTAACACAAGTGGCACCTGAAAAATAGAAAAGTTAAAAACAAAGCAAGAGAAAAAAAGGTAAACAAGTTAATAATAATGCATATAAAATTGTTTATAGCTCTTTATTGATAAATTAGTGGAGACCGGATATGTAATATTGGTGTGAGTAGTGTAGACAACATATGAGTCCAGTGCTAACTTTCCTTACCTCTACCTACAATTGATAGCGCCGACTTGGTCCAGTTTGCTGGGTCCCGGCGGGAGTACACCTCACACTGATTTTCTCCCGTCAGCGCTACTCTGCAGCGTGACTGGCCTCAGTGGAGACCAATAGGAAGACGACTGCACTTAGCGGCATTGCTCGTACACCACATTGCCCACCTGCGGCTCGCCAGGCCAGACCAGTCACACTGCGAAGTAGGGCTGACAGGAGAAAATCAGCGTTAGGAGTACTCCACTCGGGACCCAGCAAACTGGACCAAGTCCCCGCTATCAATTGAAGATAGAGGTACACTACTTACACCAATATTACAAATCCGGTCTCCACTAATTTATCAAAAAAGAGCTATAAACAATTTTATATGCATTATTATTAACTTGTATACCTTTTTTTGTCTTGCTTTGTTTTTAACTTTTTTATTTTTAAGGTGCCACTTGTATTAATAGCACTCCTTCTATACAATCTTAAATACATTACATTATGGAGCTGCTTCACATCTCTTTTAGTGCGATTGTACTTAAACTCTCTCAAATGAAATAGCTCCTAACAGTGGCGTAACTAGGGTATTTGGAGCCCAGGGTAAATTTGAAAAGGGAACACTTCCCCCCCGATGTGCGCGTGTGGCAAAAAAATTGGGCGTGGTCACATAAAAATGGGGCGTGTCAACATGACACACCCCTTTATTTTCACGCTGAACATTCCTATCCATATGCACCTTAACCCCAGTAGTATCCCTTATACAGTACCCCCAGTATGCAGTTGTGGTTCCTCTTATGCAGGCCCATAGTAGTACCCCTTATACAGTATCCCCAGTAGTGGTCCCTCTTATACAGCCAACAATTAGTTCCCCTTACTCAGTACCCCCAGTAGTGGCCCCCCAAATGCAGTGTCCAATGTAGCGTTCCCCCTTATGCAGTGCCCCCAGTAGCAGTCCTCACAATGCAGTGCACCCAGTAGCGGTATCCCCTTATGCAGTGCCCTTTATATAGTGCCCCCAGTAGTAGTCCCCCCCTCATGAAGTGCCCTTTATATAGTGCCCCCAGCAGTAGTCCCCCCCATGCAATTTTCCCAGTAGTGGTCCCCCTTATGCAGGCACCCAGTAGTGATCCCCCCTATCCAGTACCCCTTCCTATTATTGCCCCCAGTAGTGGTCCCCCCAGTGCAGTGCCTCTAGTAGTAGGCCCCTTTTATAATGTCCCCAGTGGTAGTTCCCCTCCCCCCTCCAAGTAGTAGTCCCCAGTAGAGGTTCCCCCTTCCGATTAAGTGCCCCCAGTAGTAGCCCCCCCCCAGTAGAGGTCCTCCCAATAATGATGCCCCAGTAGTAGCCACCCCTCCCCCGTTGTGCCCCCACCCCCAGTAGAGGTGCCCCCAGTAGTACCCACCCCCCTCCCCCGTTGTGCCCCCAGTAGTGCAGACAGGTTTAAAAAATATATATATAAAAATATACTTACCTGAATCCACGCTGCTGCTGCTCCGGTCAGCGACACCGCTCCCGCCGCCACCCGCCAGTCCTCCCGGGCTGGCGCGCTCAGCATTATGGGAGAGACGTCACGATGGGTGTGTTATGCACAGCCTGAGCCCGCCTCCTAGCGCTATTGGGCAAGCGCTCAGGGGGAGGGAACGGGCTCAGCTGTGCAGCACAGGACCGGAGCTGGAAGCCTAGCGCCGGTCCTGTGTAAATGTGTAGCGCTGACCGCACTACACTGGCGGCTAACTAGGGCGGGCCGGACCTTGGCTGGCGATGCCACCCCGCGCCGCTGGTCCCACGGCGCCCAGGGCACGCACCCTGCCCGACCCCCCCTAGTTACGCCACTGGCTTCTAATTCTGAAGATTTTGCATAGCGAAATACCCATATTATGCTGAAATATCTCTATTTATCTTGTGTGATGACAAACACCAATCCATTTTCAACATTCTACAATGAGGCTTACTGTTTTGGGGTATATCAGGAGTGGCCAAAATGTCGATCACGATCAACCGTGGACACGCGACCGGTCGATTGTGGTGGACGTCCGTGACCAACCAGCAGCAGCCAATAAGTCAGGCAGATTCTTGTTGGCTGCTGAACACAGGGCACTTGGCCGGCCCTGTGGCACTGGGAGGCGCTGGGCTGGAGATGTGCTGTCCACTCTATTTGCTGGGCGCCGCTAAGATTTTGTTACCAGCAAGCACTTGGCAGCTCTTTCCCTGCAGTGGCAGCCGGAACTCGCTCCTGAGCACCGCCTTCCAGCTCTCGCAGTGGGTGAAGGGAGAGACG
Organism: Taudactylus pleione; assembly: GCA_031769625.1. Lineage (NCBI taxonomy): Eukaryota > Metazoa > Chordata > Amphibia > Anura > Myobatrachidae > Taudactylus > Taudactylus pleione. Next base: position 3,373,923 of record JAUIMM010000005.1, read on the forward strand.
TCATGACATCTCTCCCATAGTGCTGAGCCAAGGAGCAGTAGGACGGCGGCGCAGGAGCGGATTCAGGTAAGTACAGTGTTTTGTGTGTGTGTTTCTACTACAGTGGGCACTACATAAGGGACACTGCATAAGGGGCACTACTATAGTGGGCACTGCATATGGGGCACTATTACTGGGGGCATTACATAAGGGGCACTACTACTGGGGGCATTACATAAGGGGAACTACAACTGTCGGAATTATGTGTATAAGGAGCACTACTGTGGGCATTGTGTTTAAGTGGCACTACTGTGTGTTGTAAAGTGAATAAGGAACACTACTATGCGGTGTAATGTGAATCAAGGGCACTATGTGTAGTATAATGTGAATAAAATTGTGCTACTGTGTGGTGTAATTAGATTGTGGATACTATGTGTGATTTCGGCAGGACAGGCCCCACGCCCTTCCTGCGAGGTCACGCCCCCTTTTTGCATGCCACGCTCCTTTTGGTCCCAGTAGATCACAAAAGGTTTCTAGCTTTATAAGTAGATCACAGAGTCCAAAAGTCTGGCCACCCCTAGTGTATATGAATCTTTAATATTCTGCAACTGTCAATTCCATCAGCATTCAATACAAGTATTCGCTACTGTAAAACGGCAACTATATAAACATTTTAAATATCCCATCAAGTATCATTAAATTAATCAGTTAAAGGAGCTCTATGGCATATATTTCATATTGTATACTTCAATATATATGAAAATACAGGTTGAGTCTCCCATATCCGAAATGCTCGGGACCAGGAGCATTTCGGATTTTGGATTATTCCGGTTTTCGGAATACCTGGGGGGGGGCCCGGCGGGTGGGTCCGGAAGGTGTTGCGGTGGTCCGGCGTGTGCTACAGATGTCCTGCGGGACTGTCGCGCAGGTGTTGCGGTGGTCCGGCAAGTGCTACAGGTGTCCGGCGGGTTTCGTGAGGGGTCCGGTGACTGAGGCGGAAGGGTCCGGCAGGTAAGGTGGAAGGGTCCGGCGGGGGCTGCGGCTGTCACGAGGGTCCGGAGGCTGCCGTTGGGGGTCCGGAGGGTGATGCGTGGGGGGGGCCTGGCGTGTGTACTGCGCGCGCACCCCCGAGAACGACAAAAGAGGTCTTTTGCCATTCGCACACGCTGGTCAATTTCTGCATATTGCTGAACGAATTTAGAATAGTCGTTCAGTGGATATGCAGTGAATGACCAACAGCAAACTACTTTTTTTTAATGAATATTCACTCCATTCATTAGAAATTTCCACTCCTTTGTCTCTCCAGCGACAATCCTTGGTCTTTAAAGATTCACAAAGTCTTTCATGTTTGTGAAAGATTTTTTGCATGAAAGACTTTTTGTTGGCAGGAAAAGTCTTTGGTCTTTCACAAAAAAAAGACTTCTAATGGAGAAGTAGATATTAAAGAGGGACATAAAATCATTGAGTATAAGTAGAGACATGAAAGAGAAAATTAAAAGTGAAAGTAATATGTGAATTTAGGAGGTAGTCTGAAAAATGCAGCAAGGGGACAGAATAATACCTAGTCCGCTTCCCAGATCTGAGACTGGGCCAAAATGCAAACCACCATAGGACAGGGCAAATGCAGAACTAGTGTTGAATAAATGTGGTAGTCTCAGTATGTTAATGTGTTAAAAAAAAAGCTATAAAAAAAAAAGCTCCTAAAAGCATATTCTTAAATATGAAAAATACATTTTTCTTTCAAAAGAAATTTACTTTAAAAATAAAAACTCCCCCCTCTTATTTTCGTACACTTCCGTTTCTTATTTTTTTTTAAAATGTCCAATAAAAATTAGCGGTGATAAAAACTTCAACACAATGACTTATGACAGGCACTATCTGTTGTATAGCTTTGTTTTTCTAGTTTGGGTTGGAAGTCACTAAAGCATAGAATTAAGCCAATTGCTCTGTTGAAGCACAAATCATTTGTACTAGCATGCAATAATTAACATAAGCAGCTGGCATCCAGCTTAGAATAATTCCAGCTCCATAGGAGATGAAGTATGATGGGACAAGGGTTATTAAGTACCATTACTTCTTTTATCTGTAAACCTGTATTTACATACTTTAAGGAAAAGAGGATTAATTGTCTTCAATAATCTTTTTCTGTTAGAAGAATATTTTTTTTTTGTACTGGAAAATATTTACTTCTAATAAAATTTAGATTGTATGAACATATTATAAATTCAATAGGTGCATACTAGTTAAATGGTTGACTATGATAGAACACAACATTATACATAGGGATTGTTAGTATTTGCTAAATCAGATAAACGTATGGTCAGCCCATATAACAAGTGCATATGTATGAACATTTATCAAACTGCTTGTTAAACAAAGTCTTCCATGTAACATATATATTTTAGATGAACTGAAATAAAAGGTCTAAAGCTGCATACACACTATGTGATGTATTGCCCAATCTTGCAATCCACGATGTTTCGCAACGACCATCAAATAAGTTTGTACCCCCCAATTCATTGTTTGATTAATTGTCCGGTTCCATGTTATCATCTGATGTGGTTCATTAACATTACCCTTGTAACAATATATTGTGGCATTGTACGGCAGGTAGTGCAGTGTGTACGCAGACACGATATACTGTTACATCATATCAGACCGTCGCTAGAGTGATATGTCGTTCAAGTGTGTACCCAAATTAGAGGAGTATTTATTACAGCAAAACTGGTAGACAGGGGACACTATTTGTAGAACTGTATTCACCTTTAGCACCGCCTTTTACTCAAAGATTGACACACTTGTCACTGGCAGGTGGTATCGGTTAAGACTGATAGACGTGTAAGAACTAGTAAGTAAAGGAGCTTGTAGCAGTCAGATAAACACAGTATACAAGCTGGAATCAGGGATTTCAGCAATACCGTTGTTAAAGTGGAGACAAACTATGCAATGTTGTCACTAAAGAACTCCAGAATTACATCTTGGAAAGTTGTAAAATCTTTTTCGGAATTTTATAACAGAGCTCTGCATTATATTTGCAGTCTTACTATAATGGAACTAGAATGTTTCCATTATTCGGATTTTGTGGTAAATGCCAGTAATTACTTTTTAGGACTATTACTTGCCTGCTATGGATGATTGGAGTGGTCGAACATTTAATATTCATTACATCACAGTCATCAGTGGCTAACAGGTGCTAGTCACTGACCACAGACCACGTCGGTCAGAGGGTGCTATTCTTATAATGATAATCAGGCCCCAATGTAAGACTACTACAGGGTCTTGGGGTGAGATTTCCTTCTGCATTAATGCTGGCAGCAAACTGCTCTCAGTCACATTAATACATTTAGATACACAGATCAATACTGTTCTGTGAATAGAATATAGTAATGTTTTAGATGTCAACATTAACCATCTAAACTAATTGGGCTTTAATAGTGGAACTAAGCCTAAATCCAAGTTGTCTCATATAAAATAGCTACTAACAACATTAAAACAAGATATAAGTAAACATTCCCATAAGTTAGGATTTATGAGAGTCTATTACATTTGCTGTGCAGTGTAGTGAAAGATATTGTTATCTGTTATCACACATTCTGCAAAATATGGCTAAAGGTGCCTATCCACTAGAAGACAGGCAAAACAATGCACGATTACAATTAAAAGACTGCGCGATAACGACATTGTAATTGTGCAGTCGTTTGTCAGTCTGTAATGTGCCTACACTGAATGAGCAGTCGTTCAGTGTAGGAACATCAATCATCCGCTAACATGCTCAACCTGACGTTATCGTCAGGTTGACCAGCATGTTTGCACGATGATAGAAATGTCTGTCAATGGAAGGCATCCTGCTGTGTGTGCACAAGATAACATAACAAATGTACTTTAATAAGCGCCTGTAAATGCCCCTGCTATATTTGTGAATGCTATTTGCACACTTATGTTACATTTTATGCCTCACATTTTTGGTTTACTGATCCTTTCATGAAAGCATGACAAAAGCTGATCATAAAAAAGTTGTTAAATTGTACTTACATTGAGAGCAACAAGGATAATAGCCCTTTTGTTCAATTTATCTGATGATTTTCTACAAGACTCAAATCCATCCTCAGAAAGATACCTGTAATAAAGACATATCAAAAATGTAATTACAAGCTGCACTTACATAACAGTGTGCTCCTGCACTGCACAGTGTCTCAGACATATGACAACCATTTCTGGGGTAACACGTTAAATGTATCAATTTTATTTTAAGTATGTGACATCACAATTTTCTTACATTAGGGTGACAAGAGCTTCATAATACTACTGTGCTATTGAGGACCCTGCTCCCTCCCCTCCCTAACTCACAGGTGGAAAGTATTCTTGTCCCCTGCTGCGGTTATCTGACTGACAATAACCGGAATTACTAGGAAAAAGGGTACATATGAAAGTATAAGAGATGATTACTATAATCATTTATTTATAATAGCGCCACAAGGTGGCCAAGCCCACTTCAAAACACATGGTCACACACTCACACAAGTGTTCTAGCTCCATCTACACCATTGGCTACAAAAAAAATCATTTGCATAATACAGATTTACAATGACAGACAATTTAGTTAAGGGATTTAAACCCTTTAAACATGATGTTTAATAAAGACTCTCCATTCTCGATAACTGTACTTTGCTGGTTTCAACGCCATATTCGCCATTCCTCATTAATAGAACATCGGTAGGTACAGGTTGAGTCTCCTAAATCCAAATATTCCGAAATACGGAATATTCCGAAATACGGAATTATTTTAGCATGACTGAGATAATGAAACCTTTGATTTTTGATGGTTCAGTGTATACAAACTTTGTCTAAGGCACAAATTATTAAATATATTGTATAAAATTATCCGCAGGCTGTGTGTATAAGGTGTTTATAACACATAAATGCATTCTGTGTGTATATTGGGGACCCATTCGCAAGATATTTCATTATATGTAATTATTCCAAAATACGGAATTTTCAGTTATCCAAAATACCCCTGGTCCCAAGCATTTTGGATATGTGAGACTCGACCTGTACCACCTCTATACACAAGAGTACATATGTCAGCATTCTGGTTGCTGTTATAACAACGCTAATAAGAAAATAAATCTCCTATGATCCCAAAGAAGAAATTGTTGCTGCTCATTAGTCTGGAAAGGATTAGAAGCCACCTCCAAACTATTTGACGTTCATAATTCTACAATGTGAAAGATTTACAAATGGCATACACTGAAGCTGGGTACGGATTAGACGATGTGTACCAAAGCACGATTTCATCAGCAAAGGGACCCGGCGGTGACATACTTGCCGATGCCGACAGCGACTGAGCGTCGGTGGGGAGGTAGTGGGGGCCATGCTGCATTTGACAGCACGGCATCGCTAGCCACATTCTCAGATCTTACTACATGTACAAAAGATCGGAAGAAGCGACGGACAACATGCAGGAGCGCGCGTGACATCATGCGCACACAATGGACGATATGAATGATTTGTCGGTCCGATGTGTCGTAATCGCCCAAATCGTTGAAGATATCGTCTAGTGTGTAGAGGCCTTGAGAACAGTTGCCTATGTTCACGTATTTGCAGGACTCTCTGTCAACAAAGTTTTGAAGTTCATATCTCTAGAATTAGAAAAAGACTGAACAAATGTTGCTTTCATGTAAGGGCAGCCAAGGGAAAATAAAATCATTGTACAGCTAAGATTTGCAACATTCCACCTGAATGAAACACGAGACTTTTGGAATGTTTGGGGTTGTTTTGCAGCCACAGGATTGAGACTAAAACACCCCAGGAATCTACAACAGTTAAAAAAAATAAACAACTACTGGGGGTAAATTTACTAACATGCAGGTATTTAGAAGTTGAGTTGTTGCCCACAGCAGCCAGATTCTAGCCATTATCTTCTAGAATGTGCTATATAAAGTAGAATCTGATTGGTTGCTATGGGCAACAACTCTACTCTAAAAACCATCAATTTAGTAAATATATTCCCAGGTGTTTGAAAATAGCAAAGTCCAGACCTCATCTCTCATTGTGATGCTTTGGCAGGACATTAGGAAAACTGGCCATAATTGAAAGCCTTCACACAAAAAAAACAAATATTAGTGTTGTAAGAAGGAGTAGGCCAAAACTCCTACATGTAACGTGAGAGACTGATAAACGCCTACAGAAATGTTTTACTCCAAGTTATTACTATAATGTGGCCATTCTTATTATCTTCTATTTACAGGGAAGCACAAGTCTGCAGCACTGTATCCTTGTGTAAAAAAACAAACCAAAAACATGCAGATGTGTCCACATACATCTAGCCTCCTTGCGCGTTAAATAGCCCTTCTAGTTGCGCCATGCCGTGCACCATGTAACAAAATGCTACATTACAGTGTCATTGACACTGACATAGCATTTCGCATTCAGATATAACTGCCTTGCAAATAAGACGCATTTGAAGGAAAAAAGTGGCACGAAAAGACGCTGAGCGCTACAGAGTCACACGACGCTTACATGTTGTGTGCAACGCGACTTGTAGTGTACGGAGGACAGATGTATGTGGACACATCTGTATGATAACTAAAAGTACAATTAAAAACAATTTAAAAAAAAATTACAATTAAAAGACCAATGACCGGTGTCAGACAGACTGGGGCACACAACAACGTGTTTCCCTGTAGGCCTCTATACCTCCCTCTTAAGGTGCGTACACACGGGACGACTTTCTCCCCGAACGAAAATCATCCCGTGTATCCCTGGCAGGGGTGTGCTCAGTGTTGTTAACAACACTGAACAAAATCAATAACTATTTCATTCAGTGCCGAGCTTCCTCCCTCATCCCCGAACATGTTCAACGTGACATTATCGCCAGGTTGGACAGGAGGTTCGGGCGATGACCAAAAACTACAAACTGCAAAAGGCAGGGCGCATTTGTGATTTTCGTTCATTGTTATATCTCAGATACTGAACGATTTTTTGAACGATTTAACGATAACGAAGTCGTTAAGGACAAATCGTTCAAAAAATCGTCCCGTGTGTCCGCACCTTTACCTTGCTGTGGGGACAGCAGCAGCTTCATCCATTTTGCCTGGCGCATGACTGTACAAGCTGGTGTAGTAGCCTTGTTTGCTATCACGGTTGTAATGCGATGCATAGGGGCAGATCTCCTTTGCCAATATGTCCAGTAGGACACATGATCAATACAGATATGTAAGTTACATGCTATTGGCCTTCTAAGTATGGGACAGATCCTGATTTAACAGATGGCAACTATTAAAGATTTTAACAAATGACAGAAGTGGCAAAGGACTAAGCCTTTGAAATGGGGAGGAAGAGGTGACTTTCGCAGCTACTATACTAGCTAGGCTGATGGGGTTACTGAGCTTTCTGCCCACAGGTCATTAAGGAAACAAATCCACACACACCACACTCTCCAGTCATTACTGAAAGGTTTTTGCTTACCCCTGATCGTCATAGCATGTAACCCCCCGAGAGTACTAGTATCCCAGATTAGGAACCACTGCTCTAAGAGATGGAGAGGCTCAATAATACATAACCAATAATCAAACAAAACAAGTGCAAATATCACCTTGTCTATTTAAATAATAAATAAAAATATAGTTCTAGATTCACAGTAGAAACCAAAAGAAAAAAGGGAATAGTTGCGTGACTAAATGCTGAAACTCAGTACAAAATGTACTAAATGTCAACACCTAGCAATGAAACAGCCACACTGTTCTATGATCACTCATCAGCGTGTTACAGAAATATAATTATATGTTTTACAACAATAAAAAAAGGGAAATATAACTTTGGTTTTAGGGCTTAATAAAATCTTCAGATGAGCAACAATCCAAGAGACTCTAAGCTAAATTATAGTTTACAGCTTCATTTTATAATAGGACTTTCATAATGTGGTTTCTTTAGTAACAGTACTTTAAGCTTCTGTGTCTGCTATTTCCACACATATTTTTCATTAACACTTCATGACAAAATGATTTCAAATGTAAGTTTATTAGGGTTTAGCTGTGACCAGGCACCATATCAGTAGAGCAGGAAATGCAACAGATTTGTGGCAAGCCTGGTCATAGACGTGGACAGCCAATTATGTACAGATGTGTCCACATTCATCTAGCATCCTTAAACAGTCCTTCTAGTCCCGCCACGGCGTGACTCTGTAGCGCAGAACGTCTTTTTACCGATGTGAATAGGATGCACAAGCAGTTCTGCTGATTAAGATGATGTGTGTCATTCCTATATTCTGTGTGTGGCTGTATCTGCATGTGAAATGCTACGTTACAATGTCAGCAGCTGTGACACTTTAATGTAGCGTTTCGCATGCAGATACAGCCACAGTCACACACAAATTGTGTATAGGCATGCTGCATATCAGAAGCTGCTGGTGCTATCTAGTTGCATAGTTATCTAGACACAAAGAGACGCTTAGCGCTACCGAGTCACACCACGGCATGGTGTGACTAGAAGGGCTGTTTAACGCGCAAGGAGGCTAGATGTATGTGGACCCATCTGTACAAAACAATCAGCAATTCGGTTGACTATCACAAGCTAGGGAATGAAGGCTAATGTCGAATGTTTGCTATAAATATAGAGGACCCGCACCTTCGAATAATGTTAACAAATAACATTCAAAGCCTGGAGAATACATCCATTATTACCAACAACACAACGCAATGCTGTGAGATTTCAATGGGACTGAAAGTTATAAGTATGGCTGATCCAGTTGTAAAGAAAAGGTTGAAATGTGTCATAAGAGAAGCTGAGACCCCCAAATAACAGGAAGTGCTGGAAGAATGCAACTGATCGAGAACACAATGTACTGTATATCTGATTAATGAGGAATAGTCTGCACTCTTCCTTCCAAAGTTACAATACAAAAAACTAATAAGAAGACCCAGTGTAGTCATATCAACAACAAGAGGTTAAGTGTGCAAAGACGTGTTATGTTTTCCGTTTACATTTTCATTAGCACATTAACACATTAATTCATACTCACTGCTGCATGGAAACCATTTAACACCTAAGGTGTGGACCGATGCTTTAATGCTGATACTGCTAATTGGTCACAAATGCATCTTCAGCACAGGTACACATTTTCAAGTAACTTCAGTCTCGCACCGCAATTTAAAAAAGAAAAAAGTGAACTATCTGTAATTGGAATGTCAGTACATATTGTCACAGATATAGGTAGAGAGGTGTTCGTTTACTTGTTAGGTAGTGTTAGAGATTTTTATTTTATTTTATTTTGGCAACCGTAAAAGTGTTGGGAAAAAAGATATACAACACTTCCGGATGTCATTGTTTTCCGCAGTGCTGCCAATATGCGGATGCTCCCTCTTGCCTATCTCCCTAAATTGCCAACAATATATTTTTGTCAGTAAACAGCCTGTAAAAATAGGAAAATGTAAAATAAAAACCTCACACTCTATTTAAGATGAAAAAATAGAATGGATAATACTTTCCTCACAGCATAAAATGATATAGACTATTTCACTAGCTGATTACCCAGATATTACCCTGCAACCTACTGGTGCACATTTATAACTGTACGTAAAATAAAAATAAACATTTCAACACAGAGTATATTAGGTAGACAGTTACACAGTACAGAATAGCAAGTTGCACCCCAAATACCATCAGAATAGCCTAAATTGCATTCACAGCTATGTTTCTGGAACTATTCCATGACTTTCTGAACCAGGGATGGCCAATCTGCGGTTCCACATCGATCTTTTTGATCAATACAGTATCACTATGTCTTCATTTAATGCAGAAAATGGTTAGTTAAAGAATATCAATGTTCTCTATGATTTATATCATTTTGCAACATGCACAGTTAGGTGGTAAAGATTGTACATGCGCAGTTAGGTGGTAAAGATTGTACATGCGCAGTTAGGTGGTAAAGATTGTACATGCGCAATTAGGTGCTAAAGATTGTACATGCGCAATTAGGTGGTAAAGATTGTACATGCGCAGTTAGGTGCTAAAGATTGTACATGCGCAGTTAGGTGCTAAAGATTGTACATGCGCAGTTAGGTGCTAAAGATTGTACATGCGCAGTTAGGTGGTAAAGATTGTACATGCGCAGTTAGGTGGTAAAGATTGTACATGCGCAGTTAGGTGGTAAAGATTGTACATGAACAGTTAGGTGCTAAAGATTGTACATACGCAGTAAGGTGCTAAAGATTGTACATGAACAGTTAGGTGGTAAAGATTGTACATACGCAGTTAGGTGCTAAAGATTGTACATGTGCAGTTAGGTGGTAAAGATTGTACATGAACAGTTAGGTGCTAAAGATTGTACATGCGCAGTTAAAAAAAGAAAGCTGACACATGTGAAATGGAGCAAGGGTAGCTGGGTCCCAGTACGTATGTAGCTACTGCAGCATCAGCATTTTTTAATTAAAACATTGTTCCTCCAGAAACAATCAAGAGAAAAAACAGTTACGCACTGGGCATTAAAATCATGTTGATAGCGCCGGAAGGAGCTCCCGGAGCTATTCAATTCAGCGCACTGTTTAGTCCGACAGAAGTTAAGTCAGAGAATGCCGGTTCTCACGACTTAACCTGGGTGTACAGTCATGAGAACCGGCATTCTCTGATTAAAGTGCCGGCCGAGAGGCTGTTAGCGCCACGAAAAGCACGAAGAGAGTCTCACGTCCGCCACTTTAGTCAGATTTCTCCTCGCACCCTCAGGAGAGTGCGAGAAGAAATAGTTTGGTCGCCCAGAAAGCGTGCTGAATTAAATAGCTCTGGGAGCTCCCTCCCGGCGCTATCAACAGTGCACTGAATTGAATTCCACAGCTTTTAAAAGATTGGAGATCGATGCTTATCCCTATTCTTCATCCTACAGCAAGAAGCATTAAAAGGAACACCTACTGTAACTAAACAATATTCAGATACAGATGTGTCCACATAAATCTATCCTCCGTACACTACAAGTCGCGTTACACAATGTGTGAGAGCTGTGTGACTCTGTAACGCTGAGCGTTTTTTCAAACTACTTTTTACCTTCAAATGCGTCTTCTTCGAACTGCAAGCTTCTGCTGATTAAAATGATATGTGGCATGCCTATATTCTGTGTGCAACTAGGGGTGCATCTGCATGCGGAATGCTGCGTTACAGGGTCAGTGGCTAAGACACTGTACAGTAGCATTTCGCATGCAGATACACCCGCAGTCGCTCACAGAATATGGGCATACCGCATATAATTTTAATGAGCAGAAGCCGCTTGTGTGTCCCATTCGCATCGCTGTGCGAGTAAGACGCATTGGAAGGTAAAAAGTGGCACAAAAAGATGATCGGCACTACTGAGTCACGCCACGGCATGGAGCGACCGGAAGGGCTGGGTAACGCTAGATGAGGACACACATCTCTATCCTGGTTTCACAAGAAAAAAACACACCCCACACAATTAAACATTCCTAACACCCTACAGGATGGATCCAGGGTCACGAGACTACACATCGGAATGAAATAGCAGGACCTTTGATTTACCAAAACAGGCAATATTGTCCCAGTATTTGTGTGTATGTTTCTTAGCCCTCTGGAACCAGATCATAACATGTGAAGGCTTTTGGTGTGACCAAGTGAGGTCAGAATGGAAAGATTGTTTTTTACTTAAACTATTTTTATATAGAACTTAATTTATACTGTAAGCTCCACTGGTACAGCAGTACCGATAAAGGTGCTATTCATGAGCATTTAAAAATAATGTTCAGAAATCTAGGGCATGCTTGCCTATTATTCTGTGCTTTTCTGTGGGACCGGCTTTAGAAATGTCCACTGTTAAATACATAAACTCTTCTTTTGTGTTGGCTGCCTATTACTGTTGCACAATGCATGGAGCAGACCCTCCAATTGTAAATAGTATCCCATCTTCTGAGCAAAATCACTATTTCCAAATGCAACACTAAAAACGTTCATATTACAGTATTAATCTAAAATGCATTTTAGTCCCTACACTTCATATTCAGTATATTTTCAAATAAATGTTATGCATAGCATGTACTACTCTTTTATTATTACATTTAATTCATCTTAATAAATAGCATTACTTTGCATTAAAAAGGCGAGGTGATTCTGAATTGCAAAACAGTGATGAAATATACATGTACGTCTTTACAGTATGTGCAACTTTCTATGCTAACAAAGAAAGGGCTGTCTGCTGGAGAACATAGGTTTGTATGTATGTCCCTGAACGCACCTGCCTTGTGCCTCGGAGAGAATACTAAAAAAAAAAAAAAAAACAACTGGAGCTTTCTAATCAGTTCCCCTGTGTCACCGAAACCCAGGAGTGAGAGGCTGAACAAGAGAGGAGCCCCTGAGAATGCTTGTTTACTTGAACAACCGGCAAAAATACATATTTGCCTTCCTCCCTAATGAAGGGCCTAGACTTGCAACATGCCAAATCCAATTATTTATTTTCTGAACTAAAAATATAGCAACATAATGTATACTCTAAAAAGCTGATAAGCTAATAGTACATTTTTATCTAATTGACGGAGTGGGTAATAACGTTCCTGGTCAATTTAAGCTAATGTGTGTGGTAATATTAGAAGTCTATTGTCTACAGTCAACATCTACTGTCATACGGCAAAAGGTTGTAGCTAAAGACCGTTAATCTGCTTGTAAGCAGACTGGAAAATATAAATGGTCTCCGCATGAACATTAATGACCTTATCTGCACGCACTGATGAGATAAATAGGACTCCCTTGAGAGAGGCAATAAATGGCCAATATGTCCCAGGATGAGTGGGTGGGGCCAACGGCACTATGGGTTATGCATCACTGGATCTGAATTTATAATGTATTATTTATGAATGTTCATTGGAGTAATGATAAACCTAAAACACGAACAACAAACAAATGTACACTGTAAAGAGTTTAAATTTATAAAATAGCAGCCAACCAGGATTATCAAAATTACTTTTATACAATATATAAAAAATGTCCTATTCCAAGAAGGAAAAAGTATTAAATTTTTTTTTAAAAAGGGAGGATCTCTGGTTGCCCCCCTGCCCCCATCATCATACACAGAAAAAAATACATAACGGTGAAAACAAAACTGGCAAGGACAAGGGCCCTCATTCAGAGCCGTACGCTCTGAGCAGAGCGCACGCTCTGAATGAGGGCCGCCCTCCATAAAAATGGAGCGTCCTCCTGGACGCTCGTATAGCTGTGGGTCACCACCCACAGCCTATACGAGCGTGCAGTTTGATGGCCGCGATGGTCGTGACCATCGCGACCATCGAAACTGCGAGCCGGAGCCTGCGGTTGAGGTTTTCAACCGCAAGCCCCGGAGTGATTTTGGCTCTATCAGAGCCAAAATCACTCCCACTGACATCACTAGTGATGTCAGTGGGCCGGCTTCTGACGGGAGGCGTTCCCGTGGGAACGCACCCGTCAGGGAGGCACGCCCCCGGCACGCCCACCAAAGGGGGCGTGCTGTCAATCAACATCGACAGCACGCCCCCTTTGATCAGACACAACGAGCAAAGGACTTTTCTTCGCTCGTCGCGTCTGGCGCATGCGCACGACGGAGCTCCCTCCGTCGTGCGCATTCTCAGTGCAGACCATCGACCCACTTGCGAGCGGACAGCCGCTTGCGAGTGGGTCTGAATCAGGGCCAAAGTCTTTATCTGGGCTTAGTATTGTTCTGCACCAAACTTGTTTACACCCCTGTCCACTGATCTGTACAAATGTACACAAAGCTATAGGTCAATCATCAAGGCATGGTGATCCAAGCTTCTGAGTGACACTCCTCTTTACTTTCCAATCCAGATAATTTTAGGGATACTGTATATTCAATTTTACCCCCTATCAGTTTAACAGTGACAAAGGTCAAAATAACATAGTATTAGCCTCTTAATAATGGAGCACACAGCAAGCTCTAGACCTGCTGACAGCCATTTGCTGTCTAACAAATGGCAGAAGGATTCATGACAAGCTGCTATTCATTCAGTCAATAAAAGGACAGCACAACATGTATAGATAGACCTATAAACACCAACATTATTTTTTAATTAACAAACTGAAGTCACATAATTTCAATTCACTGACAAAGTCTGACCAATATTTCCACACCCCGAGTCATATCCTCTGAGCAGATAGCTAAAATACAGCACATTCATGCCATGTTAATTCATATATTGATATACATTATTTCAGATAATTATGGCATTTGTCACATTTTTAACACCAGCACAGGTTATGACAAACCTTTTATTAGTACTGAAGCAGCTTGCAGATTTTGATTGCAAATGACTAATGCTGGGCATACACGGCCAGATAAAATGTCTGTCAGACCGACAGACATTTTATCTGGCCGGCTGCCAGCCGCAGATGTCGCCGGCATACACTATGAGACTTCTCTCACAGTGTATCAGCCCGACATCCGCGCTCCGCCCCCAGGGGAGGAGACATTTCCCTGTTCCTTCCGAACACAGGAAATGTCTGTCTGTCGCCCGCGGCTGGGCATACACTGCCCGATGCGGCCAACAGTTTACTGGGTAAATATCGCATCGGACGGGCATGCTGGACAATTCGGCATGCCCGACCGAGCAATATTTAACCCTCGGTCGCCCCCCCACACGCTACAATTATCGGGGCGATCCGCAGAAATCAGGCGGATCGCCCCGATAATTGTAGCGTGTATGGCCAGCATTAGATCTATTTACGTAACAAAGGACAGAACCTTTGAAAATTAACTCAATAGTTAAAGCTGCTAATTCCCCCAAAGATTAATAAATACCCACCTTTTTACCAGCTTTACTCAACCTCACAAAATTACAAAATAACCCAGGCAATGATGCATTTATACATCAGCAATGAAGGTTTTGCAATTGTTGTCTATAAAAAATTAACTCTTTTTGAAGAACAAAAATATAAACTTAGATCGGCCAATGTGCCAGTGGAGCAAAATGCAATTAACTTGCAGAAATAAAAGTTTTATTTGCTTCACAGGTTTCTCAAAATGTAACCAATAAAAGTTTCATACATTATTTAAAAGAACCTGTAAGAGTGAGCACTTAGTGCTGCTTCCAATCAATCAGGGAAGCACCACGTACAGCAAATACGGCCTACCCACAGATAGCCAGAATTTACAAATATCTTTTAGGAATAACAGGAAATATTTAAATAACTTTCCTATGTCAATATCACATTTCACTATTTAATGGGAAAACTATTTTCATTGCTTCCATTGAATAAATAATTTAAAGTTCAGTAGAGTTACATAACCAGTAATAAAGTTTAATACATATGAAAGATTCATGAAATTAACCACATCTGGTAAGATTAGATTTCCATGCACACTGAAGGTAGACATTTGTGCAATTACCAGGGGAAATAAGAGAACTTAATTCACTGCATTATACAAAATATCACCTTTACATATTTAAATACAGAAGCAAACAAGCACAGAGTTTAGCTGTCTGTAAACTGCAGCCTTGCACAGCATTTATTACACCAATTTATAAAGGATCATCATACAAAACAACTTAATTTGCTAACAGCCTAACCAATTATTCTATTGCCTCCTGAGAGAATTGGGCACATAATGAAGTAGTTTCACACCTAAAGTCAGGACTGGTGAACGGGTACTAGGGGTGTGGAAGAAACATTAGGGTCATTAGCAGAGAGAAGTCAGTCTCACCTCCGTGTCAGCGACAGGCTGGCAATGTAGCTAAGTAATGGGACATCACGGTATAGCGCCACATTACTAGACTATCACTGAAATCCAGAAGCAGCATCACTACTGAATTATAGAGATTCAGATGGCACACTAATTAATTTAAATTATTAAACGCATCTCCCCTCTTCCCCAGTGTCTGACAATGAGGGAAAGGGTGCAATTACTTTGAAGAACAGAAAAAACACTAGGGGGCAGATGGAGGGAGATATAGTGGATAGAGAAGTACCAACAAATCAGCTTCTAACTGTAATCAAGCACGGTTAGAAGCTGATTGGTTGGTACATTATCTATATATAATGGGTGATACATCTCCCCCTAAATGAGAAATATGATGGTCAGTATTCAGCGTTTTCTGTGTGTCCCCTCCGCCTCCCCCCAAGTTAATAATTTAATGACCAAATGCCCCACCATTGTCACAGTCCCATAAAATGCAGTGCCGGACATGGATTTTTGTTTGTTTTTGTTTTCGTTTCAATGCATGGAACTGTATGTAATTATAAATTCCACACTATATTCTGTATAGATACTCATATGCATTCATACTGTAGCATACATTTGTATTGCAGCATTTTTTTTAATGTCTTTTGATCCTTTTCAGAGCACTTAAAGGTAGTCTTGAATTCCTTTGCAGGGTCCACCGCACAGAGGCCACATTCTTGCCTAGAGCAGCCCGAAGTTGGTATTCACTAGAGCAGGGGATCCCCTTGCTTGTTGGTTGTCCTCCTGTTTTAGTAAGAACAAGCGCTGCCAGCTTGGGTTTAGTTGAGGTGGCACAATGCAATATTTCTAACTTTGGGCGGTATTCAGTTGTTATAGCGCGCCCCATCTCCTGTCTAAAGTGACGCTGGGGCGCTATTCAATTGTCGCTGTTTTTCGCGCTGATCGGGTTTAGCCGCATAAAAAGGCTATCCACGACCAAAGTGCTGGGTGCAATCGCGAAAAGTGCCGTTTGGACGCCCAAACAAGTCACTTTTCGTCCATTTCAACTCGCACCCACCGAGAGCTGAAATGGTGCACTGGTAGCTGATAGCGCCTGACAGGAGCAACAATTGAAGGGCTCCTGTCGGGCGCGTAAAGGGGCGAAACAATTGAATATCACCCTTAGTTGCAGAACTTAACACACAGTGAACTTCACTGATGTGACTATTGAAATTAATGGTAAAAGATTTGTACCACTTGCTTTCAAGACATTTACAACAAGAAAATGCAATAAAACACAACAAGCACATATAAACGGCATAGAAAACTGCCAGAACAGTGCAGACTGTACTTGCGATTATATTAATATTTTTATATAATAGCAACACCACTAAGTAAAGGTCCAAAGGAGAAAGACTAGATCTGAACAACAGAACTGTTTATGCAGTGCAGTTGCACTGATTCTAACAGACTCCTAGTGGCAATACAGAAGAATAATTATAAATATGTCTTGAAGAAAACAGTATTATTTACTCAAACATCACTACACGCCCTTGAGCAATCAGTCACTCATCACATATTTGTATGCTTGAGCTGTAACACTGCTATGTTAGGTATATTATTACTACTGCACAGATGATAATCATCATAAAGCTGGTAAAATCCACCACTGAAGCATGTGTGGGTCACAATTGGCTATTAGTCAACTAAAACAATAAAAACACACATTTGGGATCTTTAAAACATCAAATAAGAAATGATCTATTCGATTGTAAGATACAACATAAAAAAACCCCTGTGGTAATTACCATTAATTCCAACTCACTACTGTGGAAGTGCCAATATGCTTATTAAACTGTAAGGCCGGTTAAATACCAGATTTGTGGTTCAGATATGCCCAAAATAGGCCAAATCGGGCCGATATCGTGCAAGTGTGTACCCACCCTAAAAATGCTTGCTGAACATGCAATGCCACACCAGTTGCATATAATGCCCATCAATGGGAAGAAACTACTGGCTGGCTTGATACATGGAAATACAGTGACTGAATAACAATACAAAAGTCAACTGAAGACTAAAGTGATAAATAGATTTGTGCCATATGCCTAGAGGAAAGTTTCTTTAGTAATGCACAACACTATGGGGGCTCTAGAAATTTTTTGTTAAAACGCACAGAAATTAATGAATAATAATAATAATAAAACATACACAGTCCTATTGATACTCAAAGCTCTTGAAGCAGCACAGGGAGGGTGAAAAATACTACCTTCCAAGGGATCCAGTCAGCTCTTATTCTCATGGGGCACTATGGGTCACATCACAGCTCAGGAGAGAAACCAAGGCGGAGATTCTGCAGATTGGACTGTAAGCACAGAATCTCCACATAATTCAGACTGTGGATTTTGATTATACTGCTTACACCCCCTCCACAGCCATGTAAATAATAATGACTAAGGGCCTGATTCAGCAAGGAACGCACGCTAGCAGACGCACGCACCCAGCCGCTGCGAGAATATGATAATCATATGCATGGAGACCACAGCACAATAAGCAGACACTCAGCAAAACATAAAGCCGCCCACCTATGCCGTGATTGACAGCGTAAACATCGGGAACATCGAGTGCCATCGAAGCTGCGTGTAAGCTAAGGGTAGACCTGACCCTGCCGCAGGACTTGAGAGATTCCTGCACGCAGAGAGGCGGCGCTGAGATTAATTTATGCACGCCCCTGTAACAGCGTGCGAACACACAAGCACGCCTGCGTTCGGCAGCTCACCCCCGTCACCACCCACAAACGGCACTTCATGTCAATCAACATAGAAGGTCTCTGCGGGCTCCCTGCATACTCTGAGAGCCCTTACCGTACTCAGCGACCTGTTCGCGCAACGCGATGCATACGCAGATCGCAAACATCGGCCAAGTATGTGCGTTCTCTCACGTGCGTTGTTTGCTGAATCAGGCCCTAAATCCCATATATATCTGGGAGTGTGGTTGTAATGCTTTACCTACCTGATTAAAATACATTTTTTATGAAAAAAAATAAATCTGAGATTTAAAATGGGTACTGAGAAAATGTCCAGTCACATTAATCAGACCACTGTATCTGTAAGTTGTGTATCTCAATGTGCAGCTATACAGTGCATATAATACTGCATATTGCTGTAAATGTGCTTGTAATACAATACAGTAGTGCAAAAGGTGAAAGCTTTCAAATGAGAAAGCCATGCTCATATACATACAAATGAATTCCACATCAATCTATGCAAAGATTTGCGACAAGCTGGGAATGCTCAATATAAAGATAGCATTGTACTACTGTATGTACTGAGCAGTAAAGTGCTGTAAAGTATAGATGTCGCCACATGGTGGCATTGTTGCTATAGTTTAAATAGTCTCAGTAAAGAGACAGTTATACTCATTTTGTTCTTCACAAAAATAAGCTAGACCACACACAAAAATGTCGTTTCATATAACAATGCAAGTCATCCATTTAAATTTTAAAGCAAGCTCATTTTATGTAACCTCTGATCCTTGATTCACCACCCTCTTCTACACTAAAGGTAAGTTCACCACAATTCCCAGCACGCTTTTCTTGCACTGAATATATTGTTTGTTTTGTTCATCCAAGTTCATGACA
The DNA here is from genome assembly GCA_031769625.1 of Taudactylus pleione. Classification (NCBI taxonomy): domain Eukaryota; kingdom Metazoa; phylum Chordata; class Amphibia; order Anura; family Myobatrachidae; genus Taudactylus; species Taudactylus pleione. Next base: position 3,393,176 of record JAUIMM010000005.1, read on the forward strand.
CTGTTGTATTCATTAATGATCTCTATATTATTACACAATAAATAAAATTGTTCCTGCTGATCTGAGTACTAGTAAAACAATGTTTTATGATCATGTCTCACGTCTAACAGGACTATTTTACTGCAACTGTTATCTATGTATAAATTCTATGATAAATGCATTAATATAAAAGGAATCTTCATTTATCCTGCCCACTGAATGCACTCAGCTAATTCTTAATAACAAAATATAAAGTAAACAATAAATATCAAGACTGTAATCTCATGGAACACTGCGTAATATGGTTGTTCTATGTAAACAGATGATAATGAGCACACATTGGAAGTAAGGCGAGATACACCCTTACAAACTTATGTTTTTAGAAGTATTGTAATCCGTATTATGCTATAATACATTAGCTATGTGGAGTCTGCAATACCATGATCTTTCAGAGCAATGTGTTAAGCTGGGCATACACGCTACAATTAATCGGGGCGATCTGCCCGATATACGCGTATCGCCTCGATAATTATAGCGTGTGTGCGGGCGACCGAGGGTTAAATATCGCTAGGACGGGCATGCCAGATCGACCAGCATGCCCGTCCGATGCGATATCTGCGAGTTAAAATGTCGTCCGCATCTGGCAGTGTATGCCCAGCCGTGGCCGACAGACAATTCCGGTGATCCTTTCCATGGAAGGAACAGGGAAATGCCTCCTCCCCCGGGGGCAGACCGCGATGTTGGGGCTAATACACTGTGAGAAATCTCAGACTGTATGCCGCCGACATCTGTGGGCTGACAGGCAGATAAAATCAGTAACAGCGAAAAGAGCATTATAAAAAAACGAAATTAGTCCTTTGGAAGAGTGGCCAGAAAGGCAGTGTCGCTCAATTTCCGAAAGTCTAAGGAAGTCAGGCCTGATTCAGAGTAGTAATGCAAACCTGATGGGTGTGCGTACTACTCAGATTGTGAGTGACCTGCTCATACGCAGGATCTGTACTGCGCATGTGCAGGTCTCCCTCTGCGAGATCACTTGCAGTTCCCCCAAGCCGCAGCAGAGCTTGGGAGAGGCTACTGGGATCATTCTACAAAGCGGCAACGTGTCACCCCCCGTTTTTCAAGCGTGGCTAGGGTATGCAAATTCCGATGCAGACATCCTGGCCCCAACCGAGCTGCTGCAACGGTCATTCTGACCAAGCTGAGGCTCTCAGATGGCCAATGGCTGCAACCGTCACAACAGATGTTCACGATGGTGATCCGATGATGCGTCTTGGTACACAGGACTTGGATCTGCACCATGCCTCCTGCTGCATTAGCATATTAGTTGTACGGTACTGCACAGCCGCTTCCCTGTGCCTGTGCAATACCATGCAACTTTAAATCAGGAAAGGAGTTAAGGAAGAAGATGTGAGCCTCTTATCTGACCAAATCAATTTCATTGCTAGTCATTGAGGTGGGACTCTTATGGGAAGGGTTTAAAAAAGGTACAGTAAACGTGGAAAGAAATTAATTTGGGTTTGGTATAAAAGATAGACAGGAATTAGATATACAATGTCTAGATAGACAGATATTAGACAGGCAATAAGTTGACAGGGACAAAAGGTTGACACAGTATATGTCGACATGGATGAAGGTAGACAGGTACAAAAAGGTGGACACAAAAATGGTCGACACTTTTTCTTTGTTTTCTAACCCTACTCTCCACCCTAACCCTCCCCTTGGTGCCTAACCCTAACTCTCCCTCCAGGTGTCTAACCCTAACCGTTGGGGTAAGTGCCTAACCGTCCCATGTAGTGCCTAACCCTAACCCTCTGATAAGTGCCTAACCCAAAAAAACACACGGCGACCATTTTGTATCTTCCATTTTATGTCAACCATCATTCAAGTCATCCTTTTGTCAGTCTAAAATCTCTTGTCTACCTAGACATTGTCAGCGTTTTCACTGTGTATCTATTGACTGGAACCCATTAATTTTCATTGAGGTAATGCGACCAATACAGGATATGTATCGGTTCCCTCAGGATTCGAGGTCTGATTTAATTTGGGAAAAGAGTGGGGGATAGCTAGCAATGAATAAACAGTCTATAGACCTAAAAAGCATGATCCCCAGGTAGGTATTTGCCCATTACCTTGTTTTTTATATCATTACGAATATACATTTTGGGATATCACCTTTTCTACTCTACAATGTGTTTTTTCTGTGTGTGGCCTGTGCATCCCTGCGTGACTTTTTCCCTTTCTTGTATACTGCTGTACATTTTTTGGTTGTGGATAAGGTTGTGATGCTGTTATTGGTTGATATTTAGGATTGTCTTTGCTTTCACCATGAGGTGGTATATGATGAGTAAGTATGGGAAATAATGGAAGTGTTCAGAGACTGTAGGTGTGTGTGTTATGTCAGAACTCTCTGGAAGTGATATTGCTGACACTGGTAGGAGGGGTCAGAGTTCATACCAACCATCATTACTGGTCAATGTGATTACCATTTTTATCACTAGTTTTATATAGATAGGCATATAGACAGACATACAGATACAGTATAGAGAAGACAGTGGGGGAGATTTATCAAGGTTTGGAGAGAGAAAGTACCAAATAGCTTTAAACTGTATTTGTACAGGGTGTGTTGGAAAATGACAGTTAGGAGCTGATTGGTTGGTACTTTATCTCTCTCCACTTTATCTTTCTCCAAGCCTCGATAAATCTCCCTTAATGTATTATACCCTTGAACAATTATCAGTAAGGTACAATGCCTCCATCTCACTGCTGAAGGAAATGTAGCAAATTTTCTATATATTTGGTGACCTGCTCAAAAAAGATCTAATTTACTGGGTCCATGGGGGAGATCCATCTAACCTTCTAAAGAGGATAAGTGGAGGTGTTGCCCATAGCTATCATTTATGTGGGAATCGGTATGTGATGCAGACTGTAAAGATGCCTCCTGTCAAAATACAGACAGTGGCATCCTGACAGGGGTTGGGTAAGTATACTTACCCTCCCCCCTTCTCCCCCTAACCCACCCTTCTTGTAGCCTAACCCCAACCCTCCCCACCCCGCACCCTAACCCTCCCTGAGTGCCTAAACCAAAGTCTCCCCCTCATGCCTAATCCTAACCATCCCCCCATAGTGCCCAACCTTAGGCCTCCACAGTGTTGCCTAACCCTAACCCTGCCCCCTAGGGGTGCCTAACCCTAACCCCCCCAAAATCTAATGCTAACCCCGCTATGCTACCTAAAACTAACCCTTCCCCCCCCTCCCATGGCTAGTGCAAAGGGCGCCCCGGCCTTACCGCATTCGGGCTGGCTTCCTTCTGGATTACAGTGTCGGAATTAAGAAAGGCGTCGGTAGTTCGACGCCTATCTTAATTCCCTTGCAGGCTTCCCCCGCCGGTCTCATAACTACATCCCATTTAGGTGGTATAGACTATAAAATTATAGTAAGAATCAGATTGATATGGGCAACACAACACTTTACAAGGTTTGGTAAATCTCACCCTTGGTCTCCTGAACTTGTTCCATCAACGTACTGCACCTCTGGAAAAATGTCTGGATTTTTCAATTTTGTTATTCCCTTTAGGACACATCACAAGCAGCCTTATTTGTCAGATGCCAGATTGTCAATTTGTGTGAACAGCTGTCCCCATCCTGCCTTATAGTCTGAATGACAAAAAATCTGCAGGCTTTTGAGAACACATTTAACCAAGTTTGTACCTCACGATTATTCTGGGAACCAAAATGTAAAATTTTATTATAAAATATTATTTCTTTAGATACCTCTAACAATCTGAAACAAAATATGTAATAAATTAAAAAAAAAAAAAAAAAAAAAAAAAGAGGACAAAAATATGGTACCACTAATAAGTAATAACTAAATATCCCTACTACATAATATAGCGCTAACACTAAACCCCGGAATGTCCATCTCTCACATCTTTATCTACCTTCCAATCCTGTCCTCCCTATGAAACAATTATGCAAACTGAAGGGAGGAGTGACATACAAAGGACTGAGCCTTTAGGTCTCTCAATGCTACATGACTGCATACAAGATTGCATGAGTGTGGTAAAGGCTAGGAGCCAGGTGTTATACTGTACATTAAATGTAACCCCTAGCTGTGTAGTATCAGGCAGTGAATGCATTAGGATGCAGATCTCTTATATCCTCCTTAAGTATACTATAGATGCATTCAAAATACATAGGGCTCTGCTTCACTCACTCGCTCGGTTCAGAGCAGGGGCAGTGCGAGAACATGCAAGTATAAGTCTACCAATAGGTGTACGTTTAAATCTTTATCAGCACCATTGTGTATAAAATGTCTTTCGGCCATACAGAACACTAAAAATGAGGCACAGATCCTTTACAGGGGCAGGTAGATTTCAAAACCCTGTTTCCATTCTGCAAAATCAAGAAAATCTATCAGACTTAATTTACAAACAAAAAAAAAGCACTGTAGGGCAGCATTGTAATCAAACATGGCAGCATTTAGTGAGTGACTCCAGATTAATTATACAAACATGTGAGCGACTCTGGAATCATTATACAAACATGGCAGCATTTAGTGAGTGACTCCAGATTCATTATACAAACATGTGAGCGACTCTGGAATCATTATACAAACATGGCAGCATTCAATGAGTGACTCCAGATTCATTATACAAACATGTGAGCGACTCTGGAATCATTATACAAACATGGCAGCATTTAGTGAGTGACTCCAGATTCATATACAAACATATGAGCGACTCTGGAATCATTTTTAGACAAACATGTGAGTGACTCTGGAATCATTATACAAACATAAGCGTCTCTGGATTCATTATACAAATATGGCAGCATTCAGTGAGTGACTCTAGATTAATTTTCGATCAAATGCAGCTATTCATCAAGTTCAAAGAATTCACTACCCCACATTCATTTGTTTGAGTTAAAAATAAAATCACTCAAGAAAATATGAAGGCTGGTGAATGTAGTAACTCAAGGCTTAATTCAGCAGTGAACTGCTGAACGAAGAGTCCCGATTATCGTGAATCTGCAATTGCGCAGTACCCATTCTGCGAGTGTGCTGAATGGGTCCTGCTCAATCCCTCGCAAGCACATGGATGCCTCTGCCTGATTGACAGGCAGAGGCATTTAAGGAGCGGTGCGAGGGGCGGCCAGCCCAGAAACTGAATGGACGTATGCCGTCTTCTGTGCTCGCAAGCTGGGAAGCCTGAGTAAGTTGAGGCTTACTCAGCTGTCCGGCCGCCCTGCGCCGTCCACCATCGACCACTGATGGTGATTCCAGCCTGCGTCGGAGATCGCAAATGCAGCAGGGGGTTTCATACAGGATAGCAATTAAAATGCTGCCTGCGTGCAGCATTGCAATCCTTGTTGAATCAGGCCTATAGTACATTGCTGGTGTTCTGTACATATCATATCATATCTTGCAGACTTCCTCAAACAATATACTAAACACAGTCTCCTAAGTGATAAGAATCTCAAAATTAGCTGCCAATATAAATCTGACCATCACAAAATTGATTAGCAAACTACACAGTATTTTAAATAATGTAGCATAAGGAAAACAATGATTTTCATTATAAGACCTTCTTAAAAGAGCAACTCCAACTCTTTGAAAGACACTAAATCACAGTTTGAAAGAAAATCTGCCAAACACATCATTTGTTCTAAAAGATACTGCAGGTTTCTAAAGAAAAACATCTATTTTAATAAAGATCCACAAGATGGCACTCTTGCTACACAACACAAATGCAATCATTCCAATCTGAAACCAAGGGAAATGGGTTTTATAGAACTCAAGTCTCCAAGGTGTTTCAAAAACTTGGTGCCTAAAGTTTTAATGAGATGGACTATGCTTCGTGGTTGCAAATTTAAGTTAGAGTTCACCTGTGTAATATTATTGAAGTACAGAGACATCTTCATGACTTTCAGCTCAATCTACAAATTGAAGATAACAAAGGAAGGTTTTTATTACAAAGAAATTTCACAATTTGTATTATACGAAGTCTTTCGCCTGTGCAGAGATGTATGGTCTTATAAGCAACTAAACGTTATATATCGGTTTTCATTACTGCAGCTGGAAATACATACATGTGTTAAAGCTTTCAGTATTAGAATTAATGTTTGATCTCATTTGCTGTAAATTCATTGGAAAATATATCATGAACAATACAATGTCTTAAAACTAGTAAATGTAATTTAAAACAGTCAAATATTTAAAGATTGCATTAAGACAGGGCTCGACAAAACCCGGGGGCCAGGTCGCCTCGGCGACCAGATTTGGTTGTCTGGCGACCAGATTTTCAGCAACCCCCGGGCCCTACACTACAGAGTAACAAACACGCGGCGGCTGTATGTTTGTTATAGCAGCCAATGAGAGTCTACCAGACTCTCATTGGCTGCTGCGTCGTCTACGGAGTGAGCCGGCTGGAGCTCACTCATGAGCTCCGCCTTCCGGCTCACCCCGCAGCAGGTGATGGGAGAGACATCATGACGTCTCTCCCATAGTGCAGAGCGGCAAGAAAGAGCAGACAGCGGCGGTCGTCGGCAGGAGCGTGGATCAGGTAAGTTACGTTTTCTTTTTTTTTTTTTTTAAGGGGCACTGCATAGGGGGAGTGGCCGCTACTGGGGACACTGTGGGGGCACTGCATAGTTTGGGTGGCTGCTACTGTGGGGGCACTGCATAGGTGGGGGTGGCCGCTACTGGGGACACTGTATGGGCGGGCCACTACTGGGGCACTGTACAGGGTGGGGCCTACTACTGGGGTCACTGCATAAGGGGGACTACTATTGGGGGCACTGTATAGGGGGGACTAATACTGGGGGCACTTGATATAGGGACCACTACTGGGGGCACTGCATAGGAGGGTGGCCGCTACTGGGGGCACTGCATAGGGGTGTGTGGCCGCTACTGGGGCACTGTATAAAAGGGGGGGGTTACTAGGACACTGTATAGGAGGGCGCTACTAAGGGCAATGCATAGTGGGACTACTACTGGAGGCACTGCATAGGGTGGACTACTACTGGGGGCACTGCAGAGGGGGGACTACTACTGGGGGAACTGCAGAGGAGTGCCCAAAGCATATTCTTGCATCTGGGCCCACCACTCTCTAGTACGCAACACCTGACGGTGGCTTTGCTTGCCCGGGGTTTTTTGGCTGCGGAGGGGTGGTCTTTCTGGGGGTTGGTTGCCTGGAGAGGCAGGTTAGCTGCTCAATAATGTGGCTGTGGGAGGGTTGTTTACCTGGGGTACCCCATTAGTGGTGTGGCCATGGGGGTTGATTGCCTGTTGCGTAGGTGCTCAGTAATGCTGCCCCGGAGGAAGGGGGGGGTCTGGCTCCTACACTTTCATCCTGGCTCCTAGGTTTTAGAAAGATTTGTCATGCCCTGCATTAAGAATTATACTTTACTTACCAATTGAAAGCAGATTTAAACAATTCATTTTATCTGTACTTTCAGAAAAAAATAAAATCTTCCAGGGTAATAATTAAAAAATTTTCTTTTAAAATGGTCAAGCACAATACTATGGAATAGAAGCAGCCCAGTCAGTTGACAGACAACATGGTTGCTTTACAAGGGCTGTTCATATTGCAGTGGGTCATTCAAGAGCAGGGCTGGACCCAGCCTTTACTTGTATGGGGGAATCTCTGTGGTGATAAAAGAATACAAATAAATTAAATCCCAGATCTCTGATGACATTATAATACAGTGTCCCACTATCTAAACTCAATTTGTCAAATGGTGCAAAAATCGCCAGCCAGTGTGGTACTAATATACGCCGTAACTATGTGGCCGCACACTGGGCCTGATGAAGAGATGGATGCTAATGCATTTATCTGTGATTTCGCAAGGAACGCAGCTGTGAAAATATTCTAGTAGTTCCAAATCCTCCCCGACCATAAGGACGCCCGCAGCTTCCTTCTCATATGCGTAAGACGTCGCATACCTGCATATATATCGGTAACATCAATGCACATTGAGCGCCCATCTTGCCCTTGCAGAAGGTCTGACCAGCCGCAGACTTGGCAGTTCTCTCGACACGTAGGAGATTACAAGGGCTAAGTTATGTATGCCCATGTAACAGAGTTGAAATGATCAGACACGCTTGCGGTTTTCGGACCACCCCTCGTTTTCACCCCAAACGCTGACTATCTGTCGCTCACATTGTGAGGGAATCCTCTGCACAAACGTAACTGCAATGCAATCGCAGCGCGTAAATATCGCCTGAAAGTATTGCGGGTTTGATTCAACATGAAGGCTGTGTTGTACTGTTCCAGAACGATAAACTGTGGCCAGCAATATTACTACTTTTTCCTTGCATCCCAGAGAGGTGCGCCGAAAAATACCATATATAGCGGATATCTGGTCAAGCGAACATTACAGCATTTTTAAGTGACACAGCCCGTTGAATTGAAGCAGCCCCTATAATTGAACCAGACCAGTCTGCCGTGTTCAAAAAGGTAGCATATGCTTTTTTCGACAAAAATGCATCCAAGTCGCAATACAATGCAACTAGGACGCACCAGGAGAATGTGCAGATTAATTTGATATTCGACACTTGTATATCTGTGTGCACCAGTCTGTATATGAAGCATAGCCTCTACATTGTAGCACTTTGTATACAGATTCAGTTGCACACAGATATACAGTACAAGTGTCACATATCAAATTAATCAGCACAGTCTCCTGGTGCGTCCTAGTTGCATTGCATTGCGACAATTTTGTCCAAAAAAAAAAAGACGCCGATGCTAGCAGAGTCTCACAGAACCTGGCGCTCAAGAGGTGCTCTTTAGTGAGTTTTCCCTCATTTAGATCAGATGCACAACAAATAAAATCAACTCATATGGCTCCAAAAGAGGTAAATCCCACAGTACATCCACCTGCAGTATTTATGTGACTTTAATGTGATCATTTTAGCATGCATGTGACTATAGCTATATGTGTTTGCCAGGTTTGTGGCTACATATTTACAGATAATGTGCAAGTCCATAAGCAGAGGAAACCCAGAGCATCCAAAAGGAGCCACCGCAAAATCTTCTAAAAGTAAATGGGGATGGGATTATTGGAAAATATCTTCCACTCTCATACCAGTTAACATGATTTTACTAGCAAAGAGAGTCGGTCATAAGCTCCGTACACACGGAGCGACTTAACGTCACAAATGACTTCGTCAGGAGGTGTGTGTGTGACGAAGTCAATTGTGACGAAACGCGTTGGGCGTGGCCTGTAACGTAGACACATGTGAGCGTCACCCGCTGTGACCAGAGCGGGCTTGTGATCGAGCTGTGTCCTGAGAGATGGTGGAAGTACACTGAGTTACAGCTAAGATCATTTTCTCAAACTTCAATGTATCTGAGCACATTGTGTGCAGTAAAGTATTTCTTATTCATTACTTACGAGTGCGTATATATGTTTTCCAATGTATGTATCAAAAGGTTATTGTATCTTAGATGTAGTACTGTCTCAGATTAGATTAGTATTGATAGGCTCCCTGTGTTGCCATAACGACCGTGAGCCGCACTGGAACGTAGAACCAGAAGTGCGATAATGTGCACTTCTGGAAGTGCTGCTACGGGATGACATGGTTTAGCCTCAACGGTGGGGAGGTTACCATGACGGTGGTTAGTATTCTGGCAGGGTTAGGCGAGCTGGAACGCAAACCGAAATCGTGTCGATTATTGTTTTTGTTGATGTATGAGACTCCATCACTTCGGATCCATCTGAAGCAGTAATAAAAGGGGTACACGCTATGTTTTGCTCATGCTGCTAAGTATAGGTAGTAAACCAGTTTATCCTGGTAATAATATGAGCCTGATTGATGACATCACTTCAGGTGAGGTGTATGTGGATAATTGGTTGATTAACCTGGCTTTTATATAAGGGGGTATTTGTCACTAGGGTGATTTTTCAGTTCATGTTGATAAGTTGACTTGTCTTGAGGGAATGGAATTGAAATTGTCGGCGGCTGTTTAGTCGGTTCAAATCCCGACAGCGGATGCCCAACAGGATGGAGATCCCGACAAAGTCGGGTAAGTACCCTAACCTCCCCTTCCACCCCCCCCCTAAACCCTCCCATAGTGGTGCCTATCCCTAACCCGCTTATTGCTCCCTAAACCTAACGCTCCTGGGGGGGTGCCTAACCTTAACTCTCCCCCATAGGGGTGCCTAATACTAACCTCCCCCCCCCAAACGTAACACTAACCCCGCTAACTGCTCTAAACCTAACCCCCCCGCACGGCTAAAAGGACGCGCTGCCCGTACTTACCTCGTTCAGGAACGCGTCCTCCTGGATTCCGGCGTTGGGATTATGATAGGCGTCGGTATTTCAACATCTATCATGAATCCTTTGCCGGCATTCAACAGTCGGTATTGCGTCTGCTGGTCACATAGCTACATCCCATCTTGAGGAAGGTCTCACAGCAGACCGAAACGGCACGCTTCATTGATTGATTTGATAAATGAAGAACTGTTTCTATTCACAAGTGCAGTTACTGCATTTACCAAGTGCGAGTGCTGACCTTTTAGAAACTGACACATACATACACATATATATATATATATATATATATATATATATATATATATATATACACACATACACACACATACACAGTATATTTTATTTTTTATTATTTAAAGGGGAGAGTGAAAACAAATGACAACCACCATTACAGCTGAGGACAGGCCAATTTTAAATTTCATGTTAGGCTCTACCTGTATCAGTATCGAAAGAGAAGCGAGAAATAATACTTGATATACCACAGTATTTTAAGATTTACAATAATTAAATGTCAAATAAAAAAATAAATAAAATAGTACAATTTAAAATTAATACACTAAAGAAAAACATGAAGCTGGAAAATTTCCTGAACATCTTGGTAATACCAACACCAAGTGCTTATATAGTGCTGCACAAAATGAGATCCTGTCTGCGAGTACACAGGTTTATTAGAAGATTTACTGACTGTATCTAACACTGATGTATGTTCACTTCTTATGACCAGAACCCGAAACAGACTGTCTATGTTTAAAATATATCTGACTTTCAGATTTGTGTTTCCTTAGCCGATGCAGACTAATTCCTATTATTCTGTGTACAGAAATACAAAGCTGACACGTCTGTCATTGCTTTGAGCGTATTCACAAACCTAACGTCCAATGTATTTATTGTAAAACACAGAAGATTTCACTATTTGACTCGACTAATACACATTACAAGCTAAGAAAGCTTAAGCCATTCTGCTAAAACTGCTGTGTGCTGCAGTACTGAATGGAAAATATTTATTTTCTTAAGCGTAACTTGGTTAAGCACTGGCACATAAATCCTGCAGCTATATGTATTTGAATAGTTCGCAGATGCATACATTTTTAATATCGTGAAATGTTTTTTTATTGTCAGATCATGCTGCTGCATGTACCGGGGACAGTAATGTGTTTTAGACAGATAACTGTGAGAAGCAATTTCAGAATTTAACATTCAATCTGTATGGCTTGTTCATCTCGCTCAAAACAACAACGAGAAAATGGAAAGCCAAAAAAGCAGGTTTCTAAACCCAAAAATAACTGGACATTGGGAGAGATTATTAACCTACAGGTTCTTGGATTTTACAAGGATTTGAGCAAATAAGGAAATTCTGAACTCAAGCAATGAGGTAGATTACATATCATTTAACTATAATTACTAGCATGCTGCAAACGTGATATAGCAAGTGAGCGAATGTACAGGACTCCATACACATAAATAGTGTGTGTATAAAAAAAAATATTATATATATATATATTTTATTTTTATTTTAAATAGCAGCAAGGTAAGGGTTTAACTCTTGTCTCTCAAAATAAAATAGTACAAGCCGGGAACAAAAATATTACAATGTATTTGTTTAATATTTTCACTCACAAACCGCAGATATACACACACAATATATTATGTGTTACTGTATATTTAAGAATAAATGTAATGCTCTGCACGTACGAAGGTAATAGGTAATGTGGCATATGCAGCACAGCAATTATGTATTTATAATTTGGCAGTGGCGTCTGTTGACAGCATGCTAATAATCTTAGAAATGTATTTTATACACTTTTTTTTGGTTAATAAAAGTCAGAAAAACTATTTTGAGCATTGAGCAGATAAGAGATCAGAGAACAGCTATTAAAGACATAATCCTTTTGGATATTTCAATTAAAAATTCAACAACCATGCAAAATGAATAATGAAAGTATGTAAGTCTCCTTCCAACACTGAGACGTAGATAAGGAAAGTAAGTTTCATTTTTGTACTGATCCTTACGTTTAACCAGCCAGAGTTTGTTTTTTGTTTATTTTTGGTCTTTTAACAAAATCAGCTTCTAATAATAAATTGTCAAACTTTATCTGCTTTCTATGGCTATTAAACAGCTACAGCAGAAGAGGAAGCTGAACTCCATTATCTCAGCCATTATTTAGTTTCTTGTGTATGATGCTATACACAAATGTATAAGTTGCTACATTATAAAAGAAAAGAAAAAAAACTAAATAGCACTCCAGCCTAAGTTATTCATTTATGAGAACAGGGCAACCAAACAGGAAAACCATGGTTAAGGCCAAATATATAAAAAATACAATGGGTGAGAAACCCTCCCTTCTCAAATGGAATCGGTATGAGATGCCGGCGGCTGAATAGCTGCCGGTTCAAATACAGACACTGGAAGCCCGAATGGTACAAAATCCCAACAGGGGCTGGTAAGTACCCTAAGTGCTCCCTCTCCCTCCCTAACCCTCCTTTAGTGGTGCCTAACACTAACCTCCCCCCGGTGGTCCCTAACCCGCCATCCCAGTAGCCTAACCCTCTCAGGGGTGGGGGTGTGCCTAAACCTAATCTCCCCCCGGGTGTGCCTAATGCTAACCCCTCCCACATCCTCAGCTAATCGCGTATACTTACTGCGGCCCGAACAATCGGGATTCTGGCAGTCGGGATGCAGACGCCATTATCATTATGCCAGGCGGCGGGATTCTGACGGCAGTATTTTGACTGCCGGCATCCTGTCCGCCGGCATATAAACTGCATCCCCTCTCAAATGTGTTGATACATTATTTAACAAACAGTTAGTAAAATAATTTTCAAGATAGTGACCAAATTGTGCACTCGAAGGAAATAAAAAGCTTAACAATACATCCAGCTTAAGGGAAATATTGTATTCCTCATTTAATTGAAGACAGGCCGAGTTTTCAAAATGTTACAGAAATGTGGGGAATTTATTAAGAAAGCCACAGGAAATATCTCTACCTATATTACAGTCTTGAAATTGTGCTTAAAATCTGTAACTGTGCATGAAAAAGTTTAGCAGCCAGGCTTGGAGAATTTTTGCCCCGCCTTTAGCAATTGTGTTTTAGAAAGTGCAAGTGCCGAGTATAGCATTCTACTCACACAGTGACCTGCGGTCTTGAAGATCTTACACAAACTTACTTCTTTGAAAAAACAGAACAAACGGAAACACTTCCAAAGCTCAAAGCAGACAGTAGGATCTGAACAAGACAGCGATTGTAGAACTAAACTTCTCATTCAACTTCTAACATATAATGAATATAACATTCGTATGACCACGTACATTTTCAAAAGATATAAGAAACAGTAACTAGTTGGAGCAGTAGCGCGCTGTCAACAAACACTCACAGTGTCTGCTTACTGAATGTAGAATATAATTACGTTAAATACTATACATCCCTTGTATTTAACTCTATAGATCTCCTAACTAAGTTTTTGCTGCAAAACAGTTACAGGGCGTGATTCAGAGGTGACCTTTTGGCTGTCGTCTGTACCATCTCTGTGCGTCTCTTTAGCCACTTCCCAGTCACCGCCCAGGAACACCCAGCACTATTCAAAGACTGATACTGCACTTCTCTATGAAACACTATGAAATGCCTGTACCCCAAGAGTGAAGGATTTACATGCAGTACTAAAATCCGCTCAACTCCGTGAACATTGCCATTGTGTGCGACTTTGAATCAGGCCCACAATGAGCTATGAACCTAGTGCTTTCTCTGTATTTTATTGGGCCTTTATGGGAGTAGCAAGAAGGCAGGTTTGAATCTTATGGGGAAGGCATTGTCTTGTGGTTTAGTTTATTTCATTGATTACATTCGCTAGAGTACACAACAGGCCATGATTTCTTTTTTTCTTTTTTGGGGGGGAGGGAATTTATTAAATGCTAAATTTTCGAAAGTATTAGATATGCAAGGGGGGGCTGGACAGAAAGGAAACAGGGAGGGCAGTGAGCAGTGTATAAAACAAGTTAAGTAACAAATACAGAAAGTAACACAATCATCCAAGATGGAGGGGCTCAGACTCCAGCTAATGAGCACTAGAGGAGTAGACCCACTCAGAGGCCATGAGAAAACAGAGGGGAAACTGATGATCCAACCAGATTGCAGAACATTTATGTGATGAGTTAGAGATTATACAGGAGATATAATGCATGCGGGTCCCTCATTCGGGAGCAGTAAATTGGTAATTGGTGGTTCAACCTCGATGCCATAAGGTCAGCCCCACCTCAGAGTCAGTTGGTGAAATACCTGTGGATTGAGGGACCATTCCCCCGGATGAATGTCCTGCCGACTGAGGTAGTCGGGCTCCCAATTTTCTACTCCTGGGATAAAGATTACAGAAATTGCCACTGCAAATTCCTCTGCCCAAAGCAGAATTCTGCTTACCTCCCTCATGGCGGCCCAGCTTTTGGTGCCGCCCTGTTTGTTTATATATGCCACCGTTGTTGCATTGTCCGACTGTACTCTGACTGCCCAACCCTGCAATAGAGGATGCGCCAGCTGAAGTGCATAAAACACTGCCCTTAATTCTAGATGAGAGATGTCCGAGTTTTGGGGGACAATAGAACTCGCTGGTGGAGAAAGAGGTGTGATCCTGACCACTGGGAGAGAAGGTCCAATTGAAAAGGCCGTGCATGAAATCTCGCATATTGAATCGCCTCGAAGGTCGCCACCAACTTCCCCAGAAGGCAAATGCAGAGATGTATAGGCACTCTGCGATGTCGCAGTATGAATGTACCATATGTTGAATGGAGGAGACCTTGTCTTGGGGTAGAAATACCTTTTGTTCCACTGTGTCCAATATCATGCCCAGGATTTTTGGAAATTGAAAATCCACTCATGTTCCAAGAGAAGACTCCGAGTTAAATGAATATCCAGTAACAAGCGAGCTACTGATGGGGCCTTGATCAGGAGATCGTATGGAACAATAACCCCCTGAAGACGAAGCAGGGCCATCATAACGGCCATTACTTTCGTGAACACTCTTGGTGCCGACGAAAGACCGAAAGGTAAGGCCTGAAATTGCAAATGAGAATCCAGTACCGCAAATTGAAGAAATGCCTGATGAGGAGGCCAGATGGGGATGTGGAGATAGGCATCTTTTATGTCTAGGGACACAAGAAACTCGTCCTTCTCGAATCCTGCTATAACGGACTGGAGAGACTCCATCTTGAACCTGAAGGCTCGAAGATAAGGGTTTAGATCCCGGAGGTTGAGAATGGGTCTCATTGAGCCGTCCGGCTTGGGCACCACAAACAAGCTGGAATAAAAACCCTTACCTCTCTGATGGGTCGGAACATTCACTACCACCTGAGACAATAACAGCTTTTGTATTGCTTCCTGAATTACCGCTCGCTTTTCTGATGCCAGAGGTAAACCGGTTGTGAAAAAACGAGAAGGCGGCTGGATCTTGAAATCCAACTTCAGGCCCTGAGTAATGATGTCCCAGACCCAGGCGTCCGGACAGGATCTGAGCC
Source organism: Taudactylus pleione (assembly GCA_031769625.1). Lineage (NCBI taxonomy): Eukaryota > Metazoa > Chordata > Amphibia > Anura > Myobatrachidae > Taudactylus > Taudactylus pleione. The sequence goes on from JAUIMM010000005.1 coordinate 3,408,930, forward strand.
ACACTTCTTTGAAGTGCAGAAGACGAGCTCCCACCCTGGGTTCCCCCAAGTGAGAAGTGAGAGCGTCATGCGGAAGGCTTTGCTGCAGTCTTGTCCTGCTGAGACACGGATGCAGAGGCTGCTGAAGCTCTACCTCTGGAACCGCGGGAGAACGCCGGAGCTCCTCTGGAATGACCTCTAAACCTTTCAGGGGGACGAAAGGACCGAAAGGATGGTCCTGCTGCAGGTCGTCTAGGAGGAGGAGCAGCAGATGGTAGGTAAGTGGATTTACCACCTGTAGCTTGTGAGATCCACCTATCTAACTCCGTACCGAAGAGAATGTCCCCCGTAAAGGGAAAGGCCTCTACTGCTCTCTTGGACTCCGCATCTGCTTGCCATTGACGCAGCCAAAGAGCTCTTCTAGCTGAGATAGCTAAAGCCGAGGACCTAGCCGAAAGACCACATATGTCCTTAGAAGCTTCCCCAAGGAAAGAAGCAGATTCCGCAATCTATTTGGCCAGCTGAATGAGATCTTCAGTCTGTGTTCCGGTCCTAAGGCCCTCTGCAAGTTGCGTTGCCCAAGCTTCTACAGCCTTATTTAACCAACAACTAACTAGCGCTGGATGCAGGGATACCCCTGCAACTGTATATATAGACTTTAATGTGTTGTCCAGCTTCCTGTCTGAGGATTCTTTAAGCGAAACAGCCCCAGGTACCATTAGTACTGTCTTTTTAAAAAGACGGGACACTGAGGGATCCACTGCTGGAGGAGTTTCACACACTTTCCTACTTTCTGGAGGAAAGGGATAATAAGGTAAAAAGTTTCTTTGAAATTTGAAACTTCTTATCTGGGTGTTTCCATGCTGAGGTTAGGATTTCATCCAACTCCTCTGACACTGGAAAAGTGACAGCCTGTTTAAGTCTCTTACTAAAAATAGATGGTCTAGCAGTCACCTCTAAGTCCTCCACATGTAAAACCTGGCGTACTGCAGTAATTAATGCTTCTACGCCCTTACTAGCAGGTTCTGACTCCTGAAGAATCGGAACCTCATCCTCTTCAACCTCGTCCTCTTCTAGATCCTGCATTTCTTCCTCCTCTGATTCATCCCACCGCAAGGGATTTTGAATGAGTCTCCTATTAGGGACATTATAAGATGAGACTGCAGGAGGGGCCTGGGACATAACCTTAGTAAGTCCCTCAACAGATCTGGCTAATGAACGAGCCCGATCTGGTTCAGAAGATGTCTGATCACCTCCCTGTCTCTGCAAGCCGCTTCCAGCTCTGCAGACAGATTAGACATAACAGATGTCAACTGATCAGACCATATAGGTTGGATAGGTGAGTCAGCAGTTTGAGACTGAGAAACACACTTGTCACACAGCAGGGAAGTATTAGACTGTCCCTGTGTGAATTTCTCTGCACAATTCTTGCAGGTGAATGATTTTTGTGCAGCTTTAGAATCCTTGGTAGACATGCTGGCAATACACTGTCACACACACACACACACACACACACACACCAGGTGAAGGAACAGAGTTAATATAGAGACTGTGCAGAAATGGAAAGGGGCATAGAGGGAGATATGCTACGACCCTTTGCAGCGCTAAATAATAGTGCTATTTTTATGCTGATGAACAGCTGTACTGGCCTGATTTTCACAGAGCCAGGAAGCAGTCAGTCTCCTCCTGCGGCATGCATAAAATGGCCGCCAGCCTCTCTACAGAAGCGCTGGGGTTGCTGGGAGGCAGGAGCATGTGTTAGGCTCCGCCCCCCGCTATGGCGCCCGTTCTCAGTGCTAGCGGTCCGCTGCAGAGTACATCCGCCTGATCGTCCTGGCTCACCTGCTAGCCAGAGAGCCAGAACACACTAACCTGAAGGCTGCCTATGCTGCTGGCGGCGGGCTTTGCTGTGGGAGCCCGCGACGTGCGCCGCATGCAGCGCATCTTGGGACTCCCCAGAGACTGAGGTCTCTGTAGCAGGAGACCTCAGCGCACACCGCAAGCAGCTGTGAGGTCTCCCCGGCAGCTCCAACGGCATAGACAGGCAGGGGCAGTGAGCTGCCTGTGTCCTCAAATTGCTGATTGTAGAAATCGTTTTTAATATTGAGAGAGAGAGCCCTAAAGAGCATAGGTCCAGCTCCCAGGGCACAAATTTTAGACTGACCTTCAGGGGGGTATAGAGGGGGGAAGAGCTAGCTACCATTCAAAAAATTTTTAAAGGTGCCAGCTCCCGGTTAACCCACTTCTATACCCACCCCACTGCACTGAGGCTCCAGTGTCCCCTAGTGGATGGAGAAAGAGGGATGTTAGAGGGAGAGGTTTTTGCAGTTTGACCTTTAAATTTGTAAATATATGCAAAACCTGTGAACAACTGGGAAGTAGTGCAGATGGGGAGGCACAAGGAAGACTATGTAATGCAGGTCATCATATCTCAAACTAACAAGGTTTTTTTTATATAGACAAAAATGCAGAGGGATGTAAGTATATAAAACACATTCTATAAGCACCAATTGGATTGGCAATCAAATTAAACATTATAATAACTTGTGATGCTTGCAAAAATCTATTAGAAGATCAGGTTTGATATTTTTTCATGAAGAATGAAAATTTAATATAGACCTTTCTTGGCATTTGGCTGCAGGGACAGGATATAAAGTACCAAAGTGTTTCTTGCATTAAACCCCTACTGTCTCTATCACATCAATTAGCTAAAAGCAAGTTACAAATTGTGTTTAGCCACTTAGAATGTCAGAGACTAGCAGGCAGCTGCCAGGTCTACTCAGATGTCCTGCAGTGTCTTCAGTCCCACAAACTAAAACAGACGGCACACTATTAATATTTAGGAATAAAGGAAAAGGTCTCCTGCTATCCATTAGTGCAGTATCTTCGTGTTAGATTTTAAGCATTAACCTTTTAGTTGGTCGGACTGTTGCATGGTAGCAACTGACTACTGAATGTTGGCCTGCAGTAAATAGCAACTTAAGAGGGAGAGATGCTTATATCTGAAAGTGCTTCCATCACGAGACAATGCCAAAACCAATGAAGTACATAATTCACTACTTACGATGCACATTACAATTTAGTACTTAAAAGTAATTTTTTGTCTTTGTTATTAAAGGATATATCCACATCTATGTGTCATTTTGTACAATTAAATGGCAGTTGCATTATCCTAATGCTGAGTAAACACTGGCCGACATAAATTGGCCATTCGAACGCTCGATATATTGTGTCTGCATCGGCCAGTTTGCATAGACGATATGTCTGTGAATGACATCTGTAGATATATTGGTGCATCATGCTGTGCGTATGGGCGGTCAGCTGACCAACTGTACACTTGCTGTAGAAGTCACCGGTGATTGACAGGTCAACTGGGCTGGTACATGTAAATGCCCGCCCAGTTGTGATGTCAGTCACGACACATCAGGCCAACGATTGGTAAATGTGCATTCACTTACCCATAGTCAGATAGGACAGCGGATCGGCCTCAGTCGTCTCAGTGTGTATCCAGCTAACCGTATTTATATTTTGGTATTTTGTGTTTTATTAATGTTTATTCGGTAGGAATGGGGGGGGGTGTAAAATAATGATCTGATGTTCAATAAAAGGCTGCCAAATTTGATTCTTGTTCACAGTACTTGGGAGAAATTCAACAGGATGTTCTTCCTTTCTTGTTCTTTGCCACATTGGAGGATGCAGGAACAGTGGCGTGGGTCTGGTGACACCCGGTACGCACTCTGGATACTCCCTGCTAGCCAGAGTCATTTCCTCACTGGAGATTTTGATAACATCACTCCGGGGGCAGCCCAGCGGAGATGCTGGAAAGTCAACACTGTTGACTCCTCTTCTATGACAGGAGCTGGGTGCTGCAGGAGAATGTTACACTGCAGCACTCGGCTCCTGTCACTTCAAAGACTCCGGCATTTTTGTGTCACCACCCAGGTGCGGCCAGCACCCCTATCATGACGCCACTCAGGAATCCCCTTTAAAGATCTGTTGCTGGTGTTGCTCTTTAAATTTCTCATAATTAAATATTCTTGGATCCTAACTATTTATTACTCTCCTATGTAATGAAATGTATACCCTTTGTAACATTAAGAACAGCAGCATATATTGGAAGCGGAATCCAGCAACAAGAACAAAAGTTGTTTAAACAATATTTATTCCAGGCAGAATTCTTCAAGACATATGGTGCATACACATGGTCAGATTTTTCTTCAGATCTGAACGATAACGATTTTAAAAATCGTTCAATTGTTCATATCTGAAGGAAAATCTGACATATCTGTCAGATGAACGATTTGAACGATGCACGTTCCCAATGGTCAGATAACGATATCTGTCATCTGATGTGTTTGCAGTCAGACTTGGACGATTCCATTTATTTTAATGCAGTCAAAAAACCGTTCAAATCTTTGGTAAAATCGTTCGAATCGTTCATCTGACAGATCTGACAAATCTGACAGTGTGTATGCTCCAATAGGAATGTTTCTGGAGTCCACGGACAGCTGGTTAGCCATGGACTCAACGAATGATGTTCCACTGGCAGTCCCAGCTTTTTTCCTAATCTATTACCAGCTGAAGTCAGCTATGCAATAGATTTTCCGAGGAGAGTTTGAAAATGTTATAGAAAATATGCATAACAGTATAAATCAACCAACCATCACACTTACAAAAGCATACATTTGTAACCACTACCTTCCTGCCAAGAAATGTTCAACCGTTATAGTTCTAAGAAGAAAAAAACAATACAGGAATGTACATTTGTCTGGATTAAGCTTTTAGATCAAGGTACCCAATATAAGCAGTAAAAATAAAATGAGGAAAAATAAAAAAACATACAGGACTGCAAAACAGCACAAATTCATAATGAACAATGTTTTTTGGGGGTGGGGGGGTGCAAACTGTAAATAAACACTTCTCTGACACTAGACATACATTTTAACTCAACATAGAAAATATAATGGTGCACAATGCTGCTTTGAGCATATACTTCTGAATGCACTGTTAACCAGAGAGGACATAATTAGACAAGGTCTTTGCCCATGATTTTAACAGGCATTTTCAGTGCCTGTATGTATGAACCCTTAGCAAACTGCAAACACTGTTAGATTTGTGAACAATAAAATATTTGCCCAATGTGTGAATAAATCCCTTTTTGTGCTCTTAAGTCACAAATCCATTCCAAGCATTCATATTGTGTTCCAAGAATTGGACAGGTATTTATTTTTAATTTATAGCATGGAAATTTAGGTTGTCAAACAAAGCCTGGTGGTCATTAAAATGATTAATACTGTTTTTGCTGCCCTTGACATGGAATGGTTTAAGAAATGCCAATTTAATCAAGTAAACTTAATGAATACTGATTACATAGTGGTTGAAGGAGAAGAACTACCCTTATTCAAATTAACAAGATTTACGCCAAACAACCAATGGTCACACTGAACAAGTGGTTGCGATAAGGTAACATTGTTAAACAAACACACAAAGATCTATTATGGCTGTGTGCCCCCAAGTATTTTCTACGTGTGTGTCTTTGCACTTCCTGCTATCCTTATATCACACTTCCTTTCCATTTCTCCCTCTACTCACATCTTCCTGCAAGGGTTAAGGTGAAAATAAAAACTACTGGTATGTCAGTTTTATTCATACTCTTTCTACCAATATTCCGCAAAATCTGATCTGAAAGATTTATTTAGCATAGAGAACTGTATTTGTCTGGAGTTCCTGCATTCAGTATGAAGAGTTGAAGCTGTCATACGGCTCCTTTCACAGGGATCACATGAAATCTCATACACAGACTCAAATGAAACGGTCATACAACTGAGCCAATTACCATGAGCAAGATCAATAGCCTTTTGATAAAATCTCTCTCAGACAGACATTGGTAGATTCTTATTTCATTCAATACCAGCTATTCATAGTTATAGAAGTGATCTTCAAGTATAATGGTAGTCTTATCTTCAACAAATCCATTAATTCATTAAATGAAGACTTGGGAGAACACTGTAGGTGAGGAGAAAGAAAAATCAAAAAGTAGCAAAAAACACTAAACAGGCATGATACCGGTTACCAGTGTATCACAATTATCATCTGATATGCTAGCTTTTGTTCATTTTTTGCCAAAATCAAAACTTCTAATAAAAAAATACATTAAAAAATAAAGTAAAAACACAATATAATAGAAATGATTTACTCTCAAAACACAAATACTACAGACAGAGAGCAACAAACATGTCTTAGACTACAAAAGCCAGTATTGGACATGAGCTTAAAGTGCTTGTCATGTACACACTACTACATATTACTATCTGGACAGACAATACACAACTAGATTGATGTTTACAGCTGTCTTGTGCTTCTATAATCATATTTTTTTGCATATCTGTATTAAATAATATTCAGAAATATACAAAAAAAAATATGAACAGCCCATGTACTAGTGGAGGCATTCTGACTGTGCTCCTGAGAAAACACTAAGGGGGCGGGACTTCAATTTGCCACAGGATATACCCCGCAGCTAATTGACCTCGCCACACAGGTTAATTCTATTCAATTAAATAGCCTATTCAATATATGTGTTAGCACTTCCCTGCAAGGTAAGTACTAACATTAATTGCGTGGAAAGTTCTGAATCAATGGGTGTCCTCGTGCATTAAAACGCAGTGCCTGCATTTTAATGCAGAGTTTTCCTGAGGCTACAAAGTAATACCCTGCCTTCTGGTAATTAGCACTTGCTAAGTGAATCGGCCAGCGAGATCAATTAGCTTCAGAGGGAACCTAGTGACTAATTGAATCTAAAGCTTGTCATACACCAGACCAACTTTCCTCCAACCATCCAACTAGTTGGTTGGTTGGAATGAAAATCCGGTAATGCATGGGAACAAATGACAATCAGCCATTTGCTCCCAAACACCGGAAAATGGTGTTCAGACAAAGCGGTTGTTCAGACAAGTTGTTTAAAATCAAATTTAAATTTAACCAACTTGCCTGAATGACCTTTTCGTGTTTCCTGGTGTTTGGGAGCAAATGGCTGACTGTCATTTGCTCTTATACATTAACGGATTTTCATTCCAACCAACTAGTTGGATGGTTGGAGGAAAGTTGATCTGGTGTATGGCCAGCTTTAGACATCATCATGTTGCCAGCTTTGAAGAAGCAGCACTTTACAGAGGATATTTTGGCCATTCACATCAGTCCCTGCCCCCCAGCAGAGCTTACAATCTATATTCCCTACCACATGCTCTCACACATACACTCTAGGGTTAGGAGCCAATTAACCTACCAGTATATTTTTGGAGTGCGGGAGGAAACCGGAGTACCTGGAGGAAACTCTCACAAGCACAGGGAGAATATACAAACTCCACACAGTTAGGGCCAAAGTGGAAATTGAACCTACGACCTCAGTGCTGTGAGGCAGTAATGCTAACCATTACACAGTCTGTGCTGCCCATGAGCTCAGTATTACAGGAACTTCTGTTTAATCCTAACTAATAAAAATAAGGCCTAGCCCAGAGGTTCCCAAACGTAGTCCTCAAGGCTCCCCAACCGTTTAGGTTTTAGAGATATCCATGATTGAGCACAGTTGGTTAAATCAAATTGACTGATGTACTAATTGTCACCTGTGCTCAACCATGGATATCTCTAAAACATGAACTTTTGGGGAGTCTTGAGGACTGCGTTTGGGAACCTCTGGCCTAGCCATTTATGCCACAGAAGAAGTGGCATACATTTACACCTGTTTTTTACCTTAGTGTGCTGATAACTGTATATTACAATTAAATTGTAACCAGGCTATAAAAAAGTAAGCTTTTTGAAAATTGCCTAAGATAAAATTTAAGACAGCATGCAACTAAATACAAAGCTTAACTGTTTGCGACAGTATGTCGAAGAGCATACCTCCCAACATTTCATATACATCAATAGAGACAGGGGATGTTTAGCACTAAGCTAGCCACCGTCCCTCCAAACACCAGTTCACTGCCACCAGTAGCAGCTAAACGCGGCACAATTCACTACTCCACTGCGGAGCAGAGATCTATGGGAGATACCTTCCAACTTTCCCACCACAGTGCAGCAGAGTCATCAAACCCCGACTGTCCCACCTAAATCAGGACAGGTGGAAAGTATGAAATAGGTTTAAGTCCTATACATTTAGGCCGTGACAATAACACAAAATGTAGGCACTAGATGAAAAAGTAGGAAGTTGGTCATTTTGTAATGTTTTGAAAGATGTAATCTTGAAATTAATAAAAAAAAATTGTCTTCTCACTGCACATTGCAAAGTTGTGACCTTATTACACCTTTTACCAACCTGTGCTCCCATAAAGATTACCAGCCTGTGACATCTTAGTTCAGATCTTTCATTCACCCTCCCTGCCTTCTCTTATGGCTTGTGAACAAGAACTGTAAATAATGGTCAGAGCCTAGTACTGTACATACACAACTACTGCATTCCTCTCTATTCACTGCCATCACAAGATTTTACTCTAGAACTTCCATTGCACTCAATGTAATTATTTGACAAATAAAATATAGTTAAGATCCATTGTATGCCTTTAAGACCCAAATAAAGTACAGTAAATTTAAAATCACTGTATTCAGTAACACTGGAAAAGCCAGGCTTGTTTTTTTTTCAGAGGTTATTTCAGTATCATGTAGTGTAGCAGCATGCCTAAATATAACTTCTTTTAAATCATTGTGCTAAAGTTACAATGGTCTCCTGAGAAGCATCTCAGTGCTCCACACATTGGGACCAATTTGTGGATTGCATCTATGCACCTGTATACACAGAGAAAGTGCACTCCTAACAACTCCAGCCCTATTATACTCTATTACTTTGATAGATTATTCAAATTTAGAGTTGCGTGCATTATACTTTTCCAAAATAAAACACAATTCATCATTTGTAAACCCTTCAAGATTCTCAAATAATAAATAATATAAAAAAGGATACCATCACAGATGAAGTATGTAACATAAATTAGGGAATGCCTGCTCCTTTCACTGAATTGCTATCCAACCACATTAAAAGTGAACAGAGTACTCCATATTTACAATGTCATCTTCCTAACACAGTACAGGTTGAGTCTCCCATATCCAAAATGCTTGGGACCAGGGGTATTTTGGATAACGGAATATTCCGTATTTTGGAATATTTGCATAAAATAATGAAATATCTTGGGAATGGGACCCACATCTAAACACAGAATGCATTTATGTGTTATATACATCTTATACACACAGCCTGCAGGTCATTTTATACTATATTTTTAATAATTTTGTGCATCAAAAAAAGTGAGCGTAAATACATGAAATTAATTTATGTTTCATATACACCTTATAAACACAGCCTGAAGGTTATGTTATACACTATTTTTAATAATTTGTGCTTTAAACAAAGTTTGTGTACATTAAACCATCAGAAAACAAAGGTTTCACTTTCTCAGTCATGCTAAAAATATTCCGTATTTCGGAATATTCCGTATTTCGGAATATTTGGATATGGGAGACTCAACCTGTATTTTAGTAAAAGTTTATCAAAGCTGGGTGCACACCACACAATATCTTTAACGATTTGGCCGATTCCAACACAACGGAACGGCAAATCATTAAAAATGTGTAGTGTGTATGCAGTACATTGTGTAGTGTGTGCTCCCGGGGGATCGTCAGCCTCATTGCTTGATCTTATGTGCAGCATATTAAATCATGTGATCCGGCTGACTATCCCATAAAGCGCTATGCAGGGGGGCCGGCATATCCGGCGCCAGATCACCCAGTGTGTACGTACCGCCCGTTATCTCGGCCCTGGGACCATCGGCGAGAACGCTGGGTACACATCGTTTAGTTTGCACCCACCTTAAGATTGAAACAGTTTTTATTTAATTATCTCTCATTTTCATTATGAGAACATTTTGCTACAATTCTACTTTTGGTCCAAGTTCCAAAAGAGCATAAAATACTTACCGTTCCCAGTATTTCTAATAAGGACAGCTTAAGATAATCAGAGAATATGCTTACTCTACCCACTTATGGTGAAATATCTATATACATTATGTAATTATCAGTGGTTTTTGTACAATCTTTAAGGAGGTATTCAAATAGTGACGCAGATTTTTTCCTCGACCCCGCAGAGTTGTGTGGAAAATCTCCATTTTGGATTTCATGTGCACAGCAGTACATCATTGCTAATAGAATGCCACTCTAATGGTGCAAACACACGGTCAGATCTGTCAGATGAACGATTTCAAACAGTATTAACATGAATGCAATCGTCCAAATGTGACTGCAAACACATCAGATGTCAGATATCGTTATCTGACATCAGATATGAACAATTGAACGATTTTTTAAATAGTTATCGTTCAGATCAGACACAAAACCTGACCGTGAGTATGCGCCATTAGAGGGGAATACAATTATTTGCAATGCCCGGCCGAGTACACATTGACAAGTTGCGGTAGTGCCGACATCAAAAATTTGCCTTTCACCTATCTGGGGTGCGAGGAAAACCCTGTGATGCAGGTAGACACGCAGTACCTTTCCGGAATGCAGAGGAACTAAATTTCCCCCTTGGAGTTACTGTATGTCGAAAAATTGTGATAAAATTATTCTGCAACTTAAAGATAATGAAGAAACAGCTTTCCAGGCTAGAAAAACTAGGAAAGTTCAGTAAGAAAAAGGCCAGAATTAATTAGCCGATGTCCAATCAGACACAGGGCAAGGTCAAACAAGTAATTGCAATTAAAGAGCCATCTTTTAAGTGCAACCCTTATTCTCTAAAGCACTGATAAATAATAATGAGTGGATGCTCTGACATAGCTGTTACAAGCCCTACAATCATTAATTTTCAGTCTTCACGCATTGCTTAGTGAAAAGGCTGACCCTTGCAATACAAGTTGACCTTTTGTTCTTGATTACCAACTTGTTTCTTCCCTGTGCTTTAGGGAGTGATGTACTTACTCTAATAATATTAATTTGTATGCAACAAAATAAGCATAGTCCTCTACCTCCATCATCAGAGGAAAAATTGTATAATACGTGGGCCACTCCCGCAACAGGGCCCCTATGCAAAGCAATACAACTAGAAAACCGCAAATAAGGTTGGCAGAAGCGATTTCATCATGGGGCTAAGCCGTCGGCAACAGCTAGTATTAAATGTGAAGCACACTGGACTTTACACTTAATATTAATGTCATTTTAAATTTCAATGTCAAACCCGCATCTTTGTAAATATACCCCAAAGTGTCCACGTCTCTGGACTTGTCTGGTCTCATTTTGTTGGGGTGTGCACAAAGAGTAACGGTGGGGTTAAATATAAAACACAGGCTCAATAGTTGCTTTTGGGATATAAAAGCTATATCCTAAGTGCAATAATTACACAGAAGCCCTCTCAAGCAGTCTCTGGCTAATGTATATTACTATCAGTCTGTATCACATATAGGATCTCATGGAGCTTAACTGTAGCAAAGGTTTTTCTGATACAGGGTTGAGTCTCCCATATCCAAAATGTTTGGGACCAGGGGTATTTTGGAGATCAGATTTTGCCATATTTTGGAATATTTGCATTATACGGGACACACAGTCTGAAGGTAATTTTATACAATATTTGTAATAATTTTGTGCCTTAAACAAAGTTTGCGTACATTGAACCATCAAAAAGCACAGGTTCACTATCTCAGTCATGCTAAAACAAAATGCAGTATTTCAGAATTGTTGGATATAGGAGACTCAACCTATAATAGGTACAACCCAGTGATAATGGGTCTGTGAAGCATTGATGTAGGGGGGCCTACAATAGACAGATGACTGCATTTATGTCCATCATCAAAAACAAATACCACCAGAAAGCTACAAATATTAAAACAATACCAACTGATTTAACAATGCTACATTATTTATTTTTATTATTTATGCTTCTGCACTGGATCACAAGCAAAGAGGGCAAAAACCTGCATATATTTACTGATGTGCAAAACATACTGACAAAAAAAATGTTAGTCATTCTACCTGGTCCCACAGAAGCATCAGGGGACCAGCATAGGCCTCCACAGCAACTCGCTGGCTGAGCCCCAAAGGACTTCCAACATTTCTAAAATGGCTCACACACAGCTCAGTCCAATCAGACTCCAGATACAGGAATAGGCATTCAGAAGTGCAAAATGTCATCCCTGCAAGGCCATCTGCCATCAAGTGCAATGTATGAACTCCCCAGGGTGAGCAATAAGAGTTCCTCCAGCTGTTGGCAGGGCATGCTGGGATGTGTAGTTCTACAACAGCAGGGGGGCCGCTTATTGCCCAACCCTATGACACGCTTACCTGAGATGTACAGTAAGAGAGAAATTATAAAACTGGGGACATGTAATCTGAATATCACAGGTTTTGTGATGTTGCATTGTTTCATCCTTGATCCCATGAGAACAAAATAGTTGGGGCTGATTTCTTGATATAATACATTTAAGTGTTTCTTTTAAAATTATATAAATATTCACTGGCAAAATGCTATAGTGCAAATGTGAGGAAACCTACTTTAACCAATAAGGCATTTGCTTTCACCAAATCTATAGACAGATTGTTGTTATAAGTAACTATCAGCATTATTAGATATGGCCCATGTGTTAAGTGACATTGTTTGCCATTCAGCGGATTTGACTGCTGAATGATCAGATTGTGATCAATCTTGCTTTGCAGTACCTGATTGAATAGAGCAGGGGTAGGCAACATGTGGCACACCAATTGCTGTGGAACTACACATCCCAGCATGCTCTGCCAGTGTTTTAGCATGCCCCAACAGCAACACTGTGGAAGTGCATGCTGGTATGTGCAGTTTCACAGCAGCTGCAGTGCCACACATTTCCTACTCCTGGAATAGAACATACTGGGCACATCTCATCATGAATTGAAATTCTAATACAGTGCTACCTCTCATAACAAGAAAACGCTCTGTCATTCACCTGTGTATGGATGTACTAGATTTGGTTAGCCTATTCAATAGAAAAATAAACATGAATATCAACAGCAGAGTCATGAATGATTAAAAAAAAAATCCTATTATAAGCTTCAGTTGAAAAATTAAGTCACAACATTATTAGCAAACAATTTTGACATAAAACATTTCTGGAAGATATGCTGTTCTTAAACGATTTGCTAAGGGCCAACTGAGTACATAATGTTATAGAAATGAGCCGTGTGATTGATGCAGGTAATAATACAAATTAAATAAAATTGATCAAGCAGTTTTTAATTATTCTGCAAGACTTCCTGTCAATGTTGTCGGCACCACTAATTAGAGATTACGGTTTATTTCTCTATCATTATTTCTCCTGCTTCTTGCCGTTGAAAGAAAGTCACAGCCTTTTCAATAACCATTGTGAAAGCTTCTACTTATTTATTTGGATTTGTTAAAAGCGTATTAATCAGTTTACATTTTAAACACTTGCCTATGTAATCATTTCCTAACTATTATGTAATAAAATCAGGCAAAGCGTTAAAAGAAATCTATGTTTGTATACGACTCATCATGCAGGATACAATTTGTAAAGCATATAACGCAGGACACACCCATTTTCATTGGTTTACCCGAAATGAGCATCAAAACACAAAGCTAAATGATCAGTATTTAATGAACAAAAGATCATCTTGTGCAATTAACTTATTAGGGAAAAAATTATAAAAAATAAAAGCTACACCAGAAAAATAAATACAAGGACATAGTCTAACAATTGATGTAGTAGAGCACATTAAAAAATGCATATTAAGTAACTGTATATATAAAATTGTGTTAGTATTAACAAGCAGTTTGCACAAGAAGATACCATGCAGGTTGGATCGACCTACTTGACTCACTAAAATCTGTGTTGTTTGGCCCAAGGGTAATCACCTTTTGAAAAATACATAAACACATCTTATTAATTCTGACAAGTCTCTTTTTAGGCAGATAATTAAATGCCCAGGGCACTGCTAAGAGCACAGTCTGAACTCAAACTTTTCCTAGCTTTTCGTAACCTCTTTAGCCCAATTAGGATCCAGTGTTTTCTTTAGCTCTTACACTTATAAAAAAAACTTGTTAACCCTACTTTTAGAGAGGTTGCCATAAGAAGTACTATCCATACTATGTTTGTACCACCCTTTAGGATCCAGAACCATGGACACAAGCGATGGCTGGCTGGATGGACGTGCACTCATGTTATTATTCATCTTCAGGTGAGGGTACTCCTCACTAGCACAGAATTATTGGGCCAATTCAAAAAGAAATACACAATGTATTGCTTTAAAAAAAATGGCATCTTTAAATCATGCAGCAAAATTGATGTTCAGTAAGGAAACCCTCTAATCTTTTTCATTGGGGCACAGAAAACAGAAGACAAAATATGAACCTGGCCCAATGATTAATTTAAGACATTAATGAATATAGTGAGCAATATTTTAGTACAAAATATGTTACAGTTTAAATTAGTTAAGAGGGTGGTCATAAAACAGTAGTGGGTTAGATAAAAAAAAATTTAAAAAAAAGCTTGATGGCCAGAGGTAGGCTTGGGCGGGGAGCAAGAAGGCATATCCTTCTGAGCAGGACCAGTATAAAGTGCAATGTGCGGGCATTTGTTATGGCCTACACATCAGTGTCATTCACAATCATTATGGCACTTATACACCAGGTACCTTTTGACATTGTTGGGTTGCTATAGGCAAGGGCCATTTCTACAGTGAGGAGCCAGCAGTGTAGCTGCATAGAAAGTCCAATACAAGTGTGCTTGGCCCAATATATTTTTTCAGGGGAACGAACTACAGTCCGGTGCACAGTCACATGCTGCAGTGAATATGTGAACATATGACTGCAACATAAGTCACTTATGAACCCAAGGGATCCCGGATTTCAAAGTGTGCTATAAAAACAATGAGCTTCGAAGTCCCTCCACAGTGACTGTGTGTTTAGTGTGTGACAGACCATGGCAACTTCAACGCAGTCCATTTAAAAAATGGGACCCACACCAAATGCTACCCCAAACATCACCGGCTAGGACTGTGGCAGTTGGTGCGGCTCCCCTATTTGTATTTTGGAGTGTCACTGCAGAGGGACTTCCCGAACTCCTTGTATTATTTCAATGATCTCCTTTTGTTACCCTATATGCTTTCAGTACAATACACGAATGTCATGTTGACCACACAATAACAAAGAACTACAATTTCTGACAATTGCTCTTTTGCAGGCTTGCCCTTGTGTGCTGCATATCTTAAGCTTCAATGATTAGTTATTACAGTTAACCTAAGGAGGGAGGAATGTGATGGGAAAACCATGTAATACCCAAAATTATTAAGACCTGTGACAAATGAAGGATAATTTGCACATTTTATAGAACATTTAACATTATTCAATGGTTCTATGCATTAAATTTTGACATGCTGCCCATAGTGTAATACGCTATTTAGTTATGAAGTGTATATGCTATTTAGTTATCAAGTTGTGTGACTGATTTCACATATAAATGTATGCTTCACAAAGATCATAACATTTCTGAAGTAGTTCAAAGCATTAGAGTAAGGAAGACCAATGAACGAACATACATACATTATATATATATATATATATATATATATATATATATATATATACACACATATACACACACACATACATATACATATACACACACACACTGAAGTGCAGCAACTCAGCTTGGCATCGATTCCACAAGTGGATGGAAGACGTCTGGATAGAAGTTGACCCATGCCATGTGAATAGCTTCCCACAGCTCCCTAATATTTGTAGGTGTAGGATTTTGGTTGCGAATGGACCTCTCCACCACGTCCCACAAATGCTTGATTGTGTTCATATAAGGCAAACGTGGTGACCACATCATTTGTCGGAACTCTCCAGAATGGAGAGTCGGAACCAATTCTGGACAACTTGTGAATGATGACAAGGTGCAATATCCTGCTGGAATATTCCATCATTGTGGGGGTACAGTAAGTCCATTAAAGGGCTGCAAATGGTCATCAAGCAATGCAACATAGCAGTTACTGGTCAATGACATGTTCAGAAGGACCAATAGACCCAAACCATGCAGCGTGAACACACACCACACCATTATGGAAACACCACCAGCCTGCACGGTGCCATGTTAACAACTGGGGTGCATGGCCTCATTGGTTCTGCTCCACATCCGAACCCTTTCAATTAGCCCCAAAAAACTGGGACCGTAACTCATCGGACCAAACAACATGTTGCCAGTCCTCCGGGGACCAATTAGCAACGTCACAAGCCCAGGTGAGGTGTAGGACAGGAGTCCGTTACCTCCTGCATTGAATGTGGATGTGATATTAACCATTGTTGCTTGTCTGTTACCACAGACAATTCTGGCCAGACACCGCTGGTCATGTTTATAAGCACCCATGGTCAGCCACTGTTGTGTCCACGGTGGGTGGTAATTCCTCCCATGAAGTATTCCCTTGTACACATGTAACACCGTAGATTGAGGAATGTTGAATATCTGCACAACTTTAGAAATTGAATGTTTCATCAATCGGGCATCCACTATCATGCCCCGTTCAAACTAATTCACGTTGCCTTGCCATAAATAGCCTAGCCGGTGTTCAAACTGACTCACAAGATGTCAGATTACAACTGATGCAGATCTCGGTACTTCCAAGACTTCACAGTACGGTGGCAGCACATGCCATCCCATGGCTTTTGGCACTTAAGACAGGGCTCGACAAAACCCGGGGGCCAGGTCGCCATGGCGACCAGATTTGGCTGCCTTGGCACCAGGTTTTCAGCAACCCCCAGGCCCTGTAGTGCAGACCGCGTGCGCAGTCCAAACTACGGAGTAACAAACATACAGCCGTCAGCGGCGGCTGTATGCTTGTTATAGCAGTCGATGAGAGTCTGTCAGACTCTCATTGGCTGCTGCGTCGTTCACGGAGTGAGCCGGCTGACCTTCCGGCTCACACCGCAGCAGGTTGGGAGAGACGTCATTAAGTCTCTCCCAACTGACAGTGCAGTGTACTCTTAGGGTGGTCAGGCGGAGACAGAGGTCTAACTAAGACAAGAGATAAGCAAGTACCCGGGACACCCTAAAAACCTTAAGGTCATACTTTTTGTGGGAACACCGTTGACCAAAGGAATGCCAAACTCTGTGATAGGGGCAGTGGAAGGCTTTCGTGCCCTAAGCATTGTGTGAATCACAGAGCTGTAGAAAGCTTTGGCTCTTAAGATGGAAGACTCAAGAGCCACGCCATCAAACACAGACGAGGTAGGTCCAGATGCAAGCAGGGATCCTGCGCTAACAGATCCGGCCATAGAGGAAGAGGAAACGGAGTCTCTATGGCCGCACGAGAGACCACTCAACGTCCTGGCGACTGAGAAAGTCCGCCTCCCAGTTGAGGACTCCCGGAATGAATATTGCTGATATGGCCGGGAGACTGCGCTCTGCCCAGACCAGGATGCGGGACACCTCTACGAGTGCCGTCCGACTTCGGGTTCCTCCTTGCCGATTTATGTAGGCCACGGTGGTGGCATTGTCCGACTGGACCTGCACGGGGTGACCTTGGAGAACCCGAGGTGCCTGCTGGAGAGCATTGAAAACCGCGCTGAGTTCCAAGATGTTTATTGGAAGCTCCTTTTCCGCCTGAGTCCATCTGCCCTGGAACAAGTGTGGACCCGTGACCGCTCCCCAGCCCCGAAGGCTGGCGTCCCTTGTCAACAGGATCCAGTTCGCCACCCAAAATGGACGACCCTTGTTGAGATGGGTCGTCTGCAACCACCAGGCTAGGGACAGGCGAACCTCCGGAGTGAGCACCATCGTCTGGGACTTTAGACTCTGAGGCAGTCCATTCCATTTGGACAGGATCAATTGCTGCAGAGGTCTGGAGTGAAACTGGGCATTTTCCACCATGTCGAATACTGACACCATGGAGCCCAGTAACCTCATCGCCGAGTGCAGGGACACACAGCGACTCTGCAGACAACTGCGCACCCTCAACTGTAAGGCAGAGATCTTTTCCCCTGTCACAAAGATCCTCTGCTGTCTGGAGTCCAATAAGGCTCCGAGGTGCAGAATCCTCTGAGATGGGATCAGGGTGGACTTTTGCCAGTTTATTAACCAGCCATGCCGTTGCAGTACCGCAATCGTCAGATCCAAGTGGCATAGAAGGAGCTATGGAGATTCTGCTACCAACAGAAGGTCGTCTAGGTACGGCAACATGCGGACTCCCTGCAGCCGCAGGAAAGCCGCCATGACCGCCATAACCTTGGTGAACACATGTGGGTGCTGTCGCCAGGCCAAAAGGTAATGCCAGGAACTGAAAGTGATCGTTGCGGATTGCAAACCTGAGGAACTGTTGATGGCGTAAAAGAATAGGGACATGCAGGTAAGCGTCCTGTATGTCAAACGACACCATGTAATCCCCAGGTTCCAGCGCCAGAATGATGGACCGTAGGGTCTCCATCCGAAACCGCGGCACCCGCAAGGACTTGTTGAGGGCTTTGAGGTTCAGAATTGGACGGTACGACCCATTGGGCTTCTGCACCAAAAACAGATTGGAATAGAAACCCTGGTCCCTCTGGGAAAATGGAACAGGCACTATAACTCCAGCCTGGAGCATAGTGTGCAAAACCTTCCGCAGTTCCATGGCTTTGTTCCGGTCTAAGGGAAGACCCGTGGTGAAGAATCGGGATGGCATACCCGTGAGAAACCACCTCATGAACCCAATTGTCTGTCGTAGTTACCGACCAACACTGGGCGAACTGCAGCAGGCGGCCTCCCACTTTGGGATCCCCCAAAGGAAGGCCCGGACCGGCAGGCCGCAGGTTTGTCATCAGACTTAGGGGCCAGACGTCTGGTACTCCAGGCCTGTTTCCTGGGCTTGGCCGATTTCTTGGGGCCAGCCTGTCGGGGAAAAGACTGTGCTTTAGGCCTACCCTGGGCCCTGTAAGGCCGGAAGGATGACGTACCCGAACTGGAAGGGACCGCAGCAGACGGGAGACATGCAGACTTGGCTGCCGCCAGCGTGGCCACAATTTTGTCCAGATCCGGACCAAATAGGACTTCTCCATTAAAGGGCAAAGCTTCCAAGCCCTTTTTGGAATCAGCGTCCGCCTTCCAGGTTCGCAAGCATAAGGTGCGACAAGCAGCAACAGCTGCCGAAGAAATCCGAGATGTGAGTGTACTGATATCCGAGGCCGCTTCATTGATGTAAGTGGCCGAGTCCCGGAGATTGCCTACCAACTCGGCCTGTTCAGCTGAACCAGCGGAATCCAAAGACGCCTCCAAACTATCAGTCCAGTGCTCCATAGCTCTGGCTACCCAACAGACGGCCATAACCGGTCTGGATGCCACCCCCCCCGTGAGGGAATAAATGGACTTTAGGCATATCTCCACCTTCCGGTCCGTAGCATCCTTCAAGGAGGACATGGGCGGGGGGCGTGGCCAAGACGGACATGGAGTAGCTAGCACCTTGCTGAGCTCTCCAGCCGTGTTATCCGTTAATACTATCCTGCCCTCTGCCCAGCGGTGCCCACTATACCTGGCTTGTGGGGGAAGTTGTGCTGCCTCTTCGGGAGCAGTTTGTGTAGTCTCCCGTCTCCTCCTGTCCGTCCACGCGGCTCTGCGGTGTGTGGCCTCCTGCCCTGACACGCGGCTCCGTCTCCTGCTGTGGCCTCCTTCCTGTTCTTGGGCTCCCTGGATCCGACGCTTGCGGCGTCTGCTGCTGGAGGTCCCTGCTGCCGCCGGAGCTGTCTACGGGACACGTGTTCTCTCCTCCTGCCCTTCTGTTGCCGGGTGCTTCCTGAGATTGCCGCGAGGTGGTCCTGGGTCCTGCCGGAGCTGGTTGGGGAGCTGCTGTGGGTGAGTGCCTGACACCCCTCTCCTCATCCCTGGATCTCCTGAATAGCGGTGCTGAGCTACCTTTTACATTGCTGCACAGCGCTGGTCTTCTCACTTCTCTGGGACTGTGAGGCTCTGTGCTGCTCAGTGCTGATATATGGGCCAGTGAAGCTGTATCCTGATTTCCTAGTAGCGGCCATTTTCTTTACTCTTCTTTGTTAACCCATTGATTCGCTGCCTCCAGTAGCTCTCTATATTGATAGTCTGTGTTGCCCTACAGTCATGGGGAAAACAAACCACCCATCAGCTGCTGCTAAACTGTAATGTGTCTAATACTACACAGAAGGAAGATCCTGTGGAAACTCCCGATCAATCACCTCCTTTAACTACAGCTCCTCCTGTTGCGCGGGCCCCGGAGATCACCTTGCAGCAGGTGTTGGATGCTGTAACTACCAGTGAGAAGCACTTAGCTGACCAGATTGGCTATGTACAGTCGGATCTGACTATTATTCATCAAGATTTACAGCGTGTTCGCGAGAGGGTTGGCGAGGCTGAGACACGTATTTCCACCTTGGAAGACTTGTTTTCCCCGCTTAAAGTACGAGTTAATACCCTGGATTCTCAAATGTCGGCCGTGCAACGCAAGTTGTCAGATATGGAGGGGCGATTACGTCGCAACAATGTTCGCTTCGTAGGATTGCCAGAAAAGGAGGAGGGGAACAATCCGGAAGAATTTCTAGAAAAAATGGCTCCTGGAAGTTTTTGGTCACGATGCTTTTACTCCTCACTTTACGGTGGAACGGGCTCACCGTGTCCCTACTAGGGCACCGCCAACTGGAGCACCTGCCCGCACGTTTATAGCCAAATTCTTACACTACCAAGATCGTGACTCAGTACTCAGACTAGTTCGTGTCAAAGGTCCTATGGAAAGGAATGGCTGCCGTGTCTCAGTATTTCCTGATTTTTCTATTGATGTGCAAAAGGAGAGAGCTCAATTTATGCCAATTAAGAGACGCCTGCGTGAACTGAATCTCTCATATGCAATGTTATTCCCATCCAAGCTAAGAGTCATTGCTGACGGGGAAACAAAGTTCTTTATGTCTCCAAAAGAGACTGCTCTGTGGCTAGATCGTTATAGGCCCGGTCGCAGACAGGTGGCTGAAGATTGAGTAAGCTGGATCATAATTTGCCTTGAACTCACGTAACTATGCTTAGTTTATGGTTACTGATTGTTGTTCTCCTATAGGCTGGGCGCCTATGGCTTGGTGTGATCCTCAAGTTATTATTTCTTTCTTTGTTGACAATAAGATTGGTAGCATTATGAGATCACTATATTCATATCATTACTGATTGCAAACAACGACTATTTTTTTATCTGTCGGTTTATTGCATTGCATTCTGATTGCGCTATACAAGTCTATGTCACCTTACTACTGTATGTATTATGTGTGGGTTTATGCACCTTCCCCTGCTATTGTATGTTTTTTTTGTTTTTTTTACAGGGGCACCGAGGGCATTAGTGGCTGGAGAGCTCCCTCATGTCTAGGGGTCATCTAAATTCTTTGCTCCGTACTCTGTAGGGGGGTTGCTGTATCGGGATAGTTGTTAGGATTTACAGTTAGGGATTTAGGTATGCCAAAGTTGGGGTTAGGTATACGGGGAGGGAATAAGGGTTGGGGTTTTTCTTTTGTTTTTTTTGCGTTTTTCAAAGGATGTTTCTATAGATATGTCATGTTAATTTTTTTTGTATCGCAATTTTTTTTTGTTTTCTTCTGTGCATATACCATTGTATATTTGATTTGTCTATTTGTTTGTCTTGCATGCTCTAATGCCATTTTGCGGGTTATCCGCTGTCTATTGGTGCTAGTATCTGGTACTAATCTGGGATGATGGCTACTCCACTGAGAATTGTATCTTGGAATGTCCGAGGGTTTAACGATAAAATTAAAAGATCATTAGGCAGCTCTGACAATATGGTTCTGACATTGCATGCCTCACTGAAACATTTGTTGGGGGGTAGATTAATGTCACTCAAGAAACCGTGGGTTGGCTGGGCCTACCATACCTCACACACTTCATCATCCAGGGATGTTTCAATCCTTATACGCAGATCACTTGGTTTTGAGTTGGTTTCCCTGCAAAGTGACACTTGGGGACGGTATGTCTTTTTACAATGTCGAATAAATGCTGCCCCCATTCTTTTATTGGCTATATATATCCCACCCCCGTACTCATCTGAGGTTATGAAAAGAGCAGCTGAATTTATGGCTAGATTTCCAGATACACCGGTAATCTGTGTGGGAGACTTTAACAACGTAATGGATCCTGTTCTTGATAGGCGGAGCAATGCCTCTGGTTCCTTTTCCTCTAGTAGTGGCCGCTTCGGGGCCCTTGTGGCAGAGCTGGGCTTGGTGGATGCTTGGAGGACAAGACATCCTGCAGAGAAACAATATTCATGTTTTTCACGTAGCTATCATTCGTTCTCCAGGATTGACCTTGCCCTGATGTCCCCCAATCTGTTGCCTAAACTTCAGTCAGGTGTTTATGAGGCAAGAGGGATTTCAGATCACTCCCCATTGGTACTTGGGTTGGACCTGCGGGCATTCCTTTTGGAAGCTAAACCCCTTTTGGTTAACTCGTATGGGAGCGGGGTCAGAACTAGAGGCAACCTGGGGTGAATTCTTCTCTAATAACCATGGCTCGGCTTCCACTACGGTAGTTTGGGATGCCTTTAAATCCTTCTTAAGGGGTACCCTGATTAGACGTGTGTCTGAATTAAAATCTTCCTACAAGCACCACGAGAAAGAGTTGGAATCCTCCTGCAGGGCTTTGGAAGCAGCGTATCTGTCTGATGGGCAGGACTCTTCCAGACTTGCCTGGCTTGCCACGCAGAAGGAGTGGAGTGACTTACTATTGGCTAAGACTCAGTATAGGCTGCTGTTTGCAGCACATTCCCACTATGCCTTGGCTGACAGGCCGGGAGGTTACCTTGCTAATCTGGCACGTGCAGAGAGGTCCCCTGTAGCTGTGGTTGAAGTTCTTGATTCTGCTGGGGTGGCCCAGATACAGACCCCAGATATTGCTGCAGTCTTTGTACAATTTTATAAGGCTCTATATACTTCTAGACTGACCTGCACGTTAGATGATGTACAATCCTATCTCGCAGGTATATTATTGCCCACTTTGACGGCGGAGGACAGGGATTACTTGGACTCTCCCCTGACTCGGGAGGAGGTAGATGAGGCTTTGCGTTCATTCCCTGGCGGTAAGGCACCCGGGTTAGATGGAGTTCTGATAGAGCTGTACAAGAAGCACAGTCAGTTTTATGTCCCTCGTCTCCTTGACCTGTTTAACCAGCTATATGAGGGCACTACTCTCCCACAATCTATGTCAGAGGCTCTTATTGTGGTCTTGCCTAAGCCGGGAAAGGATCCGAGGCTCTCTGACTCTTACCGACCCATATCCCTTCTCCCTACAGATGTTAAAATTTCAGCTACATTATTGGCCATTCGATTAGGTAGGGTGATTTTATCTGTTGTTCACCCAGACCAGACTGGGTTTATGCCCGGCAATTCCACATCCATTAATTTACGTCGCCTTTTCACTCATTTGTAGGTCTCTCGTGGGCAAGGGTCCTCCTCAGTTGTTGTCTCGCTGGACGCAGCGAAAGCTTTCGATTCTGTCGAGTGGCCCTTCCTATGGGAGACCATGCGTTGTTTTGGGATTGGCCCTGGGTTTATAAAATGGGTTCAGCTCCTATATTCGGCCCCAACAGCTAGGGTGTTAGTTAATGGTTTTATATCCTCTTCCTTTCCTTTATCACGTGGAACGAGACAGGGATGCCCTTTGTCTCTCGCCCTGTTTGCTATAGCAATTGAGCCTTCGGCTTGTCTCATTCGGGCACATAGGAGTATCGGGGGATTGGAGCTGGGGGCCAGAACAGACAAAGTGGCGTTGTACGCTGACGATATGTTGCTCTTTATTTCTGACTATTCCAGCTCCATGCCTCATGTTCTTGACCTCATTACTCAGTTTGGTAGTTTCTCGGGACTTACAATAAATTGGGATAAATCTTGTATTCTCCCCCTTAGAGGACCATGCCCTGTGAGTTCGAGTGTTTAAATTCCGCTGAAGTGGGTCAATACCTTTAAATATCTTGGTATTTGGATATCTAATGCTCCCCGAGATTATGTGACCTTAAATGTGGTGCCCCAGGTGGACTATTTACGGGCTCGGGCAAAGACATGGAGCAAACCTCCGCTTTCACTCACCGGGCGTGTCAACTTAATTAAAATAGTGCTACAACCTAAACTGCTGTATGTACTCCATAACTCTCCGATCTATCTTCCCCAAAAACTTTTCCATCAAATCAACGGTTTGGTCTCCTCTCTGGTCTGGGCGCATAAAATTGGATGTGCTTACTAAGCCTCGTTCACAGGGGGGTCTGGCACTTCCCCACTTTCGCATGTACTATTTTGCATCTCAACTGGCGCATTTGTGGCAATGGATAAATGACACTGACCCTCTGGCCCTACATTCTGTTATGATCTCCCAAGTTACTCCGGGTCATACTCCTCTGCAGGCACTACTTAGTGGTAATATATCTAACACTGTGTTACCTATACTTACTCAAGCTGTCAGAATATGGCACTCTGTCTCAAAAATTCTGAAGACACAGGGCTTAGATCCGGCTACTCCATTATGGTGCTCTCGAGCTCTGCCTGAACTTTTGGCGTTGCAGACCAGGGGGACTTGGGGCAGGAGGGGAGTGATTTCCTTGGGACAGCTATATAATGCAGGTGTACTTAAATCCTTTAGTCAGTTACAGGCTGAATTTGGCCTCCCACGGTCACATTTCTTTAGATACCTGCAACTTAGACATGCGCTAGCAACCCAATTCCCTGATGCTCCCCCAAACATTCAAGATTCCCCTGTCAAAAAATTATTGTCTGAAGGCGGACCTCGTCGTTTTATTTCTCATGCCTACTCCCTTGTAATGCAGGCTCACCATCATGATGATCTGCCAGCTCTCAGAGCTAAATAGGAGGTTAATCTGGGTGCAATACAGGACGATTCATGGCGGGATGCATTGGGATGTCCACGATTAGCTACCACCTCAATTCGCTTCCAACAAATCCAGCTATTCCTATTGCACCGGGTTTATTTGACCCCTGATCGTCTGTTTAGGTTTGGTGGTCGGTCAGATTCAGATCGCCCTAAATGTAGTGCCCCATCGGCGAACTTTTGGCATTTGCTCTGGGATTGTCCTCAGATTATGTAATTCTGGGACAAAATACTCAGGGTAATCTCCTCTACAGGAGTTCCGCGGGCTGTTCTTACTCCTATTGTATGTACGCTAGGAATTATAGCCACTTGCTTGATAGACACACTCGTCAGTATGTACTGAATGTTTGCATGTTGGCCAAAGTTTGCATTGTCCGCTCCTGGATGGCCTCCACAGGGCCGGAGTATTATGATTGGTTATCCTTAGTCTCTGCCACAATTGCACATGAAAAATATACCTACTTGGCTAGAAACGCTGAATCTAAATTTGAACACATATGGGGCAAATGGCTTATTCTGCTCATGCTCAGACCGCACATCACCGGGAGTAATAATGCTACACAATCATTTATTGGTGCGTGCGAGAGGGGAAAGAGTATATATATATATATATATATATATATATATATATATGTGTATGTATATGTATTTATGGACAATTGTTGTATATGGGTGTTATATGCTAGTCTGTTTGCTCATCGTAATGTGACATCAATGATATGCTAATCTTACATCCTTGTATTATGTTTGTTTTATGTTTGTCTATTTGTTGCTGTTTTTTTTTGAAAACCAATAAAAAAAGCACTTAATTAAAAAAAAAAAAAAAGGAGGACATGGGCAATGTGGCACTTCGGACTAGGCGTGTCACATGAGAATCCACCTTTGGAGGGGATTCCAACTTCGAAAAATAATTGTCCGCAATAGGGTAAGCCACCGCTAAGCGTCTTTGAGGCTGATACCGTTTACCAGGGTGTTTCCACGCCTCCTCTAATGGTCTACTAACTGACCCGAAAGAGGTAACACTGTGGCGTCACCCTTAATATCCTTAAAAAAGGCATATTTGGACTTGGACACCGGAGGATCATCATCCTCAATAACTAAAGCTGTGCGGACTGCCCGAATAAGGCCAGGAATATAGGAATATAAACCTTGGACTTAGCGTCCGACTCTTTAGTACGGAGAGGTTCTTGGTCAGATAGATCCAGAATCTCCCCATCATCGGTCGCCACGTCGTCATCCTCATAAGGAGCGGACAGAGACGCCACCGGCCGCTTATGTGGCCGCAACACAGACTCCCCTTGTAACACGTCCGACAAATGCTGTACAGAACTTGTCAGTGAATTAACCCACACAGGTTCCTGAGAGACCTGAGGAGGGGAAACAGGGAGACTGTGGGGTACCATCAGTTGTCTCGGGAAACCCTGCATGGGTGACGACACTACTGACTGCTGGGACAATCCCATCTGTGAAAACGCAGGTGACGGTGCTAACTGGCCCACTAGGGTTGTAAGTGCTTTGGCGAAAGCAGCCCAGGGCGGTTCCTGTACCGGAGCCGTGACAGTAATTGGTCGCGCCAATAAATAACACTGCCGACATAGCCCCTCCACGTTAACCTCCCCCTCCGCTATTGGTACATTGCACTTAGTACACATAAGCTGGAGAGGAAATTCACTCTCAGACATGATGGTAAGTATGTGACCCCTCTCACTAATACTCGTTAGTATAGTGGGAGAACCACCCTGCAATCACCGCACCGCAAGGGCTTTAGCAGAAGAAGAGCAGGGACAGTGAAATGGCTGACAGTAGGAAGTGAAAGTACAGGCAGCAGACGCTAGCAGAAGTCACATACAATGCAGAGAAATTAATCCCTGCACTATCAGCGCTGTTCCTCAACTACGCAGGCACAGAGTCTGGTAGGACACAGCGCTGCACACACAGACCTGTTTCAACGGAGGAGAGGTATGCCGGGGGACCCAGACCGCGATGCCACCGATCAACAGCTTCCAACAGCGTTCACCCTGCTTCCTGAAAAATGGCCACCGAGGAGCAGAGAGGAGGCCAGCCTGGGGGAGGAGCGCTGCCACAGGGCCAATCGGCAGATGCAGAGAGGGTTGTGTGCAGCGGGGGAGGCGCCGGCTGTGTACAGGAAAGGCGCGCTCCTCTGGCATGCAATTAACCCCTGGGATGCCGCAGCGCTACCGCTCAGTTGCGATCTGCTGTCCCAGGGGGGTAGTGGAAGCGCAGGTTAGTTACCTGGCTCCACGCTGCAGCCAGTCCCCAGGGAGCCCCCTGCCTGGGGACTCTGGACCATGTATCAGCAGGGACCCACCGCGGGACCCCGCTGCTTACCTGCTGCCCCCTTGAATCCGGCCATGGTCCAAAACATCTGGGGTCACCGCTAGCTGTGACCCCAGATGCTTACCAGCATCCCCGGATCAGTACCGGCGTTCTGGTACCGTGGACGTCAGTAGTGACTGTCCATGCTGTACTTCCAGATGTGCAGCCACAGCTGCCGCGAAAAAAACTTCAGGCCCTGTCCTTAGCCCCCCTCTAAACAGGTGCTCCGACTCCGAGCCGGGCACCAACGAAACTGAGATGCCTTGGCTCGGGGGCGGGGTATAGGAGGGGGACCCTAGTGCATCCTGGGAGGCTGAAAACTTAACTCTATGGTGCCCGATGCCTGATGTCATCACATATACCCAAGGTATCCTGTGGATAACCTATGGACCCTGATGTAGAAAAGGCATTGTCCGTCACCAAGCTGTTCTTGGATGGTTGGGAGAAGTTGCACCTGGAGGATGTTTTGGTACCATTCTTTATTCATGGCTGTGTTCTTAGGCAAAATTGTGAGTGAGCCCACTCCCTTGGCTGAGAAGCAACCCCACACATGAATAGTCTCAAGGTGCTTCTTGATAGTCTTGTAAGTTTTGGACAACAATAGCTCCCCCTTTGTCTGCCGGTCGAATAATAATAGAGGAATCTTGTGACAATTTCTTTAGGGCTCTCTGTTCCTCTGAGAAGTTATGGTAAATTCTCGGTTGAGCCTGAACAAACCGATTCACTGAGTCGTCTAATAACCTAGAAAAGATTATTAGACGACAGGGGCTTGCGGCCAACACTCGCAAGATTGCTCCATTATTTCCCATGGAGATACTTAGTTTATCATTGCCTAGCAACGGTTTCCTAGACGACGGTCCAGGAGCCCTCGGCATTAGCTCACGCACAGTGATGAGGTCACGGTCCCTGCGCTCCACGAGACTACGTCGGTGATCGAACACAGAAGGTCAGAACTTCACTTGATTCACTTGGGTGTTTAGGTAAGCACTGTTACGGTTATTTTTTCTTGTATATCCTGATGAAAAGACTGCTGTTGTCTTGAAACGTTGATTAGATTTAAGGAATAAATCACCTTTCATTCTTATGAAGTCCGCTGAGGGCCGCCTGATCCTTGTTTAAGAGGGGGTCACTGTTAGATAGATAGATATATATCTATCTATCTCCCCAACAGGTCATATATTCCGACGTTTCAATCTCCAGATAAAAGATTTTCCGTCATGGTCCCTGAGGAAAATCTCTTATCTGGAGACTGAAACGTCGGACTATATGACCTGTTGGTGATTTTTTTTTTTTTGCAAGCCCTATAGCGCAGCAGTCCAATGACAGAAAATCAGCACACCATCTTGAATGCAAAAAATATCTTTATATAGTACAGGACATGTATCCCATGATCAGTTCCACAAAGGTATTAATGTAAAAAATCTGCATAAAGTGCTTCCTTAAAAAGGAAACATTATACTAATCACTCCATGTGAAGATCAGGGTGAACAGCCCAATGCCCGATAGCCATTTCAGTGCACACAGGCACTTTCTTCCTGGGGCACCATGTTAAACAACAAGCCATCTCTGCTTAATATACTTACCTGGCCACCTGTTTATTCCCTCAATCATCCTACAAACATGCGCTCACCTGTGTAATGCCGCCAGCCATCAGAATCTTAATCCAGGCTGTATCGTGTCACCGGAAGTGACGCGCTCTAAAACTTCCTCTAAGGTGAGACGTAAGCTGTGGCCTGTGTAACCAAGCAACCTCAGCCTGATAAAAAGGCAACAGCGCGTGCATTCAAATAGCTGCGCTATAAAGTCATGGCTAGCGTTGCTGAGTAACCAATCTGGCATTAAATGAAGAGTTAAGTTTGTCCTGTTTCTTATAATCAGTTATTTTTCATGTTAGCTTTTTCTTTTTTTTAATGTATCTTTTTTGTGTATCTGTAAGTTAACATTGCAGTTGCACTGCATGTTATGCCCATGTCTGTACAATTCTCTTGATGCTCTCCGAGTTGTCCCCACCGCGCTTCCAAATTGTAAACTCTCACAAGCAGGGCTCTCCTCAGTCTACTCTCATCTTTGTGCCCTTGCCCTAATTCCTGCAATTTTTCTACACTAACTCAAACATTCAAATTCAATACATTCATCAAGAGATTTTACTTATCGGAAGAGATCTTCTGCACTATTCCCTTAAATCAGGGGTCTTCAAACTTGACCCTCCAGATGCTGTGGAACTACACATCCCAGCATGCACTGCACATAGTTTTAGCATGCTGTTATATCAAAAAGGTGGCAGTGCATACTGGGATGTGTAGTTCCACAGCAGCTGGAGGGCCAAGTTTGAAGACCCCTGCCTTAAATAATCCCTGAGAAAACACTACACAGGGAGCAAGAAAATGCAACTGCACAGCCACAGCTGGACACTGGAGAAAACTGGCCATGCATTAAGAACACTTTTTTTCTATGCATCCATTAACAGCTATTTACAACTTCAATTTTATTTCTTTGATGATGCTGCATAGTCACAATGAGGGGCCAATGTTTATGTGACTTATGAGAAATGTCCTTTGGTAATCTTCTCCTTTAGAAGTATCAAGCTTAGAGATGAGCGGTTCGGTTTTACTCAGTTATATTTGGATCTCAAAAACGGCATCATATTGGCTATCCGGCTCTCACGTGTTTTGGATAGCCAATTAGATAAATCCGAACTTGCACTTATTTGGCAAAAAGAACAGAGTCAAAACCGAACCGCTCATCTCTAATCAAGATAATATAACTGGAGATGGTTGTGGCCAAAAGAAAAAAGTCTATCACAATGGAGTTTTGGAGTAATAAAAACTGCACACTTCTGCCCATCAGCCAAGGCATCAGCATCTATATAAGACTCAGGACCAGATGTACTAAGCTCTGAAAAGTGATAAACCACCAACCACTCCGCTCCCAACTGTCATTTTTCAAACAAAGCCTGTAACGTGACAGTTGGGAGCTGAGTAGCCGGTTGTTTATCACTCTCTAATTTATCACTTTTCACAGCTTAGTACATCTCCCCCTCAGTGTAAAACTGAAAAAGAAAAAATAGACAAAAAAAAGATATATAGATTATAATATTACTTAATGCTAAAATAGTGTATAACAATGTTTTTGCATGTTTGCTATGCACAAAAACAAATCATGTAAATAGTTCTTTATATTTCTAGATAAACAGTTCTTATCTGTTGATAATACAGTAAATTAGCACTGTCTTTTTATTTTTTTTTTAATTCTTACATTTTCATTTACAATATTTTTGTTCAAATTACAGTGAAACTCCATTAAACAGAAGAAAAATATATGGTACCCCCGACTGTCCCTGAATTAATGTTTCCTTTTCTTACTGCTTAAAAGCAATCAGTATAAAGCTGCTTTAGATGCTCATTGATAACACTAGGAGAGTACACATTCTCCATCCCAGTGCTGCTCTCCACTTGGATTAGAGCAGTGATGCCTTAGAAAAGAAACGGTCCTGCTGTTTTATTCACTCCGCATGTACATTTGTTCAAATGCTTAACACGAGAGCAGAGAGTGATGCAAATGTAAAAAGAAGGAATAGGTAACTGACTAGTCCAGAAAATCTCGCTGTTCAGCCTTGTTAACAGCTATGCAAACCAGGTCTCTGTGACATTGACAATGATTTCCATACCTACTCATCCAATTGCTCTCTGCAGCATTCTCTCTCTTCGAAGACATTTTACAGAGTGCTAAAATGTTATTTTCAAATTTATTTTGGCAAATTTCACCAAACAATAGCTCACAAGCAACATCCCAAACACAGTAAACAATTGACTGGGACACGCATAGAATTCTCATACCATGTTTTCAGAACTTTAACAAGATAGATTTTTTTTTTTCCCTTTAACCACACAATTGTGTTGATCGCGTTGGAAACAGGGCCACGTGGGAGAACAGTGAGTGACATAGGGACTTTCAGTAGATGGAGAGAACAATATCTTAAAAGGTGGAAAGTGTGATAGCAAAATCAAAAGAACGAGGAAGGCAAAATGAACTGTCAAGTCATTTGAAGAGCAAGAATGCTGGCTTAATAGCATAGAAAGGATATTGAAAGATGGAGAATGAAAGTACGCAGAACATGAAGTGCAACACAAAGAAGAATAGTAAGCCTGTTATTGCACGCCTGTAAACACTAAAAACTGCCAAACTTACATTTAGAAGACAGATAAAAAGAACATTTCCATCATTTCAAGCATTTA
The DNA here is from genome assembly GCA_031769625.1 of Taudactylus pleione. Taxonomy (NCBI): domain Eukaryota; kingdom Metazoa; phylum Chordata; class Amphibia; order Anura; family Myobatrachidae; genus Taudactylus; species Taudactylus pleione. Next base: position 3,440,365 of record JAUIMM010000005.1, read on the forward strand.
CAGCTCTACTTATTACAGAAATCCAGCTCCACTAGAAAGTTGATTAATATAATAAATGTTAGAAAAAAAACATAGTACTGTTCGACTTATCTAAGATACTGTAGGTGAAATTAAGATTTCTTCTTAAATCCTGATTAGTTTATTTCAATTATATAAATTTTTGTGGGGGCGGGATCCAGTCACATTGTCGACATGTTTAACATGTCGACAGACACCATGTTTATATCTTTAAAAAGTCAGATGTACACAATGTCGATATCTGAAATGTCGCCATTCCCAGAATGCTAGGGTTAAGGCCCCTATACATCAGAGATTGACTGCAGCAATCGTGCAATTTGCAATCGTTTGTGTATAAAAATCTTTCCCTTTTTCAATCGATTGTGGCAATTCTGCAATCGATTGAAAAAGGGAAAGATTTTTATACACAAACGATTGCAAATTGCACGATTGCTGCAATCAATTGCTGATGTATGGGAGCCTTTAGGCACCACTGGGAGGGTTAGGCAGCAGGGGGGAGGTTAAGGTTATAGGCTGCAGGGTGGGGAGGGAGTAGTAGGTTAGGAACTAGGGCAGTGGCTTCCAAACTGTGTGCCATGGCTCCCTGGGTTGCCGCAGTGCGGTTACAGGTGTGCCATGGCTGCCTTGACCTAAAGACACCCACCAGTATTGGTTGAGTTGTATTTTCAAAATGGGACGACATCTGGATGAGTTTAAATCGTGAGTTTTTTTAGTCTGAAAAAACAGGATATTGGTGCTCGCCGTTAAATCGGTCTCTCAGATTCCACAGGGGACGTTGGAGTCAAAACTGTGTTTAGAGTGGAGCCAGCACTTTAAGAATTTAAAAGTGTGACTGGCTCCTCCCCCTCTATGCCCCTCACCTCTTCAGTTATAGAAACTGAGCCAAACTGAGAAGACAAACTCTAGAGAGGAAGAGCAGAACAATGATAACAGGAAACAACAAAAACATTCTGCTCGAACACGCAGTCACACAACAACGTGAAGCAGAAGAGCAGAGCGGAGCAGCGGAGGTAGATGGAGTCGCATTATCTGCGTCTTAATATAGATGCTGAGTACTGCTGACTTAAAACATAAGAAAATAAAATAACATAAAATAAAAGCTTAGGACTGCAAGCGCAGTCCCCTGTTACAAAGGTACGTCTTGATTCTGCCGCACCAAATGAACAACTGAAGTCCTATGGTAGGGGTGGGGTATATATGGAGGAGGACCCAGGGCATTCTGGGAACAGAAGCTTTAACTGTTTGGTGCCTGGTCTTCCAACCATAATATCCCCATGGTATCCCTGTGGATCCCTATGAATAACGAAGAAGAAACCCTCTTTTCTCCTTCATTCACAGGGGACACCGGAGTCAAGACTGTGGGGACGTCCCAAAGCTAGCCGCACAGGAGAAAGAGTGCTGCGACACCTGTAAAACAGAGTGGCCAAACTGGGAATCAGAAGCCGCAAAAGGTGTCAAACCTGCAGAAACGAACGAAAGTGCGAGTCTTTGACTAGGTGGCCGCCCAGCAGAGCTGTGAAACAAAACCGCCCACGAGGATCCCTCGCAACGCGTGGAATGTGCATAAATGGAGAAATGTGGCTACCGGGAAGCAGCCAAATAAGCCTGATGAATAGCGAGACGTATCCAGCGCGCCAGAACCTGTCTGGAAGCAGGCCAACCTCGTTTCGCTGCATCGTAAAAAACAAAGAATCGGACTTGTGCAAGTGAGCGGCCCAATTCACGTAGATTCGCAATGGCCACGGAGCTGTCAATGCATCCACTGCCACCCAATCCTGGGTGCGAGTGCAATAAAGAAGAAGCTGATGGTTGTGTCTGGATGCCATGAGATCTACTTGGGGCCTGCCCCATTGAAGAACTATTGGGGCCTGCCCCATTGAAGAACTAGCTCTTAGAAAACCTGAGGATGAATTGAACTCGAATTGTCTGATTGAACTCGAATGGCTTGACCCAGTAGCAGAGGAAAGGAGTTTAGCAGGGCGTTGAAAATTGCCCTGAGTTCCAGAACATTTATCGGGAGAAGGGCCTCCTTACCCGACCAACAGCTCTGGTAATGATGACACAGAACCACAGCTCCCCAACCCCTGAGGCTGGCGTCTGTCGTAAAGAGAACCCAATCCCAAAGGCCGAAGCACCTCCCGTCCAGGAAATGGCTGGAGAGTAGCCACGAAAGAGTGGAAATGCGTGTCTTGGGAGATAGATGCACAAAGCAGTGCATGTGGAAATGCGACCCTGACCACTGGGACAATCTACTGTAGTTGGAAGGTCCGAAAGTGAAAAAGACCAAACTCTAAGGCCTCAAAAGCCGCTACCATCTTCCCTAACAACCATAATACAGAGATGTACTGAGACGCGTTGAGGTTGGAGAACGAGTCAGACTAGCTCCTGGATTGTCTTGGCTTTTTCTTCTGGAAGAAATACCTTCTGAAGAGTGGTGTCCAGAATCATCCCGAGAAACTGTAGGCGCTATGATGGAACCAGTTGTGACTTTGGAAAATCTAGAATTCAGCCATGTTCTAATAGAAGTTGGTACATGACAGATACATACTCAGGAATCACAAAATAGGCACTATAGCGCGTTTTTACGCACTACAGAAAACTGGTGACCCACTTTTTAAATCTCACCGAGTCCTGCAGGATGCGCAGCGTGTGCTGCAGTAGCCAATCACTGCGCGGCGGTGTTTCCTAGGCCAATCCCTGCACAGTGGCGTCTCCCCTGCCAATCATAGCGAGACAGCGTCTCCCCTGCCCAATCACAGCGCGACGGCGTCTCCCTGGCTAATTACGGCATCTCCCCAGCCAATCACGGTGCAGAATTTTCCCAGGCAATAACCATGCGGCATCTCACCAGCCAATCATTTGACTATAATGAAACTGCAGAGGGCACTCACCACCAAGGCAACATATATAAAGTTGCTGTTTTGGTCCAGCGCAGTGGATTTTTCTCAGGACACAGACATATATACCATAAACAATCGATTACAGCTGGTATTAATATCTTACTTATTAACAGCTGATTTTAGATGCCACTTGATGCCACTAGTTAGCTTGACCACACAAAGTGCATCATCACACAGGGCAACACCTTGGAGTGTATTTAATAGAGGTGTTGGGCATTACATATCACAGAATGGGGACCTCTAGCTTCCGTGTTTTTCACCTTGAAATGCAAGGTACAGAAGAAATAAGGGACCAAAAGTACAATTTGCATGTTATACAGGTTGAGTCTCCCATATCCGAAATGCTCGGGACCAAGAGCATTTCGGATTTTGGATTATTCCGGTTTTCGGAATACCTGGGGGGAAGGGGCCCAGCGGGTGGGTCCGGAAAGTGTTGCGGTGGTCCGGCGTGAGCTACAGATGTCCTGCGGGGCTGTCGCGCGGGTGTTGCGGTGGTCCGGCGTGTGCTACAGATGTCCGGCGGGTTTTGTGAGGGGTCCGGTGACTGAGGCGGAAGGGTCCGGCAGATAAGGTGGAAGGGTCCAGCGGGTGCTGCGGCTGTCACGAGGGTCCAGCGGCTGCCGTTGGGGGTCCGGAGGGTGATGCGGGGGGTGGCCTGGCGTGTGGACCACGCTCAGGCCGCTAGTCATGGGCCGCTGTTACTAGTGACGTCAGGTCACGTCGTGACGTCACATATGCACCGAAATATTCCGGTTTTTGGAATAACGGATATGGGAGACTCAACCTGTATAATAAATATAGGCTGATAGGTCGACACAATATTCCAGTAGGGCCCTAGTTTAAACTTATTGACGGTACTTTACCCTTAAGGATTACATAGGACAATGACACGATGACAATACATAAAGGAATTACACAAAATAAAAACAATAATACACAAAAAAACAAGAAAAAAAAAATAGATGGAGTAGGATATTATTAGGGCCACTAGCTCAAATAAAACACTGCCCCTAGTACTGCCTGCCCCTAACTCCCTCCTTGCCCCCCAGTACTGTGCCAGCTGCTATCTAACTTTACCTCCCTCCCTACCCAAAGCACTGCCTGTCCCTAGCCCCCCGGCACTGTTAAAACTGCTGTCTGCTGTAACCCCCCATAATATGTGATAGGGCGCAAACAGTGGATTAGGACCCCAATATATCAAAGTGAGGGGTCCCGGGGACACACAATTTTTTTCACTCAGCGCGATCACTGCATCCTGAATGAGTCTGACGAAAGGGCCTTGAGGAGTAGGACGTCCAGATACAGAATGATGTTAACTTCCTGAAGCGGGAAAAGAGCAACCATGACCTCAGTTGAAACTCTGGGGGCCAACGATAGTTTGTTTCCCATATGGGAATGTGTAAGTAAGCATCTTTGATATGTAAGAACACCAGAAATTCTCCTGGTTCCAAGCCTGCTATCAACGAGCACAGGGATTCCATCTTGAACCTGAAAAACGTCAAGTGAAGATTTAACGACTCAGATTCAGGATCGGACGGACTAATCCATATGGCTTTTGGAACAACAAAAAGATTCAAATAGAATCCTTTGTTTCGCTGGTGAAATGGGACCGGAAGCACAACCTTCGAATCCAAGAGTATGTCGATAGCCTGCTGTAACACTACCCTCTTCCCTTCTGAAGGTGGGAGACCGGTAATGAAGAATCGAGAAGGAGGATGGATCGCAAAGTAGATCCAGTAACCTCGAAAAACTAGATTTTTTTACTCATTTGTCGGAACAAGTTTGAAACCACACCTCCTTGAACCGCAAGAGACGGGATCCAACTGTGGGGGCCCCCCGGGGCAAGCAGCCCGTCATGCCACTGGCATGTTGGTAGGCTTAGCGTCCTGGTGGCAAGAGGAGAAAGCTGCATTTCCTCTACCTCTTGCTCCTTGCACGGCAGGAAGAGCCTCATGCGCGACCACGAAACTTAGTGGGAACCCGAAAGAAATGAAAGGAAGTTCCAGAAAAGTACCTATGAGGCATAGGTGTAGATGATGATGAAGAAGGCATAAACGTAGACTTGCCTCCTGTGGCTTGAGAGATCCGCTTATCCAATTCTGGGCCAAAAAGGATATCCCCGTGAACGGTAATGCCTCCACCACCTTCTTGGACTCAGCATCCACTTGTCAGGAGCGGAGCCAGAGGGCTCTGCGAGCAGCTACCGCTGAAGCTGAAATCCGGGAGCCAAGCAAACCTATGTCTCTGGATGCTTCGCCAAGGTAGATGGCAGATTCTCGGATGTGCTCTGCTAAGGTGAGGAGTTCCGATCTTGGGAGTCTCCAAATGCAAACCCCTGGCTAATTCTTCAGCCCACCTCTCTGTAGCCTTGTTGACCCAAGAACAGACAAGCACAGGTCGGAGAAGTAAACCTGCAACGGTATAGATGGACTTTAACGTAGTTTCCAGCTTACAGTCACATGCTTCTTTCAGGGAAAATTATCTCCGGAACCAGATGGTTAGTTTTTTTTTTTTTTTTAGAGAGATACCGATGAAACCATAGGTGGCGGAGATTCCCATCGAGCTCTATTTTCTGGAGGTAAAGGGTAGGAGGAGCTTAGATATCTGGAACTTTCTGCCTGGATGTTTCCAAGCCAGTGACATTTGGTCATCTAGTTCCTGCAAAAAAAGTAAAGTGATAGAAGCAAAAAGAACGTCTGAGTCGGGGAGTCCGTTACCTTAAGTACCTGACCTACTGCGAGGATAAGAGCCTCCAACCCTTGAGGGCCCACATCTACATCCTGAGTGTCTTCCTCCAGAAGAAGCTCTTCTTCCGAATCCTGAAGAAATTCACCTGCTTCTATCATCCGACTGCAGAATCGCTGGAAAAGCTCTTTTCCGAGGCGGTGGTTGTGTAGGTGTCACATGAACCTGTGACGCAGAACCCACCACCTGTACAAAACTATCCATAGAACGAGCTAAGGCCTGAACCTAGGCCGGCTCAGCTAACTCTCTATAAAAGAAACTAAAAAGGCATCGCTAAGAAAAAATTTATTATTGCATTTATTATATATCATGAAAGTAAAACATAAAAAATAAATATATACAATGAATATAATTACACCGGCCATTATAATAAGTAACGAATATAATTACATATGGCCCCCAGACCAGCCTGTAATGACCGTCGCTGTGCAAGTCCCTCTCCTGCAGAGCTAAACTCTGCTGCCACATCTAACTAATTGCCAGCCCTTCCCCTGCTAGCGGGGAAGGCTGGTGTACTTACCCCTTGACCACTGGGGACCCGGACTCAGCCGCACGCAGCTGCAGCGGATCCCTTCACCATTGAGACAGAAGGCTTGTCTCCTCTGTAGCAACTGATGCTGCTGTTGTGGTCAGGGACTTGGACGCGCACCTCAGGAAGCGGCGGCGTGTCCCTCCCGGCGGCTCCAGTGATGCAGGCAGACAGGGGAGAACAGTCTGCCTGTTGGTGTATAATAATGTTTAATAAAAAAAAAAAATTAAGTAAATATCAGGAGAAATATTGCCCAGGGACCAGTTCCCTCAAGGCACATTTCTGAAACTGAAGAGGTGAGGGGTATAGAGAGGGTGGGGGAGGATCCAGTCACACTTGTAAATTCTTAAAGTGCTGGCTTCACTCTACACCCATCTATACCCCACAGTATTGACTCCAGTGTCCCCTCTGGATGAAGGAGAAACATGCGAGTTTGCATGTTCTCAGACTATGCTACATTGGCAGAGTTTAAAAAGTGTGAGAGAGTTTACTCACATTTTCTAAACTCTAACCTTATTACATTTAACCGGAGGGGCCAAATGTAATAGGGTGAGAATTTAGAAAATGTGAGAGTTTAGCAGTACTCTTTCACATTGGTTGAGTTTTATCTTCAAAATGGGAAAAAATCTGGATGAGAGTTTTTTTGAGTCTGAAAAACATGCAAGTTGCTCTGTTGCTTTGTTCTCGGACTCTATTACATTGACCAAGTTTAAAAAGTGTGAGAAAATGCTCACATTTTCTAAACTCACCCAATTACATTTGGACTGAAGTGTCTGATCTGATGAGCGATGCTGCAGAACGGCGCTGACGATCACATCTAAAAGGTGAGTGAGGGGGGCATGTATGGGTAAGAATAGCAGTTTTCGCTTTTTTCTCTTTTCAAATACTTATTACGTTATTTTTACCTGAATACTAAAAAAACAGGACTGCTCGGTTATTATTTTAGCTTATGGGTTCCTTGAAACAAATATTGAGACCCTAAGGGTGCCTCAAACTGAGAAAGTTCGAGAACCACTGCACTAGGGTTGGGAGGGTTTAGGGTAGGGTTAAAATATTTACTGTAACCGTCGCTTTGTCAGAGGTCTGCTGCCGGAAGTGATGGTTACATGACCTCCAGGACCCTTAAGCCGCTACAGCCGTCAGTACCAGGTAAGACACCACTAGACCACCTGGGACATGTCATCTGTGTAAACATGATGGGGGTAATTCGGTAATTTTTAGTTCGGCTGTAACTAACAGGCGCCCAATGCAATTCAGATGGCGTTGATTCCTAAAGCCCTGCTTCCTTTTACCGTGTTGCGGATCCCTCCGCCACCTCCGCAATGAATGCCTGCGGCAGTGTCCAAGCGCGACCCCCAGGTCACGCAAGCACACAAGGACAGCATGGCAGGGGTCAGTATCACTGTAGCATTATGGACACTAGTGCATGCGTTATGGAATTCAGGGGGCAATTCAGCTGTGGACGCATAGGCTATCAAAGCTCAGTGTTCTCCCCAGGCTGTTTTCTGCGGGCGCATCGCCTGGTAGAAACAGCCTGCCGCCCGGCACTTTTCCCCGCCGACCTCCGCTGTGGAACCCTGGCCTGTGAAGTGGCCGGAGGCTAAAGAAGCCTCCGATCACTTCAGAGTCAAGCATTCCCAGTGATGCACTGTGCAGGTGACGTCATGATGTCACCAGCTGCGTGAGGAGCCTGCCCCGCGCACCTGCTGGATCTAGTTAGATCCAGTCAGCGCAAGGCAGCGGGAGCGGCCAGCAAGTAAAGGTAAGTGCTGGGCTGGGGTCAGGACCAGTCTGGGGGCACTATTTAAGTCTGGGGGCACTGCATAAGGGACACTATTGAACCTGTGGGTACTGCATAAGGGACACTATTTAAGCCTGGGGGCATTGCATAAGGGGCCAGTCTGGGGGCACTATTTAAGCCTGGGGGCACTACATAAGGGACCAGTTTGGGGGCACTACATAGGGGCACTACTTCAGCCAGGGGGCAATGCATAAGAGCAAACTTAAACTACAGGGGGCAATGGATAAAGGGGAAAACTACAGGGGGCACTGTATAATGGGCACTTTTGACTGAAAGCCAGTGGGGGAGCAGCCTGAGACCTGTCGGGCTGGATTGGTAAGGGAGAAGCCCTTTTTCCCGGCGCGCGCATAATTGCGAAGGCCCCCACCAGCTACTTTTGGATGCCACCCGGCTGGAAAAAATTTCTGGGGAGAACACTGAAAGCTGCTAACATGTTAGCAGATACAATAGCACGAATATGGTAATACAGCAGGAGGCGCATCCTGCATGCGTTACTGATCTGAGCTGTGTCCAAAAACGCAGCATCAGATCATTTGAGTGTCCATTGGCCAGCTAAGTTACCCATGTGGTCACGCAAGCTGGTCGTTGCAGATACTCAAAAAAGGGCGTACTCCACCATATCGAAGGTGGATACCATGGACCCCAGGACCTGCATTACTGAGTAAATAGATAGATACCCTTCGATTGCGGAGCAATTTGTGCACGAGCAAGTGCAGAGCCGAAATTGTGTCCGCTGACAGAAAGATCCTTTGTGCTCGTGAATCCAGGAGTGCACCCAGATATATCATCCGCTGTTTTGGAGAGAGGAAGGACTTTCTCCAATTAAAGAGCCAGCCATATGCTTGCAGGCAAGCAATGGTCAGCTGGAGATGGAGTTGTAAAATAGGATTTTGGTACTTACCAGTTAAATCCCTTTCTCAGATTCCACAGGGGACACTAGTGATCATGACACTGGGTATAGAAGGGTGGATGAGTGGAGATGGCAATTTAAATTTATTAGTGTGTAACTCCTCCCCCAGATGCCCCAGTTAGATAATTGGAGCCCGAGGAGATGGAAACAGAAGGAGAAGATAGAAACTGAGAAGGAATCACAGAAACAACGTCGTAAAGCCACAAAAAACAACTGTAAGCAAACACAGAATACATACATGTGTAACAGAACACCTCGGTAGTTAAAACAGTGCTGGGAGGAAGTCCAGTGTCCCTGTGGAATCGGAAAAAGGGATTTAACTGGTAAGTACCAAAATCCTATTTTCTCTTTCATCCACCAGGGGACACTGGAGACGTCCAAAAGTTTTCACCCCCAGGTGAGAGAGCTCTAAGAGATCTGCAAAACTCTGTGGCCAAAATTCAATTCAGAAGCAGCAATGGTATCAAATCTATAAAAACAAACAAAGGTATGAACTTTTGGAAGGAAGGACGGAATTGGAATGTGGAGATAAGCATCCTTGATGTCCAAGGACACTAGGACCTCCCATTGTTCCAGACCTGCAATCACAGAGTGAAGAGACTCCATCTTGAACCGGTAAAACTCCAAATAAAGATTTAACGGTCTAATACAGAAATACTACTTGGTTTTGAGTAGGATGTGTCTTGAGATAATCAACATACACTTTTTTGTGACAATATTTACAAAAATAGTTGGAATACAAAATGGACCCAATGCTAAATGATGCCGAAGGTGCAGAACACTTCTACAAGGACCTGAACTGCAATGCATGTACTCGCATCATAATTACTAAAGTAAAGGTATAGTTTCCATAAGGCTTTTCACTGCCTGCATTAATTTGAAATCATAGTCATAGAAAATTACAGTCATGCTCTATATACACTATAACCATATTTTGTACATACTTTCCATAGACTATGCAGGCAGGTGTATGGAAGTACATCCTTAAGTCATACTTGCCTATTCTCCCAGAACGGCCGGGAGGATCCCGAAAACCGGGTGGCACTCCCGGCCGACCTGGAAAAGTGGGCAAATCTCCTGCCATCGGCATATCCCCAAACCATCCGCATCCTCAAACACACACACCCCTGCAGCGGGAGGGTCTATGACGCGATTTGCGCTGAATCGCGACATCATAGCCTCATCCCCTGCTTCACAATGCCGGTAATCACTGCGTTGTGTATCGGGAGCAAACCCACATTGATGCAGTCATGCCCGCGCTCCACCCCGGAGGGGGCAGCCAGAATGTTGGCAAGTATGCCTTGGGTGGACAGTATAGAAAGAGCTCTAAGCACAGTCATCTACACCATAACAAGTTCACTTAAGCATTGTGAGCATTGCAACCACAGTTCATAAGAGAAGCCCTGTACTGTACATTTGGTCAATATTATTATTTATTTTGTTATTTGTATAGTGCACATATATTCTGCAGCACTCTACAGGGAAAACTGCAGTCATTCACATCAGTCCCTGTCCCAGTGGACTTTACAATCTATATTGGCATATCACATGGGCACACAGACAGACTAGACGATGTGTGTATGAGCCGATATCGACAGCGGCGTGCCCATCCACACTTGCCTATTCCGGCAACGATGAACAACGGTCGGGGAAGGGGGGTTTTCCATGCTGCATGGCATCATTAACGGTATCCCATGTACAGCCGACTGGGGATATGGTTAACGACCTGCGGGAGCGCGCATCGTTCGTCGGTGAGGGCATACACACTGGACGAAATGAACGACATCGTTATCGTCCATATCGTTCAGAAATCTCGTCTAGTGTGTACACGGCTTAGGGTGTATTTTTTTGTCCAAAGCCAATTAACATAGAAAGCTGTTTTGTCTTGTTTTTCTGTAGGAAACCAGAACGCCCCAAAAAAAAAACTCACGCAAACATAGGAAGGACATACAAACTCCACACCGATACTGTAGCCCATGAATCAATCTCATAATCTCAGTGCTGTGAGGCAGTGATGCTAATCACTACGCCATCCGTGCTATCCGAAAAAAATAGGGTTGCAAATATATGGGGATAAGTTAATAAAACGAGTGTTTTACTTGGAAGCTATAGGAAAACTTGACAACTATGTTTGCACACAAGTACAAGAGTGCCAGTTGTTTCGATATGGCCATAAAGACAGGGTCACACTTCTGACTAGTGTGAAGGTTTTACAGCCCTGTCCCACTCAGTGTGTGTGTGTGTGTGTGTGTGTGTGTGTGTGTGTGTGTATATATATATATATTACAGTATGTATATATATACATGTATATATATACATACATATACAGGACTGTGCTCTGGCACCTGTGAATGTGTGTGAGGCCGCGTCTTACCATCCTTCCTCCTGGCACAGGGATGCACTTGTAACGTCTGCCATTTCCGCTCTTCTCGGCACTACCCTCCTATGACCGGGTACACACCGGTCTCGCTAACTGCAGAAGTCAGTCTGCTCATCAATAAACGGGTGTCCGGGATCGGTGACACCTCATCTGGCCACGCACGTCGCTTAATTATGACGATAGGTACAACAATGGGTGACAGGGAACTGCCAGCAAACGGGCAGTCATTGACCCCTGTGCGACCAGCCAACCGGCGCTGAGTCCGTGACGTAAAACAGTGCGACGAAGGTTGTGAGGCTCCAGCGCCGCCATGACAGTCAAGGGCAAGTCGCCAAGAAATTAAAAGTTAAAATGTCGCGATACCGGGATTATTGTCTGACACGCATTAAAGCAACCAGGTGACATATTGAGAAATTATTATCACTGCAGGTGAAAAAAAAAATGTGTGTATGTATATATATATATATATATATATATATATATATATATATATATATATATATATATATATACATTTTGCTATCCAAATAACCACGCTAGTTAGCCCACGATAACCTTCAATAGAATTTAACACAACTGTTTTACTCTCCCTGAGCAGGTGAAAACTTTGGAAAAACAGCTAAGGGACTAGCTTCAGAACCCCTGGCTATTCTTGTCAACTCTCCCTGAAACAGTAGCAGTCTTCCTGATTGCACCTTACCCCATTAGAAGCTATTTTATAAAAAAAAAAAAAAAACATTTAAATGGGATCATTAGTATAATTTCCCTGCATTGGTTATAAGGCACAATGGGGTAGATGTATGATAGCGGCACTTAACGTGCCGCTATACCGCTTCCTGCTTCGCATCTTTACCGAGGCGAAGCTGGAAGCACTACAGATGAGATGTAAGAACATCTCATCGGCCGGAGAGGGGGAGCATTAACTCCCCCCTCCGGCGCTACCCGTTAGAGACAGCAGCGCATCAGCCTAGTGCTGATGCGCTGTGTCTCTGTCCCGGCCGGCTCCACTGAGCATGCGCGGGATCTCTCAAGTATCGCGAGATCCCCGCGTGGAGCCGGCAGCCGCCGCAGCAGGGACAGCGCTGTCCCTGCTGTGGGGATAGGCTACAGCCGGCCGAACGGTCATGCGTTATGACCGTTCATACACGGCCCAGGCTATCGGCGCTGCTATCTTGTAGATAGCAGCGCCGATAATGACAGAGGCGCATAGCGCCCCTGTCATTTACCACCCAGACCCCCAATCATACATCGGGGAGAAGCGGTATCAGGGCACATAACGTGCGCTGATACCGCTTCTGGGCTTCCTACATCTACCTCCATGATCCCTATGGACACATGCATTTTCTGAAAAGTATCAGTGTGTTTTCATCAACAAATAGATCTTACTAACGGCTTTTGGTCTCGTTTACATTTGGATGGAAATCAATTTTATGACACGTCTCTCAGATGTAACAGTACACGCCCACTTTACCATCATGCTCATAGGTGCTGCTTTCACAATCTCTCTGAAATGCTTTTTTAAAAGTAAGCAAGTATGGCCCTGGCACACCCCCTCTCCCATAATGAGTAAGTAGGCAGTAATTAAATTTTCATTATATTCATTTAAGTCAAAAAATAAATAAAAAAATTTGGGGTAATATCCTGCAAAGTGCAGAATAATGGGTTAAAATATGTGGTTAGGTATATGGGAGGTGTTGTAATGGATGGGACAGGTTCTGTTAAAATTGCTGATGGGAGTTACAGGTATTTTTTCAGTGTCACAGGTGGGATGTGTGGTAGGTTGTGGCAGCACGATTGCGTTATCATGGCCCTGCATTCCCATACCTCCCAACATTTCAATGAAGGGTGGAGGGACAGTGTGCGCGCCGAAAGCACCCGGAAAGGGGGCATGTTTTTCGGGGCAGGGCGGAGTCAATTGAAAATGGGGCGGAGCCTCTTGGCTTCCCCCATTTTCGTCACTTTGGGGGCGTGCCCAGCACTCTCCGAGCTGCTGGGCAGCCCCCAGGCACCACGCACGGCATCTGTTCTCCTCCTGCACACCCGCTGCTCTGCTATGCAGGGCAGCGGTTTGTGCTTTCCCCAACTTCCCCCCCCCCACCGCGGGACACTGCGGCCCGCGGGCGGGACAGCGGGACAGTCCCAGAAAAACGTTGGGAGGTATGCATTCCATTATACTGTGCCGATATCACAGGCATTATAAAACAGGGTAGGACTACAATGATGTGATTTAGTGCAAATCTCCGCCCGAACCGCCCACTTTTGCACCGGAAGTTGGAAGCTGCAGTGGTGTGTGGCCAGCTGTGGGTGGTCCTGATGGGTTATATGGTCGGCTCCAGTGGACTTGCCCACTCTTGCAGGAGGCTGGGTGTGCTACCCAATTTTTGAGAGACTCCCAGCTGTTCCAGTAGAGTAGGCAGGCATGTTTTCAACCATACTTGTCTCATACTTGCCTACTATTGAATCTTCCTCACTGGGAGAAAGCCGGGGGGTGAAGCAGGTAGGCGGAGTTGGGGGCAGGGCTGGCAGAATCACGCCATTAAGCCCCGCCTCTCACAGGAATTCAACGTGATTACGCATAATTAACGGGGCAGAGCTAAATGACGCGAGTCCCACAGAATTGCGGCCATTATCTTGTCTTTTTGCGCTTGCACAGTACAGGGTAAATGGCTGCCGCACATGCGCTGTAGACTCTGGGACACACTCTAGTGCCCAGAGTCTATCACTGCGGCGCTGGCCGCGCTCAGGGCTCTACCGGCCGCCAGACTGAGAGGAGCGGGCCCGTGACAGAGACTGCACACGGGCCCCCTCCTCTCATGAAACGCCACGGATCATTGTGCCTTATAACCAGTGCAGGGAAATAATACTATTGATCCCATTTGAATGTATATATCTATGTGTTGTGCTTCATAATGGGATTAGGGTGCAATCAGGGAGATAGCTAGACTCCTCAGGGAGTCAGGGAGATAGCTAGACTCCTCAGGAGTCAGGGAGATTGCTACTATCTCAGGGAGTCTCCCTGACAAGCAGGGAGAGTTGACAAGTATGCTTTTAACACATTTTTAAAAGTTGCTCAAAATGACACAAATCAATTTACAGATAGTTTTATGCACCCCATATTAATTTAGAGCATTTATTTGCAGAAAACTTGTTTCCATCATATTTAAACTGTTATTAAAAAATGCAAAAATCAGCCATTTTAAACCTTTAAAGAGCCCCAAATATTTTGTCTTTTGACACTGATACCCCTTTTACACCGGAGCTAAAACCCGGGTTTTTGAAGGGTTAACCCGGGCAGCTCCCTGGTGTAAAAGGGGAGAGCGTTGGATCGCCCGGCAATCCAACCCAGGAAACTAGCAGGGTTTAACATGGGCGTAGCCCGTGAAACCCTGCTATGGGAACAGCGCACTCCGGGTCACGAAGACCTGGAGTGCGCTGCTAGCCGGCCGATTGGCCCGGCTTCAGTGGCGCTTGGAGATGACGTCATCTCCAAGCGCCAATTTCACTCCGCAAAAGCCGGGTCTATGCAGACCCGACTGCGGTGTGAGCGGCGCTGACTTGGGAATATCCCGAGTCAGCGCCGGCAAAATTCCGGGTCTGATCCGGATAGGAACTTTGTTCCAACTCCGGGTCAGACCCGGAATTTAGGTGTAAAAGGGGTATAATAGACATCTATACTGTTAGCCAAAATGTATTTGCACTTTTTAAGGTACAGACTAATTTTCCCATTTTTCTCCACACGGCTATTAACAGCCAGAATTACAGCGCAAGTACTTTTTCCAGCATGCATAGACGCGCTAATTTAAATTACAGCGCGGTAGGTGCATTAAATCAAGCTGCAGTAAACATAAAAAATTACCGTAGCTAATTGAATATGTCCTATAGTGTAGTCCAGTGGTTCCCCAATTGGGTGCTGCAGCACTTGCAGGGGTGCCACATATTGCTGGTCTAGGACCAAATTAAATAAATAATTGTCAATGTAAAAAGGAAAACCAGAGCTGGTGGCTGCCAATCATAACATATATGTAGATAAACAGAAGCGCAACCACCACACAACTGAACCTAAAGCTGGGTACACACTGAGACGGTCGGCACAATATATATCGTTTCCAGTTGAATCGGAATGACATATCTGCTGCATCGCTCAGTGTGTATGGCCACTGTGCACGCTCCCGTGGTCGAATTCGGTATCGTCTGGTCGGCTGTGCTGCACATCCAACTGGACGATATTGCATGCAACCCCATTGCAGGTAATGAAGGCTGGAACGAGGGATCATTCCGTCATTCATTACCTTGTTCTAATGTGTACTGGAAGTATGATATGTCTGCCCGTTACTCAGTGTGTACCCGGCATGAGGATGACAAGTTAGCAAAATTTGCTTAATGTCAAATTTTTCAACAATAAAATTTTGTCCAAGGGTTGTTATGAACAAAATGTTGATACTCTATGGCACCGTGATTCAAGAAAGTTTGGGAACTACTGTTGTAATCAGATTATACCGAGACCTAATAGTCTAGTGCATAGCTGAGAACGATATGTTATCAATCTGGGTCCTAAAACTAGATTTTTTATCATCGCTCAGATAAGGCAGCATTATCACCAATGAATGCTAGCCTTTACGTGACAGTTTCAACTTCTGTAGCACATATTTATCGCTGTTAGACATGTATGAGTGTGAGAACCAAAAGGAAGCTGCGTTCTCTGTATTGCAACTCTTTATTGTAAACCTCTCAACTGTCCCAATTTGAGGGTACTGCCCCACAATCAGCACAGTTGTGTAACTTTGCGAGAGGTTTGGAGGTGTTTATCCTGCCCACGTGCAGCGGACGAAGGTGCCTTGACAGCTTGCAGCAAAGAAATGGTGTTTTAATGCTAGCATGACGTAGTCACACACCCATCCCCATTCTGAATCTCCCATTATTGGGAGGTATGTTATTGTAGTTGATTACATTCCCTTCATCAGCTTCATACAGCCCTGGCTAAAACAGATTAAGCTGGCCACACACTAGTTGATTGGTTGGAATGAAAATCTGGTAACGTATGGGAGTAACTGATGATCAGCAATTTGCTCCTAAATGCCAGGAAACAGATGAAAATGGTCGTCAGACAAGTTTGTTAAATGTTTGATCTAAACAATTTGTTCAAACAACAGTTTTTGTCCATTTTCTGGCGTTTGGGAGCAAATTGATGATCATCAGTTACTCCCATGCGTTACCAGATTTTCATTCCAACCAATCAACTAGTTGGCTGGTTGGACAGATAATCTTTAGATGTGTGGCCAGCTTTAGTCTAGTACACAGGTTCTCAAACTCGGTCCTCAGGACCTCAAACAGTGCATGTTTTTCAGGTCATCTCAAAGAATCACAAGTGAAATAATTTGCTCCACCTGTGGATCTTTTAAAATGTGTCAGTGAGTACTGAATACACCTGCGCACCTGCTGGGTGACCTGGAAAACGTGAACTGTGTGGGGTCCTGAGGACTGAGGGCCTGATTCAGACCCGCTCGCGAGCGCTCACAAACGGGTCGATGTTGGGCGAGTGCGCATGCGCACGACGGACCCGGCTCCATCGTTCGCATGCGCGAGATCCGGATAGCGACGGGCAAGCCGTCGCTATGGGTCTCGCTACAAAGGGGGCGTGCTGTCGATGGTGAGTGACAGCATGCCCCCTTTGGTGGGCATGCCGGGGGCGTGGCTAGCCAGATGGAGGCGTTCCCATGGGAACGCCTACCGTATAGGGCCGGCCCCACTGACATCACAAGTGATGTCAGTGGGAGTGCTTTTGGCTCTGATAGAGTCAAAAGCACTCCAGGGCTTGCGGCAGACGAGACCCTACCACAAGGGTCGAAATACCGATGCCTATGTTAATCCCGACGCCGGGACCCCGACAGGACGCCGTACCGATCGTCCAGCGCCGGAGGTAAGTAGCGATGTAGCCGGGGATGGGGGGGTTAGGTTTAGGGACCCCCCGGGGGGACTTATGGTTAGGCACCTCCCTAGGGAAGCTAGGCTAGAGAAAGGGGGGATAAGGTTTAGGCACTAGGGGGGTAGGTTAGGGTTAGGGACCCCTCCGGGAGGGTTAGGTTGAGGGTGCGGGGAGGGGGGGTTAGGTTTAGGCACTAACGTGAAGAGTATAATGTTGGCCATAAATAGCAGATGATGCACAGAACAGACAAGAGCAGTAGCAGCAGTGCAATAATTGCAAGACTGAAAGATGTGTGAAGGCAAGCGGAGCCACCAGCGCTGAATGCTGATGAGGAGTTGGAGGAGGGCACAGTGATACCTTCTGCACATCATCACCTTTAGCCTCGCCCCCAGCATGGAGGAGCAGTGGAAGACCCACAACTGGCCACCTGCTCTAAGGTAAGTGTGATTGCACTGTGCTGTGCTCCTTCTCCCCTCTGTCCTTTCTGTCCCTGCTCTCTTTTCTTCACTGTATGTGTGTCTCCATGTCCCCCCTCCCAACAGTGTGTATGTCTCCATGTCCCCCCTCAGAACTCATTTTGTCTCCATGTGCATGTTCCATTCCCCCCACCAGCAGTGTGTGTGCCTCCATGTCCCCCTCACCCCACCAGCAGTGTGTGTGCCTCCATGTCCCCCTCACCCCACCTGCAGCGTGTGTCTCCATGTCCTACTCCCCCCACCAGCAGTGTGTGTGTCTCCATGTCCCCCTCACCCCACCAGCAGTGTGTGTGCCTCCATGTCCCCCTCACCCCACCAGTAGTGTGTGTCTCCATGTCCTCCTCCCCCGACCAGCAGTGTGTGTCTCTATGTCCCCCTCCCCCTGCCAGGAGTGTGTGTCTCCATGCCCCCTTCCCCCGCCAGGAGTGTGTGTCTCCATATCCCCCTCCCCCACCAGCAGTGTGTATGTCTCCATGTCCCCCTTCCCTTGCCAGGAGTGTGTGTCAACATGTCCCCCTCCGCCACCAGCAGTGTGTGTCTCCATGGCCCCCTCCCCCACCAGCAGTGTGTGTCTCCATGTCCCCCTCCCCCCACCAGCAGTGTGTATGTCTCCATGTCCCCCTTCCCCCACCAGCAGTGTGTATGTCTCCATGTCCCCCTCCCCCCACCAGCAGTGTGTATGTCTCCATGTCCCCCTCCGCCACCAGCTGTGTCGTGTCTCCATGTCCCCCTCCTCCCACCAGCAGTGTGTGTGTCTCCATGGCCCCCTCCCCCACCAGCAGTGTGTGTCTCCATGTCCCCCTCCCCCCACCAGCAGTGTGTATGTCTCCATGTCCCCCTCCCCCCACCAGCAGTGTGTATGTCTCCATGTCCCCCTCCGCCACCAGCTGTGTCGTGTCTCCATGTCCCCCTCCTCCCACCAGCAGTGTGTGTGTCTCCATGTCCCCCTCCCCCCCAGCAGTGTGTATGTCTCCATGTCCCCCTCCCCCCATAAGCAGTGTGTATGTCTCCATGTCCCCCTCCTCCCACCAGCAGTGTGTGTGTCTCCATGTCCCCCTCCCCCCCAGCAGTGTGTGTGTCTCCATGTCCCCCTCCCCCCCCAGCAGTGTGTATGTCTCCATGTCCCCCTCCCCCCACCAGCAGTGTGTATGTCTCCATGTCCCCCTCCCCCACCAGCAGTGTGTATGTCTCCATGTCCCCCTCCCCCACCAGCTGTGTCGTGTCTCCATGTCCCCCTCCCCCCACCAGCAGTGTGTATGTCTCCATGTCCCCCTCCCCCCACCAGCAGTGTGTATGTCTCCATGTCCCCCTCCGCCACCAGCTGTGTCGTGTCTCCATGTCCCCCTCCTCCCACCAGCAGTGTGTGTGTCTCCATGGCCCCCTCCCCCACCAGCAGTGTGTGTCTCCATGCCCCCCTCCCCCCACCAGCAGTGTGTATGTCTCCATGTCCCCCTCCCCCACCAGCTGTGTCGTGTCTCCATGTCCCCCTCCTCCCACCAGCAGTGTGTGTGTGTCTCCATGTGCTCCCCCCACAGTCACCATTGTGTATGTCTCCCTCCCCCAGTCAGCAGTGTGAATTTCTCCATATCCACCTCTCCCCACCTACCGGTGTCCTCATTCCCCAGTCACAAGTGTACGTTATCAGGCCCCCCCATTCATCATTGTGTGCTTCTCCATGTTCCCCACACCATCACCAGTGTACGTCTCTATGTCCCCCTCACCCCATCCACCAGTGTGTACGTCTCCATGTCCCCCTTCCCCCAGTCACCAGTGTGTACATTTCTGTGTCCCCCTTCCCTTACCCCAGTCACCAGTGTGTACGTCTCCTTGTGCCCCTTCCCCCACCCTAATCACCAGTGTGTACATCTCCATGTCCCTCCCATTCTCCAGTGTAATAAATTGCTTAGCCTGTCCATGTAATTGCTCTGATCTGTCCAAGGTCGAGTTCAAAATGGAGATATAAAGTATTAGACAAGACCAATCTGAGCTGTTCCTTGCGTGCAGTATAAATGTGCCATTTGACTCAATTCAATACTTTTGCTGTGTAAACTGAAATCTTGCATGTGGACTGCTCTGTATATGAGAAATATTGATGCGCCTACACCGTACTTCACTAGAAATATCTTTATTCCACCCAACTACTACAATCAGCCTATGCAAACTGGTACTCCTCTGCAAATGCAGTTATCATGTGCCCAGGTAGAAGTCAAGACTCACCTGCACAAATTGAACACATGGATAATTTAATGTGCTTCTGCCTACAAAGCACCTGTTTTGTACTCAATAAAATAACCTCCAGTCATAGATGTTTCTATAATGGTCCCAGAGGAGCCCACACCGCACACCCTGCACTCATAGACTATAATTACAGTACCTCTCTGCCAGTGTCACAGAAATCACAGGAAAAATGGCATTGGCCCCTCCCAGCTGCTTAGGATACTGGCATTGGAGCTTTTTGAGACCTGCTGCAGCCAACAAGGTCCGGCATCTTGCTAATGTTGCTTAGGTCAAGCTGCCTCTTCACCATTGGCTCCAGGTGACACATCCTTTCCAACTCCTCTTAATGGACTCTGCTGGAGACTCCAGCACGCGCTCCTCTTGCTGTATTGGAAGTTACAGCCTGCAAGTACTGGGACTTAGTGATTCCCGAAGACCTGATTCATCGTGAGCTACTCTCCTCCTGTGTCGTCCTCCCACCTCCACATCAAGCAGCTTGCCTCTCTGGGGACTCGTCACCTGCTGTCTCCTGGTTGGCTGCTGTCTGGTTTACAGGACTGCTCTGAGATTGTGGTGAATCTTTGCTTCTGGCTGTGGTGCTCCATTCTCATAACAATTATGGGGGCTCCTACACATACTCCCTGGTTTCTACGCCTCCCAGTACCACTGCCTGCCTCACTTTATTGTGCCTGAAGGGCTTGATTCATTATGGATCGCTATTGCGATCACAGCTGCGATTACGCATGCAGACCTGCTGCGAAAATATTCTAATCTTTGCAATCACAAAGCCAGCATAGAGATGCCCACTACCACTTTTGCACATTCGTAATACCTTGCAGTCCTGCGAATACATCGGGAACATTGAGTAACATTGGCTCCTCACGCTCAATTACAACAGGTTGACCTTAATCAGAAATTGCTAATCTCTTCGCACGTAGTGCTTACTCAAGCTGTGTATACCGACGCAGTGGCTAATTTATGCACACCCATGCAATGGTGTTCAAACAGACTGACACGCCTGCGTTTCTCCTACCACTCCCCCGTCACCACCCCCAAACGCTGACATCCCGTCCATTAATCTGCGATGGCTTTGTATCTGTGTAGGTGATCGCAGTGCCAACTCACGCACATGCACTGCGGTGCATACGCAGTACGCATCATTGACTGATCTGCGTATGCTGTGGCAGTTGCAATCCATAATGAATCATGCCCTTAGACTCTGTTTGCCTATGTCCATTCAGTGCCCAGTGCTGCCTTGTATCATGATTCCCTCACCTGCTACAGTACTAGAAGAGGCCTCCTTCACTATTTCTCATGCAGCCACATATTGTTTGCCTTCTTCACAAATTGCTATCCATCATGTATTACCACCTAGAGTCTCCAGACACGTTCCCCATTTTATATTTTACATATTGTGCCTGATTCAACATGGATCGTTATTGTGATCACAGCTGCGATTACGCACACAGGGCCTGATTCAGACCCGGTCGCAAGCGCTGAGCACTCGCAACCGGGTCGATGGTGGCCCAGAGCGCATGTGCATGACGGAGCCGGCTCCGTCGTGCGCATGCGCAAGACCCGGATAGCGACGGGCAATCCGTCGCGCCGGGTCTCGCACCAAAGGGGGCGTGCTGTCGATGTTGAGTGACAGCACCCCCCATTTGGTGGGCGGGCTGGGGGGTGGCTGCCAAGACAGAGGTGTTCCCATGAGAACGCCTACCGTTTGGGGGAGCTTTCGGCTCTGTTTGAGCCGAAAGCTCTCTGGGGCTTGCGGCCACTACCACAAGGGTCTCGTCGCAAGCCTGATGGTCGCGATGGTCTTGACCATCACGAACATCATCCTGGCCGCTCGCATTAGCTGTGGGTGGCAACCCATAGCAATGCGAGCGGCCAGGAGGCCGCTCCTTAAAAAAAAAAAAAAGATGCCCTGATTCAGAGCGAGCGCTCTGTCAGAGCGTCTAGCTCTGAATCAAGGCCACAGTTCTTCTGCGAAAATATGCTAATGTTTGCAACCGCTCAGCCAGCTTAGAGACATCCACTACCGCTTTTTCACATTCGTTAGAGATCTCAAAGTCAGAAATTGCAAGTCTTGTCGCACGGATATGCCATCGCAGTGGCTGATTTATGCACACCCATGCAATGACGTTCAACGGACATGCATGGCTGCGTTTTTCCGACCGCTCCTCCATCACCACCCCCAAACGCTGATGTCCTGACACTTATTCTGCTATGGATTTCTATCTGCATGCGTGACCACAGTGCGATCACAATGCTAACCTGCGCACGCGCACTGCGGTGCATGCACAGTGCGCACCATCGGCCGATCTGCATATGTGGTTGCAAATGCGATCCATGCTAAATCAGGCCCATTGGTGTGAATCTGCTACTGCACATATCAGAGCCAAACACAACCGAACTTGCAGCCTGCACATATCAGAGAGATACGTGCAGGCTGCATGTGTGTATTCTGTTAAAAAAATATTTAAAAAATAGAAAACAGAATTCATGGGATTCTCCCCCAATAGCATGACCAGTCCCAGGCTCTGGAAGCCAGTCCTGGTTATAAAAATACGGGAGATGAAATTTGTAGGGGTCCCCTGTATTTTATGAACCTGCACTGGGCTCTAGAAAAAAATGTGAGGTTCCCCGTATTTTTAAAACCAACACGAGCTCAAAGTAGCCGAAGTGTAATGCCTCAGCCAGGGGACCCTTTAATCGGGTCCCCTGGCTAAAGCATTAACACCCCAAACTAGTCAGCCCAGGCCAGGTATCCCATGGGAGGTGGGAATTTAAGGAGTTCTCCCCTCTTTTGAGCACCCCAGGTCTGGGATAAAGCTTGGGGGTCTTCCCTGGCCAGTGGGTGCATGGGTAATAGTGATAAGAATAAATGTATACTATTGTTTTTTACAGTGGGACTACAGGTGCCAACATGCCTGCCCTTTGGCACTTGTGGAACTATAAGTACGAGCAGGCGACCAGCACTGGTACCGCCGATGTAAAAAAAAAAGAGAGGACACACACTGTAAAAAGTATAAGCTTATTACACACAAATCACTTACATACATACATACTTACCTTGTCCCCGGTGATCGGTCCACTTCTCCAGAAGTAATCCCCGCTCTAGACGAACTGGTCGCTGATTGGCTGTGACCCTAGTGGCTGTTGATTCACAGCCACGCGGCTCACAGCCAATGATCCGCCACTTACTCTAGAGCTGCCTCTGATTGGCTGGAAGCCAGGCAAGTGACGGAACCCACGAGATCTCCGTCATTGCCGGGGAAGAGATGTATGTAGAAACACATCTCTTCACTATCCGTGGTCCAAGGTAAGTCGGTTTGTTATTTTTGTATGGCTAGGACTCTACTGGAGAAGAGGACCTGCACCAGGAGGTAGGTGAGTATTTGGGGATCTTTTTAGGGATAATTGGAGATTACTACTGGAGAAGTGGACCGATCACCGGGGACAAGGTGAGTATGTATGTGTGTGTTTTGTGTGTAATAAGCTTATACTTTACACGGTGTGTGTGTGTGTACTGGTTTTTTTTGCACTATTTTTTTTACAGTGGGGGTACTGGTGCCGGCCTCCTGCTGGCACTTGTAGTTCTACAAGTGCCAAAGGGCAGGCACGCTGGCACCTGTAGTCCCACTGTAAAAAACAATAGTATACATCTATTCTTATCACTATTACCCCTGCACCCACCGGCCAGGGGAGCAGGGAGGAGCCCCAGGTTTGGGGTGCTCAGGAGCGGGGGACCCTGTTATTGGTAGGGTCCCCACCTCCCCTCGGTCCCCACCTCCCCTCAGACCCTGTTATTGGTAGGGTCCCCACCTCCCCACCGTGCACTACAAGTCGTGTTACACATAATGCGTGAGTGCTCTGTGACTTTGTAGCGTCTTTTCGTATGACTTTTTGCCTTCCAATGCGTCTTAGTTGCAAAGCGAATAGGATGCACAAGCAGCTTCTGCTGATTAAAATGATATGCTACATGCCTATATTCTGTGTGCAACTGCGTGTGTATCTTCATACAAATTGCTATGTTACAGTGTCAGTGGCTGTAACGTAGCATTTCGTAAGCAAATAGAAGGACTATTTAACACACAAGGAGGCTAGATGTATGTGGGCACATCTGTATCAATCAACACTACTCCTATCTTCGCTTCATCAAAGAAGTCTGCTACTTCTTCTCTGCCACCAGACCATTCAGACTTATCTAGTTCTTCTCATCCATCCAAGATGGAACTCGATCCAACTACTCAAGCATTAGTCTGGAACCTAATTAGTGGTATTGAGGCGTCTTTCCACCAAGAACTGCAAAGTGAAAAACTGGAAATTTCCTCCCACTGATTAAGAAATTACACCTTGGAGATAAAAAAAACGATGACCTCAGTTGCTCTCAAGCATCTCTGGATTGGGAAATTTGAATATATGAAAGAAGAGCAAAAAGATCTACAAAATAGATTCTGCTGCAACAATTTAAAGCTACGTAACATCTCTGAAACAGTTACTAATGTGAACATTTTTCCTGACTGAGCTTTTTGGCATATTTTTCCTGATATATCTGACACCTTTATGATGATGGAGATTTTTACGCAGATTGAGCGATTGTCTGCTAATGTGCAGGCACGAATGCCGCACTGCACATGTGCAGCGATTGCATTGCGATTACGCACGCACACAGTACCCACTCGTAAAGTGAGCGACAGCTGGTTAGCATTTCGGGGTGGTAACGAGAGGGGGGGATGGTTAGAAAAATGCAAGCGAGTCTCACCATTTAAATGCTGTTTTTTGGGCATGTATAAATTAGTCGTGACAGGAGAGCTGCAGTGTTTGCGGTTGTCAAACTTGACTTACATGCTGCATGACTGCCTACTGCGCGTTGTTGTTACCGATTTTTACGCTCTTGCACATTGTCGTACGTATATGAGAAAGTAGATGTGGGCTTCTCTATGCTCGGGTACAGATGTGTCCTCACATCTAGCTTCTTTGCGCGTTAAACAGCCTATCTAGTTGTGCCATGCCGTTGCATGACTCGGTAGCGCTGAGCATATTTTCGTTCAAATTTTTAGCTTCAACTGCATCTTAATCGCACAGCGATGCGAATGGGACGCCCAAGCAGTTTCTGATTACAATTATAAGCGGCATGCCTTTATTCTGTGTGCGACTGTGGGTACATCTGCATGCGAAACGCTATGTTACAGTGTCAGCTGCTGACTCTGTAACATAGCATTTTTCATGCAGATACACCCGCAGTTGCACACAGATTAAAGGCATGCCATATATAATTTTAATCAGCAGAAGCTGCTTGTGCGTCCTATTCGCATCACTGTGTGAATAAGACACATTTGAAGGTAGAAAGTTGCGCAAAGCGACGCGTGGCGCTACCAAGTCACACGGAGCTCCTGCGTTATGTGTAGCGCACGGAGTATAGATGTATATGGACACATCTACATGCTTTGGAAGGCATTAGCATATTTTAGCAACTGCAATCCGTGAGATTATGCAGTTGCATTTGAATCAGGCCCATAGAACTCTGAGAGCTAAACCCATAACGGACCAAAATTCTTGTGACTTAATTGTACATCTCCATTACTATAGAACAAAAGAGCAAATTCTATCGGCTATTCGTCATGCTTCCACAGTAGACTTTCATGATATGTACATTCGAATTTTTCAGAATCTCACTTTCTACCGTACAAAAAAGGAAGGACCTTCAACCCATCACAAGAATCCTCCAGCTACATGATTTGAAATACAGGTTGTGTTTTCCATTTCATCTGCAAGTATCTGCTGAGAATAAGACACTTCAAGGTCAAGAAGAGTTGCTGGAAAATCTTGGTATTCTTCCAGAACTGGTCCCTCCCTCCTCAGCTGTCTCCCAAACTTCAACGACTGAGAGTGCCTGCTCCAGAATGGTCACGATCCTCCAAACGAGTAACCCGAGACTCTCCTCCACCATGAAGATTTGCCTAACTTTCCCTACAGGTGTACAATGTTTCTTTTTAAGGTCTAATCCTTGGTAGATAAGCAGGTTTGCTTCGGTAGACTGATTGTCCTTGGATAATATCTATCTCATCTGCAGACCTGGTTCCCTTTTTGTAGCATGGCTTGGCTTTTTACAGTGTGTGCCTCTTTCTGTTTTTATTATTTAAATTACCACATCTGCAGATGTCACTACATCCGGTTTGTGATTCAGTTTCTGTCATTTGTGTTTATTTATTTTTTTAATGCTACGTTCTTTATATTGTTGCAAGATCAGGTTAGGGGTGCTATGCACTTGGTCTCTCTTTCTCTGTAGGCTTTAACCTGCTCCCCAATGAGAGATTGATTAGAGAAGCTGACCCACCTCTTATCATACTCTCACAGGTGGTCTGGCAATCAAGGTAGCTAATTAGCTAACTGCCTATCAGACAGAAGCTAGGAACCTGGGGCATATACAGTCATGTTGCATAAATATTGGGACATTGACAGAATTTTCATATTTTGGCCTCTATTCGCCACTACAATGGCTTTGAAATGAAACAAACAAGATGTGCTTTAACTGCAGACTTTCAGATATAATTTGAGGGTACTTACATCCAAATCAGGTGAACGGTGTAGGACTTACAACGGTTTCTAAATGTGCCTCCCACTTTTTAAGGGGCAAAAGTAAAGGGACAAACTAAACAATCCTAAATCTAGCTTTCACTTTTTAATACTTTGTTGCAAATCCTTTACAGGCAATTACAGCCTGAAGTCTGGAACGCATAGACATCAGCAGACGCTGGGTTTCATCCCTGGTGATGCTCTGCCAGGCGTCTACTGCAAATGTCTTCAGTTTCTGCTTGCTCTTGGGGCATTTTCCCTTCAGTTTTGTCTTCATCAAGTGAAATGCATGCTCAATCGGATTCAGGTCAGGGGATTGACTTGGCCATTGCATAGCATTCCACTTTTTAGTTTTAAAACACTCTTTGGTTGCTTTTGCAGTATCCTTCGGGTCATTGTCCATCTGCACTGTGAAGCGCCGTCCAATGAGTTCTGAAGCATTTGACCGAATATTAGCATATAATATTGCCCGAAACACTTCAGAATTCATTCTGCTGCTTTTGTCAGCAGTCACATCATCAATAAATACAAGGGAACCAGTTCCATTGGCAGCCATACATGCCCACGCCATGACACTACCACCACCATGCTTCACTGATGAGGTGGTATGTTTTGGATCATGAGCAGTTCCTTTCCTTCTCCATACTCTTCTCTTCCCATCACTCTGGTACAAGTTGATCTTTGTCTCATCTGTCCATAGGATGTTGTTCCAGAACTGTAATGGCTTTTTTAGATGCTGTTTGGCACACTCTAATCTGGTCTTCCTGTTTTTGAGGCTCACCAATGGTTTACATCTTGTGGTGAACCCTCTATATTCACTCTTGTGAAGTCTTCTCTTGATTGTTGACTTTGACACATATACACCTACCTCCTGTAGAGTGTTCTTGATTTGGCCAACTGTTGTGAAGGGGTTTTTCTTCACCAGGGAAATAATTCTTCTGTCATCCACCACAGTTGTTTTCCATGGTCTTCTGGGTCTTTTGGTGTTGCTGAGCTCTCCGGTGCGTTCTTTCTTTTTAAGAATGTTCCAAACAGTTGATTTGGCCACAACTAATGTTTTTGCTATCTCTATGATGGGTTTGTTTTGATTTTTCAGCCTAATGATGGCTTGCTTCTCTGATACTGACAGCTCTTTGGATCTCATATTGAGAGTCGACAGCAACTGTTTCCAAATGTAAATGTCACACCTAGAATCAACTCCAGAAATTTTACCTGCTTAATTGATAATGAAATAACGAGGGAATAGCCCACACCTGTCCATGAAATAGCTTTTGAGTTGATAGTCCCATTACTTTTGGCCCCTTAAAAAGTGGGAGGCACATATAGAAACCGTTGTAATTCCTACACCGTTCACCTGATTTGGATGTAATTACCTTCAAATTAAATCTGAAAGTCTGCAATTAAAGAACATCTTGTTTGTTTCATTTCAAAGCCATTGTGGTGGTGAATAGAGGCCAAAATATGAAAATTCTGTCAATGTCCCAATATTTATGCACCTGACTGTATATCTCCCATTGACAGCTACCCAGTGTTTTTGTCACAGTATATATGTTTTTTTTTTACTTAGATTTAGTCTGCAACAGTCTGAGTTTGGATAGCTTGCTTCATTTACATGATTTGTTTTTTCCCCTTTCTCTTCCTTTACCCTACTTTGTACTATCTACTGGAAGAAAACTAATCAATTAATCAAATAGGTTACAGCTGGTACTATAAAGTGCCCACAATATGCTCTCTTTAAGGCCCCCATACATCAGCAATTGATTGCAGCAATTGTGCAATTTGCAATCGATTGTGTATACAAATCTTTCCCTTTTTCTATCGATTGCAGATTGCAGAATTTCCACAATTGATATACACAATCGATTGCAAATTGCACGATTGCTGCAATCAATTGCTGATGTATGGGGCCTTTAGGTGTAGGGTGTCAGTTCCCAATCAATGAACTGTGAAGGTATATAATTAAGATTGCTTGGTGCGTCTAACAGAACTTTTGAGAGTCCAAGAAATACAGATTGAAATTTAGTATCGATATATAATACTTAACTTATTAGTATTTTTTTAATATCAAATCTTTGCATTCATTATGTAGATATAAAAAGAAAACAACATAGTATATACTATTTCATCTTTTAGTTGTCTCAAATGAGGTAGGCTATTAGTAGTAATTAACAACAAAAATCGAAAAAGGAAGCATACGTCCCAAAGCACAAGCCCACATTTAAAAAAATTCCTCACCTATGGATAAAGGTGTATTTATTATAGTAGGCAAAATAGTAAGTATTAAGTATCAAGTGTACACAATTAAAAGAAATAAGAGCTTATCTGTCTAAACATGGGGTCAGGATAAAGAATCTCATTCAGAGTAATGTCGTAAGGTAAAAGGGGACGGATATGCAGATGAAGCACTCGCAAGTTGCGTCGTTAAGATGAGATCGTTAGCTGGACGAGCGAGGGGAGGATGCGGCCGTAAGACTAAAAAAACGCCCCCTTCTCGTTCGCATTACACGTCATCTCTGGGCATATAAGGATTAATCGGGAATCATCGGAGCTGCTCGTAGACCTTAAGGTTGGCCATACCCTCTCTTAAGCACTACGATCAAGTCAGTGTAAAAACCGCCCTTGTCACATGTGCCATGACACTACTTAGTTAATTATGCACTCTCATAAAACGCCGTTTGCATAGTCAGGCACGCCTGCGTTCGGATCTCCACTCCCCCGTTCACAAGCACCTTCCCCTGTTACCACCCACAAACGCCTCATCCTGTCACTCAAACTAACGACCTGGCCAAGTTGAAGGAGAGAGCAATTTCTGATCATAATAGCTAGTTTGAGCATGCGCATTGCGAATTTTACGCATGCGCAGTTTAGCAAACATCGGTGGCATACGACCATGCGGCCGCAACGACCGACTCTGAATGAGGTCCAAAGTCCTTAGAATCCAGTGTTAGTGTCCCCGCTAGGCTGTTTTAGCAGGGTGCCGCTTCCTGCCCGATTTGAAAACGCTACAGTGATTAAAAGGGGGTGGATCTCAAGGTCATGCCCCCTTTTCTCAGTGACCACGCCCCTTTTTCAGAAGCGCGTTGAATTGCTTTTTTCTGACAGGCGCCCTGCCTGCCCTAGAATGAACACTACTTATAGACACTTTGGGCCCTCCTAGATATCCCCCTCTTTCCTCTCCTGGCTCTTTCTTAACTTAAAAAATAGATTCAGTGCCTTTGACTTTGAATCAAATATGACACTTTGTTTTATTATTCTTTTTATTGCTACCACTGCTTTTGTTACCTTTCTTGTACATCTATGAATCTTGAATAAAATTATTCACAAAGAAAAAAAAGAGAGTGATGTCGGACATTTTCCCATTGGCCGGGTCCATGCACAGTAGACTCTGGTACTGTGCGATAGTGGAGGGGGCCCACACAGACACGGAACACAGTGGTTTTTAGAGTTGCAACATAAAAAATTGTGAAACAATTCAGGTGCCTCTGACTGTCGAGATAGCTGCACTAGCAGCTTTCAGGCCCGGCACCTTGTGTAAAAAAAATTATTATTTAAAAAAAAATGGTTATTAATAGAATAAATGTGTTTTTTGTTGGAAATCTATAGGTGCCGGCAAGCGCCCTCATGTCCAAATTTAATGGCTTCCAGAGCATTCTGGTACTTGGAGAACCAACACCTGTAAAAAAAAAAAAAAAGAAAAAAAGCACAGGCACCACAAAAAAAAAACTACATGGAAAATTCCCAAACACGTTGCTATTTTACCAATTATTTTATTTATTTATTAACAATTATTTATATAATGTAGCACCCACATATTCTACAGCACTTTACAGAGAATACAGTATTTCAGTCATTCAAAACAGTCCCTGCCCCAGTGGAGCTTACAGTACAATGGGGTAGATGTATTATAGTGGCACGTTAAGTGCCGCTATAACGCTTCCTGCTTCGCCTCTTTACCGAGGCGAAGCAGGAAGCACTACCGGTGAGATGTGTGAACATCTCACCGGCCGGAGAGGGGGAGCGTTAACTCCCCCCTCCGGCGCTACCTGCTACAGACCACATCGCATCAGCCTAGTGCTGATGCGATGTGTGTCAGGCCCGGCCGGCTCCAATGAGCATGCGCGGGATCTCGCAAGTATCGCGAGATCCCCGCGTGCAGCCCTGAAGCCGGTAGCTGCCACAGCAGGGACAGCGCTGTCCCTGCTGTGGGGATAGGCTATCGCCAGGCTGTAGCTGTCGATAACGACAGCTACAGCCGGCCGAACGGTCAGACGATCTGACCGTTCGTACATAGCCCAGGCTATCAGCGCTGCTATCTTGTAGATAGCAGCGCCGATAATGACAGGGGCGCATAGCGCCCCTGTCATTTACCGCCCTGACCCCCGATCATACATTGGGGAGAAACGGTATCAGCGCACTTAACGTGCGCTGATACCGTTTCTGGGCTTCATACATCTACCCCAATGTATGTTCCCTATTACATGGAACATGGACACACATACAGACTATGGTCCATTTTAGTCAGAAGCCCTTTATGAAGTAATGCGCTCATCCTGTCCTTATTTTCCTAGTGCCAATTTGGGAGCAATGTGAAGAAAAGATGACTATATATCACTGTAGCATGGTCTATGTTTTAGAATGAGACACTGAACCATATTTGGATGAATCATTTCACTCAGCATTCCTGGCTAGCGTTTAACAGCAACTCATTTGGGATCTCAGTACTTTCTTTATTGTTAAAGTAAAATGAAACTACAGTACTCATCACTACTTCCTTTTATCCCTACAGACATCTCACTAATTAGCTGATCATTAGCAGCTGGCTGCTTGCTGTTCCATTATTGCCAATATGTACAATACTCATATCTTAACTGTTTAATCTATATATATATTTCTAAATGACTAGTTTACTAATGTGGCAGCAAAACCTAAAAAACATTATGATCTGATTCTAGATGAGTCGATTTCTCTCGTCTTTTTTTTTTCTCTCATCAGGCTTTTAGGCAGAGTTATACGAAGTGTAACCTGATGTTGAAACCTAGGAAGAACATTTCAAACCACTTACCTTTCATACTGTAGCTCAGCTTTAATGCTTTTACAGGTAGTACATAAAACACTCCATCCCCTGATTGCAACTTACCAGGGCTCACAGAATGTCAGATGCTGTAAATACAAAAAAGATTAGCAATACGTCTGTCTGGAAAGATAACTATGTAACGTGTCCAAAGAAATTAATTGTGGATTGGGAAGAGATTGCTAGAATGAGAATAAAAATTAGAACACATATTTATGGACAATAATATAGTAAAGTTTACACCCTACAATATCTATCATAAAAAAAGGTAAAACTAAGTATAGCTAAAATGAAAATGGATAATTATAATTATCATGACCTTTTATTGTATATGTGTGTGTGTGTGTATATATATATATATATATATATATATATATTAGGGGTGAGCGGGTTCGGATTTCTGAAATCCGAGCCCCCCCGATCCGAGGCCGATCCGAGTCCGGCTCGACTTTTCCCGCCTGACTCGGATCTGAAATCGAGGCAAAACGTCATCATCCCGCCTTCCGGGTCTCGCGGGTTTTGGATCCTATATAAGGTACCCGCGTCGGCGCCATTTTCTCACTCGGCTGTGGACAGTGAAGAGGGAGGGTGGGAGTTAGGGCTGGCTGGGCTGTGTAGTGTAGTGTAGTGTAGTGCAGAGTAGTGTTGTGCTGTGCTGCGCTGTGCTGCTGTTGTCCACTACTTCAAAGTCCATAGGGGCTGGCTGTGTTGTGCTGTGCTGCTGTTGTTAATAGGGGCTGTGTCCACTACTTCAAAGTCCATAGGGGCTGGCTGGACTGTGTTGTGCAGTCAGTTCTCCATAGGGGCTGTGTCCACTCCAAAGTCCTGTGCAGTGTCCCAGTCCTAAAGGGGTGCTGTAGTGTTGTCCAGGGGGTGCTCTGTCCATCAGGGGTGCTCCCCCCAAGTGCTAAAAAAATAATATTTTTTGTGTGTTTGTGAATTGTGTGCGCAGTAGCCGCACATGCATCAACAAAGTAGTGCCAAGCGTGCGCCTGTGTCATAAGTAAAGGGCCGGCTGGCTTGACCGTTAAAGGGTGCTGTAACCCCCAAAGTACACTCCAGTCCAAACCAAAAAAAAATTATTTTCTGTGTTTGTGAATTGTGTGCGCAGTAGCCGCACGTGCATCAACAAAGTAGTGCCAAGCGTGCGCCTGTGTCATAAGTAAAGGGCCAGCTGGCTTGACCGTTAAAGGGTGCTGTAACCCCCAAAGTACACTCCAAGCCAAATAACAAAATATTTTTTCTGTGTTTGTGAATTGTGTGCGCAGTAGCCGCATGTGCATCAACAAAGTAGTGCCAAGCGTGCGCCTGTGTCATAAGTAAAGGGCCGGCTGGCTTGACCGTTAAAGGGTGCTGTAACCCCCAAAGTACACTCCAAACCAAAAAAATATATATTTTCTGTGTTTGTGAATTGTGTGCGCAGTAGCCGCACGTGCATCAACAAAGTAGTGCCAAGCGTGCGCCTGTGTCATAAGTAAAGGGCCGGCTGGCTTGACCGTTAAAGGGTGCTGTAACCCCCAAAGTACACTCCAGTCCAAACCAAAAAAAAAATTATTTTCTGTGTTTGTGAATTGTGTGCGCAGTAGCCGCACGTGCATCAACAAAGTAGTGCCAAGCGTGCGCCTGTGTCATAAGTAAAGGGCCGGCTGGCTTGACCGTTAAAGGGTGCTGTAACCCCCAAAGTACACTCCAAACCAAAAAAAAAATATTTTCTGTGTTTGTGAATTGTGTGCGCAGTAGCCGCACGTGCATCAACAAAGTAGTGCCAAGCGTGCGCCTGTGTCATAAGTAAAGGGCCGGCTGGCTTGACCGTTAAAGGGTGCTGTAACCCCCAAAGTACACTCCAGTCCAAACCATAAAAAAAAATATTTTCTGTGTTTGTGAATTGTGTGCGCAGTAGCCGCACGTGCATCAACAAAGTAGTGCCAAGCGTGCGCCTGTGTCATAAGTAAAGGGCCGACTGGCTTGACCGTTAAAGGGTGCTGTAACCCCCAAAGTACACTCCAAACCAAATAACAAAATATTTTTTCTGTGTTTGTGAATTGTGTGCGCAGTAGCCGCACGTGCATCAACAAAGTAGTGCCAAGCGTGCGCCTGTGTCATAAGTAAAGGGCCAGCTGGCTTGACCGCTAAAGGGTGCTGTAACCCCCAAAGTACACTCCAAACCAAAAAAAAAAAAATTTTCTGTGTTTGTGAATTGTGTGCGCAGTAGCCGCACGTGCATCAACAAAGGAGCAGCGCCAAGCGTACGCCTGTGTCCCATAAGTAAAGAGCCGGCTGGCTCATTTCTTAAAGGATGGTGTAACCCACAAAGTGCACTACTCTCCAGCAAAAATAAAAAAATATTTTCTGTGTTTAGCCGCACGTATATATCAAATCGATATAACATAAATGGAGGACCAAACTTTCTCCGATAAAAATAAAATAGAGAAAGATCAAGAACCACTTCCTCCTAGTGCTGAAGCTGCTGCCACTAGTCATGACATAGACGATAACATGCCATCAACGTCGTCTGCCAAGGCCGATGCCCAATGTCATAATAGAGGGCACATACAATCCCAAATGACAAAGTTCAGGAAAATGACCTTGAAAAAAACATTTAAATCAGCTGAAGAGAAACGTAAACTTGCCAATATGCCATTTACGACACGGAGTGGCAAGGAACGGCTAAGGTCGATCCCTAGTATGTTCATGACTAGTGGTTCAGCTTCACATGACGATGGAAGCCCTCCTCCCACTAAAAAAATCAAAAGAGTTAAGCTGGCAAAAGCACAGCGAAGAACTGTGCTTTCTAAGAAGATATCACAAATCCCCATGGAGAGTCCAAGTGTGGTGGTGGTTGCGATGCTTGACCTTCCCAGCACTGGACGGGAAGAGGTGGCTCTTTCCACCATTTGCACGCCCCCCGCAAGTGCTGAAAGGAGCACCCACAGTCCACTTGCTGATATGCAAATTGAAGATGTCACTGTTGAAGTACAACAGGATGAGGATACTGGTGTAGCTGGCGCTGAGGAGGAAGTTGGCGAGGAGGATTCTGATGGTGATTTGGTATGTTTAAATCAGGCTTCGGGGGAGACAGTTGTTGTCCGTGGGATGAAAAAGCCCATCACGGTCATGCCTGGGCAGAAGACCAAACATTCCACCTCTTTGGTCTGCCAATATTTCTATCCAAATCCGGACAACAAATGTCTTGCCATATGTACCATATGTAAAGGTGAAATAAGTAGGGGTAGGGACGTCAACCACCTAGGAACATCCTCCCTTATACGGCACCTGCAGCGCGTTCATAAAAAGTTACTGTCAAGTTCAGAAACTTTGGCTAAGACCGTAAGCAGTCCAGGGACACCTAAATCCCGTTGTCCTGTTGTATCCAAGCGCCTGCAAACCACACCGTCAACTCCCTCCTCGTCAACTTCCTCCTTAGGATCGGAAGTAGTCCTGCAGGCCATGTCACTGGCATGACTGACTCTCCTATCCGGGATTCCTCCGGAGGATCCTGCATTGCTACGCCTACTGCTGCCGCTGCTGCTGTTGCTGCTGATGGGAGTCGTTCATCATCCCAGAGAGGAAGTAGGAACACCACTACTTTTACTATACAATTGACCCTCCAACAGTCCTTAGCGAGGAGGATGAAGTACGACAGCAGTCATCCTGAAGCAAAACGTATAACTGAGGCCTTGACTGCTATGTTGGTGTTAGACGTGCGTCCGGTATCCGCCATTAGTGCAGTGGGATTTAGACAATTGATGGAGGTAGTGTGTCCCCAGTTCCAAATCCCGTCTAGATTCCACTGCACTAGGCAGGCGATACCGAGACTGTACAGAAACGTCAGAAAAAGTGTCCTCAGTGTCCTGAAAAATGCCGTTGTACACAATGTCCACTTAACCACGGACATGTGGACAAGTGGAACAGGGCAGACTAAGGACTATATGACTGTGACAGCCCACTGGGTAGATGTATCACCTTACGCGGCAACAGCAGCAGCGTCACCAGTAGCAGCATCTCAGAAACGCCAGCTCGTTCCAAGGCAGGCTACGCTGTATATCACCGGTTTCAGTAAGAGGCACACCACCGACAACCTCTTAGAGAAACTGAGGGAAATCATCGCCCAGTGGCTTACCCCACTTAGACTCTCCTGGGGATTTGTGATATCTGACAACGCCACCAATATTGTGCGGGCATTACATCTGGGCAAATTCCAGCACGTCCCATGTTTTGCTCACACAATAAACTTGGTGGTGCAGAATTTTCTGAAAAGCGACAGGGACGTGCAGGAGACGCTTTGGGTGGCCCGAAAAATTTCTGCCCACTTTCGCCATTCAGCGACTGCGTGCCGAAGACTGGAGCACCAGCAAACACTCTTGAACCTGCCCCGCCATCACCTGAAGCAAGAGGTTGTGACGCGGTGGAACTCAACCCTCTATATGCTTCAGAAGATGGAGGAGCAGCAAAAGGCCATACAAGCCTATACATCCACCTATGACATAGGCAAAGGAGGGGGTATGCACCTGACTCAAGCGCAGTGGAGAATGATTTCCGTGTTGTGCAAGGTTCTCCAGCCCTTCGAACTTGCCACACGTGAAGTCAGTTCAGACACTGCCAGCTTGAGTCAGGTCATTCCCCTCATCAGGCTTTTGCAGAAGCAGCTGGAGAAAGTGAAGGACGAGCTAAGACGGAGCGATTCCGCTCGGCATGTGGGACTTGTGGATGAAGCCCTTCATTCGCTTTGCCAGGATTCCAGGGTGGTCAATCTGTTGAAATCAGACCACTACATTTTGGCCACCGTGCTCGATCCTAGGTTTAAAGCCTATGTGGTGTCTCTCTTTCCGGCCGACACAAGCCTGCAGAGGTGCAAAGACCTGCTGGTGAACACACTGTCAGCTGAAGTGGAACGTGACATGTCAACAGCTCCTTCTTCATTTTCTCCCGCAACTGTGGCTGCCAGGAAAAAACCCGCTGGCGGTGATGCAGGGCAGGCAGGACCAAGTTTGGACATCTGGTCCGGACTGAAGGACCTGGCAACAATTTCTGACATGTCTACTGTCACTGCATATGATACTGTCACCATTGACAGAATGGTGGAGGATTACATCGGTGACAGCATCCAAGTAGGCATGTCAGACAGTCCATACCTGTACTGGCAGGAAAAAGAGGCAATTTGGAGGCCCCTGTACAAACTGGCTCTATTTTACCTGAGTTGCCCCCCCTCCAGTGTGTACTCCGAAAGAGTGTTTAGTGCAGCCGGGAACCTTGTCAGCGAAAGGCGTAGGAGGTTGCTTCCACAGAATGTGGAGAAGATGATGTTCATCAAAATGAATTATCAGCTCTTACAGGGAGACCAGTCTCCAGAACGTACAGAGGGACCTGTGGTGGTGGATTCAAGTGGGGACGAGTTAATACTTTGTGAGGATGAGGATGTACACACTGAAGAGGGTGAGGAATCGGTGGATGAGGAGGATGAGGATGACATCTTGCCTCCGTAGAGCCAGTTTGTGCAGGGACAGATTAATTGCCAGCTTGTTTTGTGGGGGCCCAAACGAACCAATCATTTCAGCCACAGTTGTGTGGCAGACCCTGGCGCTGAAATGATTGGTTTGTTAAAGTGTGCATGTCCTGTTTATACAACATAAGGGTGGGTGGGAGGGCCCAAGGACAATTCCATCTTGCACCTCTTTTTTTTCTTTGCATTATGTACAGTTTGGGGCCTAGTTGTTCAAACTGCCATCCTGTCTGCCACTGCAGTATCACGCCTAGATGGGTCACGTGTTTGTGCCGCCCACTCGTGTCGCTTAGCATAGTCATCCAGCTACCTCGGTGCAACCTTTTGGACATAAAAACACTATTGTGAGGTGTTCAGAATAGACTGGAAATGAGTGGAAATTAAGGTTATTGAGGTTAATAATAGCATAGGAGCAGAAAAACCTACAAATTCTGTGATTTTAGCTATTTTTATGCTTTTTTTCAAAAAAATACAGATTCAAAACACAAAACCCAGAACCCAAAACACGGAAGGGTGGTTTTGGCATAACAATCCAGATCCAAAACACGAAGAAAGATCCAGATCCAAAACACAAAACACGAAAAGTGGCCGGTGCACACCCCTAATATATATATATATATATATATATATATATATATATATATATATATATATAATATCCCAGTCAAAATTAATGGATTTTAAAAACTGCCCGAATATAAGGACATTGCCGTCCAACTTGCTGATAAGGGGGATAGAATTGTTCTACATGACGTATTGCCATATAAATCACAGATCTGCCAACACCTACCCAATGAATCTGTTAACAGGGAATTGTCCTCGGATCCCACTACCGCCTTCAAGCAAGAAGTAGTTTCCTCAAGTCTACTGTAGAAAAATTAATACATCTCAGCCAAAACCTGTAATGTTCTCATCCAGAAATGTCCCAAGGCACCACTGTTATATTGCTTTTACACCTAAATCCTGGGTCTGATCCGAGATTTGGAACACAGGAGCTCATTCAGAACCGGACACTAAGCTGCGCTCTAACGCAGCTAAAAGGGGCCGGGTATGCAAATGCCGCGAGCGCACTTTCTGGTGTTTGGATGCCCTCTATGTCTTAGAGAGCGATGGCAGAGAAAATGCATGCTCGTATAAAGATGCGCACTTTTCTCTCTTAACACACGTCAATTGCAGGAAGTGTAGGAACAATCGGAACCATCGAGATCCATCGGAGCTGCACACAGCGCTTGAGGTAGACCTTAATCCGCCGCAAGCACTGCGATCACTGCAGGCTGAAAATCAACCAAGTGACGTGCACAATGACGGCGCTATCTGTCACTTAAAATAGCATCCGGTCTGTGTACTACGAGGGCACGATTCCTGATCGCACTGAGTGATGCACGCATGTGCATATTAACGCATGCGCAAATGGGCAACTATCACCCAAAGCGTGCGTCCGCGGCTTAGCGAGCGGGTCTGAATCGAGCCCACAGTTTCAAAACGGGTCAGACCCAGGACAGACCATTTGTACTGCGGCGCCGATCCGGATTATTCCGGTATTGGTGCCAATCCGGATTATTCCCAGATCGGCGCCATTCACACTGCACACGCATGCAGTGGAACACTTCTACCGGCGTTTGGAGATGACATCATCTCCAAGCACCGAGAAACCCAGAAGTCCCCTGCTGTAAACGGGACCCAGGTCGAATAACGCGGGGTACCCGTTTACACTGCAGGGTTTTACAGGTTGTTCCCGTGTAAAACACTGCAAGTTACCTGGGTTGAATTGCCGGGTCACTCGACCCAGGAATCTAACCATGGCCCCTTTTACACCTAGGAACAACCCAGGTTAACCCTGCAATAACCCGGGTTTTAGCTCTTGTGTAAAAGGGGTATTATTTACTATAATAAAGATACACAAACACAGACTTGTCCTCTTAGTAGGTGAATTATTGCAGCCAGGAACTTGTTATATTACAACATCTCCAAGTATTTAGGGGTAAATTTACTAACAATCAAGTTTGGTTGAGTTAGCAATCTCTGGAGAGTTTGGCCATTTTTTCTCACTCGCAAATTTACTAATGACAAACTCGGGAGAGAAATCTCTTTGCTACAGAAAAAGTCTGGAGAGTTATCAAACTCTGTTCAATTCATCATTGGCCAAACTTGAGTAACTTTTCAATAGTGAAGATAGGATTTGGGAATTTACCAAGATGAGAGTTTCTGCCTGTAAATTGCCAAAAAGTAGTGAAATGTAAAAAAAAACGAAGTGGGGTCCACCCCAAAAAGCATAACCAGACCCAGGCTCAGCCAGTCCTGGTTCCTAAAAATACAGGGGGGGTGTAGGAAACAAGTAGGATTAGCCTGTATTTGGGGACCAGCACTTGGCTGCTGAGCCTGTCCTGGTTTTAAAAATAGGGGGGGAAAATTGTGTAGGGGGTTCCCCTATTTTTAAAACCAGCACCGGACTCAAATCTGGCCAGGATGTAATGCCATGCTAAACTCACTTCTTCTTTGTAAATTTGTGAGTTTCAGAAGCATCAAATTACCCGAGTTTCGGCAATGCAAATTGAGTTGAAAAAGAAAAAAACTCGATCAGACTCGATTGTTAGTAAATTTACCTCTTAGATTCATTCCTCCAGCCTGTGATCAAGTCTCTCAATACCTTTTTAAGGGATACTACCTCCTTTATAGTTAAACTACAGAATTTACCTACTCTACCTACAGAATGCTGACCATGTATCATTGATGTGATTAGTCTCTACACCAACATACCCCATGATAAGGGGTTGAAGGGAACTCACATATTGTTTATTTATTGCCCACTATATCGGGGACCGGACTTGGCCTTTTTTCTGCATTTGCTGGAGATAAATTTCACACTCAATTATATTTATTTAACAGGCAGTGGTTTATCCAACTACTTTGATGTGCCATTGGTTTGTGTGTGGTATCAATTGTTCGCTAACACGTATATGTTTGAAGTTGAGAAAGCCCTTTTCTTTTCCTAGCCAGATATAGCCAAAAATATATTCTTTCTAACATGCTATATTGAAGACCTATTAATAATTTGGTCAGGTTCAAGCAAGGAATTTGTTTCCACGATAGAATGCATGAATACATTGAATGAAACTATCAAGAAATACCTTTGAAATCAGAAAAACTGCGGTAAACTATCTTGATGCACTTGTCTCTATTGTGAGTGAAACTATACATACAAATATATTTCAGAAGCCAACTGACTGCAACACACACCTCCACGCCAACAGCCACCATCTAAGGGTGTTAGAACATGTTCTACCTTATTTGCAGTTTTTATGTGTACAATTTCAGGGAACTCACAAACAAATTGATCTGATGATGACAAAATCATCAGGAGATACGAATGGATAGATATGGTATCTGCAAGTCCTAGTGATCCCCATAAGTGATATCTTAGTAGTTGCTTAGACAAAAGAAAAGAAAATGCTTTTGGATTCAAAATTTTTCTACCTCCAGCAGATATGGTGCCGAGATGGCTAAGGACTTCTGGCCTATGATCTTCACAGACCTGGAATTGCCTGCATTAACAGATCCTTCATTGATTCCCTGTTTTACCCGGGCCAAAAACATCAAGGATTATGTGTTCCATAGTGATGTCACTAACTTTAGGCCGCTATAGTCTCTACCATCTTGACCAGGAAGCCAGGGTACTACAAATATGTAGGTTGCAAAATGTCCAGGTACTATGAAAGTGGTAGCACGTTTGTTCACCAGCACTCAGGAAAGCGGTTCCAAATGAAACGTGTTAACATGTTCTAGCAAATATGTTATACATTATGCGTTGTCTCTTGCTTACTTATATGTGGATACATCCACTAGATAATGTAAAGAGAGGATGGCAATTCTTTGTGCATCCATCAGGCTAGCATTAGAAGGCAGGGAAGTTATTGGTCACCTCCGTCTCCACCCCCTGCTCAGCTCCACCACCACTCTGGTTTGACCCCGTCCCCACTTGTCTTCACCCACGTCCACTCTTGCTTTCCCCTGTGCTGCCCCTTGCCTCTTTCCCCCCTCCCTCCATCGCGGTTCCATCATGACCACCCCCAGTTGCTTCGTATATAAAGCCTGTATTTAGGTGAGTCGACTGTGTGCTGCTGACAATTAGGGGTTGTGACAGAGACCGATCCTTGCTACAGGAGGAAACTAGGTGGATATGCCGTTTGAACTTTATAGCCCCCTTACCCATGGGCTCAATGAGCAACTGTAAATTTCTTCATCTGAGGATTTATCTCCCTGTAGCCCTATTAATCTACAGAGGTCATGTGTGTTAATTTAGGGGTGTTTATTAAGCTACTGGAATTTGCAGGTTTATTTGATCTGTCTAGAATCTCCCATGCCATTTTTATTTTTTGATAATTGCATATCATATATGCTAGATTTCCCTATTGATATCTATTCTATTGCACTTTGCGCTGACAGTTTCTGGTTATCTGTTACTGA
Organism: Taudactylus pleione; assembly: GCA_031769625.1. Classification (NCBI taxonomy): domain Eukaryota; kingdom Metazoa; phylum Chordata; class Amphibia; order Anura; family Myobatrachidae; genus Taudactylus; species Taudactylus pleione. Next base: position 3,481,882 of record JAUIMM010000005.1, read on the forward strand.
TGTCCAGTCCTTCATGTATGGTACGTGGTTTCACTTTTGTTTATAGAGACACACAGGGTTGCTAGGGGGTGTTTTCTGAGGTGCATCAGGGATGCATGATGTCATTCGACCCCGCACAATTTACATAGGGGGCGGGGCCAAATGTTGTGATTCATGCAGAATCACAGCTTAAGCCCCGCACCCCTTCACGGAGACCCGCGATTGCCGCGGGTATTCTCCTAATTCTGCCCACTTCACTAGGAAGTGGGCAGAATGCGGGAGAAATGCCTACCCTTCCGGGGGTGCGGGGGGTTACCCGAAAAATCGGGAGCCTCCCGCGAAAACCGGGAGGGTAGGCATGTATGAACTGAGGTCTGAGCAGTTATGTGGCACACAGATATCATTTAGTGCCCGAAATCTTCCCATTCGGTCACCACAACAATCCCACTGGGTTCCAATATCCTTCTCTCTCCATATATCCATCTCATTAGGAATACACATTCAGCTCCCTAATTGCTAAAACTATCATACTCTGTCTATGCATTTACACTTTTTTTCCCTATACGCCTACATGCTGCTATAAATTTAACAATCCGTACTACTGTGCTAGTCTGTGTTCCCTCATCCGCACCAATCTGTCTTTCCCCATCTGTGCCACCCTGTCTTCCTGCATCTGTGCTACTCTGTTTCTTTCCATCTGCAACACTGCCTTCCCCCTAGCCATGCCACTCTGTCTTCCTCTCCTCTGTGCCACTCTTTCTTCCTCCATCTGCACCACTCTGTCCCCCCCACCCGCACCACTCTGTTTTCCCCCTCCCACCCTCACCAATCACCAATCTGTCTTCACCAGTCCCTACTGTTGTGTGTTCTCTCATTGTGGTAGTCTGTATTCCCTCATCCGCACCAATCTGTCTTTACCCATCTGTGTTGCTCTCTGTACCTCCCATTCGCACCACTGTTCTCCACCCTGTTTAATCTTCCCCCCTCTTCATGCCTTTCTGTCTCCCCCATTCACAACGCTCTGTCTCTTCCCCCATCCACCCCTCTCTTATCCCATCTGTGCAGCTCTATCTTCTGCTCAGACCTCAGTTGCATAGACTGCACGTGTGTATTCCAATGAGCACACAATTCTGTGAATTAGCAGCTCCACCATTTTGTGAGCGACAGCAATCTTACTCAGGGTTTGGAGGAGCAAATCGGGCCACCTGCAGGGGAGAAAGGTAACAAAATGGTACACTAGCGCGAGTGGAGGAGAGGACAGCACACAGGGGGTGTTTTGGGGGTGCAGAAGCAGAGAGGGCTGTGGGGGCGGGCTGCAGGTGTGCGGGACAGTGGCAGCAGCGGGGGTGCGGGGCACTGCGCAGGGTCATCAGCAGGCGAAAGAGGTCCTAACTGAATGTGGCAGAAAAAAATGAGAGTTTAAACTTTAGATTGTTCCAAAATACAATTTTTATATTATTTTTCCCTGAAATTTGGCATGCAGCACTGAGTGACAGTTCTACCCTTCCATGGCAAATTTCAGTACATTCAATAGCTTTTGAGGTGTAGCGCCTTAAACACCATGCCCCCTCTCCGGAATTTTCTATGGGAAAATTCTGTTTATTCAATTCAGCCTTAATATAAGAGCACGACCGTGCCCATATATATATATATATATATATATATATACATAAACTCAATACATTAACCCGGAACTCCAATGGTGGATACAAATATTTTCTTGCTACGGTGCCTTCCCAGAATGTATCCAGTCACCGTATACCAGCAGAGGGGCGGCACTCAATAGACTTGTGTATCAATGGTAACACGGTCCTTTATTGCATATTCAAAAACATGTTCAACGTTTCGGGGTTCCCCCCTTTGTCAGGGACATTCAGTATATACATATATGTTTTTGAACATGCAATAAAGGACCGTTTTACTATTGATACACAAGTCTATTGAGTGTCCTGCCCCTCTGCTGATATATATATATACATATATATATATATATATATATATATATATATTATATATATATAAAACCGCCACTGAAAATCCTGCATTTGCCAATGATGTATGTAGTGTATCTCTGCTGAGACTTGATATGAAAGTAAATGTTGGAATCACCTTGTCCTGGTCAACTTCTGAACTTATATTTTTAGAGGGCACCACTGCCAGTTGCTGATATTTTGTACTGAGTGTGTAATACTAAGTTAATGGTCACCTCCGTCTCCACCCCCTGCTCGGCCCCACCAACACTGTGGCTGACCCCGTCCCCTCTCATCTTCACCCACATCCCCTCTCACTTTCCCCTGCACTGCCCCTTGCCTCTTTCCCCTCTCCCTCCATTGTGGTTCCATCATGACCACCCCCCAGTCGCTTCATATATAAGGCCTGTATTCAGGTGAGTCTCAAACTAGAAAGCACTTATTATGTTTAACATTAGTGTGAGTGATAGCATTTGTCATGTTTAGAATTCTGAGAGATAGACTAGAACTGACCAGATATTATGTATGTATATATATATATATATATTAGGGGTGAGCGGGTTCGGATTTCTGAAATCCGAACCCCCCCGAGCCCCCCCGATCCGAGTCCGATCCGAGTCAGGCTCGACTTTTCCCGCCTGACTCGGATCTGACATCGAGGCAAAACGTCATCATCCCGCCTTCCGAGTCTCGCGGGTTTTGGATCCTATATAAGGTACCCGCGTCGGCGCCATTTTCTCACTCGGCTGTGGACAGTGAAGAGGGAGGGTGGGAGTTAGTGCTGTGTAGTGTAGTGTAGTGTAGTGCTGCTGTTGTCCACTACTTCAAAGTCCATAGGGGCTGGCTGTGTTGTGCTGTGCTGCTGTTGTTAATAGGGGCTGTGTCCACTACTTCAAAGTCCATAGGGGCTGGCTGGACTGTGTTGTGCAGTCAGTTCCAAAGTCCTGTGCAGTGTCCCAGTCCTAAAGGGGTGCTGTAGTGTTGTCCAGGGGGTGCTCTGTCCATCAGGGGTGCTCCCCCCAAGTGCTAAAAAAATAATATATTTTCTGTGTTTGTGAATTGTGTGCGCAGTAGCCGCACGTGCATCAACAAAGTAGTGCCAAGCGTGCGCCTGTGTCATAAGTAAAGGGCCGGCTGGCTTGACCGTTAAGGGTGCTGTAACCCCCGAAAGTACACTCCAGTCCAAACCAAAAAAAAAATTATTTTCTGTGTTTGTGAATTGTGTGCGCAGTAGCCGCACGTGCATCAACAAAGTAGTGCCAAGCGTGCGCCTGTGTCATAAGTAAAGGGCCGGCTGGCTTGACCGTTAAGGGTGCTGTAACCCCCGAAAGTACACTCCAGTCCAAACCTAAAAAAAAATTATTTTCTGTGTTTGTGAATTGTGTGCGCAGTAGCCGCACGTGCATCAACAAAGTAGTGCCAAGCGTGCGCCTGTGTCATAAGTAAAGGGCCGGCTGGCTTGACCGTTAAAGGGTGCTGTAACCCCCGAAAGTACACTCCAGTCCAAACCAAAAAAAAATTATTTTCTGTGGTTGTGAATTGTGTGCGCAGTAGCCGCACGTGCATCAACAAAGTAGTGCCAAGCGTGCGCCTGTGTCATAAGTAAAGGGCCGGCTGGCTTGACCGTTAAGGGTGCTGTAACCCCCGAAAGTACACTCCAGTCCAAACCTAAAAAAAAATTATTTTCTGTGTTTGTGAATTGTGTGCGCAGTAGCCGCACGTGCATCAACAAAGTAGTGCCAAGAGTGCGCCTGTGTCATAAGTAAAGGGCCGGCTGGCTTGACCGTTAAAGGGTGCTGTAACCCCCGAAAGTACACTCCAGTCCAAACCAAAAAAAAATTATTTTCTGTGTTTGTGAATTGTGTGCGCAGTAGCCGCACGTGCATCAACAAAGTAGTGCCAAGCGTGCGCCTGTGTCATAAGTAAAGGGCCGGCTGGCTTGACCGTTAAAGGGTGCTGTAACCCCTGAAAGTACACTCCAGTCCAAACCAAAAAAAAATTATTTTCTGTGTTTGTGAATTGTGTGCGCAGTAGCCGCACGTGCATCAACAAAGTAGTGCCAAGCGTGCGCCTGTGTCATAAGTAAAGGGCCGGCTGGCTTGACCGTTAAGGGTGCTGTAACTCCCGAAAGTACACTCCAGTCCAAACCAAAAAAAAAATTATTTTCTGTGTTTGTGAATTGTGTGCGCAGTAGCCGCACGTGCATCAACAAAGTAGTGCCAAGCGTGCGCCTGTGTCATAAGTAAAGGGCCGGCTGGCTTGACCGTTAAGGGTGCTGTAACCCCCGAAAGTACACTCCAGTCCAAACCAAAAAAAAAATTATTTTCTGTGTTTGTGAATTGTGTGCGCAGTAGCCGCACGTGCATCAACAAAGTAGTGCCAAGCGTGCGCCTGTGTCATAAGTAAAGGGCCGGCTGGCTTGACCGTTAAGGGTGCTGTAACCCCCGAAAGTACACTCCAGTCCAAACCTAAAAAAAAATTATTTTCTGTGTTTGTGAATTGTGTGCGCAGTAGCCGCACGTGCATCAACAAAGTAGTGCCAAGCGTGCGCCTGTGTCATAACTAAAGGGCCGGCTGGCTTGACCGTTAAAGGGTGCTGTAACCCCCGAAAGTACACTCCAGTCCAAACCAAAAAAAAATTATTTTCTGTGTTTGTGAATTGTGTGCGCAGTAGCCGCACGTGCATCAACAAAGTAGTGCCAAGCGTGCGCCTGTGTCATAAGTAAAGGGCCGGCTGGCTTGACCGTTAAAGGGTGCTGTAACCCCCAAAGTACACTCCAGTCCAAACCAAAAAAAAATTATTTTCTGTGTTTGTGAATTGTGTGCGCAGTAGCCGCACGTGCATCAACAAAGTAGTGCCAAGAGTGCGCCTGTGTCATAAGTAAAGGGCCGGCTGGCTTGACCGTTAAAGGGTGCTGTAACCCACAAAGTACACTCCAGTCCGAACCAAAAAAAAATTTATTTTCTGTGTTTAGCCGCACGTATATATCAAATCGATATAACATAAATGGAGGACCAAACTTTCTCCGATAAAAATAAAATAGAGAAAGATCAAGAACCACTTCCTCCTAGTGCTGAAGCTGCTGCCACTAGTCATGACATAGACGATAACATGCCATCAACGTCGTCTGCCAAGGCCGATGCCCAATGTCATAGTAGAGGGCACATACAATCCCAAATGGCAAAGTTCAGGAAAATGACCTTGAAAAAGACATTTAAATCAGCTGAAGAGAAACGTAAACTTGCCAATATGCCATTTACGACACGGAGTGGCAAGGAACGGCTAAGGTCGATCCCTAGTATGTTCATGACTAGTGGTTCAGCTTCACATGACGATGGAAGCACTCCTCCCACTAAAAAAATCAAAAGAGTTAAGCTGGCAAAAGCACAGCGAAGAACTGTGCTTTCTAAGAAGATATCACAAATCCCCAAAGAGAGTCCAAGTGTGGTGGTGGTTGCGATGCCTGACCTTCCCAGCACTGGACGGGAAGAGGTGGCTCTTTCCACCATTTGCACGCCCCCTGCAAGTGCTGAAAGGAGCACCCACAGTCCACTTGCTGATATGCAAATTGAAGATGTCACTGTTGAAGTACAACAGGATGAGGATACTGGTGTAGCTGGCGCTGAGGAGGAAGTTGGCGAGGAGGATTCTGATGGTGATGTGGTTTGTTTAAATCAGGCTCCGGGGGAGACAGTTGTTGTCCGTGGGATGAAAAAGCCCATCACGGTCATGCCTGGGCAGAAGACCAAACATTCCACCTCTTTGGTCTGGCAATATTTCTATCCAAATCCGGACAACAACTGTCTTTCCATATGTACCATATGTAAAGGTGAAATAAGTAGGGGTAGGGACGTCAACCACCTAGGAACATCCTCCCTTATACGGCACCTGCAGCGCGTTCATAAAAAGTTACTGTCAAGTTCAGAAACTTTGGCTCAGACCGTAAGCAGTCCAGGGACACCTAAATCCCGTTGTCCTGTTGTATCCAAGCGCCTGCAAACCACACCGTCAACTCCCTCCTCGTCAATTTCCTCCTTAGTCAGGATCGGAAGTAGTCCTGCAGGCCATATCACTGGCATGACTGACTCTCCTATCCGGGATTCCTCCGGAGGATCCTGCATTGCTACGCCTACTGCTGCCGCTGCTGCTGTTGCTGCTGCTGCTGGGAGTCGTTCATCATCCCAGAGAGGAAGTAGGAACACCACTACTTTTACTAAACAATTGACCCTCCAACAGTCCTTAGCGAGGAGGATGAAGTACGACAGCAGTCATCCTGAAGCAAAACGTATAACTGAGGCCTTGACTGCTATGTTGGTGTTAGACGTGCGTCCGGTATCCGCCATTAGTGCAGTGGGATTTAGACAATTGATGGAGGTAGTGTGTCCCCGGTTCCAAATCCCGTCTAGATTCCACTTCACTAGGCAGGCGATACCGAGACTGTACAGAAACGTCAGAAAAAGTGTCCTCAGTGTCCTGAAAAATGCCGTTGTACACAATGTCCACTTAACCACGGACATGTGGACAAGTGGAACAGGGCAGACTAAGGACTATATGACTGTGACAGCCCACTGGGTAGATGTATCACCTTACGCAGCAACAGCAGCAGCGTCACCAGTAGCAGCATCTCAGAAACGCCAGCTCGTTACAAGGCAGGCTACGCTGTGTATCACCGGTTTCAGTAAGAGGCACACCGCCGACAACCTCTTAGAGAAACTGAGGGAAATCATCGCCCAGTGGCTTACCCCACTTAGACTCTCCTGGGGATTTGTGATATCTGACAACGCCACCAATATTGTGCGGGCATTACATCTGGGCAAATTCCAGCACGTCCCATGTTTTGCTCACACAATAAACTTGGTGGTGCAGAATTTTCTGAAAAGCGACAGGGGCGTGCAGGAGACGCTTTGGGTGGCCCGAAAAATTTCTGGCCACTTTCGCCATTCAGCGACTGCGTGCCGAAGACTGGAGCGCCAGCAAACACTCTTGAACCTGCCCCGCCATCACCTGAAGCAAGAGGTTGTGACGCGGTGGAACTCAACCCTCTATATGCTTCAGAGGATGGAGGAGCAGCAAAAGGCCATACAAGCCTATACATCCACCTATGACATAGGCAAAGGAGGGGGTATGCACCTGACTCAAGCGCAGTGGAGAATGATTTCCGTGTTGTGCAAGGTTCTCCAGCCCTTCGAACTTGCCACACGTGAAGTCAGTTCAGACACAGCCAGCTTGAGTCAGGTCATTCCCCTCATCAGGCTTTTGCAGAAGCAGCTGGAGAAAGTGAAGGAGGAGCTAAGACGGAGCGATTCCGCTCGGCATGTGGGACTTGTGGATGAAGCCCTTCATTCGCTTTGCCAGGATTCCAGGGTGGTCAATCTGTTGAAATCAGACCACTACATTTTGGCCACCGTGCTTGATCCTAGGTTTAAAGCCTATGTGGTGTCTCTCTTTCCGGCCGACACAAGCCTGCAGAGGTGCAAAGACCTGCTGGTGAACACACTGTCAGCTGAAGCGGAACGTGACACGTCAACGGCTCCTTCTTCATTTTCTCCCGCAACTGGGGCTGCCAGGAAAAAACTTAGGTATCCTAAGCAACCCGCTGGCGGTGATGCAGGGCAGGCAGGACCAAGTTTGGACATCTGGTCCGGACTGAAGGACCTGGCAACAATTTCTGACATGTCTACTGTCACTGCATATGATACTGTCACCATTGACAGAATGGTGGAGGATTACATCGGTGACAGCATCCAAGTAGGCATGTCAGACAGTCCATACCTGTACTGGCAGGAAAAAGAGGCAATTTGGAGGCCCCTGTACAAGCTGGCTCTATTTTACCTGAGTTGCCCCCCCTCCAGTGTGTACTCCGAAAGAGTGTTTAGTGCAGCCGGGAACCTTGTCAGCGAAAGGCGTAGGAGGTTGCTTCCACAGAATGTGGAGAAGATGATGTTCATCAAAATGAATTATCAGCTCTTCCAGGGAGACCAGCCTCCAGAAGGTACAGAGGGACCTGTGGTGGTGGATTCAAGTGGGGACGAGTTAATACTTTGTGAGGATGAGGATGTACACACTGAAGAGGGTGAGGAATCGGTGGATGAGGAGGATGAGGATGACATCTTGCCTCCGTAGAGCCAGTTTGTGCAGGGACAGATTAATTGCCAGCTTGTTTTGTGGGGGCCCAAACGAACCAATCATTTCAGCCACAGTTGTGTGGCAGACCCTGGCGCTGAAATGATTGATTTGTTAAAGTGTGCATGTCCTGTTTATACAACATAAGGGTGGGTGGGAGGGCCCAAGGACAATTCCATCTTGCACTTCTTTTTTTTCTTTGCATTATGTACAGTTTGGGGCCTAGTTTTTCTAACTGCCATCCTGTCTGCCACTGCAGTGTCACTCCTAGATGGGTCACGTGTTTGTGCCGCCCACTCGTGTCGCTTAGCATAGTCATCCAGCTACCTCGGTGCAACCTTTTGGACATGAAAACACTATTGTGAGGTGTGAGGTGTTCAGAATAGACTGGAAATGAGTGGAAATTAAGGTTATTGAGGTTAATAATAGCATAGGAGCAGAGAAACCAACAAATTCTGTGATTTTAGCTGTTTTTATGCTTTTTAAAAAAAAAATACAGATCCAAAACACAAAACCCAGAACCCAAAACACGGAAGGGTGGTTTTGGCAAAACCAATCCAGATCCAAAACACGAAGAAAGATCCAGATCCAAAACCAAAACACAAAACACGAAAAGTGGCCGGTGCACACCCCTAATATATATATATATATATATATATATATACAGTGTTCTCTCCAGGCTGTTTGTTGCGGGCACAACGCCCAGCAAGAAACAGCTACCGCCTGGCACATTCCCCTGCCCCAATGCGCCGCGTCCCTCAACTTACTGCCCACCACTCTTCCCCACCCCAGTGTGTCGCATCCCCTGTCACCCGGTCACCCTCAACGTGTCCTTGTTGCCATGGACACGGATGCCGGATGTGACGCCGAATTGCACCAGTGTCATATGTTCTTCCCATGGGAGGCACCGTGTCTGCCGGCAATTAGGACACGTGGCATTAGTGAGGGTTCCAGGCGACAGGACGCGGCGCATTGGGGTCAGGGGGAGTGCGGGATTGTGCAGCTCAGGCCCATCACAGTGCAGGGCGGTGTCAGGCTGGGGGGCAGAGATCCCTCCCCCTATATAAAAGCACGGACAGTATCTGGGAGCTGTATAAAAAATGTATTCTGTGGTGCCAGCACTAAATAACCTGATGCTGATGCCACTAGAGGCACCAGTGGTCCTACAGACTTTGCTTATGAAAAAGTTGCAGAGGACTGGGCCTCTAAGAAAAAGAGGAGAAATAATATATAAAATGTTATCTCATGTTATCTCATTTAAGTTTAAGTCATTATAAAGTCAGGATTTATTTATATATATACATTGTGGCAGTATCACCAGAGATGGCGCTGGTGAGCAACAGATTCTGTGTGGGGCAGGAGTGATCAGCCCAAACAGGCTAGAAATACTAAGTTTTGCCACACCTATGGGCTGTAGTGCTAGAGTCAGTCTGCAAGACTCTGCAGTCAGGATAGGCTGGGGGGCCTGTGTGTTCAGTCCAGGTGGGACTACAGTTGGAGATCAGTGACGGCTGGGAAGTCACTGGTGGTTTGGAAGCCGGGTTCAGACCTACAGGAGGTAGGGAGAACCCTAAGGGGTAAATATACTAAAGTGAGAGTTTTTAGAAGTGAATTTTAGAAGCGATGTTGCCCATAGCAACAATCAGATTCTACTTAACATTTAACTAGCATCTTCTAGAAGATAATAGCTAGAATCTTATTGGTTGCTATGGGCAACATCTCTTCTAAAACTCACTACTAAAAGCTCTCACTTTAGTAAATTTACCCCTAAAACTCTGCTGGAAGCAGATTGTGAGACTGCAAGCAGGCCAGGAGCCTGAACGTGAGCAGGCCGGAGCCTGTGAATACCTGTCAGAGACAGGACTGGGACTTTGAGAGACTGTGGGCCTGATTCAGAGCCGGATGCTATTTGCGCTCGCTCGTTCAGAAAAAGGGGCCGGATATTTAAATAGAGCGCTCGCTCTTTGCGGTCTGTTGACACCTCTATGTCTGAACGAGCGAATGAAACATGCGCTCACTATTTTGTAAAAAACGCCCCCTGGCCGCTCGCATCCTACGTCATCTCCGCTATTTATTAGATTAATCGAGTACATCGAAAGGCGTATGAACTGCTCGCAATGCTTGTGGTTGGATTTTCCTACCGCAATCATGCGAGCAGTTCAGGCTAAAAGAGAACCAAGTGACATGGTCGATGACGCTGCTTTGTTAATTATGCACACCCTTAAAACGCCCGTTTTGACCGTTTGGCACGCCTGCGTTCGGATCACCACTCCCCGTTTTCAAGCACCTTCCCCTGTTACCACTCACAAACGCCTCATTCTGTCACTCAAATTAGCAGGCATTCGCTATTTTGCGAGCACACAATTTCCGACCGCAATGACTGGTTCGCGCAAGCGTATTACAACCCATACGTATGCGCAGTTGTGCGAACATCGCTCGGAGCGAATGAGCGGCCGTTTACGAGCTGCTCTGAATCAGGCCCTGTGTTTGCAGATTAGCTGCACAATTATAGTTAGGGGCGAAGAAGTGAGGTAGTTGCCCTAAAAAGGGGCTAGACATTTATTGTTTTCTGTTCATTTGTGTTGCACCTGAATATGCTGCAAGTAAAGCACCATTATTGTTTATTTACCTAAAAACTCTTTGGATCTTGATTGATCACCTTAAACTCTGCACAAATTCACCCTTCTACCGAGCTAAATACCCCTGTGTCATCACAATATATGTATATAGTACCAAGGATAAGAAATTAATTTTCTATTATTGTTTTAGCACATAATTAGTTAATGTATTGATGAGGGTAATAGATACAGTGGCATAACTAGGGCAGGGCGAGTGGGGCACATGCCCGGGGCACCGTGGGACCGGCAGTGCGGGGTGTGTGTGTGTGGCGCCGCCAGCCACGGTACCGATCCGTCCCAGTCAGCCAGTGTAGTGCCGACCAGTGTAGTGCCGACCGCAGTGAGTGTGGTCAGCACTACATATTTACACAGGACCGGCGCTTGGCTTCCCAGCGCCGGTCCTGTACTACACAGCCGAGCCCCTTCCCTCCCCCTGAGCACTTGCCCAATAGCGCCAGGAGGAGGGTGGCAGGCGGGCTCATGCTGTGCATAACACACACATCACCACCAGACTCTCATTGGCTGCTGCTGCACACACATCTCTGCCAGCGCTGGTGGCGATGTGTGTGTTAAACAGCAGCCAATGAGAGTCAGATAGACTCTCATTGGCTGCTGTTTAACACACACATCGCCATCGTCGGGATGACATTGTGCGGACGGTGGTGGGAGCCGGAACGTGGATTCAGGTAAGTATTTTTCTTTTATTTATTGTTTAATTTCAGTGGGTATTTGTCGTGGGGGGGCACTTATACTTGGGGCACTGCATTGGGGGGGACTATAACTAAGGAGGGGACTACTACTGGGGACACTGCTTCGGGGGGGGCTATTACTAAGGTGGGGACTACTTCTGGGGGCACTGCTTTGGGGGGATACTACTGGGGGCACTGCATTGGGGGGGGCCACTACTGGGGACTACTACAAGGGGCACTGCATCAAGGTGGACTCTCGCACCAAAGGGGGCGTGCTGTCGATGTTGAGTGACAGCACGCCCTCTTTGGTTGGCGGGCCAGGGGGGTGGCTGCCCAGATGGAGGCGTTCCCATGAGAACGCCTACCGTTTGGGGGTGACCCCACTGACATCACAAGTGATGTCAGTGGGTGAGCTTTCAGCTCTGTTTGAGCCGAAAGCTCTCTGGGGCTTGCGGCCACGAGACCCTACCACAAGGGTCTCGTCGCAAGCCCGATAGTCGCGATGGTCTTGACCATCGCGACCATCATCCTGGCCACTCGCATTAGCTGTGGGTGGCAACCCACAGCAATGCGAGCGGCCAAGAGGCCGCTCCATAAAAAAAAAAAAGACGCCCTGATTCAGAGCGAGCGCTCTATCAGAGTGTCCGGCTCTAAATCAGGGCCACGGTGTGTTATCATTTATTATGCCTTTATATAGTCATTTTGGTACAGAGGCCCTGATTCAGACCCACTCGCGAGCGGCTGTCCGTCGTGCGCATGCGTGAGACGCGACGAGCGAAGGACTTTCCTTCGCTCGTAGTGTCTGATCAAAGGGGGCGTGCTGTCGATGTTGATTGACAGCACGCCCCCTTTGGTGGGCGTGCCGGTGGCGTGCCTGCCAGACGGAGGCGTTCCCAAGGGAACGCCTACCGTCAGAAGCCGGCCCCACTGACATCACTAGTGATGTCAGTGGGAGTGATTTTGGCTCTGATAGAGCCAAAATCACTCCTGGCCTTGCGGTTGAGAAACTCAACCGCAGGCTTCTGCTCGCAGTGGCGATGGTCGCGATGGTCAAGACCATCGCGACCATCATCCTGCACGCTCGTATATGCTGTGGGTGGTGACCCACAGCTATACGAGTGTCCAGGAGGACGCTCCATATTTATGGAGGTGGGCCCTGATTCAGAGCGAGCGCTCTGGTCAGAGCGTCCGGCTCTGAATCAGGGCCAGAGAGCACTATATTTCTTTTCTGTTTTTTTGAGAATCACTTCTCCACACTCTGGAATTGATCATAAAGACAATTACTGGATACTTGGTAAAGGCTTAATTATATAGCTGAAAGGAAACACGTTATGAAGCACATGTAAATTTCTGAACTACACAGAGGGCTCTATTTACTAGAATCCGCATTTTGAATGCAGATTGTAGTGTGATATTACCGACTGAATTCGCATTGCGAATTCAGGCAATATCACAGGAAAAAACACCCTTTTTCACTTTATTTTAGTAAAAATAAAATAAATAGAGCCCAGAGAGCATTGTGGAAAAGAGCAGTGAAAAGAGCAGAGACGTGGACCAGTGGAGAAGTTGCTCATAACAACCAATCAGCTTTGAGATAGCATTTATCAAGTACATTCTATAAAATGATAGCTAGAAGCTAATTGGTTGGTGTAGCCAAGCATACTCGACTTTAAGCAACTACTGATGATCCAAGAGCGATACACATTTCAGACGCAAACCTATTTGCTGCTGAGTTGTTCTAACTGGGAGGTAACTGGGCATTTGCAAGTAGGATTACTATTCCATGGGTGTTAAGATGGAATTGTGGGCTTTTCAGATTTGAGTGTATGCAGAGATACATCTAATTTCAGATCTTTGCACCAAGGATAGGGCTGGTGCAAGTCCACACTGATACTGATGATGGCTACTTTTACAAGCAGATGGATGGGGGCAGTGTAGCCACATAAATGCAGCCATCCTTGAATATGAACATTTAGGGCCTGATTCAGACCCACTCGCGAGTGGCTGTCCGCTCGCAAGTGGGTCGATGGTGTGCACTGCGCATGCGCACGACGGAGGGAGCTCCGTTGTGCGCATGCGCGAGATGCGACGAGCGAAGGACTTTCCTTCGCTCGTTGTGTCTGATCAAAGGGGGCGTGCTGTCGATGTTGATTGACAGCACGCCCCCTTTGGTGGGCGTGCCTCCCAGACAGGGGCGTTCCCAAGGGACCGCCTACCGTCAGAAGCCGGCCCCACTGACATCACTAGTGATGTCAGTGGGAGTGATTTTGGCTCTGATAGAGCCAAAATCACTCCGGGCCTTGCGGTTGAGAAACTCAACCGCAGGCTTCGGCTCGCAGTGGCGATGGTCGCGATGGTCAAGACCATCGCGACCATCAACCTGCATGCTCGTATATGCTGTGGGTGGTGACCCACAGCTATACGAGCGTCCAGGAGGACGCTCCATAATTATGGAGGTGGGCCCTGATTCAGAGCGAGCGCTCTGGTCAGAGCGTCCGGCTCTGAATCAGGGCCTTAGTTCCGTGACTGCGATGCGTGCATCTCTGAATCAGGTTCTATATTGATATCATTGTTTTATGTCCTTCTATGCCAGAGTGCTGCATATTATTACATATTTTTATAATATTTTATTATACAATAAGCATATTATTATACATTTATCAATTAATATCTCTATTTGACGCCTATAAGGATAAATTTTAACTAAACAATAAAAATAGAGTTTTGTTTTGTTTTACGTGAGTTGCTGACCAAGAACAAAGACAGATCCCACATTATACTGTCTGTGGCTGAATTATACAGCCAACTTCAGAATAATTTATCTTTTTATAATCAATAATTGTATTGATATGCTATTTATTATTATTAACTGCTGCTGTTATGCTTTTATGTTTAAGCAGAATGGATTTGTTTTGTAATTATAGCTAATTTTAAAAAAAATTGTGTAGGTCACATTTGTTTTGTTAGCTAGCACTTTAATATTATGCTACCTCTGTTTGGGTAATAATAGTCTAGGTTATATTACCATGTGGTTTGCCATCACAGCTAGTCCTGAAACTAAGCCGGTGGAAAACATGAGCTGCTATTTACTAAATAGATTATACAGTACTAGATCGAAGAACTGATTTGCTCACTATATATAAAGCTATTACTTTGCTTATGATGCTGGCAGAGAACAATAGGAGAAATCAATACTTCATTTATCAGTGCTTGTCCTCTCTTCACAAAAGACCAAATAAACACCATCAAGATGCTGGTAACATCTATTGTGAAAAAAAAACACAAATAACACTTATATCATTGAAAGCTGAAAACACACAGTGATATATTCTACTAAAAGAAACATTGCCTCCTTAATCTTCCTCATAAATTTCATTCAGAGTGTGATATTTCATGTACACAATATTCATGTTCCTTTTATTCTGCTTTCAATATTGCACTCATGCACTTGGTTAGTTTCCATAATGTTTTTACACCATGCTTTTTAATTTTATCTACCGGCTGTATACTATAACCGCTCTAGTTTACAGCTGATCCACCTAGGATATATTGTAATTGATGGCCCTGATTAAAAATAATACAATAATATTGAAGATGATGCCACTTGCATTTTGGTAATTAGCAATTATAGTCAACAAATACTGAAACAGATAAACGCCTTGGCCTGGTAATGTAGCTGAAATCTTTCCATGTGTTCCACTCTCGGCTGAGCATATCTCTGCTATATTATGCTACTTGGAACATGAATCTGACTTCTTAGCTTAGTTGGATTGATAGAGGTATTGGTGCCCTTGCTAAATGATCTCATTCATTCACTCATCTATTCCAGTCACAATGCTTAGCAAGCCCCACAGCTAGAAAGTTGCCCAACTCCTGGAGTTTAATACTAGTAAAGAGATTACAACATCTGTTTTTGCTAATTTCAGTTTCTATCAACATAATTAATAAGTGCACTGAGCATGTATCTTCATTTTTGTGCAAATATTAAACAGATGTTTTGACAGTACAGAATGTACTGCATTTTTTTCTTGGTGTCAAAACAAGCTGTTGAGCCTTTTGTTCTCTTGGCAGTAATTTACCAGTTCTAATTATGCACTGGGCAGAAAATGTGCACTAAACCTAAAAGGATACAATCCATTGGTACTGCAAGCACATTTTATGTCAGAGCTCCGTGATTGTTAATATGCTTCCTATCTATGCTGGGCAGTGTTTCCTGAATTAACATTTGATTATGCAGACATGTTTAATAATAAGTAATGGGGGAGGGGGTCACTTTGGTTTTTGCATAACCAGGAGTAGTAACAATTAAGGATGCAGACAGGAATATAAAACAGGAAGAGAAACCAATATTATCAAATCATTTTTTAAACATATTTTTATTTGACAAGCACTGCATTACATCATTAATAATGATATAATCACAGACAGATAACATAATAGTACAGATATTTGGGGAATATTGCGCATAAAAGTCATAGGAAAATAGACATTAAACCAGTAAACATAACATCTAATAAGACTCCACCATAGGTAATATAGTTCCCATGGGTGTCAAGTTAGACAAAAAGTGACTCGTATAACGAACAAAAGATTAAAAAAACTTTAAATTGTTGTTGAAATTATCTCTGTGAATTGAATCATGCAGTAGAACATCAACATTAGAACATTAAATAAAATAGGACAAGATAGGAGATGGGGAGCTGTGTAGCCGGGATACCCGCAACCTAACAATGAGTCACCATAGATGTGGAAAAGCATAATTTAAACATTAATTAATATGGGAGGATCACTGGACAGAAGACAATATTCATACCATGAGACAGAAGTTACCAAACATGGTCCTCAAGGCACTCCAGCAGTTCAGATGGAGGGTTAGGTTTAGGCTGCGGGGAGGGTTAGGTTTAGGGGTAGGGTTAAGTTTAGGAAATTTACCTGTAGGTGTTGGTATTCGAACACTGGTGGGATGCCGTTTTTGGGATTCTGACCGCTAGGATCCTAAGCGCCAGCATCCTGTACCCCACCCATTCCAGGGGATAGTGGCAAAGTACAGGAAATTTCTCCCCTGCTTTATCGAATGTGAAAGGCTTTTAAGTTATATAAGTAACAATGCAACCCACATTTCTGACCCCTCCCCGCAGTCAAGCCGTAAACAGAAAGGAGTCCGTGCCATATTAGAAGTCCGGGTTACCCAGGAATGGCAAAACTGAGATCTATGCGAGTGGATGGTATAGTGACATCTTAGGATCTGTCACAATTTATGTGTGAACCATAATAAAGGCGTATCAGTCACTTATTGGTCAATTGACACATTGTGTTGGTGAAGAAAGCAAATGAAATTGCCTCAGGTAGAAATTTCCAAAGAAGAGTTAGTATAGATATCACTATCATATAACCGGTAATTCAGTAAGGCAACATGATTATATCTTGTGACCTGTGGGAAGTTAATGCCTCAATTAGATTTAGGTTGTTGTAACTTCAAATGCGCTATTCTGGAACATTTATTATTACAGATAAATTTATGAAACAATGTACTAATCTTAGCTGCATCCGCTTGTGTCAGCAGCAAGGGTAGAGAATGCAAAATATACATTAATTGGGGGAATGTGATCATTTTAATTAGACTTGCTTTTCCCGAATAGGATAAGAATAGATGGCTCCACCCTTCTAGCTCCACTGACATGGCCGTAATGGCTTTAGTAATATTAATACAATACAGTTCTAAAGGTCATTTTGAGAGTTGGATACCCAAATATGTAATATCTGACTTATAAAAGTCATTTTAATTTTGGCACACAGATGACAGTCTTGCCTTTAGGCCACTCATGTTGGTGGCCAAATTTATCCAGTCATTCAGCATTAGTCTGAGTGGGCGGATCAGAGAGCGCCTGTTTGGCAGTTGACAGATGCAAGGTATCAGGCTGGTTCTTTAACCATGTTTCAAAGTGGCCTGCTTTTGATTGAATCATGTTCAGTCAAGTCAATTGTTTTGACATCCCACTCAAACGACCATGCTGAGGGTGGTGCAGCCACTACTGTATCCATGACACAAATTCAAGGGGGCAGCATGACCACTGCTTACTGGCACTTCTGCCTAGCTTGTGCCCCCTTAGAGGTGTCTGCTGCAGTATAGGACAACCCAGCTCCCATCTTCCTCCTCCAGCTCCAGGCTCTGTTCTCTTGTGCATATAACATTATGACATTGCATCACAGAATGTGAAGACATGCCATGAAGAAGAGCAGCCTGCCTAAGAGAATTGTGGAAGTAGAATTAGAAGAAGCGCATACTGAACACAGAAAAAAGTCAGATAGTGATAATCTGGAAATATGCTGCCCTACCGTCTCTCTCATCCATAAAGGAAGCGTTATGGTTCACTTGCACTATAAGATGGAGCATATCACTAATATCATAGATAATAGGGCTAATAACTTCTCCATCGGTTTGCCCTGGCTGACAAAAGGCAGATTTTACCAAAGGGCTGCAAACCCCAGTAAAATCCACCACCTGCAGGAACTGCCTGGCAGTGGCCTCCTGCTAATCACATGATTGACAGGCAGTCCCCTGGGGAGGTGTTTTCTTTCCCTGGGACTGCCAGTCTGGATTGCATTTAACAGAGAAGCCACTCCCCTTCTATAATGGCAGTCCTATCTGGCTTCTAGGGTGTGCAGCCAATGCAGTTCTTAGAACCCTACTTGATTTGTATGCATGTACGAGACTGCATTCACAATGGCAGATCAGACCATGTACCCCCTTCCCCTTTTTCTGCATTCTGTCTCCTTCCTCCCTTGGTACTGTTTCAAAACTTCTGTATGAAAAGATTGTTTAAAAAAAAAATAAGAGGAGAAGAAGAAAAAAATCAGAGAGAAGAGCATCTAATATAGAACTCAAAGGAGAGGGTGAGCAGAGATACACAGACACTTAATAAAATATTTAAGGGGAGTGCAGCCTCCCAAGGCAACAAAACGACCAGTTAAGGCACTGCACACACAAGGCCTGATTCTGAGATATACGCAATGTCGATAATGCAGATATCACAGCAATTGGTTTGAGATTATGGTTGCACAGTTGATTCACTCTCAAAGTGAGTAACAGGTAGCAGCGTTTGGGGGAGGTAACGGAGTGGTTAGAAAAACACAGGGGTGTATGACCATTTAAATGCCGTTTAATTGGCTTGCATAAATTAGCCATTGCGATCTTCTTTGATGTTACCCGATCTGCGTCGATGCTACTAATGTTTACGCTGTTGCACGTCGCCGGACAGATAGGAGAAATCTGCAGTGGGCGTCCCTAAGGTCGGGTAAGCTTTTGGAGCATATTTTTGCTAATGTGGTCCGTAAGAGATCGCAGCTGCATTGCATTAGAGTAAATCTCAGAATCTACTTAATAATGGGACAATATACTGTAGATTGTTTTTATTATCTGCTGGAGAATGCAGCCTGCCTGTATCAGTGAAATTAGTTTGAAAATATGCTAATTGCAACAGCTTTCAAATCCGCTCTCTTCCTATTCACTACAACACACCTTGGCAGGCAGCAAACAGTGGGCAGCATCCTATCACACTATTACCTAACAATCTAATATACGTATGTCAGTGGTGATAGATGGGTGACATTTTCAGAGCTGTTCTGCCAAATATTGACCTCATTCTACATTTGCATGTGAAATTTTGCAAATATCACTGATGGAGTTTGGGGCGTTTTTATTCCTACTTCAGCAACGCCACAAATCACAATTAGCTGTATAGTAGAAACATCAAAATAGGAAAACCCATTTTTAAAAAGATAATTAAAATAACTATTGGGTTTACACCTATTATGTCTGTTTATGCTACCCTTTTCCCATTTTTTAACTCTGTAAAAACAGTTTTAAGCTATTGTACATTATGTAGACAAAAGTGATTGGACACTGACAGCAAATAGATCAACAAGATTTTATTGACTTCAGTACTTTGTAGGTCCACCACGTGCTATGATTACTGCAGACATCCTTCTTGGCAAACTGTCCACAAGTTCCTGGACGACAGCAGGCGGTATGTTTTGCTATTCTGCCTCCAGTACAGTGACCAACTGTGACACTGAAGAAGGTCGAGTCAGCCTAGAACGCACCCGTCGCTCTAATTCATCCCAGAGGTTCTCAATGGGGTTAAGATCTGGACTCTGAGCTGGCAAGTCCATCCAGTTTACCGAATTTTCTGTATACCAGTCCAGCATCATCTTGGAAACATGACATGTAGCATTGTCATCCTGATAAACACATTTTTTGTTTCTGTAGAGCTGCAAGGACATGGACCTCTCTACGAAGTGTTCAGAACCACCACATTAGTGGCCATTTTTTAAATAGTGTGCAATGGTATGCATTTCACTTATGCGGAGGTGTCCAATCACTTTTGTCTACATAGTGTATGTAATGCTTCTTAGGCTACAGTTAAGTATAGTTTGGTGCACGGCAGTCAGGGCTGGACTGGCCATTGGGCACTTCTGGCATATGCCAGAAGGGCCGATGGCCTAAGGACCGGCTCGAGGAGGGGTGAAGGAAAAGACCCTCCACCCAACGGCTCCGAAATTATTAGGATTTCACAGAGCCAGAAGGGGTGAAGGTGTGAATGGGCTAGCGGCGGCTGTTTTCAATGTCGTCCTAAGCTGAATCAAGCCATGAGATTGTGGAGTTAGTCCACAATCTGTGAAGATAGAAAACCATAGGCCTCTTTTGTAGAAATTAAATGATAATGATTAGACTCCGTAGTGTAATGACAGAGCCTGTCTCCCTGCACCCATTACTTGTGCAATGCCCTATGCATAGTAAGAAGGACTTGGGACAATTGAGTGGAGAGAATAATGTTGAATAATCAGCAGTTAAGCTGCTAAAGGTCTCTAAAGAGAGTGAGAATGACTCACAGGGAATCATGGGAATGTAACAGTTATATTATGGTCAGTGTTGGTTTAATGCTACTAAGTGTGGAGACCAACGAAGTGCAGCTTATAACCAGGGAATTCCGCATGGGCTTAGTTGCTGACACCAAGCAGTTTCAGTCCCCCGAACAAGCACCAGACATGACCAGCATGAAAGGGTTTCTCAGTGAAGAGACCTGGGTGCTGGAGTAATGGAGGCAGTAGTGATGAGGTATGAGAAGTTCCAGACACCAGAGTACCTCTGTGTGGTACAACTTGCAGTACCGAAGTATGAGGCTGGAGTGTAACAGACTATAGTTAAATGCCCATTTTGAGTCATGAGGCACCATAGTGCAAAAGGATGGTATACAGTAACTGGTAGTACTGGAATCACAAGATATCAGAATACTATAGGAAAGTATAATTGATAATACGCAGACATGAGGCACCATGATGCTAGAGGATAGCTGATAATTCTGGAGACACAAGGCACTGGGATACAAGATAATGAACTCCACACAAAGGCACAAGGGTTTCCGGGATCCAGAGAATCCATTGCAAGGCAGGCTAAAGTTCTGGCATCTTAGAGAGGTAATCTGTAGTACAAATGTTAAGGGGGCCATCGGAAATGGGGTGATGTGACTGCAACTTCAAGAGGGCCGTGTGCCTAGGATGACTGATCTTTCATTTAATGTCCCAGTCTCCTCCAGGACCATAGTGTACCAGAAGAGACTATCCCCAACGAGTGTCAGCTTTTGTTTAAAAACTATGAGACACTGTCCAAATAAAAAAGTACATGTACATTCACAAACCAAAATGTGAACACTTTGCAAATAATAGTGTTATAACACAGACATGAAAGGTAATTCTTCATTTTCTAGAATTGTTTTCAGGGGATTTATATTTCAGTTCTGTTTTATATATGGTATAATTACTAGGCTGAATAAAAGGCTTAAACCCCCAGATGAAAGTATTAACAATGTTTTAGCACTGATCCAATTGACCTTAAGTAGATTTGTTCATATAACTTGGGAATAATATATACCACACTTCAATTACATTTAAAAGCTGAGTGTTAAAGATAGTAACAATGCTTTATTACGCTGCTGAACTGTAAAGTAGAAGAGTACAGTAGCAATGGAGAACAAAATAACACATTGTTCAAGTATGTATTGTACATTCTGAGCTACACTATAGTTCCTGTTCTCTGCTTTGGCTCTATTATACTTAGGGCAAGCAGCCAGCATAAATCCAGTTCTAAACCCCCCCCCCAAAAAACAGCTATTTTCTCCCTTTTGCAAGTGAGTACAACTTTAGAGCATTTTTATTAAGGTCAAAAGATTTTCATTTTAACTGTTCTTACTACCTGAATAATGCATACCAAGTTCACACAATCTTACACAAAGGCAATGTAAGTGCGTTTTCAGTGGTACTGTTAAGCTTTGAAAATTAAACATAATTATTGTCATACATTTTCAGTGCAGTTCTCGCACTCTAGGTTAAATACAGTAACCATTTGCTAATAGAGTTCACTTAGGTGACGATTAAGGAGATGAAGGTGCATGGTGTTTTGGAACAAAGGGAAATAGAGTTATTGAGAACTTGTAAATTAAAAAAATATATATAATTTTCATCTGTAAATGGTGTGTGACAAAAACAGCCCTTCTAGTCGCACCATGCCAGGGGCGTATCTATAATGGGTACAGGGTGTGCGGTTCACATGGGCCCCCGGGTCCAGGGGGGGCCCACACCGCACCCCCTGCACCCATACAATGTATTACTTACCTCACCGAAGTCCCACGTCGGTTCTCCCAGCGCTGTTCAAATGCCGTAAAATGGGCGCCGCGGGCATTTTTCCAGGCGATTTGCGCATGTGCTGTGAGGAGATTCCCGGGAAAATGGCGGCCACGCCATTTCCCCAGCGATCTGCGCATGCCTAATAGACCCTGGGCACACTCTAGTGCCCAGAGTCTATTGATTCTGAGGTGGCCGGCCAGCCGCATAAGTCGGCAACCTGCCGCTGGAGTGACAGGAGGGGACCCATGTCAGGGGATGCACAAGAACCTCCTCTTTTCTAAAGACGCCCCTGCACCATGCCGTGACGCCTCTGTAGTGCTGAGCGTCTTTTTGTGCAACTATATCCCTTAAAATGTGTCTTATTTGCAAAGTGATGCAAATAGCACGCACAGGCAGCTTATACTGATTAAAATGATATGCGGCATGACCATATTCTGTGTGCGATTGCGGCTGTATCTGCATGCACAATGCTATGTTACAGTGTCACAGCCGCTGACTTTGTAGTGTAGCATTTCGCATGCAGATATAACTGCAGTCACACACAGAATATAGGCATGCCCCATATCTTTTCAATCAGCATAAGCTGCTTGTGCGTCATATTCACATCACTGTGCAAATAAGTCACATTTTAAGGGAAAAAGGCGTACAAATAGACGCTCGGGAGCTACGGCATTGCATGGCGTTCACACATTATGTGTAACATAACTTGTAGGGCACAGAGGATAGATGTATGTGCACTCATCTGTACACACACTTGTTTTCCATTCCTAGAGAAGGTATTTAGGTAATTTTTTATATATAAAGTTGTTTATATAAGCAGATATTTTAAAATTGAGGGCCTATTTATAAAAAAAGAAAATAATTGCGGAATATCCCCCCCCAAAACAGTCATTTTCAGGGATTATCTGCAAATATTAAGTATCCCCTAGATGTTTCAAGGGAGGACCATTTTTTGCCTGCAAAAGTAGCCCCAACCATGAGTAGTAGAAGAAGTGAAGTGATCAAATGAATGATCACTTCACATTTAACACATCTCAGGGACAGGTGGGTTCTGTGGATTGGGGCAAGAGACCCCCTTTTTAGAAGCAATAGCAAGAGGCCTACTAGTTCTACTATACTTAATATTACAAAAATTGGTGATCCTAACTGAATATAAATAATGTTTCCTGACACTGTGCTATTTGATTTTTTGTGGTGGAGAGACTGTGATGGTGTGCAGCTGTACAGAAACCAATTCCATATTGGAATAAGAGCCATGCAAAATCTTATCCATTCGGAAGTACTTGTCATATGGGCCTGTGGACAATTATACACAGAAAGCAACAGTAATGATCCTAAGAACACCCTACCTGCAGATTATCAAGTCTTTCTCATCTATTACCCATTAAGAACACATTACCCACAGACTATCAAGTGTTTTCATCTATTATCCATTGAAGACATACAGAACAAAGATATATGGAGCAGCGTCCTAACACAAATATTTATAATGAGTTATGATCAGTAACTCAGAGTGCACAAATTTGTGTAATATTATGCACATCCATACAAAGGAAGTCTCTTGCCCCCATCCACAGACCCTGCCTCCCCCCCCCCCCACCGCATTGATGGCCGCTCACAGAAATTTCCTGGTCTAGTTCTTCATCCCAATCTGCCCCTGATCAGTGCTACTATTCATTTCTATGACTAGCAATAGTTTGTCATTTCTGATGGGGTCCATCATTGTTAAGTTATACGTTGTCTATATAAGATTCTTTTTTTCAATTTTCTTGGTGCCTACATGGACTAAAGAGGACGATCCCTGTGGATATACACTAGGTGAGCAATAAAGTGAAAATTGAGTTATGTATGGGGGCTTCTTTGTTTAAAAATATACTTGGTATGTTTGTACTTTCATTATAATGATATTGCTTTAACAAGTGCACTGCAGATGCCAGGGCATGCTTGCACTACTAGTTTTCCAACTGTTAGTATGCCTTGGCAGCCATTAAAATTGGGCATGATGGGGCTTGCTTGAACCTTTAGGTGTGCAACTGAATTAAAATATTATTTCTCTTATTAACCATTAATATTACCCCAACATCCAAAGCCCAGCAGTGTTGGTATGAGCCCCAGTTCTATCAGCATGGGGTCAGTTTTCCCCTGAGGCATTACAGCCATTTGCTGACCACCTTAGAGCTGATTGGCACTATTGTGGGTGGAACCCATGCTGTGTGCCTCCCCGGCTACAGAGGCCCTATGTTTATTTTGTCAATTATATATTTATTAAATCTTTTCTTTTACATACAGTACAATGCAGACCAAGAACGCTTTCTTTCCAGAGATCGCCGGCCAGGGGATGATGTTTTTCTGATGCATTTCTGGAGAGTTTGTAACACACTGGCTATTACTCTGTCAAATACTTTCTTTAACATTAAATTGGGACTGTAACTTACAGCCATGCAAAATTGATTCTGGGGAATTTCTATCCATTTGTATTTTATTACACCCAGTGACTTGGAGCTCACCCTAAATTTGCTGAAATCACAACAATTTTTCAAAATCTGAGGCATTTACAGTATAATGCCCCTTATGTAATTCATCATGTGACTTACTGATTGGTAAATTCCAATCACTGCACCCCAAATGTAATAACCTATTATTTAGTTTTTCTTTAAAACTAATTATCACTTAAAATTCAGCAACAATATTGCCAAAATTGCCCTGATGCCCTCAAATTGCAGGATATTACTTTTGGGCCTAAATCTGTTATGTGGTAATTTGTGGTGCTTGTGTGTATAACAGAAACACGTCACTGTATTAGCAGATGTAAAATAAATTGATGCTGTATACAGCAATATGTAGACAAAAATGTTTGATTGACTTTGATTGTGTTCTATGAAGTTTTGGTTGCATATTGTAAAACCCTTTTCTCTTTTCTATACTTTTGCTAGCGTATCTGCTGTTGCCATGCCCAAAATAACATTCTAAACATGCCTCTTAAAGATTTTGATTCAGCTTCACTGTGCCTTAATGGAAGAATTCAGACACCATTTTGTAGCAGTCTATTTTGAAGTACAGTATTTATTTCAGATTTGTATTTTTCTTTGCTGTCAATGTTTACAAATAATATATTGTCAAATGTTTGCCCTTGCTAGCAAGTCACATATTTCAAAAGAAGACTTGTTCTGAAAATGTCTGGAAGTGGAAAGATTGTCTTTTTATTTGTTAGGCTTTAGAACTGTGGTTTTTCCAACAGAATAAAAAACGCACATTAGTGAGCCTGAAGGCTGACCAGTAAGTATGAGGGACATTAAACCACAAATGTTTTTAGTGTTGCCACCTTAATAATGTGCTGATAGTTGCCCCTTTAAGTTTAGCTTGGATAGGCAGCCGCTGACTGGTTGTAGGGAGTGGTTTAAATTAAGGTGTATGTAGTGGAGAGAAGCAAAGGAATCTGCCTCTTTGATCCAGCTTCTGTCCAGGATAGAGAAGTAAAATTTGTCAGTTGATACAAATCTCCTGAATAAATCCTTTTGCTGCTTTTCCTCCTCCTGTTCTCTTCCCTCCTGCCATTCTTTTGTTCTCTTCTCATATACTTTAATTATTTTCTCATATTCTTTCATACTTTCCCGTAATCTTCTTTCCCACTGTGATTCCTTCCTTTCTTCCTTGTCTCTGTCTTGCCCTGCATAACGTCCCACCCCAACGCTCCTCTGTTCCCCCTGCGCTGGTTTGTATATATGCTGCTGGGGAACACTACAACACGGCAGGCTCCATGTGTCGCCGCCACTCTCTTCCCTTGCACGGCCGTCGCGCATCTCTGAGGATTGGGCCTGAGGCGGCGCGTGTGCAGCAGGGCAGAGCCACGGCTGTGACTGTGGCCTGAGGCTCTGCCCTTGGCTTTGGGGTACAGAGGCGGGCGGCTTTATCTGCCGCCACTGATCCTGCCTCAACCTATAGTGCCCGGCGCAGCCTCGTGCCTTGGCACAGACTAGGCATGAAGCGGCGGCCACAGCTGTGCTGTCAGGCAGAACCGTGGTTGAGCATGTTACCACTGGCTCCGCCTCTGTTGCTTGACCAGTGGCAGGCAGTGGTGGCTGCCTTTGCAGGTCAGGTCACTGAGCGGTCTGGTCGTGGGCAGTCAAAGGGTGCGTGGCTTTGTCCCGAGTCACGCCTGCCATCTTTATACTGGGGGGCTGCTGCTGCCTGCTCTAGGTGCAGCATGCAGCCCTCCCAGGTTCCACAGACTGCCCCATTCATGCCCCAGATCATAAAGGGCCATAATACTAGTCTGCAAGATGTGGGTATTAGTGGGCAGTCTGTTGCCCTGGGAGACGTGGCCGCTGCTATTGCTGACAGCCAGCCCACTTTATTGTCTAGTGCAAGAGGGGGTAGGCAGACAGGTAACAGGGTTAGGAGAGGACCGCTCTTTCCTGGCCAGCTGCTGCAGCTGTGTCGGCCAGGGTATTGGCCCATCTGCGCTAGTGTCGGCAGTTGGAATTTTCTTCCTGGCGTAGAGCTCGTTGGTAATTTCTCCGGTGGTCCAGGTTTCTCCCTAGGCAGCTGTCCAACGTTGCAGATGCGGTTTCACCTATGTCGAGCCCATGGGTTCCCATGGTTCTGATGAGTTCCCCTGACACTGACGAGGCGTTAACAGCATTACGTATGCTGGCATCTCTGGCCAGCGGTGGTGCTCTCTCCTGGTGCGTCTGCAGTCCAGTCGTCATCCCTGCTGCCTCCTCTAGTTTGGGCGCTGCTTGGTCCCTTGGCTGTCCAGTTTCTCGCTGCGCTGGGTGTGCAGACCCCCATTCCCTCACCTTCTCCTGTTTCTGCACACCTATGCCTATTGTGTATTTTGCAGCCCCTATGTCTGCCAGTGTTACTGCTGTTTCTATATGTACCTCTTCAACGGATATGGCAGATGAGCCTGCTGCAACCAGTAATGTGTCGGCTGATGGCGCTGGTTCAGGTGAGTCTATTGCACTTGCTCGAAGGGGTAGTAAGCGGGTGTGTCCCTCGTCCTCTTCATCCAGCTATGATACTGATAGCTCAGGGGATAGAGGCAGAAGGCCTTCATGTCACCACCAGCATCATTCTCATTGTCAATTCTGGTGATCATATTCATCTGAGGAGAGGACAGTTCGGTTTCCCCTGGGGAATCTAATGGTGCACTGCGACAGCTGTTGTGCTTAAAGGGCTGCATCGAAAGGTATGTGACAGGATTCACAGGGGTAAAATACATTTATGTTTTTGCCATGACTTCCAAAGCAAAAAAGGAGTTTAGGGTGGCTAAGCGAAGTGGAGGTATGGGAGAGGAAGCATATTGCTCATTTCGGCAGGCGGGTTTCTTCATATTTGCGGCATGCTACTAGAATCTCACTCTCAGTAACACTTGAATTTCATTAGATACCTCCATTTGATGCATTCTATGTTCCTGTTACAACCCTGGCTAGTTTTTCACCTTTTGCCTTGAGACTTACCTCTGCCAGCTGCTCTGTGGATCTGTGTGTGTAATTCGCCTAGGAGATCTGTTCTAAATCATACTGGCTGTAACACTTCTGTATGTGCATTTGTACTGTGCTCTCCTTTCCACAGTGATTATTCACCTGGGCCCTCCTCTGTCTGTGAACACCGCTGGCCTTGATTGAAATCGCAGGTGTAGTTCTGACTCTCAGTACTGCAGAGATGATTGCTTCCTCTGCATTTTGTGCCCTCCACCACTCAGAGTGCTACTACCAGACCACCTGATTATAGCCACCAATTCCTGCCAGACCCAGGGTATATACAGTACATGCTCCTCTGATAGCATTCTGGGCCTGTTCATCTCGTTACTTCCTGTGGTGTAACCCCTGGTGCATCTGGAAAACCTGCTGGTTCTCAGACCAGTCATCCTGCTAACAGCAACACCTGGCTTACCTCCTGCTAACCGTAATACCTGGCATACCCAGAAATCCTGCTAATAGCAATACCTGGCAAACCCAGAAAACCTGTTGGTTCCCAGACCAGTTAATCTAGCAGTCTTGCTAATAGCTATACCTGGTGCATCCGGAAATTCTGTTGGTTCCAGATCAATTCAATAAGCAATCCTGCTAATATCTATACCTGGCGCATTTGGAAATCCTACTGGTTCACACCAGTGAACCAGCCATCCTCCAATTACGTGGAGTCCAGTCACCTCCTGGTCCTAACCAGTGAACCAGCCATCCTCCAATTATGTGGAATCCAGTTACCTGCTGGGCCTAACCAGTGATAATCTGGCCATCCTCCATTCACCTGGAGGGTCCAATTCAGCATCCTTTTGTTGTCTAAAGAGTCTCCTCACTGTGCTCCCAGAGTATTCTCTACCTTCCAGTGTACCTCTCTCCTTACGGCTTCCCAGCCGCACCAAGTAGCTCCCGTGCTACCATCATTCTCCTTTTGGCTTCCTAGCTGCACCAAGTAGCTCCCGTGCTACCACCATTCTCCTTACAGCTTCCCAGCTGCACCAAATAGCTCCCGTGCTACCATCATTCTCCATATGGCTTCGTAGCTGCATCAAGTAGCTCCCGTACTACCATAATTTTCCTTATGGATTCCCAGCTGCACCAAGTAGCTCCCGTGCTACCATCATTCTCCTTACGGCTTCCCAGCTGCACCAAGTAGCTCCCATGCTGCCATCATTCTCCATACAGCTTCCCAGCTGCATCAAGTAGCTCCTGTGCTATCATCGTTCTCCTTACGGCTTCCCAACCACACCAAGAAGCTCCCGTGCTACCACCATTCTCCTTACAGCTTCCCAGCCGCACCAAGTAGCTTCCGTGCTACCACTGTTCTCCTTATGGCTTCCCAGACGCACCAAGTAACTCCTGTGCTACTACCATTCTCATTACAGCTTCCCAGCTGCACCATGTCTACCTACTGGTACCCCGTCCAGCTCAGCAAGCCTTCCAGCTGGTCCCAGTCTGGTTCCTCCAAGTTTTCCACTGGTTCCACTACAGCATTACAAGTTTCCTGTTCCTGTCATTTATCATCAAAGGCAGTTCTCACTTCCATACAATTCTTATGCAAACAGAGCTATTTACATCATCCATGGTTCCAGTCAAGCCGGTCTCCGCTGAATCCAGTTCAACAAATTCTGACTAGTCGACGAAATGACATTCAAATCACACCTGAACCTCTAACTATCTTCCATCAACTGCTGGAACCCTGCGGTTCCCACCATTGAGTGCAATGGAGCCGTTTATTGGCTGAGAGGTGGGTTCTGAACTCTCTCAGCCAATGAAAGCACAGACACGGGGCTTCGAAGGATGAAGCCGCATCTGTGGGCATCATTCAGGAAGGAATAATCAGCCTGGTTAGACTGATTATTCCTTAAAGCGATGGTCGGGTTTCTCATTTTTTTATTTTAACCCCTGGATGCCTACTGGAGAAGGGGACCACTGGAGGTAATATAGGTGAGCATTGTGTGTGTGTATGTATGTATATATGTATGTTTTAAAGTTATACTTTGTAAGGTGTGTGTGTGTTTTTTGGGACATTTCTTTACAGGTGAACTACAAGTCCCAGAGGGCCCTTAATGCCCCGCATGCTGGTACTTGTGGTTCTTCAAGTACCAGCATGCGGAGGAGGCTTGCTGGGACCTGCATTTCTACTGGAAAGACAATGTTTATTGATATCTATTTTTACACCACAGTTTCACAATCAACCCACCACCCACTACCCAGAGGTGGCGGGGATAGCCCTGGGCTATCAGCCCAGGCTATGGGTACCCTGGAAAGAGAGACCTCTTTTTTTGAAGGGGTCTCCAACTCCCCAGGGATCCCTGGCCTGGGCTGACTAATGGTCAGGGCTGATGCTGTGGCTGGGGGGCCCAGTGGTAGGGCTCCCCTGGCTGTGGCATCAACCCCCCATTAGAAAGGGTCCAGGGCTGGTTCTGGATCTTACAGGGAGACCCTACGCAAATTTTTCCCTGTAAATCCAGAACTAGATCTGCTTTCCATAGCCCTGTGCTGGTTGTACTGAGTACAGGAAGACCCTACGTAATTTTTTCCCTGTACTTAGTCAACCAGAACAGGGGTGCCAAAGTCCGGAGCTGGTTATGTTTTGGGGGGGATGTCATGTTTTTGTTTTTTTTAATTTAACTCTTTAGACCCTTTTTACAGTGAGATACATGCAGTATCTGTGTGAATCTGACCTGCTCAAGCTCAAATCGAAAGTATGAAGCAGGTTTATTGTATTGGGGATTTGAAGAGTGATTTGAAATCCGATTTTGAGGACAATTTCAAATCGAATGATAGTATATAAGGGTTTTGTGTGTTAGCCTATGTAAAAGTACCAATGTTTTTCCGATGGTCAATTTGAGGGTGATTTGAGTCCAAAGTCAATTTGAAGTCCGATTTTAAATGCGATTTGGCCTTTAGTAAATACTCAAAACCAATATCGAATCCAAATCGAATGAAAATCGCACCTCAAATCACTCAAAATGCCAAATCGACCTTTAGTAAATTTACCCCATAGTGTCCCTGTGTTTGAAGCTCCTGTAATGTCATGTTTGGAAGAATGATGGTAGCACGGGAGCTACTTGGTGTGGTTGGGAAGCCGTATAGAGAATGATGGTAGCACGGGAGCTACTTGGTGCGGCTGGGAAGCCGTAAGGGGAATGGTGGGAGCATATTGTAAAACCATTTTCTATTTTCTATACTTTTGCTAGCGTATCTGCTGTTCACATGCACAAAATAGCAATTCTAAACATGCCTCTTAAAGATTTTGATTCAGCTTCACTGTGCCTTAATGGAAGAATTCAGACACCATTTTGTAGCAGTCTATTTTGAAGTACAGTATTTATTTCAGATTTGTATTTTTCTTTGCTGTCAATGTTTACAAATAATATTTTGTCAAGTGTTTGCCCTTGCTAGCAAGTCACATATTTCAAAAGAAGACTTGTTCTGAAAATGTCTGGAAGTGGAAAGATTGTCTTTTTATTTGTTAGGCTTTAGAACTGTGGTTTTTCCAACAGAATAAAAAACGCACATTAGTGAGCCTGAAGGCTGACCATTAAGCATGAGGGACATTAAACCACAAATGTTTTTAGTGTTGCCACCTTAATAATGTGCTGATAGTTGCCCCTTTAAGTTTAGTTTGGATAGGCAGCCACTGCCTGGTTGTACGGAGTGGTTTTAAGGTGTATTTAGTGGAGAGAAGCAAAGGAATCTGCCTCTTTGATCCAGCTTCTGTCCAGGATAGAGAAGTAAAATTTGTCAGTTGATTCAAATCTCCTGAATAAATCCTTTTGCTGTTTTTCCTTCTCCTGTTCTCTTCCCTCTTGCCATTCGTTTGTTCTCTTCCAATATACTTTAATTATTTTCTTATATTCTTTCATACTTTTCCTCAATCTTCTTTCTCACTGTGATTCCTTCCTTTCTTCCTTGTCTCTGTCTTGCCCTGCATAATGTCCCACCCCCAATGCTCCTCTGTTCCCCCCACGCTGGTCTGTACATATGCTGCCGAGGAACACTACAACAGCAGGCTCCCGTGTTGCCACCCCCCCCACGCGTGGCTGTCGCGCTTCTCCGAGGATTGGGCCTGAAGCGGCGCATGCGCAGCAGGGCAGAGCCACGGCTGTGACTGCGGCCTGAGGCTCTCCCCTTAGCTTTGGGCTATGGAGGTGGGTGGCTTTATCTGCTGCCATCGATCCTGCCTCACTCTATAGTGCCCGGTGCAGCCTCATGCCTTGGCACAGGCTAGGCATGAAGCGGCGGACGCATCTGTGCTGTCAGGTGGAGCTGTAGTTGAGCATGTTACCGCTGGCTCTGCCTCTGTGTTGCTTGACCAATGGCAGGCAGTGGTGGCTGCCTTTGCTGGTCAGCTCACTGAGCGGTCTGGTCGTAGGTAGTCGAAGGATGCATGGCTTTGTCCCGAGTCGTGCCCGCCATCTTTATACTGGGGGGCTG
The DNA here is from genome assembly GCA_031769625.1 of Taudactylus pleione. Classification (NCBI taxonomy): domain Eukaryota; kingdom Metazoa; phylum Chordata; class Amphibia; order Anura; family Myobatrachidae; genus Taudactylus; species Taudactylus pleione. The sequence goes on from JAUIMM010000005.1 coordinate 3,513,856, forward strand.
CTGCTGCCTGCTCTAGGTGCAGCATGCAGCCCTCCCAGGTTCCACAGACTGCCCCATTCATGCCCCAGATCGTAAAGGGCCATAATACTAGTCAGCAGGATGTGGATATTAGTGGGCAGCCTGTTGCCATAGGAGATGTGGCCACTGCTATTGCTGACAGCTAGCCCTCTTTATTGTCTAGTACAAGAGGGGGTAGGCAGACAGGTAACATGGTTAGGAGCCCTCTTTCCAGGCCGGCTGCTGCAGCTGCATTGGCCAGGGTATTGGCCCATCTGCGCTAGTGTCGGCAGTTGGAATTTTCTTGCTGGCGTAATGCTCACTAGTCATTTCTCCGGTGGTCCAGGTTTTTCCCTATGCAGCTGTCCAACATTGCAGATGCGGTTTCACCTATGTCGGGCCCATGGGCTCCCGTGGTTCTGACGAGTTCCTCTGACACTGCCGAGGCGTTAACAGCATTATGCATGCTGGCATCTCTGGCCAGCGGTGGCGCTCTCTCCTAGTGCATCTGCAGTCCAGTCATCATCCCTGCTGCCTCCTCTAGTTTGGGTGCTGCTGGGTCCCTTGGCTGTCCAGCTTCTCACTGCGCTGGGTGTGCAGACCACCATTCCCTCACCTTCTACTGTTTCTGCTACACCTATGCCTAATGTGTCTTTTGCAGCCCCTATGTCTGCCGGTGTTGCTGCTGTTTCTGTATGTACCTCTTTGACGGATATGGCGGACAAGCCTGCTGCAACCAGTAATGTGTCAACTGATGGCGCTGGTTCAGGTGAGTCTATTGCGCCTGCTCGAAGGGGTAGTAAGCGGGTGTGTCCCTCATCCTCCTCATCCAGCTCTAATACTGATAGCTCGGGGGATCGAGGCAGAAGGCCTTCACATCACCGCCAGCGTCATTCTCAATGTCGATGCCGGTGATCACATTCATCTGAGGAGAGAACAGTTCAGTTTCCCCTGGGGAATCTAATAGTGCACTGCGACAATACTGCTGTGCTTAAAGGGCTGCATCGAGAGGTATGTGACAGGATTCACAGGGGTAAAATACATTTGTTTTTGCCCCGACTTCCAAAGCAAAAATGGAGTTTAGGGTGGCTAAGCGACGTGAAGGTATGGGAGAGGAAGCATACTGCTCATTTCATAAATGGCAGGCGGGTTTCTTCATATTCACGGCATGCTACTAGAATCCTGCCATCAGTAACACTTGAATTTCATTAGATACCTCAATTTGATGCATCCTATGTTCCTGTCACAACCCTGGCTAGTTTTTCACCTTTTGCCTTGAGACTTACCTCTGCCAGCTGCTCTGTGGATCTGTGTGTGCAATTCGCCTGGGAGATCTGTTCTAAATCATACTGGCTGTAACACTTCTGTGTGTGCATTTGTACTGTGCTCTCCTTTCCACAGTGATTATTCACCTGGGCCCTCCTCTGTCTGTGAACACTTCTGGCCTTGATTGAAATCGCAGGTGTAGTTCTGACTCTCAGTACTGCAGAGATTGCTCCCCCAGCATGTTGTGCCCTCCACCACTCAGAGTGCTACTACCAGGCCACCTGACTGTATCCACCAATTCCTGCCAGACCCAGGGTATATACAGTACATCCTCCTCTGATAGTATTCTGGGCCTGAGCATCTCGTTACTTCACGTAGTGTACAAGTATATCCCAGGCTCCTGCTGGCAGTAACCCCTGGTGCATCTGAAAAACCTGCTGGTCCTCAGACCAGTCATCCTGCTAACAGCAATACCTGGCTTACCCAGAAATCCTGCTAACAGCAATACCTGGCATACCCAGAAATCCTGCTAACAGCAATATCTGGCATTCCCAGAAAACCTGTTGGTTCCCGGACCAGTTCATCTAGCAGTCTTGATAATAGCTATACCTGGCACATCCGGAAATTCTGTTGGTTCCCAGACCAGTTCAATAAGCAATCCTGCTAATATCTATACCTGTCGCATTTGGAAATCCTACTTGTTTGCACCAGTGAAGCAGCCATCCTCCAATTACATGTGTCCAGTCACCTCCTGGTCCTAACTGGAGAACCAGCCATCCTCCAATTATGTGGAGTCCAGTTACCTGCCGGTCCTAACCGGTGATAATCTGGCCATCCTCCTTTCACCTGGAGGGTCCAATTCAGCAAGTCCTTTCGTTGTCTCCAGTCTCCTCACTGTGCTCCCAGAGTATTCTCTACCTTCCAGTGTACCATTCTCCTTACAGCTTCCCAACCGCACCAAGTAGCTCCCGTGCTACCATCATTCTCCTTATGGCTTCCCAGCCGGTCCTAACCGGTGATAATCCACACTTTGCAGTATCCATCTTCGAGGACCCCTTCCTGTTTTTGCCCATAGGGATCAGGAAAAATAGAAAGGCCACCAGCGGAGAGACTGAACTGAGCAGTCATAAGGGGGCATAGACTATTGGTGCTAGCATTAGTATCCCCACTGTCACTGCCCACATTCTCCAGAAAAGGTAGCCTAAGCAGCCATAGGCCTTAACATCTGATCCTAGGAGCTGACCCCATTGTAGAGTAAGCTGAGGGACCCCGGACAAGATATCATTGCAACAGCATTCAATAGAAATAGGAAAGTAATAGATAATTAAATGGCCCATATACTATCAGAGGAGAATAAAAGTATATACAAATGAATAAAATGCTGTTATAACTTAGATCGGCAACAAGAGGGAGGTACAGCCTCAGAATAAAGCTCACAGAGACTATAAACCCAGGTCCCAACAACCCAATGGGAGACTAATTAAAACGTAATATATTGATAGATCAAATCAATATATCAAAATAAGGGACCCTTTACAAAATAAAGCAAGCATTCCCACTGCAAAGATGTTAGACTTGGGTTGCAAGGTGCAGGGAGCACAAAGTGGGAGCTGCAGTACATCCGGTGTACCTAAGGTGTAGGGGAATAGGAACAGAGACCAAGGTGAAACTACTATAATACCTGTGGGGGGGGCACTGACTAGCCTCAGGGACTCACCAACAATGTGCCAGAGGGTACTGGAGCTTTCCTGGGGTCCTGGGAGAGTGCAGGAGTGGGCAACGTTTAGGAAGCCAGCGGAGACCAGCCAGTGCTGCAGTGGGAGGAAGATATGGCAGGCAATGCACCAGGTCAATACCAGTGAGCGCCGATCATGATAGTAGAGGAGGCACCCCAGGCAGCCGCTGGACCATAAGGGAAGCAGCACAACTTCTGGGCCTCTACAAAGGATGGGTCACATAGCAAGCTCCAGGTAGGTAGTATAGGGAAGGGAGTAACTAGTCCCGGGCTCCCATCTCAAAGAAGGGCACTGCTGGATTGCGACTAAAATTTAATCCTCGGCACTTAAACAGTCAGTAGGCCACAGCCCACAGGGTTGCCCAAGCAGTAGCTCCAGCTCTTCACGTCCTCCTATGCCGGCTGCCAGGCCAAGCCCCCGTATATAATTAGTTACTGAGTACTAGGTAAAGATATGAATGAATGTGGTAGTTACTGTATCATCTTAATTCAATTTTAAATTCCAATCAATTGGCCCTCATTATTACCTCACTGATCCACCCAGACTGTCTCGACGATCCTGACTATTTCTCTCATTTGTTATTAGTTTGTCTCGTGACTTATCTCTGCCACCTGTCCTGTGGATGAGTTTGCTATGGATGGACATTGGAAGCCAAAGGTTAGCATCCATCGATGTTTCCGATTCATTGGAAGTACTTTTTCCATCAAATACCGGAAATTTGATGGTTGCCAGCTATTGGATGCAGCTTTCTGATGCCCATCTGATGGCTGGATGTGGAGGGGGGAGCACACACCGCTGTTCTGCATAGCATCAGCATGGCATCTATTCTCTGTATAGGGGGAGCCTGGAGGCAGCCTAGCATCTTAGAAAGTGCTGGGCACGCCCCCACAGTGACATGGCACGTGGTGCAGTGTGGCCCGCCCCCTTTCCCACAAGCCCTCCCCCTTTTCAGCTGGTACTATAACCATTGCGATGGTTATAGTTTCGAATTGTTGCGATGTGGTGGCTAGGTGCCATCGCATCACATGATTTGATGTCAGAAGCCCAACAACTATTCCATGCCAGGCTTCAGCTGTCCATCCCTAGGCTGCACACCAGAGTTCCCTCCAAAACTCAGTATGGGCGCAGCCACGTTGGACTCTGTCACCTGACTCCTCCATTGCTTATAGCGTTGCTGCCAGACCAGCAGGGCTGAACACTCAGCCCTATAAGTTCCATTTCCTGACTGGCCCAAATTGCTAGTACAACATTGCTTCTGCTTAATTTACATCTATGTACTGAGCTCCCAGGTACTCTGTATCTGTACAGTCCTAGTCCCTCCAAATCCAGTTCCAGTCTGGTGAATGCATGTCTCCATCTATCTCAGTGTTCCAGTCTGGGCTAACTAAAGGACTTGGGGCCTCATTCAGAGAAACTCAGAAACTGGGCGGCCGCTTGCATCCTGACCGGCCGCCTCTGTTTCGGTCGTTAGGCTTAACACCCACAGCTCTAACGACCGCTAGGGTGATGGTCGCGATGGTCATTGACCATTGTGACCATCGGGGCTTGCGACGAGACCCTAGGGTAGGGTCTCACTTGTCGTAAGCCCCGGAGAGCTTCTGGCTCTGTCAGAACCGGAAGCTCTCCACTGACATCACTACCAATTAGCGTAAGACTTCACAATTTATATGGGTGCAAAAATATCTGTGAGTAATAATCAGATTCTCTATAAGTTAGCATAGGACAGTGGTCTTGGAGTCTCCAACCTACTGCGCTATTTTCTTGTTGCTCACCTAGCTCAAGGAATATTATGACACTGTAAACCTCTCTGTAGTCAGATTTCATTCAGTCTGTTTGTATTTGTTCTCTGGTTTGGATCCTATCTCATAGGCATACAATATTTAAACAGTAACTCCCCGAATATACAAATATCGGGTATAGATTTTGCCTTCAAATTGCCTTCCAATACTCTCAGTTTAGACATTACAATTCTTATGTTGGCTTCACTTACAAGTCAGAGGCTTGCAGTCAACAATATACCACCTTCTACTCTCTAAAAATACAGCCCAAAAGAATCTTCTGAGATATTGTGGGAATGGGATGCATTAGAGACCCACCACCTGGATACCTAGGAACATATTTGCACAAAACTTGTAATCTCATATTCCACAATATGCTTCAGAATTTTTTTTTTTTTATATTATCAGCGTTGGTACTTCATCCCAGAAGGACTGCATAATATTTTCCCTTCCTTTTCAAACTTATGTTGGAGAGATTGTGATCAGACTGGTACTCAATCACATGCATTATGCATGTGTCCTAAAATGGTTCTAATTTGGAGAAAAGTACACCACTTCATTTCTTCGATTATGTATCCAAATACCGTATTCGTTACCGTATTTGCTTATCAAATGGAACACATTTCGGGCATAATTGAGAACAAGGCTGATCAGTCCTCGGCTATATGGTCACCTTGGTTAGCTTTTCATGAAGCATCTCCCCCATGACCTTGTTATATGAGAACTCAGGAGTCTTTCTACCTGGGAGTGGTCTGCACATGGGACATGGTTTTCCTCTACAATGTTATAGTTCTTTTTTTGAATGTCTTTATGCATGATTTATGACTTGTTGGCATCTTCTGTCTTGTAAACTCATTGTATTTTGCATTTTTACAGTATGTATTTCCCCCTCCTTTCCTGTCCACATTGGCATATCTATAATGGGTGCAGGATTGGTGGTGCACGCGGTCCCCTGAATCAAGAGGAGCCTACACTGCACACCTTGTACCCATTCCATAAACTTATCTTGCAGCTGCATCTTTGGGAAAATTGCGCCGGTGCATGCAACACAGAGAAATGCACAGTAGGCTCTGGCACAGAGTATTCACTGTACTGGCACGAGGGTGCGGGTAACACAGAGCTTGCACACGGGCCCCCTCCTCTCATAAGACACCCTGTCCTTCACCCACACACTTTTTTTTTACTACTGTATCCCTCCGCCTTTACAACAAAAACCTTTCAGTAAAAACAATTGTTAAAAAAGTTCACTGTACAATAAGTAAATATCCCATACAATTCCATTCTGCTAGAATCTTTTCATAATGTGACTTTGTTCTGTTTTTCTGCTAATATACTGCTAAGCTTAGCTTCATTTATGGTAGAATTAATTAGTCATGTGAGTGAGAGGACATTGGGGCTCTCTATGATATGACTTTTTTGTACTTTTTTTTGTAGATTGGTTCAAATTGATCTGTAAAAGAATTCCATGTGCATAATGGAAATGGTTCTCTGCCCTTCCACATACAGGCAACTTAAACTTACTGTTTATTAAGAGTAGGTGACATCAGTGGATGTAGTTAAAATGCAGACCAAAATCCCGGAGCTGGAATCCCGAACTTGGGACAAGACACCGGTGCCAGAATCCCAACAAGAGGGGAGATGCCCTTAGGTCTTAGCCGCAGAGGGGGGGGGAGGGGGAGGTTTAGGCACCCCGGGGGGTTTAGGGTTAGGCTACGGGAGGAGGGAGGTTAGGGTTAGGCTACAAACAGGGGGGATTACTATTAGGCACCACCGGGGGGGTTAGGTTTAGGCACTAAGGAGGAAGGGTTAGGTTTAGGCACTAACCTGGAGGGTGTGGGGTAGGGAGTGTTAAGGTGCACAACAGGAGGGTTTTGGGGTTAAGGAGGAAAGGTTAGGGTACTTGCCTCTCCCCTGTCGGGATTCTCAACATCGAGATGCCTCTGTCGGCCTTTTGACAGCTGGCATCCCGAGTGCCGGGATTTCATACCCAACCAGACATCAGAACTGTGAAGTGTTACTTTTGTGTATTTGAAGCTTTGTATTACAGTACTGGAAGTGTACCTGGCATTGTGCTTTTCCATAAATATGAGGATGGAAACATAAAATTGATCCTATTAAAACTTTAGAACAAGACCTAAGACTGTCTGAGCTCTTGATAATTAAACTCCATTTGCTGAGTAAAAATGTGCTCCTCTGAACAGCAAGAACCCTCCCTCCCAAATATGCTCTCTTAAAAGCAGGGTTAAAGTAGTCCGGGGTGGAACTGTGTTTCATCACTTCTATTAGGAGACAGAACCAGTTCCGTCTCCTCTGGCGCAGCATGGAGACTCCACATCAGCCAGGCGCCGCATGGAGGCTCCAGTTGCCAGATGTACCAGCGGGCACCCAGCTCCATCCCCACAATGGTAGCCCTGAGCTCCGACTTCCAGTTCACCTCACAAACACTATGGAAGAGACGTCATGACTGGGGGGGTTGGGGGGATTGAGTTCCACCACTTCTCTAGGACCACTTTAAGCACTGCTTTTAAGCACTTCTTCATTGCATTGTACCATACAGGATAGTACGCACTACAGAATATCCCACTGCTGAAACATTACTACAGTCTCTTCTGAGGCTCCAACTATCCATATTGCTGTAGATCTAATATTGGTGACTGTGGCTCAGATATATCTAAGTGCTGTGGCCATCAGAGGAATTAAAAGTTAGGGCAAAAAAAGATGGCAAATAAAAGTTAAAGCAATTTTAAAACCATAAAAAATAAAGTAGCTATGGTTTATATTCGTCATCTCATAGATATCAGTGTTTTAAAATATTTTCCAGGGTCACTCTGCATCTAACCATGATATTGTTTACTGTAAATGCACTAAATTATTTCCATAGCAACATATTTTTTTACCTTGGCTATAAGGTATAAATATTTAGCACTTTAGATATTATACTTAACTAAATATTAACTTTTAACCCCCCACCCAAAAAAAAAAATTGCATGCAATTAATATAATAAAATGGACAAATCCATGGTAAGCAAAATAATAACTTTGCTTTGGGTGTCTTTCTTCAGTTGTTATTAAACTAGATAACTTACTACATCTGGGGTATTTTATTCTCATACCCTTTTTAAACCATCTGTGAAAAAACAAACAAAATAAATATAAACTTTGTTTTTAAATGTTAGAATTAATATCCCAACTTCCTAAAATATTCCAATGTCCTCAGCACTGGAAGGTTGATCTTGCTCTGCAAAGTATTTACCTTCATCAGCATTCATATTTTTTTTGTTTATAATAAAATTTTTGCATACAAATTTTCACTTTTACCATGGTTATTTACCTTCATGTAAATTTATACATACCTTTTTTTCAACTCCATAGTTTTTTATGATGATGACAACCATCGATTTATGCATGATATTATCTTACAGAAACCTTGGATTGATGATATTTATGTATCCTGGGTTGAAGTATAGAAGATCTACATAATTGTATTACCTACATGGGCAGTAATATGTGGAATATCCAGCTATCCTGCCACAGTGATAAATTTTCAATCACATCCCTTGATGTGTTGTTTTGCATAGAGAATGATATAGATATTTGGGTAAAACAGAAGGAGATTGCAGGTCATTCACTGAACACTTTTCTGTGAACGAATGTCTCCTTTGTCATCAATTCTTACTGATATTTAATGTCACATTTAATGTTTTAAAAGGAACCTGTATAGATGAAAAGCTCAATTATATTACAGTTAGTGCAAGTCCAAAATCCACCCATGAACTTACACTCCAGCATTCAATTGGCTGGTAGGTACCTGTGTGCTTTATGAGAACTTGTGATATATTAACTTTTGTTTATATGTTTTTTAATATCTTTTTTTGTAACAATAAGAGAAAAAGCATACAATGAAGAAAGACAAATCACAGGCACAAAGATATTACATAAAGACATATATAAAAGTATACAACAGCATATTTGAGTAAACATAACAATTACAGAAGAGAACAAGGACACTTGGTAAGATGGTATGCAGTCGGGAAACAAGCTGCCTTAATACCGACAGCTGGCTTCCCGGCTGCTTTATCTCGGCGTGGGATAAATGACCGGCGTGTATATCTAGACGCTTGTCATTTATCCGACGCCGGGAGACAGGCGCCCGGCAACACGATCGAAGAGATGCCGGGCGTCGCGAGCGGACAGCCGTGGGGGGGAGGGTTTAGGGTTAGGGCACCCGAGGGGGACTTAGGGTTAGGCACCCCCCAGGAGGGTTAGGGTTAGGCTAGGGGAAGGGGAGGTTAGGTTTAGGCACCCCTCGGGGGACTTAGGTTTAGGCAGCGGGGAAGGGGGGGGTTAGGGTTAGGCACTTAGAGGGGTGATTAGGGTTAGGCACTTGGGGGGGAGGTTAGGGTTAGGCACCCCTAAGGAGGGTTAGGGTTAGGGGGTTAGGATAGGTTAGTTTATACTTACCTTAGGGACGATCGGGATTTCCAGCGCTGTCGGACTTCCGCTGCCGGGCTCTGCAGATCTGTCGGCCTGCCTCTGCCGGGAATCGAACTGCCGGCCATGCGGCTCCGTGATTCCATACCGATTCCAAAATGATGACTGCAGGAGACAGTATTGTTGTTGTTTCTTAATGACTTGGAAGAGAATGTAGGAAAAGGAAAGGCAGGTTGGGTACAGGATCTCGATGGTCAGGAGGCCGACAGTCAGAATCTTGACAGATTTAGCTAAGTATTATAACCCTTTCCCTAACCCACCCCACCCACAGCCTAACCCTAACCATCCCGTCCCACAGCCTATCCCTCCTGTCCTGCAGCCTAACCCTAACAGGGGCTGCCCTGTGTGGTGTAGGGGTATGCGTGTTAACGGAATCGGTATGAAATACCGATGGACGGGATGCCGGCTGTCAGTACACTGACAGTGGCATCCCGATGGTTGAAATCCCGACAGGGGAACGGTGAGTAATGGTCCCCTGTCCTAACCCTCCTTTCCTGCACCCTCATACTAACCTTCCCTACCCCGCACCCTAACCCTGCTGGTAAGTGCCTAAACCTAACCCTCTCCCTTATTGCCTAGCCCTATCCCTCCCCCATTAGTGCCGAACCCTAACCTCCCCCTTCCTGCAGCCTAACAATAAGTCCCCCTGGGGTACCTAAACCTAACCCTCTCAACCAAACCCCCCCGTGGCATTGTAGTTAGGTTCTTACCAATAGAATGCTATTTAGAAGCTAAAATCACCTGTTCTAAATAGTCTATTTATTTGGGGAATTTTCTGTCAATTTTGTAGTCGAGTTTAAATCAGACTGTTAGTAAATGACAGCATCCTGCTCTGGTCTATGATACTTCCTTTGGGCAGAGCATCACAGGCCTGCATTCTACTACCAACCGTAATCTCCCTGAAACAAGCTTTCAAAAGCAGGCAAGTATGCTATAGTTGTGTTGTCCTGCACAAACGGAAGGTGCATTTTAGGAAATCCCCTGTAAAATGACATAATCCATGTCTCATTTAATAATCATGTACCATAAAAGGAAATCCAATGTTTACACTTACAGTAGTTGCACAAACTGACAGAATTTTCTGCTTTGATCAGTGTTGTCTGATTTCTTATTATTGTATCCTACTCACAGATCCCTGCACCTCTACATGCCACTGGAATCCTAACTTCCTAATACTCAGCCATGTGCAACCAGGTAAACACAAAAGCCTATTTAGCCATCAAAATCCTCTGACTTCATGGTTGCCTTCATTTCAAGCAGCCCCCAATGTAAAATAACTCTCCACCCCCCCAGTGGCAATATCACCCCCCCACCTGGCAAAAAATACCCAGCAGTATCATCCTCCAGACGCCTAAGATGCCAGTGTCAGAACCCCCACCCCTAGTATCAATGGACCCCCAATGTATTGTACCCCCTACCCGATGTGTCACTTTAGGTATAGTTGTATATTTTTAATATATTCCTCCCACACTGCCAAATATCATTTTTGTTGGCCATAACTCATCCCCATCTGCTGAAAGATGCCCCTGTGGCATAGTCCATCCCCTCATCTTATTGCAGAGTACAGCGGAGTGTGGGGCAGGGGGGACTGATCATCAGTCTCCCCTGCTGCAGCTGATCACTGCACACACAGAGATTAGCATATTAGTACTTGGAGGGGAACTATTTTCCCCTCCTTGCACTTTTGATAAATGGTGCATGCACCTTAGGATGCCATTCACATAGCATACTGGGGTTGATTTTGGTAGTGATGGCAGTGGAGCAGGAGATCCGTTCTGCACATGTACAGGATGCATTTCCTCCATTACAGAAGGGGTACCCAACAGGATGGCATGGTCGCATGGAATGCGACTGTGTTAGCTAAGACCCTGCTGGCTATGGTCACAGCCCATTGTGGAGTTCATTTAGAATGGACATATGCATCTTTTATGTGAAATACACATTTTCGTACATTTGCGCAAATAAGTCTAAAGCTTCTATCCATTCGCATATGCAGCCGCCCAGTAAAAACCACAACTACTATGTGATCCCACAGTCCCCGACACCAGAAAACAGTGGCGGTTCCCACCTTCCTCCTGTGGCTTCTATAGTAAAAGCAGTAATGGCTTACCATTAGAAGCACTTTCTGCTAAGCACACTTCAGATAGGCAGTCTGAGGGGAAGGAGTTCCCCCTACCGGGGACTGCCACTCTGGTCTGCCATTACAGATAGAGTGCTTCCAATGGGAAGCTTCTTCTGGTTTTATTATAGCAGCCCTATTCGGCTTCTAGGGGCTGCAGCTGATGCCAAGACTTGTGTGGGTTTATTTCCCTGCTACTTTTTTGTGCATACGCAATAGATAGGGGCCAGGCTGTGACCAAGGCGAGGGGATGCTGCAACCGTATAGCCCCCACCACAGAAGGCAGGTAAGAACTGCCGCTGCTTATGACTCCTTATGTTTAGAGAGGTGAAACATTGGAGGGAATGACCGCGCAAGCATAGACCTGGTATATAAAGGGCATAAATGCAACTTAGCTAGATCAGAACACAGATGTATAAGTGCCTGACAGCAGACATGTATCTTGTTAGAGCTCAAGGCCAGGTAGAAAATACTGTACACAATGATGAAGATGTTCCGCAGCTGCTTCTGATTGGCTGAATGCTTTTTGATCTAACACTGATAATATGTAAATTATTTTTGTGGCTGCTGCAGTCTATATTTAGATTTGGACCGTGGCTGGAAAAAAGAACCCATCTAATTTTTGTTTCAGACAATTATCTTTGTATATGTGTATCAGAGAGTGTTTACAGCAGGGGTCTTAACCTTTAAGACAGTGTGGGCCACATTAAAAAATTCACCGAAGCCCGAGGGCCGCTAAGCTATACTGCAGTATTTAGACCCTGCCCCCTATTCACACAATTATGTCCCATAACTGCCCCTTCCTACAATTTTAATTAGTTCACAGAACGGCACTCATCCTCCCACAATTATAATTATACCCCATAACTGTCCCTCCTACTCCATTAATTATGTCCCATAACTGCCCCCAGTAGTGCCCTTTATACAGTGCCCCAGTAGTGCCCCTTATACAGTGCCCTCAGCAGTGGTCCCCATTATTCAGTGCCCCCAGTAGTAGTCCCCCCATGCAGTGCCCCCAGTAGTACCCCTTATATACTGCACCCAGTAGTAGTCTCCCTATGCAATGGCCCCAGTAGTGGTCCCCATTATGCAGTGCCCCCACTTGTGCCCCTTATATAATGCCCCCAGTAGTAGTACCCCCCTATGCAGTGCCCCCAGTAGTGGTCCCCCCATGCAGTGCCCCCAGTAGTAGTCCACCTTATGCAGTGCCCTCAGTAGTGGTCCCCATTATGCAGTGCCATTAGCAGTCCCCCCTATGCAGTGCCCCTTATACAGTGCCCCCAGTACTAGTGCCCACTTGCAATGCCCCCAGTAGTAGTCCCCCCTATGCAGTTCCCCCAGTAGTGTGCCTTATATTGCATCCCAAGTAGTGGTCCCCCCTATGCAATGCTCCCCAGTAGTGGTCCCCCCTATGCAGTGCCCTCAGTAGTGGTCCCCATTGTGCAGTGCCATTAGCAATCTCCCATATGCAGTGCCCCTTATACAGTGCCCCCAGTAGTAGTCCCCCCTATGCAGTGCCCCTTACATATATTGGACAAATACACACAAAAAAACCCCCCACTTACCTGAATCCCCGCACCTGCCACTGTCCGCTCCTCCATTCGATGTCATCAAGGCCCGCTCTGCACTAAGGGAGAGATGTCAAGACATCTCTCCCATCACCCACTATGGGAGCCAGAAGTGGGAGCTCATGAGTGAGCTCCAGTCCGGCTCCTGCAGTGGGTGCAGCAGCCAGCGAGAGTCTGTCTCACTCTCATTGGCTGCCAAAACAAACAAACTGCAGCCGGCGGTGTGTTTGTTTCTGTGTTGTGTGGACTGCACTCAGGGCCTGATTCAGAGCCGGACGCTCTGACAAGAGCGCTCGCTCTTAATCAGGGCCTTCCTACCTAAAATTGGAGCGGCCTCCTGGCCGCTCGCATAGCTGTGGGTGACCACCCACAGCTATAGCGAGCGGCCAAAAAGATGGTCGCGATAGTCAAGACCATCGCGACCATCGGGCTTGCGACGAGACCCTGCGGTAGGGTCTCGCTGCCGCAAGCCCAGGAGTGCTTTTGGCTCTATCAGAGCCAAAAGCACTCCCACTGACATCACTAGTGATGTCAGTGGGGCCGGCCCCAGATGGTAGGCGTTCCCATGGGAATGCCTCCTTCTGGGCAGCAAAGCCCCTGGCACGCCCACCAAAGGGGGCATGCTGTCACTCACCATTGACAGCACGCCCCCTTTGGTGCGAGACGGCTTGGCCGTCGCTATGCGGGTCTCGCGCATGCACACGACGGAGCTCCCTCCATCGTGCGCATGCGCACTAGGGCACCATCGACCCACTTGCGAGCGCTCATGAGCAGGTCTGAATCAGGCCCTCAGTGTGGTCCGCAGTACACTAACCATCGGTGGCCCACAGGGAACGGCTCTGCGGCCACAGGTTGAAGACCTTGGTTTACAGAGTGCAGGGAACCATTCAATTCAGATGATGGGGAAGAGGGATGTTGGGTTGTTTTTTTTACTTTGATTGCAGCTGCCTGCCAATGCCGTGTGATCAAGTTTTGTTTGTGAAGAAAAGACCTGGCACACGTGATGTCCTGATGTCACACCGCACCGCTGAAGAGAGGACAGAGTAGACGCGGCCCACGAGAGCACTGCAGTAACAAGCTAAGAAGGGGGATTGGGGGCACTGAAGGGGGCCTGCCGGGGCTGGCTGGAGAGTGGGGACTTAAAAGCAGTCTGCTGGGGTTGGCTGGGGAGTGGGGTACATAAAAGGCTGGGGCTGGCTGGGTAGTGGGGGCACAGAAGGAGGCCTGCTGGGGCTGGCTGGGGAGTGGGAATTTAGAAGTGGGCCTGGCTGGGGTAGTGGGAGCATAAAAGGCTGGAGAGTGGGGACATAGAAGGGGGGCTGCTGGGGTTGGCTGGGGAGTGCAGACATAGAAGGGGGCTGCTGGGGCTGGCTGGGAAGTGGGCTCTTAGAAAGGGTCTGCTGGGGCTGGCTGGGGAGTGGGGACATAAAAGGCTGGGGAGTGGGGATGTTGAATGGGGGCTGCTGGGGCTGGATGGGGAGTGGGGACATAGAAGGGGGTCTGCTGGGACTTGCTGGGGAGTGGAGACATAGAAGGGGGCTGGCTGGGGACACAAAAGGCGGACTGCTGGGGATGGAGACACAGAAGGGATGCTGCTGGGGATAGGGACACAGAAGAGGGGCTGGCTTGGGATACAAAAGGGGGACCACTAGGGATGGGGACACAGAAGGGGAGCTGGCTGGTACTAGGGACACAGAAGGATGGCTGCTGGTGCTGGCTCTGGACACAGAAGGGTGGCTGCTGGGGGTGGAGACACAGAAGGGCAGCTGCTGGAGCTGGGGACACAGAAGGGGGGGTTGGCTGGGGACACAGAAGGATAACTGCTGGCAATGGGGACACAGAAGGGGAACTGCTGGGCATGGACACACAGAAGTGGGGCTGTTGGAGCTAAGGCTGGAGTTGCAGAAACACGGAGGGAGGGTGCCCTGCATTTATTACACTTTTAACACAATCAGAGATGCCAAGCAGCTCCCCCTCCCTTAGCTACCCTGTTCCTCAGCAGTGTCACATCAGGGCAGGCTGATGTGAGCGATACTGCAGGGGCGTTAGTTTGAAGGTAAGCAGTTCGCTGGTGCTTCCCGTGGCGATGTGAGGTGAATATTGAAGGAAGGGTTAGGGTGCTGTGATGGGATGAATAATGTAGGAGGGGAGTGGGGGTTGGGAGGGGGGTTGTGCTATGATACAATGAAGGGGGGAGAGTGCATTGAAGTGGGGGAAGTGCTGTGAAAGGAAAACATTGAAGGGGAAGGGAAGGGGTGCTGTGTCCAGACCTGTCTACTGATTCTCTCGCCCTGTCACCCACAACATCTGCCCCACATACATTCACCTTATCATCTACCAGACCTGTCCCTGCACACTTACCCTGTCACCTTCCAGACCTGTCCCTGTACACTTACCCTGTCACCTACCAGACCTGTCCCTGCACACTTACCCTGTCACCTACCAGACCTGTCCCTGTACACTTACCCTGTCACCTATCATACCCATCTTCGCACACTTACCCTGTCACCTACCATACTCATCTCCTGTCATCCACCAGACCGGTATCCAAAGACTCTCTGACCCTGCCAAACACCAGACCTATGCCACCCACGGCTTCTGCTACTAAAAGGTTAGGTCATTCATCTATGAGAGGGCTGGGGTGTATTTTTTTTTCCTGTGATCGGCCAATGTGTTTGTTTTATTCCTGTGAGGTTGATTTTTTTTTTCCTATGGTGGCAAATGTGTTTATTTTTTCCCATGAGGAGCAATGTGTTTGTTTTTTTTCCTGTGGAAGCCAATGTTGTGTGTTTTTTAATATTAAAAATAGCAATAGTATTAATTATGGAGGTGGCAGTGAAGGGGGGAGTGCTGTGTGGTGGACAATGAAAGAGCGAGGGTGGACAGTGGGTGCTGTTAAGGAGCGGGTGCTGTTAGGGAGTGAGGGAGTCAATGAGTGAGCTGTGAGGGGTCAGTATTATATGGAAGGAACTGGCAGTGACACAGCTGTGGAGGGGGCAATCAGGGAAATATACAAGGGCAATGAGACACCAACGGAGGGGGTAATCAAAGCGATATGGAGGGAGGGGCCAATGAGACAGCTATGGAGGGGGCAGTAATATAGATATGGGCAGGGAGAGGGCAGGCTGGCAGTTGCAGATTCAGGAGGAGGGACCTAAATAATTTGACACTTTTAAATGCAGGTATTTATTCCCCATCTCTTTTCCAGACAGGTCTGAAACTTTCCAAAATTTAGACAACTACCAACGGAGCTTAGAACACCAGCTGGCAGGTAGGAAATAAATTATCTTGCCCTTGGTTATTGTATGCCCTCAGCATGATGAAAACGAGGACATGGCTCGTGGGTATGGCATCCCTGTGAGGCCATGCCCTTGCTATGAGGACACACCCACTTTCCCAGATGCTTGCGCACCTGCGGTGCGCACAAAACCCCGCCCACCTCACACCTTCCCATCGTGGTAAACCCCTTGTCAGTTTGTTCTGGATCTGCCCCTCCCTACAATTTATTTGGTACATCTGTTTCTGTCTTGTTGAAATAAAAGAGCTTTATCAGAGTGTGATATAGTTACTTTGGGCTTGATTCAGAGCCGGACGCTCTGACCAGAGCGCTCGCTCTGAATCAGTGCCCTCCTACCTTAAAATGGAGCGGCCTCCTGGCCGCTCGCATAGCTGTGGGTGACCACCCACAGCATATGCGAGCGGCCAAAAAGATGGTCGCGATGGTCGGGCTTGCGTCGAGACCCTTGTAGTAGGGTCTCGTTGCCGCAAGCCCTGGAGTGATTTTGGCTCTATCAGAGCCAAAATCACTCCCACTGACATCACTAGTGATGTCAGTGGGGCCGGACTCAGACGGTAGGCGTTCCCATGGGAACGCCTCCGTCTGGCAATCACGCCCCCGGCACGCCCCCTAAAGGGGGCGTGCTGTCAGTCACCATCGACAGCACGCCCCCTTTAGTGCGAGACCCATAACGACGGCTTGGCCGTCGTTATTCGGGTCTCGCGCATGCGCACGACGGAGCTCCCTCCGTCGTGCACATGCACATTGGGGGAACATCGACCCGCTTGCGAGAGTCCTGTGCTCGCGAGCGGGTCTGAATGACCCCCTTTGTTCATTTACAATTCGCTTTTTTGCCTGATTTTGTAAGTATGTGAGTATTTATTAAGCATTATACAATACATGCCTGTTTTATGCATGTTAAGCTTTATAATCCTATTCATTGTGATATGACAATGGAGCAGTTATATTTTGTGCAACCCCTCTCAGATTGGCCAGGTTATCTGTGTTCATAGAAATAATTTATGTTACACTAGCTACTGTCTCATGCATATAGATGATCACATTCAATAATACAGGGATGGAATGTGTCTAGCGCTTGTAAAGGGTTAAACACGGACTGAATGTGCTACGCTTAATTACCCCCAGTAGACTGACTATGGACCTGATTCAGAGATGGACGGATTTGCAGAGATGCACACAAGCGGTTCTGATGCAAATACAGGATGAGGTTTCAGAAAGCTCCTTGCTCCATTTGCGATCCTAGCACTGTGACTGACATCTCAGGCTGGGATCACCATCGCAACCATCATGACCATTTGGTTAGGCTGTGGGAGCTGAGGATTCCTGCGGCCGGACCTGGTGTTGGTCATGTTACAGGCCAGGAATCTGTGTCCACCGACACAGACCCTTGCCACGTCCCTACAAGAAAACGGGGGCGAAATGCCCCTTTTCCAGGAACGGTGACCAGCCATGCCCCCCAAATGCTGCAGCATGTTAATCATACTGCGGCTTGGGGGGGGGCTGCAGGCATAATCACAGGATCCATTGAGCACATGCGCAGAATGGGTCCTGTGCAGACCTGGAAACATCGGAGATGTACGTTTATTGTCAAATGAACGTACATCTCTGAATCAGACCCTATGCTCCCTCCAGCTTCTCTCACTTTAACTAAGATGGAAGGTATATCAAGTGGGATGCAAATGTTTTCTCTTAACCAGGGCACTCAACATTTAGTCGGCTCTCTGAAATATGGAGTGCCGGCTGTGTTTTAAAAGCTCGGGTTGGCCTGTGTGCAGCGGGACCCCCACCCTGTAATGGCTCCCTTTATACCTGTTAGTTACCGATGGTGCCATCTTTTTCGTGATAAAAGATGGCGTTTGTGCACAGTGCCAGGGTCATTGATAGGTTACTCTGATTGTTTCATCACTTTAGAATGCCACATTTTTCTTGTCCAAAAATTACGTTTTAACCTGACACTGCCTTAAATGTTCACTTTAGTGACCACATGCTTCTCTGACCTATAGCTATATCAGATGCTGTTATATGTTTGATGGTTTGCAAAAAAACCCATATCAAAATGCAAAGGATACCAACCCTGAGATATTACATTTTCAGACAGCAATTAAAAAGCAAGGTAGATGCTATATATTTAGTGTACAAAATAGTATGTACTTTGAATGAAAAATGCAAAGATTTTGGTTTCCATTTTTTTCTGGACTGCTCTATGAACCTATAAAAATCCTTTGTGAACACATAATATAAAACGTCAGGCCACAAAATATTTGCTTTGGCATTTACCATGCAGAATGCATCAATATCCCAAAACGTACATTATTTAAGCATAGCTCTGGTACCATAAAATTTTACAGCTCTGCACAGGAAGATTCATAAGCACAATATAACAGAAGGCTGTGTTTTCACTCTGCTAAAGGAATAATTTAAATTAAATTTTTGCATAATGCTTGTTTATTTCAGCAGTCATCTTTGGATATCTCATCTATTATTGCTCGGTGAAAGCTGAAAAAAAAATTTGGTAAAAGATTTAAATCTAGCTTTATGTTTACGTTGCACATAGTGCAATATAGCTGTAAGGAGTCTTCTATATTTATGCTATTGTAATAGCGTGTATTATTTTCTACTGAACTAAGCACAGTGCAGTAAGGTTATAGTCATGCTTGCCTACTTTTTAAAAATAATCTCAAGGAGATTGTGAAGGTAATACCAAGGCTCAGTCTAAACCATTACTTTTGTTGGGGAAAATCCCGGTGGGCCGATTGGTCTGTGGGGCCGCTTTTCAACTGTGGCCCCGCCTCTTGAATCGCGTCACCTGGCTGTAATTTTTTTTTTCACATGAGAGGCAGCCCGGCTGTCAGCTCCCTGTGGCCCGCCTCTATCGCAGGAAGAGGCTTTGCCGCTTTGCAGAAGGGAGCTATGTCAGATGCCGGGTGCCAGCACGTGACCTGGGTGAGGGAAGAGTGCTCAGGTACTGGTCCGCGGCCGGCGGTGGCATGTGGGGTAAGTTACAGTACTTGCCAGCCAAGCAGCCAGCCAGAACCCACACAACCCGCTCAGTCAGCAGATCCTTAACTGCAGAGAGGCTCCAGGCTGGAGAGGTGCTCTTCCTGCAGCTGCTGCTGCCGGCTGCTGCTGCACCTGTCACACTGTATGACAGTCAGCGGCAGTCTGCAACAGAGAAGAGCAGCTCTTCAAAACCTCACCCCTTGCTGTTCCCCCTCCTGGCTGGGTCCTCTCTCCTCTCCTTCCCGCTGCTGCGCTTCACTCCACCTGACCACTCCTGGAAGTAATGGAACAGGCTTTGAGCCTTGACGTTAGGCACTGGGCCGAGCCAGGGGCCACAGACATCTGTGGGGGTTGCTATGTGTGCCCAGTAAAAGGGGAGAAGGGCAGGGTGTTGTTAAGTGTGTACAGTATGAGAAGTGCCGAAGGAGGGGGTGCCAAGTGAGCCCAAGAAGGGGGTAGTTCTGTTCTGGCACTGTCCTGTTCCTGTGTCCTCGTTTTGTCTCCTCTATCCTGGTGCTGTCACCTCTGTCCTACCCTGCCCTATGTCCTGCCACTTCTCTCCGGCCCTGTGACTTCTGTCCTGGTCCTGTCACCTCTGTCCAGCCCTGTCAATTCTATCCTGGTCCTGTCTCCTCTGTCCTGGTGCTGTCACCTCTGTCCTACTCTGCCCTATGTCCTGTCACCTCTGTCCTGGTCCTGTCACTTCTGTCCTGGTCCTGTCACCTCTGCACTGTCCCTGTCACCCTTTTCTGCTGTCCCCACTATTCTGTCTTGGCCCTGGTACTCCTTTCCCATCTTTTCTTGCCCAGTCACCTCTATCCTGGCCCTGTCACCCCTCTTTCCTGGTCCCTCTGATCTGTCTTGTCCCTGTAATCTGTGTCTCCTCTTTCCGTGCCCTGTCCCTTCTATCCTGGTCCTGGCCTTGTACCTTCTATCTTGGTCCTGTCAATGCTGTCCTGGCCCTGTCACTTCTGTCCTGGTCTTATCACCTCTTTCCTGTCCCCTCTGTTCTGTCTTGGCCCCGTAATCTGTGTCTCCTCTTTCCTTGCCCTGTTACCTCTATCCTGGCTCTGGCCCTTCTGTCCTGGTCCTGTCAATGCTGTCCTGGCCCTGTCCATGCTGTCCTATCCCCACTATCATGTGCCAGTAACCTCTGTCCTGGCCCTGTCACCTCTGTTCTGTCTTGGCCCTGTCACCTGTGTCCCCTCTTTCCTTGCCCTGCCACCTCTATCCTAGCCCCTCTGTCCTGGCCCTGTCACCTCTGTCCTGCTATTATGTGCTATGGCAGGAGGATGGTGCTGGGGAGAAGCAGGATAATTGCGCTGGGGAGACGCAGGATGATGGTGCTTGGAAAACTGCAGGATGGTTAAACTGGGGAGACGCAGGATGATATCATTGGGGACACCCAAGGCGATATTGCTGGAAACCCACATAGAGGATGGTAGGACCACTGGTACTAATAGAAGAAAAGACTGGGGGACAGTAATCATCAGTAAGACAACAATTCTAATGAATCCATATTACTGATGCAAATGGAACCAAATTAGCAAATATATTTAATTAATATAAATTGTTTAATATGGGAAAATCACATTTGTCCTGCCCCAAAACTTCTGTTACTATCTGGTTGAACTTATGTTGCATGATGATGACATTGGCTTTATTACCGCACAAACAGGCGACTTCCAGACCATGTGATCTCCTGCATGAAAAGTAAATACCGACTCAAGACACTGCCTGTTCAGGGAGGATCAATTTCTTCAAGGTTCCCTTGTTGCAGAGAAATCATGTAGGTAAGAAAATACTCATTCATATGCTCGCTATGCTTATTCACTGGAGAGAGGGACTGTGGGTATGGCTATCAGCTCCTGGAGCTGTGGGCATGCCCCTAACATGACAAAAATGGGGGGAGTGGCTTGCGGGCATGGCATTTCACATTAGGCCACACCTCCTGCTACAATGCCACACCCCCTTTTAGGTCTGGCGCCTACAGTGCGTACACATAGGGCCACTTTCAGACTTTTTTCCAGGGCCACTTTAAATTCCCAATCCGCCCCAGGTGGCATGACATGATCTGTTCAAGGGGCATGTCTAATCCCACTCATAGACACATCTAGTGCCACCCACATAATTATCTATCTACTTTTTTCCCAAAAACTAGGGAAAATTACCCCTGACTGGAGTCGGACCACCATGAAATTGTATTTAAAAATGGAAATATATATTTAGGGAACAGGAGGGAGGACACCACCACAAGTTGGCTCCTAGAGAATATATACATACAAAGTACTGCTTCATACTTAGGGCTCTATTTATAAATCTTTTTTTACTAAAATAATGTGACAATACTGTGCTCTGCCTGTCAGAAATCTGACAGGCAGAACAGAGCTAGAAGCCGGCCCCTGTGATTATCTTTGTGGTCTAAATAGACCACAAGCTGGTCACTTAAAAAAAAAAAAAAAAACCCTCAATCACTTACCTGCATCCAGGGACCAGTGATCGGTGCTCTGTGAGGTCCTATGGGACTCTGGTCAGCTGGTGGGGCTTCTGCTTAGAGCAGCTGACCAGGGTCGCATTGCAGGAGCCCAGAGTTGAGACCTGCTGACCGGAGGCATGATGCCTCTCGCTGCATTACCATCAGTGGCGTAACTAGGGGAGGGTCAGCTGGAGCTCGTGCTCTGGGCGCCAACAAACATGACGCCGGTGGTACCTGGTAGTATACATGTACTACCCGGCGGCAGTGTGTTTGTTTTAGCAGCCAATGAGAGTCAGACAGACTCTCATTGGCTACTGCACCCACGTCCGGAGCCGGGCTGGAGATCACTTATGAGCTCTGCCTTCCGGCTTCTGCAGTGGTTGATGATGTCTCTCCCATAGTGCCGAGGAGCGGACAGCAGCAGACACAGAAACGGGGATTCAGGTAAGTATTGTTTTTTGTTGTTGTCTGTGTATATGTAAGGGGCACTACATAATGGGGACCACTACTGGGGGCACTGTATAAGGGACACTACTATGGGCACTGCATAATGGGGACCACTACTGGGAGCACTGCATAGGGGGGACCACTACTGGGGGTACTGTATTAGGGGCACTGTATAAGTGGCACTACTGGGGCACTGTAAAAGGGGCACTACTGGGGGCACTGCATAGGAGGACCACTACTGGGGGCACTGTATAAGGGTCACTACTGGGGGCACTGCATAGGGGGACCACTACTGGGGGCACTGTATAAGGGGCACTACTGGGGGCACTGCATAGAGGGGACCACTACTGGGGCAGTGTATAAGGGACACTGCATTGAGGGGACCACTACTAGGGGCACTGTATAAGTGGCACTACTGGGAGGACTGTATAGGAGGACTACTACTGGGGGTACTGCATAGGGGGCACTGTATAAGGGGCACTACTGGGGGC
The DNA here is from genome assembly GCA_031769625.1 of Taudactylus pleione. Taxonomy (NCBI): domain Eukaryota; kingdom Metazoa; phylum Chordata; class Amphibia; order Anura; family Myobatrachidae; genus Taudactylus; species Taudactylus pleione. Next base: position 3,536,523 of record JAUIMM010000005.1, read on the forward strand.
ACTGTATAAGAGGCACTATGAGGGGCACTGCATAGGGAGGACCACTACTGGTGGCACTGTATAAGGGGCATTGCATAGAGGGGACCACTACTGGGGGCACTGCATAAGGGGCACTAGTGGGGGCACTGCATAGGGGGTCCACTACTGGGGGCACTGTATAAGGGGCACTACTGGGGACACTGTATAAGGGACACTGCATAGAGTGTACCACTACTGGGGTACTGCATAAGGGGGACCACCACTGGAGGCATTGCATAGGGGGACCACTATTGGGGGCACTGTATAAGGGTGCATTACTGGGTCACTACATAAGGGACACTGCTACTGGATACATTGCATAAGGGGCACTACTACAGTGGGCATTGCAAGAGGGGCGGTTTTATTGAGGGCATTAAGGTGAATATGGAATGGAAAGAAATGTTCCCAAAGTGATGAGAAACAGTGGTGTGGCATGTGGCCACACCCTTTTTTTGCGCACAAAGCAAACCATGGTAAGTCACTGATCGGGACTACTCAAAAGGGGGCAAGGCCTTGTGCCTTTGAGGCCATTTTGGGGGTGTGGTTGCATGTCATGCCTCTGTTAATCATCATGCTGGGGGCTTGCCCAATGCTACAGGGGCTGCTGGCAGCCATCAGCCTCTCACAGCACATCCATTCATAGCTACTCTGCTTTGCAGTACAATGTGTGACAGAGTGTTCCCCAACCGCCGCCCACCGGCGGGACACTGGGGCCCCATAAGTAGGACAGCGGGAAAGTGCCGGAAAATTGGTACGGTTGGGAGGTATGCACTAACAACTCTCATAATTAAATGATATGGGTTTGACTTTAAAATAAGAAATGCGGATGTCACGAGTCAAATTGTGTGATGACACACAGCGCCGCAGCGGTTATTCCCTTCTCATAGTCAGACAAGTGTCCAGAAAATCAGTGTCATTGGTGGAGGCACTGGCAGATGCTCTGACAGTGTGCAGTACAGAGTTTTGTTTATTACTCAAATCTAGGGCATATACAATTGGGCGCGAGGTATAGCAATTTAAAAACCTTGAGCACCTTGCGTCCAATTCTGGAATACCGCGGGTATGCGCGCTCCCACTACCCACGGTATTCAATTAACAAAATAGCGGTTGCGGGGTTTTCAGCTCTGAAAACTCCGCCCCGCGTAAAATAACATAAAAAAACAAAAACACCTACCTGGCAGAGGGGACTGCTGGGAGTCCCGGGGGCTGATGGGAGCAAGGGCTGCTGGGAGATGTAGTTCTCCCAGCGCCCATTCCGGGGGGGGTCACACACACTCATGCACACACATACACACATACACCACACACTGACATACTCACCCTGCTGCAGAAGAGCCGGCTCCCGACGCTGGATGCAGAAGAAAATGCAGAAGACAGCGCTGAGGAAGGTGAGTAATTAAGGACTAATTAAGCTAATTTTATACTTCCAATCAGTGCTCGAAGTGGTAATTTAGAGGTGGGGGTATGGAGATTGAATCTTCCCCCCCCCCATGGGCCCCTGCTTCCATATCACTCTATTGTACTTCTAACCCCCCCACACACACACACTTCTCCCTGCCTACTCCCCTCTCTCACACCCTGCCCTTACTGATTCCCTCTCTCTTTCACCCCCTACAATAGCTAGCCTGCCTCTGTCTGCCCCTCTCTCTATTCCCTCTCTCACATCCTCCCCTCTCTCTAATTCCCTCTTACCTGCGCTGCTGGAGTGGAGCCACCGGGATCCGCGGGTCTTCCCTCCAGTTTATCTGGCTCCGCTGCGAGCCAATGAGAAGCTGCCATTTGGCAGCTTCTCATTGGCGCCGCTGCGAGCCAATGAGAAGCTGCCATTTGGCAGCTTCTCATTGGCTGGCGGCTGCGAGCCCTGTAATTGGCTGGCGGCCGCGAGTCCCGCGATTGGCTGGCGGCTACGAGCCTCGTGATTGGCTGGCAGCCGCCCAGTACGTGGTGCTTACAGTGCAGCCGGGACCAGGTACTTTGTCCCGGCTACATGTCAGCGCCTCCACTGCCCCGATTGAGATGTGTCCCCTGCGGGACACATCTTAACACATTGCCGCCGCTGTTCCAGCGCTGGGATCCCATACTGGATCCCAGCGCTGGTGCATTCTTTTCTACATCTAAAACGAAGTGGGGCCGGGAAGTGGTGGTATGTCATACCGCCGTATACCGCCCCACTTCGACCACTGCTTCCAATTGCTTAATTAGTCCTCAGGGGGGTGCCGCGGGGGTGTCAGAGCAAGTCCCTGTGATTTTTCCTTTAATCAGCGATTTTAGGATAATTCACGCTTGCTCAGGAGGTGCGTGAAAAAAAACCACCCAGTACGTGTTTTTAAAAAAAATACGCACCTAATAGAATAGCAAAAAACCCGCACCTACAGGAAAAACCTTGCAGGTGCGGGTTTTTTGCTATTCTCACACACAATTGAATATGCCCCTTAGACTGATGCCTTAATGTTTAAACACTTCATGCCCAATTTAGCATGCAATATGCCCTTAACAGTTGTAGTTATCAATCTGTTTAATTTTTCGGTTTCATACTATTCAAATGACTCAACAGCCGTTCAACATTTGCATTAGAAAAGGGCAAACTTAGTAAATACTAGGGGTGTGCACCGGCCACTTTTCGTGTTTTGTGTTTTGGTTTTGGATCTGGATCTTTCTTCGTGTTTTGGATCTGGATTGGTTTTGCCAAAACCACCCTTCCGTGTTTTGGGTTCTGGGTTTTGTGTTTTGGATCTGTATTTTTTTTTAAAAAAGCATAAAAACAGCTAAAATCACAGAATTTGTAGGTTTTTCTGCTCCTATGCTATTATTAACCTCAATAACCTTAATTTCCACTCATTTCCAGTCTATTCTGAACACCTCACACCTCACAATAGTGTTTTTATGTCCAAAACGTTGCACCGAGGTAGCTGGATGACTATGCTAAGCGACACGAGTGGGCGGCACAAACACGTGACCCATCTAGGCGTGAAACTGCAGTGGCAGACAGGATGGCAGTTTGAAAAACTAGGCCCCAAACTGTACATAATGCAAAGAAAAAAAAGAGGTGCAAGATGGAATTGTCCTTGGGCCCTCCCACCCACCCTTATGTTGTATAAACAGGACATGCACACTTTAACAAACCAATCATTTCAGCGCCAGGGTCTGCCACACAACTGTGGCTGAAATGATTGGTTCGTTTGGGCCCCCACAAAACAAGCTGGCAATTAATGTGTCCCTGCACAAACTGGCTCTATGGAGGCAAGATGTCATCCTCATCCTCCTCATCCACCGATTCCTCACCCTCTTCAGTGTGTACATCCTCATCCTCACAAAGTATTAACTCGTCCCCACTTGAATCCACCACCACAGGTCCCTCTGTACCTTCTGGAGGCTGGTCTCCCTGGAAGAGCTGATAATTCATTTTGATGAACATCATCTTCTCCACATTCTGTGGAAGCAACCTCCTACGCCTTTCGCTGACAAGGTTCCCGGCTGCACTAAACACTCTTTCGGAGTACACACTGGAGGGGGGGCAACTCAGGTAAAATAGAGCCAGTTTGTACAGGGGCCTCCAAATTGCCTCTTTTTCCTGCCAGTACAGGTATGGACTGTCTGCCATGCCTACTTGGATGCTGTCACCGATGTAATCCTCCACCATTCTGTCAATGGTGACAGTATCATATGCAGTGACAGTAGACATGTCAGAAATTGTTGCCAGGTCCTTCAGTCCGGACCAGATGTCCAAACTTGGTCCTGCCTGTCCTGCATCACCGCCAGCGGGTTGCTTAGGATACCTAAGTTTTTTCCTGGCAGCCCCAGTTGCAGGAGAAAATGAAGAAGGAGCTGTTGACGTGTCACGTTCCGCTTCAGCTGACAGTGTGTTCACCAGCAGGTCTTTGCACCTCTGCAGGCTTGTGTCGGCCGGAAAGAGAGACACCACATAGGCTTTAAACCTAGGATCGAGCACGGTGGCCAAAATGTAGTGGTCTGATTTCAACAGATTGACCACCCTGGAATCCTGGCAAAGCGAATGAAGGGCTTCATCCACAAGTCCCACATGCCGAGCGGAATCGCTCCGTCTTAGCTCCTCCTTCACTTTCTCCAGCTGCTTCTGCAAAAGCCTGATGAGGGGAATGACCTGACTCAAGCTGGCAGTGTCTGAACTGACTTCACGTGTGGCAAGTTCGAAGGGCTGGAGAACCTTGCACAACACGGAAATCATTCTCCACTGCGCTTGAGTCAGGTGCATACCCCCTCCTTTGCCTATGTCATAGGTGGATGTATAGGCTTGTATGGCCTTTTGCTGCTCCTCCATCCTCTGAAGCATATAGAGGGTTGAGTTCCACCGTGTCACAACCTCTTGCTTCAGGTGATGGCGGGGCAGGTTCAAGAGTGTTTGCTGGCGCTCCAGTCTTCGGCACGCAGTCGCTGAATGGCGAAAGTGGCCAGAAATTTTTCGGGCCACCCAAAGCGTCTCCTGCACGCCCCTGTCGCTTTTCAGAAAATTCTGCACCACCAAGTTTATTGTGTGAGCAAAACATGGGACGTGCTGGAATTTGCCCAGATGTAATGCCCGCACAATATTGGTGGCGTTGTCAGATATCACAAATCCCCAGGAGAGTCTAAGTGGGGTAAGCCACTGGGCGATGATTTCCCTCAGTTTCTCTAAGAGGTTGTCGGCGGTGTGCCTCTTACTGAAACCGGTGATACACAGCGTAGCCTGCCTTGTAACGAGCTGGCGTTTCTGAGATGCTGCTACTGGTGACGCTGCTGCTGTTGCTGCGTAAGGTGATACATCTACCCAGTGGGCTGTCACAGTCATATAGTCCTTAGTCTGCCCTGTTCCACTTGTCCACATGTCCGTGGTTAAGTGGACATTGTGTACAACGGCATTTTTCAGGACACTGAGGACACTTTTTCTGACGTTTCTGTACAGTCTCGGTATCGCCTGCCTAGTGAAGTGGAATCTAGACGGGATTTGGAACCGGGGACACACTACCTCCATCAATTGTCTAAATCCCACTGCACTAATGGCGGATACCGGACGCACGTCTAACACCAACATAGCAGTCAAGGCCTCAGTTATACGTTTTGCTTCAGGATGACTGCTGTCGTACTTCATCCTCCTCGCTAAGGACTGTTGGAGGGTCAATTGTTTAGTAAAAGTAGTGGTGTTCCTACTTCCTCTCTGGGATGATGAACGACTCCCAGCAGCAGCAACAGCAGCAGCGGCAGCAGTAGGCGTAGCAATGCAGGATCCTCCAGAGGAATCCCGGATAGGAGAGTCAGTCATGCCAGTGACATGGCCTGCAGGACTACTTCCGATCCTGACTAAGGAGGAAATTGACGAGGAGGGAGTTGACGGTGTGGTTTGCAGGCGCTTGGATACAACAGGACAACGGGATTTAGGTGTCCCTGGACTGCTTACGGTCTTAGCCAAAGTTTCTGAACTTGACAGTAACTTTTTATGAACGCGCTGCAGGTGCCGTATAAGGGAGGATGTTCCTAGGTGGTTGACGTCCCTACCCCTACTTATTTCACCTTTACATATGGTACATATGGCAAGACAGTTGTTGTCCGGATTTGGATAGAAATATTGCCAGACCAAAGAGGTGGAATGTTTGGTCTTCTGCCCAGGCATGACCGTGATGGGCTTTTTCATCCCACGGACAACAACTGTCTCCCCCGGAGCCTGATTTAAACAAACCACATCACCATCAGAATCCTCCTCGCCAACTTCCTCCTCAGCGCCAGCTACACCAGTATCCTCATCCTGTTGTACTTCAACAGTGACATCTTCAATTTGCATATCAGCAAGTGGACTGTGGGTGCTCCTTTCAGCACTTGCAGGGGGCATGCAAATGGTGGAAAGAGCCACCTCTTCCCGTCCAGTGCTGGGAAGGTCAGGCATCGCAACCACCACCACACTTGGACTCTCCTTGGGGATTTGTGATATCTTCTTAGAAAGCACAGTTCTTCGCTGTGCTTTTGCCAGCTTAACTCTTTTGATTTTTTTAGTGGGAGGAGGGCTTCCATCGTCATGTGAAGCTGAACCACTAGTCATGAACATACTAGGGATCGACCTTAGCCGTTCCTTGCCACTCCGTGTCGTAAATGGCATATTGGCAAGTTTACGTTTCTCTTCAGCTGATTTAAATGTCTTTTTCAAGGTCATTTTCCTGAACTTTGCCATTTGGGATTGTATGTGCCCTCTACTATGACATTGGGCATCGGCCTTGGCAGACGACGTTGATGGCATGTTATCGTCTATGTCATGACTAGTGGCAGCAGCTTCAGCACTAGGAGGAAGTGGTTCTTGATCTTTCTCTATTTTATTTTTATCGGAGAAAGTTTGGTCCTCCATTTATGTTATATCGATTTGATATATACGTGCGGCTAAACACAGAAAATAATTTTTTTTTTGGTTTGGACTGGAGTGTACTTTGTGGGTTACAGCACCCTTTAACGGTCAAGCCAGCCGGCCCTTTACTTATGACACAGGCGCACTCTTGGCACTACTTTGTTGATGCACGTGCGGCTACTGCGCACACAATTCACAAACACAGAAAATATTTTTTTTTTGGTTTGGCCTGGAGTGTACTTTCGGGGGTTACAGCACCCTTTAACGGTCAAGCCAGCCGGCCCTTTACTTATGACACAGGCGCACGCTTGGCACTACTTTGTTGATGCACGTGCGGCTACTGCGCACACAATTCACAAACACAGAAAATAATTTTTTTTTTGGTTTGGACTGGAGTGTACTTTCGGGGGTTACAGCACCCTTAACGGTCAAGCCAGCCGGCCCTTTACTTATGACACAGGCGCACGCTTGGCACTACTTTGTTGATGCACGTGCGGCTACTGCGCACACAATTCACAAACACAGAAAATATATTATTTTTTTAGCACTTGGGGGGAGCACCCCTGATGGACAGAGCACCCCCTGGACAACACTACAGCACTACTTTAGGACTGGGACACTGCACAGGACTTTGGAGTGGACACAGCCCCTATGGAGAACTGACTGCACAACACAGTCCAGCCAGCCCCTATGGACTTTGAAGTAGTGGACACAGCCCCTATTAACAACAGCAGCACAACACAGCCAGCCCCTATGGACTTTGAAGTAGTGGACAACAGCAGCACTACACTACACTACACTACACAGCCCTAACTCCCACCCTCCCTCTTCACTGTCCACAGCCGAGTGAGAAAATGGCGCCGACGCGGGTACCTTATATAGGATCCAAAACCCGCGAGACTCGGAAGGCGGGATGATGACGTTTTGCCTCGATTTCAGATCCGAGTCAGGCGGGAAAAGTCGAGCCTGACTCGGATCGGACTCGGATCGGGGGGGCTCGGGGGGGTTCGGATTTCAGAAATCCGAACCCGCTCACCCCTAGTAAATACAGCACTACTTTTTCAAGTTAGAAAAGGTAGGCTTCTGTTCAGAAATCTGCATTTCATATATAAGTTACCAATAATGCAGTACAGTTACCCCCAATCCAGGAACATTCACCAGACTTTGTTTTCACCATTCTTATTAGCAATGATACCTAAACCAATATTTTCTATTAAGCTGTCTGATTACATATAACAGTGAAGGCGGTTGTAGTGATTGTGCATTTGCAGGGACTAAAATTTCCAAGTGCTTATACATGTTTGCCTGACAGTCAAAGCTTCGCTGTAATTGAGTAACAGCCTCAGCATAAAAACTGCTCAGTAGTGTAGGTCATACTTGCCGACAATCAGTCATCTCCTTCCGGGAGGGAGCTGATTGTCGGCTAACAGCAGGTGATGTGTTCTGAAAGTTATGACACATTAAGGGCGGGGCCGCACAATTGCCTCATCGTGGCCCCGTCCCCTCTTCACAATGCTGTTATTTTTGGCATTGTGAAGCAGAGGGCAGGGCCACGATGACGCGATTCAGCGCAAACCGCATCACTGCCCCCCCTGCTGCGGGGATTTCTAGTTTATTCTGAGGGGAGGTCGTGAGGGTTGGTGGATGCTGGGAGGCTTGCCTGCCTTTCTGGGGGCCGGGAGCAGCACCCAATATTCGGGATGCTCCCGGCCAAATCGGGAAGGTGGGCAAGCCTGGTACCGGTTCTGAAGTTCTTCCTCAGGTACTCTTGTACCATCACTATCTTTCAGAGCAGCACGGGAGGAATGTGCAGCTGCATCTAAATACTCTTTGTCATGAGTAACCCTTTTCTCTTTTAGCATAGGCTCTGTTTTCATTGCAGCAGTGTTCTTATGATATTCATGCTGCATCAAACTGAGGGGTATATTTACTAAAGTGAGAGTTTTTAGAAATGGAGATGCTGTAAGACTACACATCCCAGCATGCCCTGCCACAGTTTTGCTATTTGACAATGCTAAAAATGTTGCAATGCATGCTGGGATTTGTAGTTCAACAACAGCTGGAGGGCCGCTTATTGTCCACCCCTGTTCTAGAAGATAATAGCTAGAATCTGATTGGTTGCTATGGGCGACATCTCCACTTCTAAAAATTCTCACTTTAGTAAATATACCCCATAGTGCCAAGTTTTAATCAGAATTTCAGTTTTTCTTTGCAGCCTGTGAAACATTGGTTACTTTACCTGAAACATCAAATTGTACTCTATGATCAATTCAAGAGCATAATGTTGAGCACACTACAACGATTGATCAGTCAGCAGGCAGATCTGCTGTACGTGTGGCCGATTTTTAATCTACAGTATCATACTTTCCGACATTGGAGTTTTCCTCCCCTGGAGAAGCCTGGGGAGGAGAAGCAGGTGGGAGGTGTTAGGGGAGGGGCCAGATGGGTCACGTCATTAAGCCCTGCCCCCTCGCAGCAATTTGCCGCGAATGGCACATATTTAAATAAGGGGCCAAAATGACGTGATTCTCATAGAATCGCGTCATTAGGTCGCTCCCACTACCCGCGGACCCACTGGTCCGCAAAAAAATTCTCTTAGCTCTGCCCACTTCACTAAAAAGTGGGCAGAATGCGGGAGAAGTGCCTACCCTTCTGGGGGTTCAGGGGGTTACCCAAAAATTTGGGAGCCTCCCACGACTTCTGGGAGGATAGGTATGTATGACAGTATACACTGGTGTTCCCTAACTGAGTGCCATGGCACCCTGGGGCATACTTGCCAACTGTCCCTCATTGTCAGATAGAGTCCCTGAAATAGTAGCAATCTCCCTGAAGAGTCTAGCATCCCCCTGATTGCACCTTACCCCCATTATGTAGCTGTTATATAAAAAAAACCCAGATATATACATTCAAATGGGATCATTAGTATAATATCCCTGCATTGGTAATATGGTACAATGATCCCTATGGCTACATACATTTTCTGAAAAGTAATCAATTTAAAAAAATGAATCTCAGCCAGCGCTCTGTATTTCCTGCAGCCCACCTCCAGAGTTCAGTTTCACCTTACAGATAAAAAACAGAATATATTGAAAAGTTTTAACTCAGGAAGTATGGTGCTGGATTCAAATAGTTAGTTCTCTTAAAATCATTTTTTTTCTTCTTCCAATCCTGTATCCCCTTTCTGTTCACACTTACTTGATCACGAGGAAACAAAGAACATATGTCCTTTATTTCAAATAGGCTTTATAGGGTTGGATATCCAAATTTCCGCACACTGGCTGATTCTGCAGCTATCATCCAGGTTGACTCTCCCTGTTATGTTGATTTCCAGGCTGATGATTTAAAGAAATTCAGACCCCACGGATTACAATTAAGCTCAGAAAGGACACAAAAGATATACATAGCACATCTAGTGCATTAAAAGTGATTCATTTATTTGCATATTACATATGCCAATTCCATAAAAACATAATAATGTAAGACAAATAAATAAAACAGATCGTTTCTAAAAATCCCCCTTTGCTAGCGTACCGGATAAGGTGGCTCACAATAAGATGAGCGTTTTAAGCCAAATAGATGTAATATTCTCGGGAACGACTTTACGTCATCACCTTACTGTCCCACACTCTCCGGTCAGTTGGACTTGCTTCACTCTCTTAGGGGTTACTTCCACCTGCCGACGCGTTTCTACCAAAGCGGTCTTTCTTAAGGCACAGGTGGAAGCTAATGACACAGGGTTTTATCTATGTAGAAAACTCCTTCCGGATATGCTCACTTGCATAGGGTTTACACTTTAAAAATACATACTAATTTAAGTTTAAGCATACACTATTTACAAAAAAACATTTTAATTCAAAGTCGGCGTTTAGGCCATCTCTCCCCAAAGTGCCCAAATCATAGATCCACTTCATCTCTGCAGTTGCTAAAGCGGCTTCTATATTAATAATAATAATAATAATAATAATAATTTTATTTATATAGCGCTTTTCTCCTAAAGGACTCAAAAGTGCTTTACATTTGCCTTTACAGTACAACATACAAAATAAGCTTAAACAAGGGACATTAGTGAAATGCTTGGGTGAAGAGGTAAGTCTTGAGTCTATTTTTGAAGGATTCTAGAGTGGAGGCCTCTCGAACTGTGCGGGGAAGTGAGTTCCATAAGGTTGAAGCCCCAAAACTGAAAGCTCGACCCCCAGACGAATTCCAGGAGATTCTAGGTACTGTTAATAGTCCTTCGTCAACAGATCGCAGTAATCCAGTGGGACGGTAAGGAAACAGAAGCTGCTTTAGGTACCTTGGGCCATGGTCATGTAGGGCTCTGTAAGTTAGTAAGCCAATCTTGAAAACAATTCGCCATCTGACAGGCAGCCAGTGAAGGGAGTAGAGAGTGGGTGTTATGTGGCTGAAACGGGGCTGGTTGGTTAATAACCTGGCAGCTGCGTTTTGTACCATCTGCAAGCGGTGGTACAAGCGGCGGTCCACTCCCAGCTTACTGTGATGCAGGGTAATTTTTCCCTATTCAGCAAGCCACTGGGTTCCAGTTTACCTTCAGCAAAATATAGGAAGACCAATATACTGGCTTGTATTCGAATGACAGAGATAAATTTATTTCAGTATTTTCTCCCTAAGGAGTCAGATACCATTATACAACAGTAGGTAATTAATTAACAGCACAATACAACTATACAAACATCACATTGAAAATTCAGTCAGTAAAAGTACACATAGGATCCCGGGGTAATTTATTTATCTGGAACACTGGATCTCCTTCGTATTTTCTGTGAAGGGGGGGAAAAGTTAATTCATATTCATCACACATCAATCCCTGCAACCCGTTAGCTACACAAGTAGTTCCAGAGTCCATTCACCTAACTGTGCACAGTAAATATTTTAAACTATTGCATGCAAGTAGTTGTTGGAGTTTGCGCAATAAAGTAACGGTGCCCGGGTTTTAATTACTCTCCCTAACGCTTAGACTTAGTAACGATGTGAACAATGGGGATTCTCCTTCCCTTCACGTTATAGTTCCTGTGTCCTGTCTCCTGTCTCCTGTTGTGTATTAAGTAGTATCTCAACTATATAGATGTTGCTGAACTGATGCCTGTGCGACTCCTGCAAAAGTTTGTTAGGTTGTCTCTAACTTTGCGGATGAAGGGTTAATCCCAGACGATCAACACGGCTAAGCTGACTTTAATGCAATTTATCGAAGTTTACAGTCACTGAAATGGCTGTCTTAGTCTAGCTCTATGCCACTTTGTGCAATGTGTTTCTACCTGCTCTCTATTTCTTTTGCTGAGAGAGGTGTTAAACAACTACTCAGTCTATTATACTTAAGCTTACTGGAGCTGGACTAAACAGGAATCACTGAAGATATTTGCAGTCCTATCTAATAACAGGCCAAATACTGACTGCATTAGTGTTTTTTTTTAACACTGTAGGGCTGCGCTGGGGCTATAAAGTCTTGTAATGGTGTTGGTGATATAGTTACTGCAATATGCAGCTGACAGACCTGCTCCGCGATTTCTGTCTTCCAGCACCCAGGACAGCGCTCGCTGCTCTGTCACTCCCCTCTGGCTGCCACTCACAGTCCAAGGGGCAGGATCAGGGGCGGTCCCGATGACGATGCCGTTTCCTGTCAGGCTCCGGATGGCTTCCTCTCCGCTCCGATACCAGGGCTCCGCACACAACGATGGCAGCCGTGACAGGCTGTGTCCCCGGCATACAGGTAAGTCCTCTCTCTCCAGGCTCTCCCCGGTTCAGCTCCGGTAAGCGCAGGACACTCTCCACTGTCCGCTTACCACAGAGTCCCACACAGCACACCCAGCAGCCCCGCGGGTGCCTCTTTTTATAACCTGGCTGTCGCGTGCGGGGCTCCTTCCCGCCGACCGCACGCGCCTGTCTCCCTATTGAGCCCCTTATCATAGACCAGAGGGAGTAGGTTTCCCCTCTGAAGTGGCCATAATGACCTGTCCCTGGCGTGTGCCTCCGTTGTGTTCCAATGCAGCCATGACGGGCTGCACCATACTTCCCTCCATGAGGGGGTCAGACAAGTGTCACTGGCAATAATTATAAAGTTCATATAATTATCTCAATCAGCATCTCCAGCTAAGAATTTCAGTGTAAATACATGAATTTTACAACAAAGCAACATACTTATTTATTTTTCTATATGACTGGCAACTTCTATGGTAAACCTTTTGTAGGTACATGAATGGGACAATAAAAATACTCTAGGGGTACCACAGGTGCAATTCTTTCGCTGGGAGTCCAAGGTAGAGGGCATTGAAGTAGTCTAGGCGTGATGATATAAATGCATGTATGACTTTAGTTAGATCTTCTGAGGGAATTAAGTGCTTGATTCTGGCAATGTTCCTCAGATGAAAGAATGAGGATTTGATTGTGGCTGATACCTGATGTTTAAGTGTCAAGCCACTATCCAGGACAACACCAAGATTCCGCACATGTTCGGTGTTTTGTAATTCTGATCCCCCAAGCGTAAGTTCTGTTGGTTGGCTATGCTGTAGCCCTGACTTGTGACCTATCATAAGGACCTCTGTTTTATCAGGGTTCAGTCGCAGCCAACTGGCACTCATCCACTCCTGGAGCTCAGCTAGGCAGCCATTTAGGGTTGTTATTGGGTTCTTTGTACCTGGAGCAAAGGACAGATACAGTTGTGTATCATCTGCATAGCAGTGGTTTACCAGGCCATGACGTCTGATTATTTCACCCAATGGTAGCATGTATACGGCAAAAAGCATGGGAGATAGTATAGAACCCTGTGGGACACCGCATGGAAGTGGCACTGGTGATGAAGAGTTTACTCCAGAAGAAACTCTCTGTGACCTGCCGGTCAGAAATGATTTGAACCAGTCCACAGAAATTTTTCAGGCGCTCAATTAGAATCCCGTGGTCCACAGTATCAATTGCTGCTGAAAGATCCAGAAGGATTAAGATTGAACAATCACCTCTGTCTCTTGCCATCAGAAGGTCATTAAGCACACATACTACATCTCCAATTTCCCTTTACTTGCTCAATAACTTTCAAACTTATAAGATCACCAATAGAGCAATTATGGCACTTTTTGAAGTGGTTTTCCACACCCTTCTTTATGTTACGAAGATGTTCTCCCATACAGACTTTTAATTGTCGGCTTGTTCTCCCCACATATTGTTTGTTGCAATTACACTGTAGCAAATATACTATATTCTAGCTATTGCATGTTGCAACACTTTTTATTTTATAACTTTTTCCTGTCTTATTAGAAACAAAGGCCCTGATTCAGAGCCGGATGCTCTGACCAGAGCGCTCGCTCTGAATCAGGGCCCACCTCCATTAATATGGAGCGTCCTCCTGGACGCTCGTATAGCTGTGGGTCACCACCCACAGCATATACGAGCGTGCAGGATGATGGTCGCGATGGTCTTGACCATCGCGACCATCGAAACTGCGAGCAAAAGCCTGCGGTTGGGTTTTTCAACCGCAAGGCCAGGAGTGATTTTGGCTCTATCAGAGCCAAAATCACTCCCACTGACATCACTAGTGATGTCAGTGGGGCCGGCTTCAGATGGTAGGCATTCCCTTGGGAACGCCTACGTCTGGCAGGCACGCCCCCGGCATGCCCACCAAAGGGGGCGTGCTGTCAGTCACCATCAACAGCACGCCCCCTTTGATTAGACACTCCGAGCAAAGGAAAGTCCTTCGCTCGTCGGGTCTCGCACATGCGCACGACGGAGCTCCCTCCGTCGTGCACATGCGCAGTGGGGACCATCGACCCACTTGCGAGCGGGCAGCCGCTCGCGAGTGGGTCTGAATGAGGGCCAAAGTCTGTTATTTTATTACTTTCTAAATGTTTTATATTTCTACAGGCTTGGCACGTGCCATATCTAAATAATCCTTTAGATATTATTGCATCCATGGTTTTCTTTTTATGGGGTTTAGCACCTCTAACCAAATGATCCCTTAAATTAGGTGGTCGTTTGTAAATAAATATGGGCTTTTTTGGCAGAAATGATTGTAATACTGGATCCTTACCCCAAATTTCCCAATGCTTATTAAAAAATGTTTCCAACTTTTTATAATCACTATTATATTTAGTCACAAATGCACATGTAAATTCTGTCTGTTTATCCTTTTTTTTTTTTCCTCTTAACATTACATCCCTTTCCATTCTCTTAACTTTCTCTAGGGTCCGAACCAATGATTCCACTTTATACCCTTTTTCCTCAAATTGTGTTTTAAGGGTATTCGCCTGATCTTCGAATATTTCTCTTTTACTACATATGGGTTAAAACTTTTCTATTTTCTAAAATATATCAGTGTGTTTTCCTAAACAAGTAGATCTAAAGCTGGCCACAGACATAGCGATGTGCGCACGATCAACCGATGTCTACGATTTGTGTACGATTTCCCTTGAAACTCACCCCGGCAGCTCTGCGCACGATCTCCACACAATCTGCACACAATTTGGTGTCCAATCTTCATATGATCTCTCCTGCATCCAGACTTTTACAGTGCATCGCCTCCTAGATTGTCAGATCTGCCCTACTGCCTGGCAGACCTGACGATGCAATGTGTGACCAGCGGGGACGTGCATCGCATTGTGATCGTGAGTAGGGGCGCCGAGAGGGGGGGAGCGGGTACAAATTACCTGGGCCCGGGCTTCCTGAGGGGCCCGGCGGGGGCCTGGGTCCGACGCTGACCCCCCTCCCTCACAGCAGCCCAGCATGTGCTGAGCTGCAGTGGGAGACTGCTCGTGGCTGCTGAGCAGCAGCCACAGCAGTCTCCTATGCCTGTGGGGGGAGCGATCACACTGATCACACCCCCCTGGCTTTGTGCCAGGCTGAGGGGGCTCAGAACGCCCCTCTTGTCAGCGCTTCGCGCCACTGAAAATCTTTTTTTTTTCTGAAGGGGGCGTGGCCACACATCCCGTGGTTAGGCCACTCACCCTGTTACCGGGGCCTGCCGCGGCTCTTGGCGGGCCTGATCGTGAGTGGGGAACTCACGATTTACTCAGGATTTGGCCATATTTTACACGATCTGTTGTTTCAATGTGTCGGAATCGTCCAGATCGCGTAAAATATTGCTATGTGTGTGGCCATCATTACTGACTGCTTTGGGGTTCGTTTACATTTGGATGTAAGTCAATTTGCCTCTCAGATGTAGCAGTACACGCCCACTTTACCACTGCACTCATAGGTGCTGCTATCACAATCTCCCTGAAATGCTTTTTCAAAAGTAAGCAAGTATGCCTCAAATACAAGTTCAGTAAGATACAGTAGTAATGCATCCCACTGTTCAGTTACTTTGGCTATACATTCTTTCAGTGGAAGCCACTGAGTCTGACCACTGCTTAACATTTTGTGGACTGCTGCAT
The DNA here is from genome assembly GCA_031769625.1 of Taudactylus pleione. Lineage (NCBI taxonomy): Eukaryota > Metazoa > Chordata > Amphibia > Anura > Myobatrachidae > Taudactylus > Taudactylus pleione. The sequence continues at coordinate 3,552,258 of JAUIMM010000005.1, forward strand.
TAACAAACTCTTGAAAGTCTCACAAGCTCTATTGGCATTTAAAACTGCTGCCGAAATGACTGTACACACCTAGTGTAATCCTTCAATGACTTTGTAAGACATTTACAAGCATAAGAGGCTGCAAAATAACTCAGGTGACATGCACATTTGATAATAATCACCCAAGGGAATTCTGTTGCAAACGTGCACTATATATGCTACACTTCCATGAGAACCCATAATAAAATTTGTAGTGTCGCTGCAGAAGCCAATTACATTTTCCCTGTGTAACCTATTCACTATGAAGAGAGAGTTCTTCATTGCCAAAAAGACAGATTTGGCACTAGGCAGCAATTGCCACAAGATCTAACACATCACTATTAAAGACAAGCTTATCGTTACAAAACAGAACACAGACTGCAAGATGTTTTTTGTCAGAAACATCAGTTGTCTCCTCTTTCACTACAGAATATACCTGATCTGTCAAAGTTTCACACAGAATGTCATTGTAGTACTTTACCAAGCCATTAATTTATCACACTGGTTGTCTTCTTTCTTTGGAAACGCTGTAGAAACTTTCAGGCATGTGCAGTCAGGGTAGGCAGAGCCTCCCCTGTCATATTCCTGAGATTTGATATAAAAATTGTTAGAATAATACAAAGTAGATATTTATAACTTATACACATCTTCTTTGTTTATTTTAATAATTTTTATAGTTAACACTGGGACTGAGCTCCCTGGGACTGCAGGGAGAAGGGAGATGAGGCAGCAATAGCTCAGCCTCATTTCTGTATAGTCAGACACTGCTTGCAGAGCTGGGGGCAGGGCCACACTATGGGCAGTAAGCTGCACAAAAAGAGAGCTGAGTATGGGGGGCATGCCTTGAGCACTGATGGACACATTGGATGTCTCATGTGACCAGGAAGTGCACTGCAGTGTTTAGAGATCAGAGTCAGCAGCAACAGTACAAGATACAGTGAAGCAGGTAGGAGAATCAATGGACACTGAAGCTTAGTGTAGTGAGGGGAGAGTTACAGTGAGTAGGTGGTGAGACAGGCTCCCAGCACTCAGACCCATCTCCATGTGCCTCCCCAACCATTGACCTCACAGCACATCACTGGAAACTTTCTCTTGGGGCATATTTACTAAATATCTGGTCTCAGAATTTCTTCTCTCCCGTATTTGTGGCAATAAGAAATTCACATTTGCCTGAACGTATTAAAACGTATTAAAAATCACATGCAGGACCTGCTGACATATCACCCCATTCAGGTCAACAGTCCAATCACTCCTTACATCTGTAATCCCTGCCTGCCCTCTTCTCACTCCAGCCTCACTGCTTCTGTGTGCCCCAGCCTACCAACTACCCAAATACTCTAACAAGTTGACTCTAAACATAACATGTGCTGCCAAACTCCAGATTGCTAGGTCTTCGAAACAGCCCTCTCCCCCATCCCATCAAGAACTATTAAATCGCATCTTGTTTGTATCCAAAATGGAATATATTGCCAGCCTCCAAAATAACACAGTGGACTTCCATGTGGTGTGGGCACCTTGGTATAGAATGCACAATGCAACCCTCCACTGCCTTCCTGGAACTAGTCATCCCTCTGCTCTATTTTCTGATATTTTACCCCTCTCCCCCCCCAAACTCACTTTCTCTACCCTTAACCTCCCATTCGGTCCTACCCTTGCACCCTTCAAAGTATTTCCCACTTACGAGACTGCTAATTACAGTTGAAATTTTCACTCTAAATCTCTGTATACACCTTCATGCTCCTTTATTCTTTAATAATTTTTTTCTCCCCCCCCCCCCACTTTTACAGATACTGTAGCTAAGGCCATACCAGACTCTACTTTTTATTTTCCCGTTCCGTCTCCAGCTTTATACCCCTCCCCCCCGTCTCCTTCAACCACCTATAAATAATAATAAAAACCATTGGAATTGTGCCTTTTCTATGGGCGAGAGTGATCTCCCCGGCTCTTCCCCTACAATCTCTTGGTTCTCATTAGTTAGAGATCACTTCCCTGTCGATTATGCTTTTATTTATCAATATATCAATTGTCCACTGTTCTACCTTTGAATCCATTTGTTTGTTAATTTCTGTATTATAATACTATATCTTGAGTAAAATTATTTGAATAATAAAAAAAATCACATGCGATATGTTAATTGAATTGATCGCAAAAGCAGTAATGTCCCTTCTACTTTGGGAGCTGGAGCATTTCTGCGCATGCCTTGTCTGCTTTCCATGTGTGTGCGGCGGCCATTGCTGACTTTCTCCCAGTAATTTTTGCTAAATAATTGCCTATAGGCTACTATAGCACAATGCTTTCTGGAGATGACTTTATCCTATCGGGGCCAAACTCTGCTTGGAAAATCTGACAGTTTTCTAGCCCCCATAGAAACCATGGGGGCTGCGGCTGCTGTCAGAAAAGGAGGGACAGCAGCAGTTATTAGAGATACCTGTTGCTGTCTATCCTTTATACATTCAGGGCATCCTTAATATTTGAGGGTATCCCCAGAAAATGGGTGTTTTCGGGGAATATGTTGCAAATATAATTTGCTAAATAGGCCCCTTATTCTCTAGTCCCTCTTTGAAGAAGTATATCTAAGCGAACAGATTGGCACCTGGATATAGCTTCCATGTTGGTAACTTAATATTGTCATGGGTCCTTGCATGTTTAATAAGGACAGATTTGCAACCTGTATTGATTTTAAAGTAATTGTTACAAGCTTTGCAGGATGCCACATAATTAGATTTTTTAACCAACCAATTTTTTTAATTCGTTATCCCTTAACCATGATTCATGGAGGTTTTGAGTGCAGTATTTTTTTACTGGCATTAGTATGACTAGGATGAGTATTTGATGAGGGATGTAGTCAGGATCCCGACGGTCAGAATGCAGATGGTAACAATACCACTCCAGCATCCCAATGGTCATAATCCCAGCAAATCCCAATGGCGAGTATTAGGATTAATGCTAGCCACTAGGGGGAGGGTTAGGGTTAAGCTGCGGGAGGGGGTGGTTAGGGTTAGGCTATGGGAGGAGACTGTTAGGGTTAGGCTGCGGGAGGGGGCGGTTAGGGTTAGGCTGCGGGAGAAGACTGTTAGGGTTAAGCTGCGGGAGGGGGCGGTTAGGGTTAGGCTGCGGGAGGGGGCGGTTAGGGTTAGGCTGCGGGAGGAGACTGTTAGGGTTAAGCTGCGGGAGGGGGCGGTTAGGGTTAGGCTGCGGGAGGAGACTGTTAGGGTTTGGCTGCGGGAGGGGGCGGTTAGGGTTAAGCTGCGGGATGGGGCGGTTAGGGTTAAGCTGCAGGAGGGGGCGGTTAGGGTTAAGCTGCGGGATGGGGCGGTTAGGGTTAAGCTGCAGGAGGGGGCGGTTAGGGTTAGGCTGCGTGAGGAGACTGTTAGGGTTAGGCTGCGGGATGGGGTGGTTAGGGTTAAGCTGCAGGAGGGGGCGGTTAGGGTTAGGCTGCGTGAGGAGACTGTTAGGGTTAGGCTGCGGGATGGGGCGGTTAGGGTTAAGCTGCAGGAGGGGGCAGTTAGGGTTAGGCTGCGTGAGGAGACTGTTAGGGTTAAGCTGCGGGAGGGGGCGGTTAGGGTTAGGCTGCGGGAGGGGGCGGTTAGGGTTAGGCTGCGGGAGGAGACTGTTAGGGTTAAGCTGCGGGAGGGGGCGGTTAGGGTTAGGCTGCGGGAGGAGACTGTTAGGGTTTGGCTGCGGGAGGGGGCGGTTAGGGTTAAGCTGCGGGATGGGGCGGTTAGGGTTAAGCTGCAGGAGGGGGCGGTTAGGGTTAAGCTGCGGGATGGGGCGGTTAGGGTTAAGCTGCAGGAGGGGGCGGTTAGGGTTAGGCTGCGTGAGGAGACTGTTAGGGTTAGGCTGCGGGATGGGGCGGTTAGGGTTAAGCTGCAGGAGGGGGCGGTTAGGGTTAGGCTGCGTGAGGAGACTGTTAGGGTTAGGCTGCGGGATGGGGTGGTTAGGGTTAAGCTGCAGGAGGGGGCAGTTAGGGTTAGGCTGCATGAGGAGACTGTTAGGGTTAGGCTGCGGGATTGGGGCGGTTAGGGTTAAGCTGCGAGAGGGGTCGGTTAGGGTTAGGCTGCGGGAGGAGACGGTTAGGCTGCAGGTGGAGTGGGTTAGGAATAGGAATGGTACTAGAATACTTATTTTTTTTGTGACTTTACAGACAGAAGAGAATGCCCTTGGAATGCTTCTAAAGGCTCTACTTTGTGGAACAATGTCAGAAAGTTTTCAATTACAATACAACAATAACACGGTGATGGCTTGCTTATTGTCAGTATAGTTTGTGAAAATTGCTGTGCCTTGGTCACAATAACTGGACTGTCAAAACTATTCTGTGCCTCTACAGTTTGCGCTCTGCTAGTCAGTCTGACAGTAAACAATACAGTATATTAAATTACATTCCCAATCATTACCCAGCTTGGGTCACACTCATTCTGAGCTGAGTCTGAGCGGTTCTGTTCGTATCGAACGTTGCACTGCTGGCCGGTCCATCCCTGCTACTGCGTGCTAATGCTGATAGTGTGTGCTGCCACTGTGGATGGTTTCCCACTGTGACGTGATGCAGATGATATGTTACCAATCTTACACTGATGCTGCCCAGTGCCCACACTGTGATGGTCACACAAGCTGCAGCAACCAAAAATAATAATTAAATGCAATAATCCCGAAGCCGGTATCCCAACAGGGTTAGAATACCAACACTTGTCATTTAGTATTCTGACCATCCCCCACTTCCTATCCTAATCCTCCCTCCCCGGTGCCTGACCCTAACCTCCCCCCAAGTGCCTAAACCTAACCTCCCCCTCCCCACATCCTAAACCTCAACCTCCCCCCTTAGTGCCTAACCCTCACCCTGGTGCCTAACCCTAAACCCTAACGCTATCCCTCCCCCCAACCCCCCTACTTGCCTTTGGGATTTCGGTGGTCGGGATGCTGGCACCGGGATTCTGACAAGTGTCGGGATTTCGGCCCCAGCACTCTGAGCACCGGAATCCCCACGGTCAGGAAATTGACCGTATCCCTCCCTGTCCTGCACCTTTAAACAGAAGGAGTCACAAGTGTAAGATGCACAAGGACATAGGCAATGCATTATTTTGCATGTGTACACAGTATAAAAATGCATATTTCATGCTTAACAAACGGGCATGAGCCCCACTCAGCACAAGCCCTGTAGTTACTAATAATGTATTTGAATAGATTTTACAGGCACAGTTTACAGATTTCCTGGATCTACAATTTTCTTCATGACACTGTAACTCAACTTATATTAGTTTTATTTTCTTTTGTACTTAATAGAATTCTTTTAATAAGTAATACTTTGTAAAGCCTGGAGAATGTATGTTTGATAGCAAAATTGCATTCAGTATAAATATTTAGTTATAGTGTGCAGATCGTGAATACTGAAACATTAAGTGGCAATTATTTGAATTCATTTAGATTTAATACTAAAAATCAATTCTTAAAAACAATTAAAAATAAATAAAAAAGAGTCTTAGTAAATATGCACAGCGGGTTCCACAGGATTTCATAATGAGATTCAGCCCCAACATGTACAATAAGGAGAGGTAGTTAGGGTCGCAGTGATTGAAATAGAAATAGATTAGTCATTACTCATTCCTATAGTCTAACCTGGAAGTTTATTTGACAGAAAGCCTTCACGGCAAGCCAAGATTAATTTAGAAGCTGTGGGTTAGATGATTGACGCAAGTGGCTCTGCAGACATATAATAAAGCAGACACGCTGAGGTAGAACAAACAAAGCAAATGACTGCGGTCAGGAGGTCATAGTGGATGGAAGGTCAATCATCAGAGGGAGGTGTAAATTCAAGGAAGTTTAAGGTCAATCAAGGTTTTCAGTTGGCATTTAGAGGCTGGCAGCAATAGATCAAATCTTGTTATAACACTAGGGAAGCATGTCACATGTCAAACACACAGGCTAGAAAACAAATTTCAGGAATTACCCCAACCACAGTAGTTCACTAACTGGAATATGAAGGGACTAACCAGGTGCTAAATGGTGAAACCTATAGAAAAGGATTTTTTGTTAGTTATGGAACATTTTACATTGCGGATTCACTGCTTCTAGCTGCTGATTTTTCTGGTTATAAACTATGGAAACCTGACATATGTGGGTCTTGCTTTATGCAACAAATGTACTGTACATGTGACAATGGGTTGGATAACAAAGTGAAAATATCTAGACACAGAGGAATAAAAGGCTTCAAGGCTTTGTTTGATGTCATCGTGCATGAACGCAGATTTTGTTGATGAGAACAAAAGGTTATACCACTGAGCTTATTTTATCTCAGAAAACTATAAACACCGAGGACTGTTAAAGTGAAAAACAAGTCTGAAATGATGTCCTTCATATGATTTTGGGCAGGTTTACCATGAAATGTGGCAGCATCTGAGGCTGGAGCCTTTATCTGGACTGCAGAAGAGAATAGTACAGAATATGGACTGGCTGCTTATTTGATCACAATGACAGCTGGTGGGGGATAAGGTGGATGACAGGAGAGCACTATAGGGAATATGTTAAAAGTTGTGTGACATTTATGGTGTTTGATTTGTAATTGTAAGAATTCTTTATAATGCAACGGGAGTGGACATACCATTTTTGTTTTCACAGACATGTTGAAGTCTCTGGGGATCGGTATGAAATACCGCCCGACACAGCTAAAGTAAGTACTAACTAACCTAACCCCCCCCCAACCCTAACCCTCCCTTAGGGGTGCCTAACCCTAACCTCCCCCCCAAGTGCCTAACCCTAACTCCCCCTGTAAGTGCCTAAACCTAACCCCCTCTTCCCTGCAGTCTAAACCTAAGTCTCCAGGGGGGGGGATGCCTAGCCCTAACCCCCCTTTCCCTAACCTAACCGTAACCCTCCTGGGGGGGGGTGCTTGACCCTAAGTACCCTCCGGGAGCCCCCAACCAAACCCTCCCCTCCCGCGGCTGTCTGCACCCGGCGCCCAGTTTACCTTCAATCGGGATGCCGGGCATCGGGCTCCCAGTGTAGGTAAAATGACAAGCGTCGGGATTTCGATGCCTGTAATTAGACCCTTGCTGGGATTAGACAGTCGGTATGCCGACGGTCGGCATTTAGACCGTCGGCATCCCGACTGCATTCCTGATAGGTAGCATCTATCTCTATTTACATACACATGCACCATTTGTTTCATAGGCACATTCTTGCACACGTTTCATTACATAGTTGTATATTGTATAATGCAAAATGTAAGGTTGTAACTTGAACTCTCCAACCACGTAATTTAATGAGCAGCAGTCTGTCTCCTCTTCCTCCACTGCACAATGCTTTGCACTTAATGTTCAGAGAAGAGGGGATATCAGTGTGCCGTTTCCCTTTGAGCAGAATTTATTTTGCAGCCTCGAAATGCGAACTTGTTCGCATTGCATTCTGTAACTTCAGATTCTTTGAGGTGTCAGCAGGCTGTCAGCAGGGAACTCATTAAGCTCACTGCTGACTGCAGAGACCACAGAGAGAAGCAGAGCTCTGGCTGAGATAGCAGCTATATGGGGCCTGAAAGATGCGGGGGGCCAAATGACCCCTCAGCTGTTATCCAGTGACAGCTACTAGCTAAGTAATTACTCTCTTGGTAAAACTTATAAACACTGAGGGAATAATTCAGAGTTGGGAGTAAAGCAACAAAATTGAGCAACTTTGCACCTGTACAAAACAAGTTCCAATTCAAGGGGTGCCAATATGTTTGTTTATGTATGTTTGCATGCAGGGTAAATACTGGCTGCTTTTGCATATCACGGCAATACACCTCCAAGTTTTAGGATCAAGCCAACGGGGTGAGCATTATTCCAGACTCTGGTACATTCCAGGCCAACCACAGCCTCTCACCGTCACGGGACTTATATTGCACATTGGAGAGGGTGATTATTTGGCCACTTACACTGCATAATGCCAGAATCGATCGTGTATGTCACATGTGGATTTTACACAGTAAATATATGTGGATGGCATCAGGCTATTATACCTGGACTTTACATCAGTAATAAGGATTCAAGAGGTCCATCAACTCAATTAAATATATACATACATACATACATACATACTTACATTGTGTCTCAGTTGATTGAGGAGTAATAATTAGAGATACTGTGACGTTTAGTAATATCGAATTAAAAATTCATGTTTTTGCACATATGATCGAGTCCTGACAATTTTTTATTTCTTTTTTCTGCCATCTCACTTATTGTGTTTCTTTTCATTAGCGCAGAGTTCTACTGTTTGTTTTTATAGTTTTGATTATTGGATGAGCATTCACAGGCTCATTAAGGTCTCTGCAGCTGGGATAATATGTTGATTTTATTGACAAAAATGTATTTAACTCAAATTGATAAGTGCCGCAGTTATTTGATTATTTTGCTTTTGCATATCGCCCACCAATACTATACAGCACATACTCGCCAACTTTTTTTTAACTCCTCTCCGGGAACAGCCACTGAGGGGGCATGTGTTATGTGTCATTAAGCTCCATTATGCCCTATCGTGGCATAATGCCACAAATGATGGGTCTATGATGAGGGGACAGGGCTGAAATTACATGATTCTAATTGAATTGCATCATATTGCCCCACCTCCACCATGAAAGTCCTGGCATCTGAGGTAGTAACTAGGAAGGTGCAACGTATGCCACAGGGCGGGGGGGGGGGGTTGTATGGCGGTGCCTGTCAATTTTCTGTACATAATCATCATCTTTTATCCCGGCATTTTCTGTCTGCCTCTATCTCCTCCCTGGCTGACTCCCCCTCCATCTGGCCGCCTTCAGTCACATAGTCACATCTATCTTTATTTAACAAACACATTTTATTATGTATAATATATATATATATATATATATATATATATATATAATTTATGTGGTAAGTGGGCTACAATTGGCCCAAGATGCAGTTTTCCTCTTGTGAATTGTCAGTGAAATACTGTCTTTGCCTTATTTCAAATTTGCAATATTTTGGTATGTACAGTATATCACATCCTCTCAGGGGTACATTTACTAAGATCCGTGTTGGTCCGGATCATAATTTTTTCATGTTGAGATCGGGTGGTTTAATGCTCAAATCGGAAGTACTTTTCACTTTTTAATACAAATCGGGAATTTACCATTATTCATTTTGTTAAAGTCGCCCATTTTACACTCAAATCGGGGACTCAATACAAGTTTTAAATGCACCACCTCCTGAGCTGCGAGTTCCCATCGAACATACACAAATCAGTGTGATTTGTGTATGTTTCTGAATGGCAAGTGTGTTCTAAGGATTAATTGAAAATAAAAAATGATGTGGGGTCCCCCCCAAAAGGCTAACCAGCCCCAAACTTGCCAGCCTGTCCTGGTACCTAAAATTACAGGGAATAAAATGTATAGGGTTCCACCATAAATTAGGTACCAGCACCTGGCTGCAGGGCCAGTCCTGGTTTTAATTATAGGGAGAAAAAATTGCATAGGGGTCCCCCTATAATTAAATCCAGCACTGGACCCTATCTAGCAGGGGGCTGATGCCAAAGCCAGGGGAGCCCTTTTACTGGGCCCCCCAGCTGTGAAACTGTACTTTCACGGTGTGTTGTTGTGTGTTTTTTTACTCATTTCTTTACAAGTGAACTACAGGTACCAGCGGGCCTTTAATGCCCAGCATGCTGGTACTTGTGGTTCTCCAAATACAAGCATGCGTGGAGGCTTACTGGGACCTGCAGTTCGACTGTATAGACAATGTTGTTAATTCTATTTTTTATACACGACATACACTATCAACCCGCCACCCACCGCCCAGGGGTGGCGAGGATAGCCCCGGGCTATCAGCCTAGGCCAGGGGTGCCCTGGAGATGGGGACCCCTTTATTGGGGGTCCCCAACTCCTCAGGGGTCCCTGGCCTGGGATGACTAGCAGTCAGGACTGATGCTGCGGCTAGGGAGTCCGGTGGAAGGGCTCCCCTGGCTGTGGCATCAGCCCCCCCCTAGAAAGGGTCTGGTGCTGGTTTTAATTATAGGGGTACCCCTACCTAATTTTTTTCCCCTATAATTAAAACCAGGCCTGGCCCTGCAGCTTGGTGCTGGTACCTAAATTACAGTGGAACCCTACTCTTTTTGTTCCCAATAATGGTAGGTACCAGGACAGGCTGGCAAGTCCGGAGCTGGTTAGCCTTTTAGGGGGGACCTCACGTAATTTTTTTATCAAAAAATTAACCTTAAAAAAATAAAAAAAACAACAAACAGTCTGCACATATTTCACTGATATGTGCAGACTGCTTGTTCGGGAGAGAAATTCAGGTGGTTAAATCGGGACTTCAAAACGGACTGGATCATCCAAATACACTATCAATCAAAACGATCCTGTCAAAGCCTGGAGCTTGGTAAATTCCCAATTTTTTAAGTGAAAACAACATCTGTTTTCGATCGATCCTATCCGAGTTGAAACGGGACAAATCGGGACCAAATCGAATCTTAGTAAATGTACCCCTCACTGTCTGATAATGTATGTTAAATATGATCACCCAAATTTTGATGTTGTAACATGTCTCTTTAATATATAATTTTCCATTTTGATGTTATATTATGTATTCTTCAGTTTTAAATCACCCTTTTTTTTAAAGATATTACCCCTGAAGAAGTCTATTCCAATGGACGAAATGTGTAGGATTTTCTGATGCGGTGTCCATGTGCCATTAGTTATGCTACTGCCAGTTGAGCTCACACCCATAAGGGTGTTGGCAGGAAACACCATCATCTCTCCTACTAGTGGCAATGGATAGCTAAACACTGTGATAATGCTGTAAGAAATTTTTAAACTTGTATACAATTTTATAAAAAAATACGATAAGTTTTGACACCAACTAACTATTGCCTATTGTGCCTCCTTTCTTTGGGTGATGTATACTGGGCCCCACAATTTATGTTGGCAGCCCTGAACACAGCCAGCAATTCCTGACCCAGGTGTTACCAGCACACCTCCAGTACCTTTGCAGCTGAGTTCAGCTGCTGGCGCAAGGTACATACACAGATCTCCTGGCCGCTGATATTTGCTGCATATATAATATAAGTAACAATCTTTCTATACCTTCAGTCGGTAATCTACATTGCTGGTTCCAGCCTTGTGCATGGGTGTTCCAATGGACAAATCCTGCAGCTTCACCAGCGCTCTCCTACATCTAGAGCTGGGGGTATATTTACTAAAGTGCGGGTTTTTATAAGTGGAGATGTTGCCCATAGAAAACAATCAGATTCTAGCTATTATCTTCTATAAGGTGTAAGATAAATGTTACGTAGAATCTGATTGGTTGCTATAGGCAACATCTCCACTTTTGAAATCCCCTGGCGAGTTATACCGCATAATTATTGTATATCATCACTGCAGCCATTGAATTCACATTATATTTGGCAGCAACACATGGATAATAGTGGTACAAAGGGTTCGATACCCCTTTATCATTGTATGGGACAAATCAGATTTGTTATACCCCTTCCCCATGAGGCCATGCCCTTTTTATATCCCTATTTGAAAAATGGGGGGGTGCCAATGCTCTTTCTGGCCCAGGGCACCAAAAAGTCTAGTTACGACTCTGCCTGGCATTCCACTCCAAATGCATATAATTGTCACAGTATTTGGTATTTGAAACTTTATATTACATTAATGTTTTTCAGTGTTTTAAAATGTATAGTTGTCCAAAAAGCAGGTTACAGTGATCACAGATTAATTTACTGAGATGCATATTTACTATTTATCTGGATTTGGTCCAGTTACTTATAATTTGCAGTTGCCACTTATAACAGCAATAAGAAATTAGATATTGCAAGGATTTAACAAAACTCATACGAAGGGGAAGAGGCTCCTTCATGAGCCCATTACTGTGATGTGTGAGGAGTAAAGGGAATGCTAATGTGATCATTTTACTTCTGGAATCGCGTTCTTCAGCAGTCTGACAATTTAGCAGACCCTATAGACACCAACTGGGGCAGCTTTTGTGAAGACAATGGTGGCACCGTGTCAGATATTGGAGATATCTACTGCAGTCCTCCCTTCTTAAAGCTTAGGAATATTTAAATATGCTCCTTAATGTGATATGTACAAACTGTAATGAGTATTACATCCCTCCCTACATCTGTAGCATTCAAAGCGAGACATGGAGACAGGTTCACCATGGCATACACATGAGAAGGGGGCGTGGCCATGCATTCAATCAGGACAGTTGGGGCAGTTGCAGTAGTACTTATGTTGGGGCAGTTGCAGTAGTACTTATGTTGGGGCAGTTGCATTAGTACTTATGGTGGGGCAGTTGCAGTAGTACTTATGTTGGGGCAGTTGCATTAGTACTTATGGTGGGGCAGTTGCAGTAGTACTTATGTTGGGGCTGCAGGACAGTGCAAGACTAGCAGAGGACAAGCAGGATGACAGAAGCCCCTGTAAACTGAAGCCCCTGTACCTGTAATTGCTTCTTCATATTCCTGGGAGTCTGCAGAACAGTAACATCACCGGTGGGGATCAGAGGTGTGTATCACAGCCGCGGGCAGAGCAATCACCGGCTTCCCTGGTATATCTGCCCACTCCCCTGACTCCAGTGTCACACCCCACTCCTTCTACCACTTGAATTTATTTTCACACTACATATATTGGGGCTAATTTAGGGTTTGACCTACAAAATGCATATGCATATGTCTATATATATAATGTGTATGTGCGTGTATTGTTATCTTGCATTTCTTTCCGCATGAAGAGGTGGTATCAGGATGTGCAAACTTAGTACAATAGGGATTGCAGTAAGCATTGTTCACATAAATGTAACTAAAATTGATTTGGGCACAACCAGCGGTATCACTAACCTGTTGGACACTCGGTGCGGTGATCACGGATCTTCTTTTGTGCTGCGAAGGCGTGCGCAGCAGGGGCCTTGGCCTTGTGCCGTGAAGCCATGCCCACTCTAGTGACACTCTTGCGGGTGTGACCGTATGTGACGACCCCCGTTTTCGGCACTCAATGGGCTCTTAGAGGCAGGAGAGAGGCTGGGGTCTGCCTAGTTGCTCCTGTTGAACTGTGAGGCTGAGTAAACCCGGCCTGCTCAGTGCAGCAGCAGCTGCTCGGCAGCCCCCAGCCTCTCACTGCAGTGTGGATGCTCGGTTACACCATCCGAGGGGGTAACACCTAAATAGCAGGGCAGCTCTTTTTATCTTAGGCGTATTGGAGGGCTGGTTATTATGAAGGTGACTTTCTGCAGCACTAACTAGCTACTTCTGATTGACTGTTTACATATTGACCACTTCAGTTTAGATGAGAACTTCATCACCGGCCATATATTTGTATTTCTTATTTGTCATGCTTATTTGAGCAAGTCAATTAAAAATATTAACCAAGAGTTTTTACTTGGTAAATCACCAATGTTGGAGTGTTTTTAATTATAGTTACAGTACAACTTTTGCATTTAAAAATGTGTTCTCACTTAACCATCCTTCTGGCCAGACATATACGTGACTTTTTTGTGATACCTTACCACGAAATGTCTAGCATACCGCAAGCAAGCTTAGTTCCATACATTGTTGCAAAAATATATTTAGATTTTCTTACAAACTAGTAACAAGAATCACCTGGTATATGACTTTTATTTGAATTAAAATAGTTTATACCTCTGAACTAAATGGGTTGATCATAACCCTATATCTCAATAAGGCCACGCAATGTTCTAATAACCACTGCAAAATATGAAGGATGAATATGTAAAAGAGAACACCTTATCAAAAACTGTGAATTGATTAATGAATACTCACCTGTAGCAAGTAGATCTGTCATGGTGAGTGTACAGCTGGAGGATCACAGCGCAGCAGGAGTTGGCAGTAATGAGTTTCTAAGGAGATAAAGGAGTCTTGGAAAAGGCACTCCCTACGGTTCCGCTGGATGCTGGAATGAGGATCATTATATTAATTATTTCTATTTTGAGATTTCCTTTAATATTTGTGGCATATGTACCATCCAATTAGCATCATTTTAATATATTCATGGAGATACATATCAAATCATTACATTTTGCAAATCACATGGAATATACTGTGATCCAATAGAAGGTACTAGGAAAATCAAACATGGGAGAAATTAAAATGGCTTTAGCTCTGAAAGTCATTCCAATTTAATTTCCACAGTCAGTAAGCTCTTAACTTACATTGGACTTGCTTTAGAGAACCAAAGATTTTAACATAAGAATTTAGTCCTAGCATATTGCTAAAATGTTTTACACAGAACAAAGATTGAGAATGGATAATTCATTTTTCACTTTTCATTAGTAATATCTTCCTGTATTAAACTGGAGTTCCAAATAAATTTTTTTCTTATTTTATGGATAGTTGTTTTTCAAGAAAATCAGAAATGACAATTCATCAGCCACAAAACCATTAAATCTTGTTTACATCTTTTTCATTTGTGCTGTATATTGGCATACTTAGTATTCAACACACACTGTTTAATTTACATTTGAAGAGGTACATTTCTTAAGATATATGCCTTTTATTTTATTTAAGGAAGGTAAAATGTAATTACTCTTATTTAAAAAAAATATATAATGCCCTTGTACTGCAAAGATAGGGAAGCTTTAGTTTACATTGTAAGTGATCATATTGTAAAGTGTTGCAGGTAAAATATCAAATCGGTTTACTCTGCGATGACCTTTATTCATGTTATGCTGATACTGCCAGATTGCCATTAAATAATATCCAATGTTTCCAATGATGTATTTAAAACTTATTTTGTCCTTGCGGAGTTATTGCAGGAAATTTGTTACAGTTCGTCTTTTTTTTCCACATAGCAACAATAATCTGTATGTGAATAATTCTGTAGAGGTCAATGATTAGGTACAGGTTGAGTCTCCCATATCCAAAATGCTTGGGACCAGGGGTGTTTTGAATAATGGAATATTCCGTATTTTGGAATAATTGCTTATCATAATGAAATATATTGGGAATAGGACCCCAATATACACACAAAATGCATTTATGTGTTATATACACCTTATACACACCGCCTGTAGGTAATTTTGTACAATATTTTCAATAATTTTGTGGCTCAAGCAAAGTTTGTGTACAGAAATTAAATTCATTTATGTTTCATATACACCTTATACACAGAGCCTGAAGGTAATGTTATACAATATATTTAATAATTTGTGCGTTAGACAAAATTTGGGTACATTGAACCATCAAAAATCAAAGGTTTCATTATCTCAGTCATGCCAAGAAAATTCCGTATTTCGGAATATTTCGTATTTCGGAATATTTGGATATGGGAGACTCAACCTGTAATACTATCAAGCTACACTTTGGGGAAACCCCATCTTCCATGGACAGTTTAGAATATGAGCATCTTTCATTATTGTTAGTTGTTATTCATTTTGAAAAGCTAAAGTTAATTTTTGTAGAATAATATTTATAGTTATTATTTATAGTTATGTTTGATTTCTATTTGTATAAGTTAATATTTATAGTTATAATTTATTAAAGCTTGGGAAGATATAGCTGTTCTGTACCTCATATCAGCCAGTGCACTTCTGGTAGCCAAAAGTCATAATGTAGCCATCATTTCTCTGCAGGAATGGTTCTCCTAAAGGGATGAATACGATTTGTTGACAGTTATCATGTTGACATTCATTACGTCTACATGGATGCTATGTCGACATGGTTACATGGTGAACTGTTGCAAAGCGTTCACTAGTGGTTTAGCGGTGTCTTACCTTGACATTGCACTGCAGGAATGCATCTCCTAAAGGGTTAAATACAATTTGTCGACAGCTATCATGTTGCCATTCATTATGTCTACATGGATGCTATATCGACATGGTGAACTGTTGAAAAATGTTCCCTAGTGGTCTAGTGTTGTCTTACCTTGTCCAGGCGGCTGCAGCAGCTCCTTTCAGGTATCAGCAGTCACGTGAGGATCAGTTCAAGCAGCGATGTCTCAGCAGCGGCTAATCCCTACCCCTAACCCTCCCCCTAGTACATAACATTATGAATGTCGACATGCTTACTGTCAACCTGCTGACCAGATACCCTCCCCTTTCTATGAGGGGTGTGACCAGTTGGAGAATCCCCTGTAAAGTCAGTCATCCATATGCAGAAAATTCCTGAAGTCGTCAAGATTATTCTCATGGATCTCCTGTAGAAATGGCATATGGGAATAGGTGTCTCTGCAGACAATCTTTGATCTAGCAACTATGCTTCTTGCTTCTCTTTTTGTTCCTGAAAAAAAGTGTTAAAACTGAAACGTTGAAGAGCAGACTAGTCTATTGACCTTTATTTCACATATACTATGGGAGTGCTGTCTTTTCTATCCGTTCTATGCATCTTTATATGGAGGACACCTGAAAAGTTTAAATATAATAAAGACTGGAGTGCCGAGCCTGTGGATGCTATAAAAATATATATGTATATATAATGAGATCCAGATGCCCGCCACTCAGTCTGATACCAGTGACTAACTTGCCCCGATGCCCTTCTACACATTGTAGAATATGTAGCAAAATGTATGGCACTCAGGAACCTGAAAAATATGCATCTCGCACAGCCTTATAGGTTGACGTTTCAGAGATTTACTCTTTCTTCAGGACACCAAAAAAATCAAATAACATACCTTTTTATAAGCATTCCACTATGTGCTCAATACGCCTTGCCACGGCACCCACCAGAGTGGCGATGATGTCACTGTGTTATGACGTACAGACATCCTGGCATAGTACAGAACACGTGGATACAGCTAGAGTACCCATCACCATGGTTACATATGCATGCTTCAGATATAAAACTAGAGAAATATATACATGACAGAATATACACACAATTTTAAACTGAAGCACTGAACACCAATGGCTATGGTGAAAACACAAAAATATCCATTACAATCAACAACAGATAAATAAAATAATGATGGTTATATACTGTATTGCATACATTATCTACCTCTAAAAAATATATTTACTAAGTGTCCAGATCAACTAAGGATGGTTAATGAGAAAACCTCATGATTAGCACATTACCATGCAAAAATACAAAAATCTCACAAGAACAAATGAAGGTCTGCTATAGTTTAATTAGAGATAAATTCTATCCCATTGAGAAGTGTAAGTGATAAAAGTGGGGGCACTTTTATCACTTACACTTCTGAAGTGGTAAAGATATATAATTAACTAGCGACTCGCCCCAGCTTTGCACGGGAGCAATTTTGAATTTATGGCGACAGTCTTTTTTAATCAAGGTCTTATAAGATTGCCTTGTAGATGATATAAATCGTTTTTCTACCTGACATCTACACGAAAAAAATTTGTTTTGACGTGACACGCAAAAGGACCACGTAAAGTTGACCATGAGAAAAACAGTCTCCACTTACAGTAGGTCAACTCTAGCCACGGTAAGTGTGTGTCCCTGTGCTTTATTTATTGTCATGCCAACGCAGACTCTTACCAGGAATTGGACTAGTTTCAAATTAAAGAATCGTTTTTCATATAAATAAAATAGGAAAGGTAAAAAAAAGATAAAAACATTTTGTATCAGTAAACAGAGCTTACATACATTTTTCTGGAGAAAGCAGATAATATGTATCAATCTCTACAGATGTGTCCACATACATCTATCCTCCGTGCGCTACAAGTTGTGTTACACATAACGCATGAGCGCCATGTGACTCGGTAGCGCCAAGCGTCTTTTCATGCAACATTTTCCCTTCAATTGCATCTTATTCAAACAGCAATGAATAGACACACGAAGCTCCTGCTGATTAAAATGATATGTGGCATGGCAGTATTCTGTGTGCGATTTGGGTGTGTCTGCATGCAAAATGCTATGTTACAGTGTCAGCAGCTGAGAACAGAAATGTGACAAATATACGCTCCCACATTGTATGCTCGGAAATTAATTTAAATTTTGTCACATATGCCGAATTGTAGGCATCTTTGTGGTCTGCTCGCCCCTAATTGCACTCTTGGTTTGCTACTCATCAGCTTTGCATGGCCCATAGGTGCATTGATACATCATTACTGAATTCTACCTATGAGAGTGTCATGACCAGGGTTTCCTGGCATAAGGGACGACAGTTATTACTTGTGAGGGCGCTGTGGCATGGTCCTTCCGGCGGAGGGGCTTATTGATTCCTACCTATCTATACACCCTAAGTGTCACTATTTAGCGTTATAGGTCGCACAAGAAACAATTGCTTTCCAGACTTGGATTGTGGTTCCAAAGCACAAAAAGATATTATTCACCAAAAAGCAGATAGTTACACGCTGTGATCTAAATACAATTAGCGCAAACTAATTATACAATCACAAGGTACAGTCGATACATACACAGGCGCTCTGGATCCAGATTTCCGGTATCAAAGGTGAAGCCTCCATAAAAAGAAAGAACAAGCAAACTGACTACTGGAAATAGAGCATCCGTAAATACACCCTTACAGAGATAGGCAATACAATAGAACAAATTGGCATAATCCCATTGGTTCTTCTTCCTGGTTCTTCTGTTACAATACAGTTCATAGGTCAGTTTGTATTGTCACAGTCCAGCCTCCAACAGCTCTATGTGTCCATTTTCCCGCTGAAGAACAAGTCTAAACTGGCTGCATTACAGAGTACATTTCAATGCTTAACTCTCTATGATCCATAATTTGCAGACGCATATTGCGATTTTCTCGCCAATGGAACCAGAAGTCTGCAAATAAACAGTGGTTTAGAATAGCACCAAACACGGTCTGTTTATCATGTACTAAACCTGAGATCTTAAATACAGTCGCTTTATTACATGCTTAATAATGAATAAAACCTTGAATGTTAACCTTCATGCTAGGGAACCTTTCTATGTAAGTGTGCAGTGTGTAAGTGTAAGGATATTTAAGGAAAGACACTATTTAAGGAATCGCACAATGCTAAATAATAGCATTGCCATATGTACTTATGTGTGAGATTCGCTAAAATGGCGTTGGGCGGCCATTCGCAAAATGGCGTCTTGTTGCCATTCGCAAAATGGCGTTGTGCAGATTTTAATTTGAACAGATTCTGTCTCAGCCAATTATCCAGCTTCGACAGTCTGGTGTCTGGCGGCAGGCGTTGGCTGTGCGAGATGTTCCGCAGGTACAGTGTCATTCTGGCTGGGGTAAGCCTGGTGGTGTTTTCATTCTGTTCTGGTATGGGCGCCGCCATCTTGCTTCTGGTCATGTGACACATGCTCTCTCTGACCATTCACGATCCTGCACTGAGTACTTAAGGGAGTTCAGAGCTCCCCATAGTTGCCAGTGCAACGTGTTTCACAGTGCATGCTGTGAGAGAGTTCCTGTGCTCCTAAGACCTGTCTGTTCCCTGCTCACCTGTGCTCTTGCTAAATCCCTGCTTCCAAGTAGTTCTGCCTGCTCCCAGTATCCTGCTGGAACCACCCTGCACCTTCTATTAACCATCTCCCTGCCTAAAGACCTGAGTGTGCAGTTAACCCTATCCCCAGGGCCAGATTAAGGTGGGGGCGACAGGGGCAGTCATCCCTGGGCCCCCACACATGGAGGGGCCCCCACTAGCAGCGGTGTGCTGTCTGTACCTGCCACTAGTGTCCCCGCAGCTAGTGTAGTGTAGATCGCAGGGAGCGTGACCACACTACACATTGACAAACACAGAGCCGCCGGCGGCAGCTGTGTGTTTGTTACAGCAGCCGATGAGAGTCAGACAGACTCTCATTGGCTGCTGCACAACGGAGGGAACCGGCTGGAGCTCACTCATAAGCTCCGCCTTCTGGCTCCCCCCGCAGCATGTGATGGGAGAGACGTCATGACACTGATGTCTCTCCCATAGTGAAGGAGAAGAGCCGGGACCCAGAGCGGACTGCGGCGGTCACGTCAGGAGCGGGGATTCAGGTAAATTGTGATTTTTGTGTGTGTGTGTGTAAGGGGCACTGCATGGGGGGGTGCTACAGAGGGCACTGCATAGGGGGGCCATTACAGGGGGCACTGCATAGGGGGGGATGCTACAGGGTGCACTGCATAGGGGGGCCGCTTCATGGGGGCACTGGGGGGGTGCTACTAAGGTCAGTGCATAGAGGGACTACTACTGGGGGCACTGTATAGGGGGGACTGCTACTGGGGGCAATGCATAGTGGGGACTACTACTGGGGGCACTATATAAGGGGCACTGCATAGGGAGGGACCACTACTGGGTCTGGGGGCACTATATAAGGGACACTACTAGGGGACTGCATAGGGGGACCACTACTGGGGGCATTATATAGGGCACTGCATAGGGGGGGACCACTACTGGGTCTGGGGCACTATATAAGGACCACTATTGGGGGCATTATATAAGGGGCACTGTAAAGGGGGACCACTAATGGGGGCACTGCATAAGGGGCATTACTACAGGTGGCACTGCATAGGGGGGACTACTACAGTGGGCACTGCATATGGGGGCACTGCATAAGGGGTACTGGGGGCACTGCGTAAGGGGCACTGCTTATTGCCCAGGGGCCCCCACAGACCTTAATCCGACCCTGCCTATCCCTACACTACCTCCAGTTACCTAGCTCTCTGCAGCTATGAAGTTTCTACACTGAGCCATCTCAGTACTACTCATCAGTTAACCAACTGCACCTACTATTCAACTACTCCACAACCTCTCTGGATTTCATCTCACCAGTATCCATTTGTAACCTGATATCCTGTCTGCAGTCTCGCAGTAACCATTTGGATTACAAAGACTTTTTATTATTTCTGTCACTACCTGGACATTATCCACTCTTGCTTCACTTCAGCTTCAAGTCATCACCTCCCCATCTATATTCAGGACTTTATATGAACAGTGTACATGTCTTCAAGTTCACCCATTAAAAAAAACACTTTTCAGTTTAAGTGGCCTATTCATCATGACATAATTATCACTAGTGATAATTATGTTTTAAACTAGCTGCGAGTTTAAAAGATGTTTTGGAGGCATTCATCATGCCTCCCTGATAAAAGTATCACGTCTGAAAAGCTGCCCTTTTTGCGGAGTCAGCTTGCAGAAAAGTGATACTTTTCCCCAAACAGCTAAGGTATCCATAAGGATTTCCTCACTGCTGCATGTCTCCCCTTCAACTCCCCAACTGCCAGTGTCTGTCCCGGCCCCCCTTTCACACGCTGGCACTGGTGTCTGTCTCGTCCCCCTTCACTCCCGTGGCCACTGGTGTCCTCCCTCCCCCACGGTTGATGTCCTGGCCCCTCGCCACTACTGCTAAGCTGTTTTAACACTCCTTACCAACTGCTGCCACCTGTGTCTGTCCCTGCCTGCCCCCCTCCCCCCGCGGCCGATGATGTTCGTTGACCCCTCCACTGCCCGGCGCCGCCTGTGTCCGTCACCCATTTCCATTGCGACCGTTGCAGATGGTGCCTCAAACCCCCATCGTAGCCACCGCCACGGAAGCTTCCCCCGGCACCCCTGCGGCACAAGCTCCAGCTGGCACCCGTGCAGAAGAGCACAGGACTCGGAAGTTAGTGACAGCCAGAGATGCCATTGGTAGGTAAACAGCAGGCTGCACTGGCTGTCTGCAGTGCCCTGGAGCTCTCAGCTCCAGGGTTCGGCAGTGCAGACACAGCAGGGAGGGATCTGAATAGATGCCTGTACTGTGGCTGCCATGTAAATCCTCACAGGCTGCCGTGTAAACAGCATCCTGTGAAGATTATTGGGGCTGAACGCCATCTCAGAGTGGCGTTCAGTAACACCATCGTTCCGAAAAAAAATGCTTTTTCTGAACTTTATGAATGGCCCTGACACTTATCTTTTACAAAAGTATGTGAAAATGTTCATTTTCAAATGTTTTTGTGAAAAATAAGTGATGATGAATAGGCCCCTAAGTCTGTTCAGGTGTCTGCTCCTGTTATTACCCCGGGTCCACAACAAACTCAGATCCTAACAGAGAGAAGCCATGTTACAAATTACAACCCAGTTATGGCTCTTTAGTCACAGAGATGCAGATGAAATTAGTACAGATCTGCATTGCCCTATGTGTGTACACTTAGCTCGGGAGCATGTGCAGTGTTAAACATGCAACATGAACAAACAGACATACATCCAACTCTATATCAGGCCCTTAGATCTCAAACGGTTATTCACCAATCATTGCTTATAAAACAAAACCCTTTTTTTTTTGCAATCATAAGTATTAGACAAATGGATTTTGGATTTACTATAGTACTGATTGAAATAAAAATATGTAAGAAAGCCATTGTACTCCAATAGTTTGAGAGTCAGTATAGTGCTAATTAATGATGATATTAATTAAAAAAAAAATCAGCAATGTCGCTGAACTGTATACAGCTACAGAATATCCACAACTCCTCCAGCTCACTACAAGGAGAACATCTAGACCCCAAGGTAAGATAATACCTCTTTAAGTCAGAGGTCTTCAGAGAGGTGGAGAAATGTGAAGAGCTACACTGCAAATATTAAAGTACATTGTTATATATTCCTTGCAAAAGATTGCTTGGTTTTGTCAAATTTGCAGCTTAAATGAACTATGATAGGGACGGAACATCAGGACTGTTGTATTCAATGAGGTACTTTTGTGTGTGTGAAGCCCTTCATTACAATTCTCTGAGAGCTCCTAGAAAGTGTTCTCGCTGCAGAATTGAAATTGAAAGCGCAAAGTGTGTCTTATTACAGGTACAGAATGAGACCCAAACACAGGCACCTCTGAGCTAGTACAAAGCCTTCCTGCTTTTGCTGAGTAAAAGTGTGTATTCCCCCTTTCCAGCAACAACAAATGCTACTAAAATTATACCTCCCAACCGTCCTACTCTTGGCAGAACTGTCCCACTGTGAGGGCTCTATGCCGCCATCTTGGTAGGGGCTGCATTGGCCTGATTGCCTGATTAGTTGAGATAGCAGAACAGTGGTGAAAAGGTGTCAGGGTGATAGGAGGGGACAGAAACTGCTATTCACGACCCCGTCTGAACTGCATTGTTGAGAGGTGCTGTATACGTAAATGCACCTTCTCCGCCCTTTTTTTAATCAATATTTCAATAATGTCGACAAACTGAAATCTAATTTTGAATTGCTCCAGAAAAATAAGGACACAGGTTCTGCCCAACCCCATCACTTTGGTCCATGGAAACGTCTTTATGTTCCATATCAGCCTTAATCCTCAGTGTCCATAAATTATTTTGGACAAATCTCAGAATTTTAGAATTTACCCAAGAAGCACGTTAATGGGTTCATTTATGAAGCTGAGATATGCCCATATGTCAGTATTTTCACCGGAGAAAGGGTTTATCTCAGCTTCTACAGCAATATGCAGCGATTCATAAATATTGTCATTGCAAGTTCTTGGTAAATAGATGCATTAAGAATAATTGGATATAAAATTTCAAGAAATAAGAACAGCTTAAAACAAGTGTTAAATGTATTGATCCATTTGGCTTTGCATTGTACAACCTTTCTTTTCCTGTCTACAACTCTCAGGGATAGAGTTAACCATTCCAGGATTTGAGAGTTGGGAGACCATCTGGATGTATTAAGTTTCATGCTAGAGGGGTATCTTTTTCCTTTTCACCTGATATAAAATTCTACATATATATTTTATGATCTGCTATACATTTCTATTCTATCCTAGAAATATGCCATACATAACCTTTCCACAGGGGCATTTAAGTAAATAAACAATCTATTCTGTATCATAGATATTAAACTGTGTAAGCATAATTTTGTGTCCCTTAGAGATAGTAGAGATTTTCTATGTAGGATAAGGGATTTTCGGTGTCAGGTGAGGCAGCCCCGATGTATAGCATTTATATAAACGGCTTGTACAGTTTTATCCCTCGTGACAAGAGGATTGTGTCTGTAAAAGAAGCTTTATTAAATCCAACGCCAGAATATACTTCCTGTTATACATATTAGCATTGCTTGCTAAAAAATAATATTTTTTTATATTGAATTTTATCTTTCTTTTGCATGTGCAGGGGGCTAGCATATAACTTTAAGCACCAAAACGTTTATGCTGGAAAACACAAATATATGAACAACGTATGTTTGATTTGGCAGGTGAAATAAATGGCATCTTATTGTTTGAACATAGGGGGAGGGAGCCTGGACTGCACACCCTAGCTCTATCTAATGAGATGTGCTACCTAGCTGAGACTTAGTACTACAACATAGAAAAGAGAGAGAGACCAAAAGCACTATCCAACCATTAATAATTATATACCACATACGAAGTTATGAGCTTACCCACCATTGTCAAGGTATCCTCATCGGGTAAGTCCCTAACACTATGGGGGTTCATGTCTGGGGTGCGGGGCACCCCCAAACCATCCCAGTCAAACCACCCTAGGGCACCACACAAAATAAAGTGTTAGGTAAGTGAAAATGGCTGCTTAGTGTTGAAAGTGTTAGAAAAATGGAAAATAAATGTGTGAAAATGGAACATAAATAAAAAACAAACATAGAGTGATATAAAGTGTTAAAAATAAGTGTTAAGTGGTGATGCCCCAAAGAAGTCCAGCCAGAGCAGTTCAAGGGGCCCCCACGTCCCAAAATTCACCCCATAACTGATTTGCTATCAGGGCCAGACTGGGACTAAAAATAGGCCCTGGCATTTAAAGAGCACACAGGCCCATCTCACATCAGCATCTGGATCCTGGCATAGACACCTCCCCTTACTATTCCTGACCCCTCCCACGTCTTAGTCTATGCTCTTACAAATATAATTAATATTAGAACAACATACAAGTGTACATCATTCTCTGTATTAAGCTCATCCTGTAGGGGATTCATACATGTGCCATAGTGAGATATTTAGTTGGTTCTGTTAGGTAAAGCTGGCACTACATTGGTGTAGGTCACACACAAAGAAAAGAGAAGGCATTTTCCCAATTGACCAAGCCCTGGTTTAGCAGTTGTAAAAGATTAGTGTTCACTGTAGGAATTTATTAGGGCAGGGGTGCTGAATGCAGAGGACACATCTGTGCAAACCAAAGCAGAGCCATAACTACACATTTTGACAAAAGAGCGTTTGTGCCGCCATCCACAGGTGAAGCAGGGAAAGCACCAAAAATCCAGGTGTGGTCTCGCTAGGAAGGGGCATAACCACATAATAGTACCCCCAATTCAAATTATGCCACACAGTAGTGCCTCTTAGTGACATTATTATTATCCTCTCTTTATATGGTGCCACAAGTGTTCCGCAGTGCCTTACAAAGTACATAAACAAATAAGTGAACAAGAAACCAGTGACTTACAGTACAATTTAATACAGGACAAAAATATGCTGCATTAGCAATCATAGTGCTCAAAATAAGCAGAAAGGAGTCAGCAATCAAGTGTTAGATGCCCTTATGAGGAGTAAGGAGTAGGAGAAAATATTAGGAGAAGCACATGAGGGAAGAGCGCCTTGAGCTTACAATCTGAAGAAATGACACCACACAGTAGTGCCCCTTCATCACATTACATCGCACAGTAGTGTCCCTTATTCACATTACATCACACAGTAGTGCCCCTTTTTCACATTACGTCACACAGTAGTGTCCCTTTTTCACATTACATCACACAGTAGTGCCCATTTTTCATGTTATATCACACAGTAGTGAACATTTTTCATGTTACGTCACACAGTAGTGTCCCTTTTCACATTACGTCACACAGCAGTGCCCTTTACATCACACAGTAGTGTCCCTTTTTCACATTACATCACACAGTAGTGCCCCATAGTCACGTTGCATCACACAGTAGTGTCCCTTAGTCACACTACAGAACACAGTAGTGTCCCTACATCACACTACACTGCACAGTAGTGTCCCTTATTCATGTTACGTCACACAGTAGTGTCCCTTTTTCACGTTACATCACAGTGTCCCTTTTTCACATTACATCACATAGTAGTGTCCCTTATTCGCATTACACCACACAGTAGAGCCCATTCATGTTATGCTACACAGTAGTAGTGCCCCTTATACATTATGATACACTGTAATGCCCCTTATACGTTATGATGCACACAATTATGCCCCTTATAACACATTATGCCACGCACAGTAATACCCTGGTATCTGCAGATGGTGTCTGTCAGCAGATCATGATGTGTCCAAAGATGGCGTCCAGTCCACTTGCTGCCCACCCCTGCCGTACTTTTCATCCCTGGGCCGGCTGCATCATGACATCACCGCGGCCACACGTGACACTCCATTGACTCCACCCTGTCCTCAGCACGCTGCCGCTGGGTAGTCCTGCAGGCAACTCACAGGAGCTGTCAAAATGACATCCAGCCATTCCTCCCAGATTACTCCCAGGCCTCACCCCCACCGTGCATCTCATATCCGTGTCATGATGTCATTACGCGACCACGTAATGATGTCACTACATAGCAATGTGACCACACTCAGTACCGGCCTGAGCCTTATTTTTTTGGTAAGCGAGTATTGATTTTGGCGCCCCTTAGTGGAATAAACATTAAACACAGATAAAGATAAATGAGGCCTATTTATTAGTACAAATTATACAAATTACATTTAGTACATAGCAGGGAAAATCATGTAAAAATTATTATCCCTGCTGCGATGTCATCCACGATCGAGATAAACACTATATAGTGCTCAATCACCCATATTATTATTATTATTATTACCAGTTATTTATATAGCGCACACATATTCCGCAGCGCTGTACAGAGAATATTTTGGCCATTCACATCAGTTCCTGCCTCAGTGGAGCTTACAATCTATATTCCCTATCACTTGTGCACACACATGCACACTAGGGGTAATTTGTGTTGGGAGCCAATTAACTTTCCAGTATATTTTTGGAGTGTGGGAGGAAACCGGAGTACCCATAGTAAACCCACGCAAGCACAGGGAGAATATATAAACTCCGCACAGGTAGGGCCATGGTGGGAATCGAACCCATGACCTCATTGCTGTGAGGCAGTAATGTAGATTGTATAAAAATAACAAATAAAACATTATGAATTATAAAATGGAAATATTATAAACAATATATTGTATACAATTAATAATAATACTACATGGATCTGCAGGTTTGAAATAGCAATATACTAAAAGGAAAGACAGGAAAGAGAGGGGGAAAGGGGGGAGATGGGAGAAAAAGAGAGGAGGAATTCGGGGAGCTGGGGGAGAGAGAAGGAAAGATTGGGATCCAACATGGGAGAATTAGGGAGAGTCAGGAGAGAGAGGAGGAATAGGGGGAACTGTGGGGGGGAGAGAGAGAGAGAATATGGGGAGCCAGGAGAGACATAGGAGAAATATGGGGAGTGGGGAGAGAGAGAAGGAATAGGTTGAACCAGGAGAGAGAAGAAAAAGGGAAAGCCGCGAGAGAGTGATGGAACATATTGAGCTGAGAGAGAGAGGGAATTGGGGAAGCTGGGAGAAACATAGGAGAAATAGGGTGAGCTGGAAGAGAGAGAAGAAATAGGGGAAGCCGAGAGAGAGAGAGAGAGAGAGAGAGAGAGAGAGAAGGAATTGGGGAGGACAAGAAAGACATATTAAACATAATATTTAAGCATAAACACCTACATTTATTTTATGGGGACTTCTTGACATTTATGCTGTCATATCATGTACTGAAATAAAATAAAACTTGAAACTGACAGTAATACCTTCCCATTAAGTAAACCCTTATGTTACAATGCTCTTCTCATATTAATGCTGTTAAATCATGAAATATCTTGATTCTTTATTGGTTGATGTTTTATATAATGTCTGTTCATTCAGCAAGATGGCCTAATGACAAAAGTGTGTGCCATTAAATATGTGAAACTGATAGCCTTATTTAGCAAATGGTGCAGAGCGGTAATTACAAAATCATGTTATTGCTTATAGTGTTTATTTATTTGAATAAACTGTGACAGTGTGCAATGGAGTATAATAATGTATGCTGGAAGCTGCTACTTAGCTAACTAGTACAGCATACTAAAGCAAAAATTCCAAGTGTACGTCTTGTGGTGGGTCACAATCATTATTCTGTAACAGACCTGGCTATATTTCATTTTGGATTCTGCTTTGTTATCTGTTCCCGTAGCTCACACCACTGCTCTCCACAAAATAATTCTCAGATATGTTGTGTTGGGAGAGTGACCACGGCTGACAAACAGAATTTCCTTACAAAATGTTTTTCTGTATACTCCAATGATCTCTGACAGCAGTGCATCTCTGTAGTGTAGGAGTTAACAGCAAATTCATAGACCATCAATAATGTATAGCTGCATTTAGCAATTTCTGTCTAATGTAACCCTACAAACTAGTAATCTCTTGGGAGGATAATGTTCATGTCAGTCTAGACAAAAATATATTTATTTTAATATGTTGTGGATGGAACAGTCTCATATCAGAAGGGACTCATCTTAATGATAATGGAACGTAAGTTTGGAACATTTTGCCTTTCAAATGTTTTATTCTACTGGTTTGGGTATACTTATCTGCTCTCCTGGAACTGCGAACGACTCACAATTTTTCGGATAGTCCCCCGGGCTCCTGGATGGTTGGGTACACCTCATGCATCCAGCCCACTTCCTAGTGAAGTTGGCAGGATAGGGAGAATACTGCAGTCCATGAAAAGGGCCTACTGGTGCGATTTTATGCTTATTGCGCCATTTTAGCATTGCCCCATTGTCATGTACAATTTGCAGCATTTTGCCACAAGGAAGTGGAGTATAATGATGGGGAGTGCACTCTAATGGCCCCCACTGCTAGGAAATCGAGACAGACCCTAGCCTAGCAGGAGAGGAGGAAGAGTGGCGGGACCTCTGGGAGCACAGTAATTATAGGGACGGGACAGAGCGGGCTCAGAGACAGAGGAGAAGGCAGAGAGGGAGAGGGGAGGGACCATAGCATACAGAGAGGAGGTGAAGGAGGGGGCGGAGCAAGACAGAGCTGAAGGCAGAGGGGGTGTGGCGGGACAGAGCAGGGGGTAGAGCAGCGGATAGAGAGGGGGTCAGGAAGGGGCAGCAGACAGACACTGAGGTTACCAGCCTATATAATAAAAGAGGGTATTCTGTCTTTTCGCCTTCATGGCCACTGCAGCATCAGAGATGGGACAGATGGATTACCATACCAGGAGAGGATATGGAGGACCGGTAAGTGTAGCGGGAAGGGGCGGTACTGGACAGAGTGGTGGTGGCCAGATTTGACTCGGCATATGATAGGTCCATTTTACTAGTACTTTTATATATTACCATGATCTGTTCTCTCACTGTTGCATGACCTGCATTAATAAAAAATAACAGTGCTCCCCAGAATTATTTTTGGAGTTAGTATAAGTTATCATGCCGTATAGCAACAATTTCTTTTATTACTATTATTTATTTTAATGATTTTGTGAACTTTCTGGAACACAAAGATTGGAGATTTCATATCTGTATTAAAAAATAATCAATGACTTCTAAAAATATTTTTTAAAGACAAGAAGGTCAAGCTGATGGTGCACTAGTCATTTAGTGTGAGTTGGGCAGGGGAACAGAAATTGGGTGAAGTCACAGCATTTGAGAAGAGGTTGGACTAACCCAGGGTTTCCCAAACTCGGGGATCAAAGCACCCTAAAAGTCCAGGTTTTAAGGATATCCATGTTATTGCACAGATGGTAAAACCAAACTGACTGATGTACTAATTAAGGGCCTGATTCATTACGGATCGCAACTGAGAATGCAATAGCGATTAAGCACCAGTTCAACTGTGATAGTATTCTAATCCATCATGATCGCTATGCCATACGCAGCATTACATAAGGACGCCCACTTTACCTTACACATCTTTATATGTTTCATGCATGTACAGTGGCTAAAAAGTTGCTCACCTGATGTGCCAGGGGATACACACACACCTGTAAAGGGTAATTTTATTTATCAATTGCTATACCAGGTAAGGATACTGCCTTTGAACCTCTGTATACCCCTGCCTATACCTTCTAATATCCTACCTATAAACCTCTAAGGATGATGCTAATTTGCGTACGCAGTCATACAGTAAATAAAGACTCCAGACCTAGAATCTGTGGTTCCAAAGCACAAAGTATTATTCAAGTAAAAGTACAGCAGTTACACGCTATGATCCTCATATAATCTTAGTGCAAAGAGATTATACAGACCCAAGTACAATTATACATGCGCAGTGCTCTCTGGTCCAGATGTAGGCATCAGCAAGAAACCCCCGTCAATCAGCATTCAGCACAAAAGACTAGGAACCCAGGGTCAGCACACATATTTATACCCCCAGAAATAAACAACACAATAGAGAAGTTTGATGCTAATATCATTGGTCCTAAAGGAGAGGGTTGGTTCAAATAGACACAACCCAGCCTCTAACAACTGAGGGTCTCTGGTTTCCTGCCTCATGTAACATCCTAACAGTTGTTCATATAATGTACATTTTGTTGCTTGAAGTCTCTGCGGTCCATAAGTTGAGAATGCATGATGCGATCTCCACACCGATGGTACCGGAATACTGTTGAAAGAGTACGCATCAGTACAATACCAATCACGGCTTACTTATCATGTATAATACCTTAGTTACCAAATAATCTTTATTTCACAGCATTTATGCTAAATGAACAAACTTAAATCTTATACTTTAAAGCTTATTAAACCTTTTATGTGAATATGTAATGTGTAAGTATGCGGGGTGTGATGTAAAGATGCTAGTTAACTTGGGACAGATGCGTGCGCATGAAGCTAATAAACAGCGTTTTCATACAGGATCTTATGCATTCGCTAATATGCGACTAGTTAACAGCGCAATTGTGCGTATTAATGTGTGTATGCGAAATGGTGCACTTAAATCTCACTTAAACTAAGTTAACACCTAGCAGTGTGGAATGATGAGCCTTATAGTTCCATGCCTTGCTCATGCCCCAGCAGCCCCCACCCTTTTCAGGCTCAAAAATACTGGTCTTTGTTCTCCCAGGGCCTGTGTGGATGCAAATTAGCACAGCTACAAGACCCAAACCTCAGATAACACTCTTGGCTTTGAAGGTATTTTATTGTAGGAAGCCTGCCAATGTAAGGTGCTACAAATGACCCTCTTGCTGTATTTGAGCAGGGCCACCTGGAGTGAGAGCAGACGTTATGTCTATGAAGCTTGTCTACACAGGCTAGTTGTCACGTGGCAATTTTCTCTGTTTAGCTAATGCAATCCAATTTTGACATACTGTACAGCCATTTCTGAAATATATCCTTTAGGGTCTCATTTTAAACTGATCTTGTCTCAGTCAATTCTCCAGCTTCGACAGTCCACCCTTTGATAGCAAACAACATGCTATCACAATCTGATTTTAAAATATAATTTAGGCTTACATTTATATACTATTTAGTGTTATTATGGGATGGTACAAGGTGGTTCTTAATCCATCAATAATGTGTCTCTGAGTGGGGACATAAAACTACTATTATACGCACACTGCGGATTTTGGAAATTCATGTGAAAGGTGTGGGGATACACCAGTCCTATAAATGCAGTCTTGAAGGGGAATTGAGACTTTACATTATCTGAGGTGTTTTTAAATTTAACATTTCAATAATACATTCTATGCATGTCTAAATATAATACATTAAATGATGGTATTTCCTAGTTCAGGGTTGTAATGCAGTTCTGTATTTACCTCGGTATTCATACTGACCACCATCATAATTTCGTTCTTTCGTTTTACTCTATTTTTACATTTTCCACACTTCAACACAACAGGAACACACCGGACACATATGCCAATTATTATGATGACAATCAGTATAAGGATTAAGAATTTGCCTAAACTGGCGATTATTTCCTGGACCCATTCCCCTAGACCTGAGAACCATTTCACTGGGTTCAGCCATGAAACCCATCCTTCTATCTTCTCCCCTACTTCAGCCACTGAAGCGTTATGGTTCTTACGAAACTCCCATTTTAGCTGCAGAATTTCATCCATCTTCCGGTCTATAACCTCCTTGGGGTCGCTGGTATCATTGGTGACATAGGCGCAACATTTTACTCCAAATTGGGTGGCCAACGTTATGCAATACCCTCCAGTAACAGCAGTTAAATAATTTAACACTAGCCTGTGTTGCACCAGTTCTTTCTTGTACGCTTTCAATTCTCTCCCTGTATAATGTACCCAGAGCGATCCTGGTGGGATCCAGTGCGACTAAAACTTGAAAGCCAGTTGTCTCACTAATTAACTGAGTGGCTTTGTGCACGTCACCAGGTATCATATTTTGTTTTTGCCTCTGTGTTCATATTGTGTGTGAAGATATGGTGACGGTGTGTTTTTATGTATACCAAGCATTTAAACATGTTTGAGGGTCATAACTTCTGGGCCTACTCTTCCCAGGTAACACAAACCTTCGGAACTCGGGGAGAGCCACTTATACACTTTTCTTCCACATATAAAATATACATTATCAGGGAGAACATAAGGAATGGTATGCATCATTATCATTAAGCACATTTCCCTTGCAAACAATCCTATTTCTGGGTCTTCCATCTGGTACATGCAAATTTCTAGCTGTATTATTTTAGCACAATAACCATCTGGCACCTTACCAATAATTTCTTTGGTGGAATTCAATGTATACCAATACCTAAAATGTTTCCCACTAGATTTAATTGAGCGTAACAGATCATGGTTTATGGACTCATTATCAGCTCTTTGTGAGAAGGTCATTGTCTGATTATTCCCCGTCACTTCCCAACTCCCGGGTTTATTGGAGTTGGTTATGTTTAAACACAAAAGTGATCTATCTACTTGGAATTGATATAGTTTGAAATGAGGTGGTTTGGATGAGAGAAATTTTCCATCCAATCTTTTCCCTTTTTGTAATTCTAAAATTTCCGTGATATTCAGCGGAAATGGCACCAACCTACATTATGCTGTCCCTGTGGCACATGTGAACACACCCAGCAATCAGTTTGATTTAACACTTTGCCTACCATGCTATGATAATCCTCTAAAGGATACCCACCCCAGTACGGGTTATATTTAGGTTGGCACAGTTGGATACATTTCTCATCAACTAGGGACCCACAAATATCACAAATACAGGAATCTTCAGATGATAAACCTCCACACTGTCCCCGAGTATCTGGAATGACAGCTCTCTTAACAATAACAGTACTAAGATTGGTCAGACACTCCCCTGATTGGCATTGCACTCCTCCTGACTCCACTCCATCAGCACTGCCATCAGCTCTCATTTCCTTAATCGGTCTCCCATCACAGAAACTGGATATTCCCGAACCGACCAGGATGGTGAACATTCTAAAAGAGAATATGAAAATGAACACAGCAGGCCCGTCCATTGTCACAAGACCGGCAAATTTCTCTTAGTTCAGGTATCTCACTACGACCTTTTCAATCCTCCCGGAACAAGCTAGCGAGCGACAGGTCCACGCTATCAGCCTTGTCTCCGACTTGTTTCTCCACCGGTTGATTGACCTTTTTGCAGTGAGTGGAATGGACCCAGGTATCTCTCTCAGCCACCTTCAAAGATGTAGTACTTGTCAGCAGCACCTGGTACGAACCTTCCCACCGATCAGTCAAACAACCTGAATGCAAGAAATTTCTCATCATAACATATTCTCCTGGTTCAACATCATGACAGTTAGTTTCAGGCATATCATGGGACAACAATTTCAGTTTCTGCTGCTGTTGCTTTAACTGCTTACTCACTGATATAAGATACTTTACAGTTACCTCGTTGTTACCCTTCAAGTCTTCCTGTGGACTTATAATCAAATGAGGTTGTCTACCGAACAGTATTTCAAATGGGGACAGATTTAGAGGGGTCTAGGAGTGGTCCTTATGCTATGTAGGACCAAAGGAAATGCTTCTGGCCATCCTAGTCCAGTCTCTGCCATGATTTTACTTAACTTATTTTTAATAGTCCCATTCATCTTCTCTACCTTGGCACTGGCTTGTGGTCGGTAGGGGGTATGAAGTCGGCTATTAATACCCATCAGCTTACACATATTTTGAAAAACATCACCTGTGAAATGGGTACCCCTGTCACTCTCAATGATTTTAGGGATACCGTACCTGCATACAAATTCCTGAACTATTTTCTTGGCAGTAAACACAGCAGTATTAGTGGCCGCTGGGTAGGCCTCAACCCAATTAGAAAATACATCAGTGCACACTAATACATACTTAAGATTCCTGCATGGTGGTAATTGGATGAAATTAATTTGTATCACCTGGAAAGGTCCATCAGTTGGTGGAATGTGGGACGGTTCGGTAGGGATCGCTTTCCCTATGTTCTTCCTCAAGCAGGTCAGACAGGACATTGCTATCTTTTCTGCTTGTGAAGAAAAACCTGGTGCGCACCAGAATGCTCTCACCAACTTGAACATACCTTGTTTTCCCAGATGAGTCAGACCGTGTGCTGCCTCAGCCAGGCTGGGGTAATATGCCTTGGGGGCTACTGGTTTACCTTGTCCGTCCCTCCAGAGCCCGGAGAACTCTTGCCCACATCCCTTGGACTTCCAAATGGACTTTTCCTGAATTAATTTCAGCATATCAATTGTTTGGAAAGACATAATTTTTTCACTGGGAGAAAACATTTTTAACCCTGCTGCCCATTTTGCAGCTTCATCGGCTCTGTTGTTGCCCAGTGACACCGGATCATCCTTACATGTATGGGCTTTACATTTAATTACTGCCACTGCTTTGGGCAGTTGGATTGCTTCTAAAAGATGTTTTATGTGTCGTGAATGTGCAACTGGTGTGCCTGCTGCTGCGATAAAATTTCTCAGATGCCATAAAGCCCCAAAATCGTGCACCACCCCAAACGCGACCTCGAGTCAGTGTAAATGTTAGCAGATTTGCCTGCTGCCAGTTCACACGCTCTAGTTAGTGCTACTAACTCTGCCACCTGGGCTGAGTGAGGAGGACCAAGAGGTTTAGCTTCTATGATGTCTGTGTCATTTACAACAGCATAACCTGTACATAATTCACCTGTGTCTGTTTGTCTATGACAACTCCCATCCGTATAAAAAGTCACATCCACATTCTCTAAAGGTGTATCGTGTATGTCAGGTCTAGCAGTAAAGGTCTGATTCAGATATTCCATACAATCATGCATATTATGTCCGCTGAACTCACCTCCCGCCAGCAACTCGCCTCCTTCCACCCTTTGTACATCATGTTGTACATATGGTAAATACGTTGCTGGATTCAGCGTACTGCAACGTTTAACAGTGATGTTTGCGGGTGCAATTAGAGCTAGTTCCCATTTGGTAAACCTAGCCGAAGAGACGTGTCTGGTTTGAACTGAGTTCAACAGAGCAGATACAGCATGGGGAGTGTAGACAATCGTATCATTACCCAATACTAGGTCCTCACTTTTACTCACCAATAAAGCGGTAGCTGCTACACTTCTCAAACAAGTGGGGAGTGATCTTGCCACAGTGTCCAGTTGGGCACTGTAGTATGCTACGGGCCTACTGGCATCACCATGTTTTTGTGTAAGGACACCTGCAGCGCAACCATCGGCTTCCGTACAATACAAATCAAAAGGTTTTTCATAATCAAGTATTCCCAATGCAGGAGCTTTTGTCAGACTATCCTTAAGATTAAGAAAAGCCTGCTCTGTTTCCTCTGCGTGTATGACACGATTGGACTTTGAGGAAGAGACTAATTCCTGTAAAGGCAAGGCCAAAATAGAAAAACCTGGCATCCACATTCTACAGTATCCACACATTCCCAAGAAGGTATGAATTTGCTGTTGATTCTGCGGCAGTGTCATATTCTGTATGGCCTGGATTCTATCATTTGTAAGATGTCGTAACCCCTGGGTCAGGCAGTGTCCCAAATATTTTACTCTGGATTGGCACGGCTGTAGTTTGTCCTTAGCCACCTTGTGTCCTGTATGCGAGAGATGAAGCAACAAAAGTTTAGTATCATTCAAACATGACATAAAAGAGTCAGAACATAGCAATAAATCGTCCACATATTGAATTAGAACAGATCCATTGGCAGGTTGAAAAGATTGTAAACAGTCGTGCAATGCCTGGGAGAAGATACTGGGGCTGTCTATGAAACCTTGGGGTAACCATGTCCATGTGTATTGTACACCTCTGTATGTAAATGCAAATAGATACTGACAGTCAGGGTGGAGTGACACAGAGAAGAAAGCAGAGCAGAGGTCAATGACAGTGAAATGGGTTGCATTTGGTGGGATCTGCATCAGGATGACAGCTGGATTTGGCACTACAGGGAATTGGCTCTCTACTACCTTATTAACACCTCTAAGGTCTTGTACCAGCCTATAACCCCACCACCACTCTTCTTCACTGGGAAGATGGGACTGTTGGCTACACTAGCTGTACGAACTAAAATTCCCTGTTGCAATAATTGCTCAATTATTGGAAAAACCCCTAATTCTACCTCCTGTTTTAGTGGGTACTGGGGAATTTTTGGAGCTTGCCTACCGCTTTTTAAATTTACCATTACAGGGCTTACGTTTGCCATTAATCCAGTGTCCTGTCCATCCTTAGTCCAAAGAGAATCTGAATTTGGGACAACATTTCATCTACCTGAGATGGATTTTCATTTAAACTTGTAGCGTGATACATTATCCTTTGGGGAGTGTCCAACATATCCCGCACCTCGTGTGCAACTCTCTCTGGGATATCTAAAAATACACCATCAGGGGTGCAATATATAACTAATCCCATCTTACATAACAAGTCTCTACCCAGCAGGTTAGTAGGAGTCGCAGCAGCCAGAAGGAAAGAATGCCTGGTATTTAACGGCCCAATAGTAACCTCTGTGGACTTTGTTAAAGGATAATGTTTCACTTTACCTGTTACACCCATTGTTGGTACTGTCTCGTTGGTCACCTGTTATTGTCCAAATGGGATGCAGACCGGCAGCGCTGCTACCTTTGACCTTGTTACCTGGCTGGGGGTTTAATCTGCTGCTGCTACTTATGGTATTAACAACTTCCTCTATGGGTGCAGAGGGTGTTAGCACTTCCCTTACTGTTACCGATGGAGATGGCGGCACCACTCGTGATTGTGGTGATGCAGCATCTATCATTTGTACAGCATGGGAAATGGCAAACATTACAATAGGCTCATCATCCACATCATAAACATTTTCTTTATGGTTGCTTAAGAGAGGGTACAAATTGCTTGTTACTTTTTTATGGGTATTTTTGGTAACTGTACTTGCACCTTCATCTGCATAAGGTGGGGGTGGTGAGCGTGAACTGCTGGCAATACTCTCCACAATGCTACTTTGCCGCACATGCGCGTCATTTTGCGGCTCACCCGTATTGCAATTTAGCGTCGCAGTTGTGTTCTCTGGCAATTCACTCGCAACGCTAGTTTGCGTCGCTTGCACATTTTTAAGCCACGCATCCCCTTCATGCTGCCACAATTTTAAACATTCATAATATTTTACCTTTTTCTCTCGGGAGCGCATCAGACTGATGTGGTCCCGGACATTATCTAATACATCTTTATCAAAACTACCAATTCTGGGAAACGGTCTAACACTCTTCATCGTCATTTTAAACCATACATCACAATACCTTATCACATAAGTACCGTACTTAGTATGCATAATACGATGGGCCGATCCAAATGGCGCTTCCATTAGCAGCACATTATTGTCTAACATCTCTATTGTTTGCATAGCCCCCATTCTGAGACAACTCGTATGCTTTTCAATAAAGATTTAAACTGGTGAAAGACAATCAAGATAATTCACTTACCTGTGGACGATTTAAATGTCAGCGCCCACACACCTGGATAAGATTTGAAAAAGGCAACTTCCACACCCGGATAAGATTTAGTAAGGCAACTTCCACACCTATGGAAGTTTATGTCGGCTACTTCCACGCACCTCTCTACAACAAAGACAACATGTACACCTGCTACTGTGTGTAGAATGGTAAGCTGCTTACCGAGCGACTAGCACTTAGCCCTTAAAGGTCATATGGTACCTCTAACTGTAGGGAACAAGTTACCCGTACCAACAAATACTCACTGTTACACACTTTTTCCTGCACAGAAAAATACACTTTAACCCAGATATTGATAACAATTGAAAAATGTAAACCTCAACAGCTTTATTTAAACACGTAGTAGCACAACCGGAAGTACATATACGCTATTGTGCGACCAGTCACATACACAATAATGCGACTACCACACAACCGTATGACAACTTTTTAGCTGCGTACGCAAAAGAACATTAGGTTCTATCAACAAAGGAAAACAAACTTTTTCCTCTCTTGTCCCTGGATTCTAGTCAGCTTCCTTGGCTCACACGAAAACGGATAGCGATCTTTCAGCACAAAGCGGTTGCAGGGAAACCCTGCATGTGGCCACTCCACCCTTTGCTGAGATATCGATAACCTTATGTGCCGTGTGAGTAGGTAAGTGACTTCACGATGAGCCCCCAACTAAGGATACTGCCTTTGAACCTCTATATACCCCTGCCTATACCTTCTAATATCCTACCTATAAACCTCTAAGGATGACGCTAATTTGCGTACGCAGTCATACAGTAAATAAAGACTCCAGACCTAGAATCTGTGGTTCCAAAGCACAAAGTATTATTCAAGTAAAAGTACAGCAGTTACACACTATGATCCTCATATAATCTTAGTGCAAAGAGATTATACAGCCCCGAGTACAATTACACATACGCAGCGCTCTCTGGTCCAGATGTTAGGCATCAGCAAGAAACTCCTCGTCAATCAGCATTCAGCACAAAAGACTAGGAACCCAGGGTCAGCACACATATTATACCCCCAGAAATAAACAACACAATAGAGAAGTTTGATGCTAATACCATTGGTCCTAAAGGAGAGGGCATATGTTACAAGGCATTTAACAGGTTGATTCAAATAGACACAACCCAGCCTCTAACAACTGGGGGTCTCTGGTTTCCTGCCTCATGTAACATCCTAACAGTTGTTCATATAATGTACATTTTGTTGCTTGAAGTCTCTACGGTCCATAAGTTGAGAATGCATGATGCGATCTCCACACCGATGGTACCGGAATACTGTTGAAAGAGTACGCATCAGTACAATACCAATCACGGCTTACTTATCATGTATAAAACTTTAGTTACCAAATAATCTTTATTTCGCAGCATTTATGCTAAATGAACAAACTTAAATCTTATACTTAAAAGCTTATTAAACCTTTTATGTGAATATGTAATGTGTAAGTATGCGGGGTGTGATGTAAAGACGCTAGTTAACTTGGGGCAGATGCGTGCGCATGAAGCTAATAAACAGCGTTTTCATACAGGATCTTATGCATTCGCTAATATGCGACTAGTTAACAGCGCAATTGTGCGTATTAATGTGTGTATGCGAAATGGTGCACTTAAATCTCACTTAAACTAAGTTAACACCTAGCAGTGTGGAATGATGAGCCTTATAGTTCCATGCCTTGCTCATGCCCCAGCAGACCCCACCCTTTTTAGGCTCAAAAATACTGGTCTTTGTTCTCCCAGGGCCTGTGTGGATGCAAATTAGCACAGCTACAAGACCCAAACCTCAGATAACACTCTTGGCTTTGAAGGTATTTTATTGTAGGAAGCCTGTTAATGTAAGGTGCTACAAACGACCCTCTTGCTGTATTTGAGCAGGGCCACCTGGAGTGAGAGCAGACGTTATGTCTATGAAGCTTGTCTACACAGGCTAGTTGTCACGTGGCCATTTGCTCTGTTTAGCTAATGCAATCCAATTTTGCCATACTGTACAGCCATTTCTGAAATATATCCTTTAGGGGAATTATAATAATATACACACTTTATCCAGAGCACCCAAACTACGTAAAGTCATGCAATGGGCTTTTGATGAATCACCGTAACTTATGGCGACGGTCACAGATTCAATCGCATGATGCTAATAGTAATATCGCCACATGTACTAAAGTGTGAGTTTATCTAAAATGGCGCTTAGGTGGCCATTCGCAAAATGGCGTCTTGAGGTCTCATTTTAAACTGATCTTGTCTCAGCCAATTATCCAGCTTCGACACAGGGTACAAGATGCACTGCCCAAACTCACTGTGCCTCTAAGCATGTTCAACATTGTATCATTAGGTTCCACATGCCTGCCTGGATCGTGAGAAAAATAAAAGAGACTGGTTACTGTTTACAATATTAAAAAGAGGGTGTTACAATGTTACCATGAAGTACTGTGAATTTTTGTAGCATTATATTATCATATAATAACAAGTAATATAAATTAGATGCATTTAACAGCTTCAGTAGTTAGAAAAAAATTACAATGCAAGTTTCGAGCACTGATGGACAATAAGAGCTGACACTGCATTTTACTGCAGAGCAGCTATACCACTCATCATTTTACTAAGTGATGCTGAACATCAATAATGTCTATCAAAGGTTGCACCTCTCATTATTTTCTGCAAGGAAGCTGGCAACTTTACAATTACAGTCTCTGATCTATTACTGTGCTCTGATCTATCAATCTATCTACAAATAATACTGAGCAAAATGTAATTTTTATATGCATATGTTACTAGAGCGTGTGAACTGTGAAAGAGTTAAATCTTTTCCCCAGTGAAGCGCATGAAATGCCACCACCACCAGCTGACTGGAGTGAGCTATCTACTACACCAACTTCAAGTTCAGCCAAATGGAGCCAACTAAGAGAATCAGGCAAAGCTACATACAAACAAAGGATATTGCACTTGAGAATTTTATCTCTGGAAGTGGTTGGTGTTATATGGATCAGGACATGGTCAAGCTGAGTCCTCCCAGGAACACTGTATGGCTAAAATCTTAACAACGGGACTGGTGATTAAACTGGTGATTGCTTAAGTACCATTTAGAGTGACACATTCTAAGGGAGGTGCTAATAAGAGATAATAGAAACAACTGGCACTGTTGGCAGAGCAGGGACAACAATGGTGCAGAGGTCAGCAAGATGCTGAGGCCAGGAATGTGAGCAAGATGGAGCAGAGGGCTAAGTGGAGACAAGATGGTACAAGGGTCAAGATGGAGAAAAAACCTGATGATTCAGAGTCCAAGATGGAGCAGAGTCCTGGAAGGACCAGATGGTGCAGAGGCAGCAGTAGTGGTGTATCTCCTCTTAAGTACCGGCCACAGGGATAAAGAGAGCACAGTTGCAGGCAGCAGTGTGTTGTGCATCTGGGCCACATGGGTGATAATGGCTACCAGGCTAACTTGGGAATCGGATGGAATTTGCCTATGGTCTAGTTGATTGGAGTAGATCATGGAGGAAGCATCCAGACTAGTGGAGGTGTTCAGTGCTGCAAGAAGAGATGCAACCACCATACCCTGGAAGCATAGGGGACTTGTGACTCTTTCTAGGCAAAGACTCTGTTTAGAAGTGAACTACAGATGTTGAGACAAGCAGTAAGACACTGTAGTTAGGCCACAGTTTGTGGTCTGGGTAATTAGTTGATGTCAATGGTAGGCCAGATGCTTGATCAGGAGCAACATAGGTGTCTTTAAGTGGCTGTGTTAGCTGTGACAATCTGGCGGTGAGTCACAGGTTTCCAGTGCTACCAGTGGTCAGGTCGGAGACTGGATGGGGAGGACATTATTGAATGTCCAGCAAGCTGATAGTAAATGGACTGTCAAACAGATCAGGCTGGTCCTAAAGCTTTCATAGCCTTAAGCTAGGTACACACTGTGTGACTTCGGAACGAATGGCCATCAACAGTGATGGTGCGTTCACACTGGATGACTTTAATGAATGACATAACAATAACTATTATGTCATTCATTAACAATGCATTGGCTGGTAGCGATATGATGTGCTGCACATCACTAGGTTTGTGTGTCGCTAGTGTTTGTGTCTGTCAGTGTGTGGGTGTATCTGTGTCAGTGTGTGTGTGTATCTGTGTCATGTGTGTGTATGTGCCAGTGTATGTGTGTCAGTGTGTCAGTTTGTATCTGTGTCAGTGTGTATCTGTGATGGTGTGTTGAGAGATGACATGGGGAGGTGATGGTGTGGCTGAGAGATGACAAAGGGGGGAGGCG
The DNA here is from genome assembly GCA_031769625.1 of Taudactylus pleione. Taxonomy (NCBI): domain Eukaryota; kingdom Metazoa; phylum Chordata; class Amphibia; order Anura; family Myobatrachidae; genus Taudactylus; species Taudactylus pleione. Next base: position 3,594,222 of record JAUIMM010000005.1, read on the forward strand.
ATGGTGTGGCTGAGAGACACACAGGGGATAGATGATGGTGTGCTGAGAGATGATGCAGGGGGGAGATGATGTTGTGCTGAGAGATGATGCAGGGGGGGAGGTGATGGTGTGGCTGAGAGATGATGCAGGGGGAGGTGATGGTGTGGCTGAGAGACAACGTGGGGGGAGGTGATGGTGTGCTGAGAGATGACACAGGGGGGAGGCAATGGTGTGCTGAGAGATGACACAGGGGGAGGCAATGGTATGGCTGATAGACGATGCTGGGGATAAATGATGGTGTGGCTGAGAGATGAAGCAGGGAGGAGGTGATGGTGTGATGAGAGACAATGCAGAGGGGATGGATTGGTGTGGTTGAGAGACGAGGCAGGGGGGAGGTGATGGTGTGCTGAGAGACCACGCAGGGAAAGATTGTGTGGCTGAGAGATGCAGGTGGAAGGAAGTTACACAGGGGGAACTAGTCTGGTTGAACCACTTTTGTTAATATTCCTACACAAACAGGCAACTTCTGGATGATGTGACCTACATGAATAGTGAATACTGACTGAAGACGCCATCTTCCCAGGGAGGATACATTTCTTCAGAGGTTTCACATTGTGAGAAACCACTATATAGGTAAGGTGCATATGGACTGGAAAGGAATGTTCCCAGAGTGATGAGAATGGGTAGCGTGTCATGTTGGCATGCCCCATTGTCAGTGGCCATACCCCTTCACTATGTGAGCACGCCCATTTGCCACGCACCTTTGGTGCACAAATATATTTTGCTATGTGTTTGTGTGGAGGGGGGGCGCCATTCTTCAACTTGCCGTGGGCTCCAAAGACCCTAGTTACACCACTAGGGAGGAGCTTGTGGCACGCACTGACTGGGATATACAGTATATGTAATCACATTAATGGTTGTAATAATAAGTATCATAACAGTGCCTTTCCCTCCCCACTCATTGATTGTAACAGCCTAGTAGGTCCCACATCAATTATAATACCCATTAGTGTGACTGCATTATATATCAGTGCCTCCCCCTCACTGATTGTAGCAGCCTAGCAGGTCCCCTGGCCCTTATAATACCCATTATAATAACACCCCTCAGACAGTGTAACTATATTGATTATATATCAGTGCCCCCAGATTGTAGCACTCATAATTTAGTGACGTAGTATGCAAAAAAAGTGCATATATGAATAATAAATATATGGGAAAAAAAAGTATTTACTTCATAAGTATGTTCTATTATGTTCTTTATTTCATTATCATTATTTTTATACCCATTGGTATTTACGTATATTATGTCTATATGATATGTGATGCCCATTATCACAAGTAGCACAAGCAGTTATCGATAGATGAGCGGTTTGGTTTTCATTCGGTTCTTTTCGCCAAATTAATGCAAATTCGGATTAGTTTTAATTTATCTTATTGGCTATCCAAAACACGTGAGAGCCTGATAGCCAATATGATGCTGTTTTTGAGATCTGAACATAAACGAGTAAAACCAAACCTGCACATCTCTAACGCTATTTTTAGTTTTGCTATATGTCTGCTGTTAATATAAGACTGCTGCTGTATGTTCCTTTTTAATGTTTGTAATATAAGTAATGTTTAAAGCTTTAATGTTTGAATATAAGTAGGAAAAATGGCAAATAATGTAAGGGCATAAATCAGGAATGAAAATATAGTGCTATGGATTGTTTGAGGGATTGGGGTCCCAAACCTGTATCTTGCTTAGGGCCCCATGAGGTCTAAATCCGTTTCTGCATATAACTTGCTGTTATCACTGTGAGGACTACTGTTAGATTACTCTAAGGGACAGATGCACTGGCGTAACTATAGAGGGTGCAAGGGGTGCGCTTGCTAGGGGGCCCGGCGGCTTTGGGGGCCCGCCGGCCAAGCAAGCAACCCCCTGAACCCTGCCAAGTACAGCCAGCACCAATGCCTTTTTTAATCAGGAGACGGTTGTGAGCCAGTAGGAATTTCGCGGACCAGCAGTCAATCAGCAGTGGCTGCTGGTCTGCGAGTTCCAATGGGCTCGCGACTGGCATCTGATTAAAAATAACATCGGCTCTCTTAGAAGCTGGGAGAAGGCGTGGCTATGATGACATCCCTGGACCACGGCCCACACAGCTCAAGTGAGGAGAGATGGAGTGGTGTGCCGGGCTCAGGAGGAGGTAAGTTTTACGGGGCTGGGTGTGTGTAAGTATTACAGGGCTGGGTGGTGTAAGTGATACAAGGCTGGAGGGGGGGGGCAGAGGAAAGTTTCTATGGGGCCCCCATACCTCTGGTTACGCCCCATGGCAGATGTATGAAGCTCTGGAAAGTGATACACTGGAGAGTGATAAATTACCAACCAATCAGCTCCTAACTGTCTGTCATGATCCGTGGTACTGAAGTCTCCTTCTTACCTCTCCGGTATCCAGGCTGGCACAGAGGGCTCTCCGGGTCACGCGCCGCACACAGACGGTGTCACATACCTCCCAACATGACCCTCTCCAGGAGGGACATAATGCTCTGGTCCTGGACTTCCCTGGTGAGAGGTGGGGCTGCAGCGCAGTTCAAAATTCAAATAGGGGAGCCACACCAACTGCCATTTCACACGCTGCCAAACATCACTGGCTGGGACTCACTGGCAGTTGGTGCGACTCACTTATTTGAATTTTGGACTGTGCTGCAGCCCCCCTGTGGAGCCACCACCAATCATAAATCACCAGGGAAGTCCAGGACCAGTGCATTGTGTCTCTCCTGGAGAGGGTCATGTTGGGAGGTATGGTGTCACGATATACACTTGGTGCTCCACAGCCTTCTACTACAGACAGGCTTCTCCAGGTTATTGACATATAGGCCGCACGCCAAGTCTCCCTCCAGAACGGAGACATGGGCGCGGCCTTCCTGGACTCTGGGCCTGATTCAGCAAAGAATGCAGTTGCTGATACGCAGCAGTCGGTCGATTAATTTGCATTGCGCATGCATCACAGTGCGCATGTGTGAACTAGCAATTGTGTTGGGAACTGCGTCTGCAGAGGCTATGCAGACCCAGAGCAGAGTGATTGACAGGGAGTGCTGTTTGTGGGTGGTGACGGGGTGATGGTAGGGTGAATGCAGGCGTGCCAGTGCGTTTCAACGCTGTTGCATGGGCATGCATAAATTAGCCACTGTGATACCAGACGCCTCCTTAGGGCTCATAGCATGCGCAGAAGTTAGCAATTCCTGAGTGAGGTCTGACCTGCCTTAACTGTGCGCATGGGTCTGATGTTACTAGATGATACCGATGGTTTCACTATGGGCCTGATTCAGACCCGGTCACAAGCGCTGAGCGCTCGCAACCGGGTCAATGGTGGCCCAGAGCGCATGCACACAACGGAGCCGGCTCCGTCGTGAGCATGCACGAGACCCGGATAGCGACGGGCAATCTGTCGCTCCGGGTCTCGCACCAAAGGGGGCGTGCTGTCGATGTTGAGTGACAGCACGCCCCCTTTAGTGGGCGGGCCGGGGGGGTGGCTGCCCAGACGGAGGCGTTCCCATGAGAATGCCTACCGTCTGGTGGTGGCCCCACTGACATCACAAGTGATGTCAGTGGGAGAGCTTTCGGCTCTGTTTGAGCCGAAAGCTCTCTGGGGCTTGCGGCCACGAGACCCTACCACAAGGGCCTCATCGCAAGCCTGATGGTCGCAATGGTCTTGACCATCGCGACCATCATCCTGGCCACTCGCATTAGCTGTGGGTGGCAACCCACAGCAATGCGAGCGGCCAGGAGGCCGCTCCATAAAAAAAAAAAAGACGCCCTGATTCAGAGCGAGCGCTCTGTCAGAGCGTCCAGCTCTGAATCAGGGCCTATGTTGCCCTAGTATATGGATGTGAGTAAGGGGAAGTGGGCGTCCTTATGTCAGGCTGCGTTCGCAATGTGAATGCGAACATTTAAATATCACCGCTGATATTAGCAACTGCAGTGCGTGCGTATAAGCAGAATTGCGTTCCTTGCTGAATTAGGCCTTCTGTCACATGACGCTAAGCTTCCACTCAGTGCACGGCCTGTCGAACCGCTGACTGCACTGACCAATCATCCAGGATCCAGTCCTATACATTCCTTTCACTGACTGGCTTCGGTTGCCAGTACCATGTCTCTTCTTACTGAAGTAAGAGCTCTAGTGCTCAGCTCCCTCATTTGCTGTTTCTGAACGGTACAGTCCGTCCTATGCAATTGTCTCCATCTTCTATCAAGACTCCTTCATCACTTGCTGCAGTCCGGACTTGCCATTGGGAATTCCTCTTATATCATCTGCCGAAGTCTGGATTTGCTATTGGGAAATATCTCTCAGTTATCATCTGCTCTTGTCTGGAAATTATCATTGGGAATTATTTCTCAAATCATCATCGGTTCCTACCGATCATCTCTAATAAAGTGTCACCATCGGTTCCTACCGATCATCTCTAATAAAGTATCACCATCAGTTCCTACCAAGCGTCATCATCAGTTCCTACCGATCATCTCTAATAAAGTATCACCTTCGGTTCCTATCAAGTGTCACCATCATCTCTAATAAACTCACCATCGGTTCCTACAGATCAACTAACATCGAATCCTCCTCAAATCCATTATCATTCCTCAAACATTGAGGGGGTCATTCAGAGTCGGTCGCAATCGCTGAGCGCTCACAACCGACTCGATGTTGCCCACTGGGCATGTGCACGACGGAGCTGGCTCCGTTGTGCGCATGTGTGAGACCCGGCTAGCGATGGACGCTCTGTCGCTAGGGGTCTCGCAGCAGACGGGCGAGCTGTCGATGGTGAGGGAGAGCTTGCCCCGTTTGGGAGGCGGGCAGGGGGCGTGCCTGCCCAAACAGGGGTGTTCCCGCCGGAACGCTTGCTGATGTCAGTGGGCAGCTTCCTGCTCGATCAGAGCAGGAAGCTTCCTGAGGCTTACGAGTGCCCAGACCCAACCTTAGGGTCTGGTCGTAAGCCCCGATGGTCGCGATGGTCTTCACCCATGTTGGTCGCTAGATCTGTGGGTGTTAACCCACAGCTTAGTGATCGACAAGGTGGCAGTCGTTCAGGATGCAAGCGGCTGCCCTGATTCAGTGCGACCCCTTGCAACTAACGACCGCCTCTGAATGAGGTCCTGAACCCTTATCAAATCAATATTCATTCTTCAAACATCGGATCCTCATCAAGTCAATTATCATTCTTCAAACATCGGATCCTCATCAAGTCACTTATCATTCTTCAAACATAAGATCCTCATCAAATCACTTATCATTCTTCAAACATCGGATCAACAGCAAAATCAAATATCATTCTTAATTTATGGACACTAATCAACTCTTAACAAATTTGTTCTATTACATTGGACTTATATCTATAAGTTAATTCAAATATCATTGATCTTCTGCCTATGCATTTACCAAGTTCTCATATAATAGTCTTTGGCCCTCATTCAGAGCCGTACGCTGTGAGCAGAGCGCACGCTCTGAATGAGGGCCGCCCTCCATAAAAATGGAGCGTCCTCCTGGACGCTCGTATAGCTGTGGGTCACCACCCACAGCCTATACGAGCGTGCATTTTGATGGCCGCGATGGTCGTGACCATCGCGACCATCGAAACTGCGAGCCGGAGCCTGCGGTTGAGGTTTTCAACCGCAAGCTCTGGAGTGATTTTGGCTCTATCAGAGCCAAAATCACTCCCACTGACATCACTAGTGATGTCAGTGGGCCGGCTTCTGATGGGAGGCGTTACCGTGGGAACTCCCCCGTCAGGGAGGCATGCCCCCGGCACGCCCACCAAAGGGGGCGTGCTGTCAATCAACATCGACAGCACGCCCCCTTTGATCAGACACAACGAGCGAAGGACTTTCCTTCGCTCGTCGCGTCTGGCGCATGCGCACGACGGAGCTCCCTCCGTCGTGCGCATGCTCAGTGCAGAACATCGACCCACTTGCGAGCGGACAGCCGCTCGCGAGTGGGTCTGAATCAGGGCCTTTATCCTTCCAGTCATCGCCTTGGGCATCACAGTTATCACATCATCCTCATTTTCCTATATGAGAAAGTCCTGGTTAAAGCCACCCACATTTGTGCACACTTCTTCAGTCTCCCACGACTGTTCCAGTCCAAACCAAACCGCAGGCGTGACACTGTCATTTTTCAAACACAGCCTGTAACATGACAGTTAGGAGCTGAGTGACTGGTAGTTTATCACTTTCCACTTTTCCAGAGCATAATACATCTGTCCCCCAATGAGTAAAGTAATGCAATCGGCAGTTTGGCGAAATACAGTAGTAATTTATAAATGTTTTGTATATTGAAGACTTACTGACCCAAATCATGAAACCACCTAAGTTTCATCTTATGCAAATGATAAATTCCATACATGTAGTATGAGAAAATGTTTGGTTGCTCAAATATTAAATTTGAAAGGAAAGTGTTACCTAACTTATTGGCCTGCTGATAAGCATGGGCACCGAGAGGGGGGGGGCGGATACTAATTACCTGGGCTCGGGCTTGTTGGAGGGGCCCGACGGGGTGTGAGTCCAGCGACGCCCCCCTCCAGGGGTGGATTGGCCATAATATTTAGCTGGGAGATTCCCGGTGGGCCGCCACCTGTGGGGTCACTAGGGCTGTATGTCCTGAAAGTGGGGCTGACTGTGCGCGATGTGCTTGTACCGCGGGGTGGAGTGCGGCCGTGGCCATCAGTGAAGTCGGAACAAGCATGATTACTCTGACTCAGGAGGACTGGCCCTCTCCACTACAGGGGGAGGGGAGGGGGGGGGTCTTCTGCCCTGATATATCCGGCCCGTGGCCTCTGTGTGCCTGGGTGTGAGGCTCTCCTGTCCTTCAGTGATCACTGGTACATCAGCCAGACTGTCTCTGGCTGGAACACAGAGACAGAGCAGCCCACTGTGAAAACACCCCCCCCCCTCATCAGGTTACTGATGGTACAGTCCTGGAAGTCTACTGATTACTTTCAGTTTCACTCTCCAATCTCTAACCGAACATGCACGCTGGCCTGGAGCAGGCAGACAGGGACGGAGCAAGCCAAGCAGCAGCCCCAACATGTCATCCAGCACCGAGAGGTGTACACTGCCCAGGAGCAGCACATGTAGAAGAAGAGGAGGATTGAGTCTGAGCAGGATGAGAAGGTGAATGAGGTAAGGCTGTGCCACATGTCTAGTTTCTCTGTTGTGGAACTACAAGTCCCAGCAGACTTTGAAAAGCTCCTTCCAGGGCAGGGCTGGACTTGTAGTTCCATTGCAGGAGGCACACAGGCTGCCTAAGCTGAGTTTTCTAAATCAGGGGAAGGCAATGTGTGGGGGATGCGGCCAATGTCTCCGCCGGCAACATCCTGACTGTAAGTACTGGGGTTAGTAGGCAAGTTACGGTTAGGCAGTAGGGGGAAGTTTGGTTTTAGGGGAGGGGGAGGTTAGGTATAGGCACTGGGGAGGAGGAGAGGGTTAGGGGTAAGGAGAGGGAGAGGGGGAGGGTTAGGATACTGACCAACAAGTGTCGGTATCCTAACTCTGTCGGGATGCGGGCGGTGGCATTCTGACAACCAGGATCCCATGCGCTGGCAATACCCAATCCATGTGTGGCACTCAGCTGCTGTGAAACTGCACGTCTCTGCTTGACTTTCCATAGTTTTAGGTTCTAGCAGCAAAACTGTTGCATGGCATGCTGGGAAGTGTAGTACCACTGCAGTTGGTATGCCAAACATTGCTTCCACCTGTACTATATCATTAACCCCATGATCCACACCCTTTTGCAGTCTGTGTGGTCTGTTTTGGTTGGTGTAAATTAGGGATGCTATAAGTCCTGTATTAGAGTGTGGTGCAGGTTTACTGCATTGCTGGGATCCAAATGTGTCCTGGAATTTTATTTTTGAAATACATTTTTGAAATAAATATAGCAAAAAAGGTAGCCTCCAAATATACCATTTTGTCCGTACAGTACTGTCTCTTACCTGTCTGTACTGGCAAAATGAGCTGTAGCGACCTGTACCAGAAATATCACCCCCCCTCCACCCATACTCAGCTTCCGGTCCTCTAGCATCTTATGGTACACCTTTTTCCTTTAAACATTGACTTGATAGCCACTACATGTTGATGTCATTGTTTTTTTTAGTTTCCCTACACAAGCAGGCGGCTTCCAGACAATGTGAACTCCTGCATGAATAGTGAAAACCAACTCAAGACGCTGCCTGTCCAGGAAGGATCAATTTCTTCAGAGGTTCCTCGTTGCAGAGATAACACATGCTCGCTTTGTTTATTCACTGCAGAGAGGTATTGGGGGCATGCCCATTTGCTCCCGGAGCGGTGGGCATTTCCTCAGCATGACGAAAACCAGGGGAAAAATGTCTTGCAAGCATGGCATTTCACAGAAGGCCGTGCCCCTTGTTTTGGGGCCACTTTACAAGAATTTTCCAGGGCCGCTTTCAATTCCCAATCTGCCCCTGCTCCCCTCACTCAAACATCAAAGCAACCCAGCACACGCTGCTGTGTGCACTAAATAAATAGCAGCCACAGCAGTCTCCTATGCCTGTGGGGGGAGCGATCACACTGATCCTGCCCCCCACTGGCCATGCAAACGGGCTGAGGGGCTCACAGCACCCCCCTACCCAGCGCTCAGTGATGCTACAATTTTTTTTTTCCTCAGGGGGCGTGACCATGCCTCCCACAATCAGCTGTCGGTGCACCTGCTGATACAAGACTAAGCAAGACTGATCCACAATATATTAAAACAAATATATATTTGACTAGACAGACATCAGCATTATTCCCTCTAGAGATCAGTATTCTGTAGGGTTACATTGAACAGAACATGCTAAATGCAGCTCTATACTATTGATTGTCTATGAGTTTGCTGTTAACTCCTACATTACAGTGATGCACAGCTGTCATTAGGGGTTTATTGAGCTTACTGTACTGTTAACACTTTAGTGCAAATTAGGTGAATGGGCTGATGCTTTTTTTTTCATTAGAAATTCCAAAAAATCATTTTGTAAGACTTTTGTGTTCGTCGGCTATAACCACTCACCCAAAATAATATGAGAAATAATTTGTGGAGAGAAATCTTGAAGTATGTACTGTAAGTGGATAACAAATCAGAATCTGATATGAATATAACTAAGGTCTGACAAGGAATAATGAATGTGACTCACCACAGTGCTGCAGGGTGTGTTGTGCTCATGGCCCCCTGGGTCCATGGTGGCCCACACCGCATACCTTGTATCCATAGACTATACTTGCTTGTCTGTAGGCAGATAGGGGCATTGTGTGGCACACAGTTTATGCATATACATAACTCTGCATATGGGAAAATACACATTTGAGGAGGCATGGGAATGAGAGGCATACTTGAGGAGGCATGGGGGTGAGAGGCATACTTGAGGAGGCATGGGAGTGAAAAGCATACTTGAGGAGGCATGGGGGTAAGAGGCATACTTGAGGAGGCATGGGGGTGAGAGGCATAATTGAGGAGGCATGGGAATGAGAAGCATACTTGAGGAGGCATGGGAATGAGAAGCATACTTGAGGAGGCATGGGAATGAGAAGTATACTTGAGGAGGCATGGGGGTGAGAGGCACACATAGTAAAGTGGAAACTTCTGTGTGTCGTTATTTACTGTGGAAGCAGTATTGCAGGCACAACAGAGGTACAATGGATGCAAGCAGAGAAGGTGAAAAATGCTGGAGAATAGCTGATGGAGGGGAATAGGACAAGCCGACTGTCAGAAGATTTAGGAGATGTCCAGACTGAGGCCCTGATTCAGAGCCTGACGCTCTGACAGAGCGCTCACTCTGAATCAGGGCTGTCCCTGCTCCTTTTTGGAGCCGCCTCCTGGCCGCTCGCATAACTGTGGGTGACCACCCACAGCTATAGCGAGCGGCCAAAATGATGGTCGCGATGGTCAAGACCATTGCGACCATCAGGCTTGCGTCGAGACCCTGCGGCAGGGTCTCGGTGCCGCAAGCCCAGGACTGCTTTTGGCTCTATCAGATGTCAGTGGGTCCGGACCCAGACGGTAGGTGTTCCCATGGGAACGCCTCCGTCTGGGCATCCACGCCCCCGGCACGCCCACCAAAGGAGGTGTGCTGTCAATCACCATCGACAGCACGCCCCATTTGGTGCAAGACCCTTAACGACGGCTTGGCCGTCTGTATACGGGTCTCGTGCATGCGCACGATGGAGCCATCTCCGTCGTGCGCATGCGCACTTGGGCACCATCGACCCGCTTGCGAGCGCTCAGTGCTCACGAGCGGGTCAGAATCAGGCCCTGAAACCTCTGGGGTTGATTCAGACCTGGACGCTAAGCTGCGCTCTCTCGCAGACCAAAAGGGGCAGGTATGCAAATTCTGTGATCGCTCTGTCTGTTATAAGGACGCCCTCTATGTCTTAGAGAGCGACGGCAGAGCGAACACACGCCAGTATAAAGACGCCCATTTTTCTCTCTTAACACACGTCAACTTCAGGAAGTGTGTGATTAATCAGAACCATCGAGAACTATTGGAACTGCACGCAGCACTTGAGGTAGATCCTAACCCACCGAAAGCACTGCGATCACTGCAGCCTGAAATACAACTAAGTGACGTGTACAATAACGCCTCCATGCTAATTATGCACACCCATAAAACTCCGTTTTGACGCCCAGACACGCCTGCTTTCGCAGCACCACTCCCCTGTTCACAAGCACCTTCCCCTGTTACCACCCACAAATGGCACATTCTGTCACTCAATGTAGCGTCAAGTCTGTGTACTACCAGCGCATGATTCCCGGACGCAGTGTCTAGTGCAGTGCAGTTTGTGCATGTGGATTTTGCCGCATACGCATGCGCAGACAGACGATAATCGCCCAGAGCGTGCGTCCGCGCCTTAGTGACCGGGTCTGAATCGGGCCCTCTGTCCTATGAGAGAGTGGCATGGGGCAAGCAACTCCCGGAGCTGCCAGTAGTCACAGTGTCTGACAAATGGGCCACAGTGCGCCGATGTTCCCTACATCTACTGTAACTGCTTCTTACTCAGAAGCAGACATCTGACTATGAATAAGAAGATTTTTCAAGCAGGATCATCGGCGTGCTGCGGGCCCCCTGTAATCCCGGGAATGAAGAATTCGTTTCACCTGGTAGCTCAGTGTACAGTAGAAAAAGACAAATAGTGGGATAGTATGTTTTGAGAGACTGGCAATGGGAAGTTCCTTATATAGATGACCAGCTAAGCTTTCTTTTATCTAAACATTCAAAGAGGGATGAAATTTTTTTTTGTTATTTATAAAACATTTTTCTTTCCACTATACATGTATCCCAAATAATAAAATTAAATATAGACAATAATCAAAGGTGCTAAAACCTAAAATTATCCATCATAAAAAACAGGGTATGTTGAAACACCTTTGTGGTTGTGCTTACTAAAGTATTTCAGTGGAACTCTGAATAAATGCAGACCATGGATGCTGTTTTCTGGTTCTCTGGGGGGTGATTCAACAAGCATTGCTATTGCAAAGCTGCACGCAGGCAGCTTTGCAATTACGTCCTTGCTATTATGCAAATTACTCCCGCTGCTGCATTTTGCGATCCCAGCACTGTGTCACAGATGGTGGATGGTGCTGGGCGACCAGCCAGCTTAGTAAGCCTCAGCTCAGGCTGGCCGGCTTGCGAGCTCAGGACACTGCATCGGTCGACGCAGTCCCTGGGCTTGCCACTCCCAGAAAATGGGGTGAACATGCCCCTTTTCCGAGAGCGCTGGCTGAACCCACCCCCGCACCACCCCTTAAATGCCTCTGCCTGGGACTACGCAGGACCCATTCTGTACACTTGCAGAATGGGTCCTGCGCTTGCACAGATTCCTGATAATCGGGAATCTGCAACCAGGCCCTCTATTAGGAAACTTTTTCTAAAGAGCTCATAGACAAAGTAAACTGAATAGTGCATTATCCTCATATAAAAGATTTAATTTATCACACAAAAAAATGTCAGGTCACTAGGGTTTAGTTGACTCAGGATGAAGTATTGGTTTTGGCACCCACACATGATAGAGACAGAAGAGAAACACCATCCCTGATCGTTGATTTGACAGGAACAGGAGGGTGAAAAAACTCATGTGAACAAGCCTTGTCTGTAGGTGAAACGTACGTCATCACCAACCAAATTGTCACGTGATTCGGCCGGCCGGGCACGATCCCATTGACTGCATGTGAGACTCTCCCCTCAGTCCCAAGCCGCCCGGTCACAGTTTTACATTGCATGATGCCCTCCCTCCTTTGCCACACCTACTGCAATTAGTCACTCTACACACCGCTACTTTACAATCCAGGTGTATTGCCTCTGCACCAACGGTAATCAGACGCCCTGTGCAACGCTACTTTGCGACCTTGGTGCTTAACGAAACCACTATTCTGCGATCCTGGTGCGCTGCATCTGCACCAACAGCAATCAGACACTCTATGTAACGCTACTTTGTGACCTTGGTGCATTACAGATGCAGCGCAATCCCTACACCACTCCCACTACAGGCTAATCCAGATGGCCAGCCCTTAGAGGAACTTTTCTAGATATTGCTAACCAGTTCATTTGTTGATTTGAACTTTATTTGTCACCTACCTGGATCACAGTCATATGCTCCTGCACCAATGGCAATCAACCGCTATACACACCGCTATTTTGCAATCCTGGTGTACTGCCTCAATACCAACGGCAGTCAGATGCTTTGTATTATGCTATATTGCGACCTTGGTGCACTACGAAAGTAACGCAATCCCTGCACTACTTCCACTACAGGCTATTCCAGATGGCCAGTCCTAAGAGGAATTTCTTAGATACTGATAACCACAGGTACATTTTCTGCACCCTCTCATCAGCCGGCCAACCGTGCTTGTCCTGCAATGTCCAGGATATCAGGATAAACACGGTCTGTTTTTACTGACAGCAGAAGAGCTACTTTCCCTTCCTTCCCACCAGCTGCCAACCCCGCTCTCTCATCCCATGTCCTCCATTTGACATAAGACGCGGAGACAGCAGAAGTGGGGGGGACAACATCTGGGCCCCTTTACTACACATTCTTTCTGTTCATTTATATACTCTCTTGACAGTATCTTGTCTATTTGCATTATTTTGTCTTTGTACATTCTCCTTTCCGGTTTTGCTGCTCTGGTGTTTCACTGGACAAATATATATACAGATAAACTGTTTTTGAACATATGTCCACTACCTGTTATTAAACAATCTTCCTTTTTAGGTGACACTGTGATAAACATGTTTTCATGCTTACCGGAGCTATTTCCAACTAAGTATTAAGGATTAATAACCCTCTGCTCTTAGGACCTATAATCACTTTAAATCTCTTCTCTAAACAACCAGCATTTTTGCTTCTAGCTGTATATCTTGATACATTAACATACATCTGTTTTTTCACTTTATAAGGTATACCAATCCATTTGTTTATTTATATCACGTTCTCCTATACTTGTGTGATATTGTACTTTAATTTTACTGCCTTGCTTTAGTGTTTCCTGTTGGACCTATACTGGACTTATATATTCTATTTTGTTGTGTACCTTTTGACAAAGACAAAAACGCTAATTTTGAGTGTATTCAAGGTGGGAATTATGTTAAAGAATTGATAAGTGAATTTGATTATATGTAATAATTTTGGTGACACATAGCTTTCAGTTTCTCTAAATATACAACATACATCTTTTTCTATTTACCTGGGTCCATCTTGGACTTCAAATTTTTACCACACAAGAGACATAATACAATACAGATATAGAGTGCGTGCAAATAGGATGTTTTAAACTTTCCTGGAATTAATCTCCTGTTCAATTTTTATTTGAGATTACCATTTGGGCTGATGCTCAGTCAATATCGTTTATATTCGCCATGACTAATAGTAACTGACAAATTACTGTCAATATATATAACAACTTTTCTGCAAGCTGCACATTAAATTCTTCTTCTCGGCAGTGGTATCCTAGTCAGCGCCTACTGACTAGAACTACTGTATGTTTGTATGTTATATGTAGTATGTTGTATATCATTTATCTTAAATTATATAAGAATAAAAATGAAACTTTAATTAATCTATCAAGATCTTTTATAAGAGTGCCCCCAACAAAGAGTCTTCTTTTCTTCACTTCACAATTTTGTTGATTCAGGTCAGGAACCTTAGGGCAGGTTTCTGTATTAGTTGGAGCTTTCAATCTCAAACTTTGAATCAATAACCAAACTCAATCTTGGTTGCATAGATCTCATAACGTCGGAATGCTTGAAGAAGAGAGGACCATACTCTTTAGCAATTCTTGACAAAGTTCTGCAGGAATGCTTCAGAAGCTGGAACAGAAGCAGATAGAAGTGGTGTGAAGGATGGTACCTGTGGATGCAGACCATACACTATATAGAATGGAGAAGAAGCTGAGGATACATGGTAATGATTGTTGTGGGCAAATGGGCACACGTGATCTGACCAATCATCTTGCAAGGATTATACATCTGCAGAAAGGTTTCATAATCCTGATTCACTTGTTCTGTCTGGCCGTGGGTGATACACGGATGAAGAAAAATAGTTTAATCTCTAGAGCCAAGCACAAGGAATACCATAATTTCAATCCAAATTGCACCTCATGATCAGAGACTAACACCACTAGACACCCATGGAGTTGGAAGATCTCCCTGATTAACAATTGAGCCAGCAACGGTGGAGATGGTATCCCTCGTAGAAGAACAAATTTGGACATTTTGGAAAAGCAATCCACGATGACTGAAATGGTGGTACAGGTACGTATACTTGTTTTAGGGTGGAAAGTCTGTGACAAAATCTATTGAGATGTGGATCCATGCAACACTTTGCACAGACAAAGGAAGAAGTTGCCCAGCCGGAGACTGTTGGGAAACTTTGTGCTGAGCACACTTAGAGCATGCTGTGACATACTAAATAAAGTTGTTGGAATAATCACGGCGCAAATTTTAACAATAGCAGCTCTAAAACTCTATCTTATGTTGCCCAATACAAGAAAAATATTACACATAAAAACATATACTTATTTGACAGTCCTTATGTAGCTTGTCACTTTCTTCAAAGATTCCTCTTCAAATAGTCGATGTATAAAATGAAAAAGAGACAAAAAGCCACATATGTGTAGAATTGTTCCAATTGTTGTACAAGTGTAAATCTTTATAGAAGCAAATCTGGGTATGATTAACTTTTTTTCTTCCCAATTTATAAGGTGCAATGACGTACCATACTCACTTATAGTTTGTATGGTTGAAAACATATAATGGTTTCTTTCAAAGAAAGATACCATTATGTGATTTACCACACTCTGCTTTATGTGAGTAAGGTATTGTACTATATTAAAGCTACAGAAACAAATTGAGGAGCTGTGCTAATAAATGTAAAATTATCAACTGATATGGCAGAAAAATACTGTCAGGACACATTGAATAAAACTTCAATATTTAATAAAAAAAAATTCATATAATAAAAAACTATAAAATATACAGTGATCACAAAAACAAGTTCTTATCCATGTAAACAGACAACACAGCACCTATCCCTACATCTGATGCAGCTGTCTGCACAACCAATTCATTTTTAAAGTCAGATGTAATCAAAACTGGTTTGGTGCACAATGCCTGAAAAACCTTTTATGCCTCAGGATTCCACTTACCCCTAACTGACTGTTTACCTTTGGTAAGGTCAGTCAAACGGACAGCAATGGTGGCAAAATTGGGTATAAATCTTCTATAATACCCTGTGATTCCTAGGAAAGCTGTAGGTTAACCTTAACCCCTGATATAGTGATTATGTTATGTTAACTGATTGCTGTTTTCTAGGTAAAAGAAATATATTTCTTAAGAGAAATGATTTATCCTATTCCTCATGCTGTTGATTAGTTGAGAGGGTTTTGGCTATTGTTGCTTCAGGAATAAAATGTACTGCGGATTTCAGAGGGGTGGGATTGGGTGGATGACAGAGCGAAACTATCTTTCCAAGGTTTTATAAGATTTACATTGTAGATATGTTCTGGCTTTCTTTTCCTAGGCTGGCACACCATATAATTAACCTAGCCCACTTTTTCTATGAATTCAAATGATCCTTACCACTTTGACAAGAATTACTTACTACTGTGGGAACCAGAATAAGCTCTCTGTCCTCAGGAGCAACTATGCATAATTGGGCATTATGACAGCACACCACTTGTTGTGCCTGTTAGGCTTGTTCCAAGTGCTCTCACACTATTGGTACCACTGCAGCTATTCTTTTCTGCATCTGAGAAACCTGCTCAATAACCATCTTATAAGGACTGGGTTGCCCCTCCCAAGTTTCTATTGCAATATCTGTTAACCTCCTTGGGGGTCTCCCATATAGCAAATCAAAAGGCGAGAACCCATGGAGGATTATGGAACCTCTCTAATGGCGAGGAATAAATAGGGTAACAAATAATACCAATATTCTCCATCTGTATCCAACACTATCTTTAGCATATTCTTTAATGTTTTATTAAACCTCTTCACTGAACCATCCGTCTGAGGGTGATACACTGAGTTCCTTATATGAGTAACCTTAAACAGGTAGCACAACTTCATGATTCTTGACATACTGTTAATAGAGCATCCTCATTAGGATTTCCATAGGTATGCCAACCCTGCTATAGACATGTACTAGTTCCCTTGCAATTGTCTTTGTTGACATATTGTGCAATAGTATTGCCCATTAATCCATTACCACCAAAATATACTGATGACCCCAGGCAGACATTACTAGAGATACAACCAAATCCATAGCTATTCTCTCAAACGGGACCTCAATAATTGGTAATGGAACAAGAGGACTTCTAGAATGTGGCCTGGGAACATGGTACTGACACTCAGGGCAGGATGCACAGTAGTCAGATACATCTTTATGGACCCCTGGCCAGAAAAACCGCTGCAAAATTATCTCAGAGGTTTTCTCTATCCCTAGATGTCCTGCAGTTATACGACTATGAGCCAGGTCCCCCACCATTAATCTATATGCCTAATGAACTATTGATTGTCCCACAATATCTTTTCCCTTTTTGGACATTTAATACAACAAATCTTGACATACTGCCATTGCAGGTATGACAACCTACTATCGGGCTTTACTGGGTTTTCATCAACCACTTTTACATTCTCTCTAACCTTTACCAGAGTATGGTCGTTTAACTGGTATGAGGCAAAATATATTTTCTCTCTTCAAGATCATCAACTGGTTCAACAACATTTTCTACTTCAGTAGGAGGTACATCATTCTATGTCCTACTGCTGCTCTCCTCATTTTCTGAAAAATGTGTTTCCCACAGCTTTCAGAAGTGGGAAAAATCTCTTCCCAATTTAGCATCATACTTCAAAGAAGTAACTAATCCCATAGTGACTACAGTGGGATCACACTGTGGGCCTGATTCAGAGCCGGACGCTATTTACGAACGGTCGTTCAGAAAAAGGGGCCGGCTATTTAAATTGAGCGCTCGCTCTTTGCGGTCTGTTGACGCCTCTATGTCTGAGCGAGCGAACGAAACATGCGCTCGCTATTTTGTAAAGACACCCCTTGGCCATTCGCATCATACGTCATCTCCACTATTTATTAGATTAATCGAGTACATCGCAAGGCGTCTGAACTGCTCGCAGTGCTTGTGGTAGGTTTTACTTCCCGCAATCACTGCGGGCAGTTCAGGCTAAAAGACAACCAAGTGACGTGGTCGATGACGCTGTTTTGTTAATTATGCACTCCCATTAAACACCCATTTTGACCGTTTGGCACGCCTGCGTTCGGACCTCCACTCCCCATTTTGAAGCACCTTCCCCTGTTACCACCCACAAACGCCTCATTCTGTCACTCAAATTAGCAGGCCCTCGCTGTTTTGCGAGCACACGATTTCCAACCACAATGACTGGTTGGCGCATGTGCATTACGACCCATACGCATGCGCAGATGTGCGAACATCGCTCGGAGCGAACGAGCAGCCGCTTACGAGCGGCTCTGAATCAGGCCCTGTGTTTCTATGTTCACTTAAGGAGTAAGAGAATAGCGAGTATTCTGTGTATTCAGATTACACCAACAGTTTTTCCCTGATGTTTTGAGGGGCTCACAAACTTGGCTTTTACAACAGTAAGCAGGCTATCAGAATGTAACAGAGCTCCTACCCTTTTGCCTTCTACAGCGATTACACATCTGTTTATCTGGCTTAGCCTGTCGATCTGCAGTGCAGGCTAGCTGAGCAAAGACAGATACTCAGCAATAATAAATGTATGACACTCTGGGCGCACAACTCTGCTGCAGATGGAATAAATCTCGTCGGTATCACCCACCGACTACTAATAAAATGGTATATAAAGAGGTTTAGAAAATAATTCCAACACTGCGCTGAGTACTAAAGAAAAAATAGGTGGATAGTTGATAAAATATAACAATTTAATCACATAATACACAGTAAAATCACATAAATCCCCATGGGAATAGATAAAAAATAAAGTGCAAATGCAATTGCACACAAATATAATAAAGTGCAGATGAGACCGCATACATATATACCACCCTGGGATAAAAATAGGGAGTGTTCAATAAAATGCAAAGTGGAGCAAGCCGTCACATACCCAGTGAATAAGCACTGGGACCCCTAGGTAACCGGTCCTGGGATCATCTGGAATCTCCTAAGGGGTCAAACTTAGGGTCCCAATGCTTTCAAGTAAAGGTGTTTCTTGCTTCCAGGGCAGAGATGATGCAGGCATCCAATACCAACGTGTTTCGACCTTTGTGGGTCTTTTTCAAGGCATATGGATGCATGCATAAAGCAGAGTATTTATAGGGCAGAGATGATATACTTCCTGTTCCGCCCATGAAGGGCGGAAGTAGCAAACAAAACTCAATTACAAGGATAACAATATTAACAATAGTTCCAAACACAGTCCTAATGATACATCCCATCCAATAACGTAGAATCCATAATAGATCTAAATCTTAGACAAAATAAATATTATTCATATTACACAAATTCTCATATAATAGACAGGCTTACACATATATTTATTCCTCTATACTTCCGGTTTCAGTTCCCCTACCAAGATGGAGATTCGTGGGTAGCTTAAAGTCTAGCCCTTCAGAATTATTATTGGGCAGAGATGTTACATCGCCGCCGGAAGTGTGTAGTACTAGTTGAAAAAAAACCCTCGTATCTACGTGACACTATGGATATTCTCAATAAACTTAGGGAGGTCAATTGGGAAGAAGGAATGTTTTTAGTGACGGCCGATGTAAGCTCCCTGTATACCATAAATAAGCATAGTCAAGGTATACAGGCCGTTTCACGTTTTTTAATGGAAACTAATTTTAAGGAGGATCTTAAAGATTTTATTGTGGAAGGGATTGATTTTATTCTTAACAACAACTATTTTTATTTTGGGGGAGACTTTTATCTTCAGGTGAATGGTACAGCCATGGGTACCAAGTTTGCCCCGAGTTATGCCAATCTCTTTTTGGCGGATTGGGAACATCGGACTGTGCGGAGCTTTGGTGCAAACTTGGTACTCTGGCAAAGATATATTGATGATATTATCTTTTTATGGAAAGGATCAGAGGAAAGCCTTAAATTATTTTTCACCTTTCTGAACACCAATGATAATAATATCCAGCTCACCTTCGATTATAGTAAGGAATCGATCCATTTTTTAGATATCAATATTTATATTAGAGATAATCATATCCATACAAAGGGATATAGCAAACCGACTGACTCCAATACGTATATTAATGTTGGGAGTGAGCATCATAATAATTGGATGAAGAGTGTACCCAGGAGTCAATTTCTCCGCCTTCGAAGGAACTGCACAGAGGAATCCATCTTTTTAAAACAATAAGAAGAAATGAGACAAAGATTCATAAAGAGTGGATATCCAATTAAAACATTAGAGGCTGCAGAAGAAAAAGCTAAACTAACTCCAAGAGATACTTTATTAGAACCAAAAATTAAGAATAATAAAAATAGAGTTAAAAATACAGAGTGGTCATTTATCACTGGGTATAACTATGAGTACAGAGCAGTGGAAAAAATTTTCCATAAACATTGGGGAATTTTGAAGAGCGACCCAGTTCTATGTGATAAATTACCATCTGTCCCTTCTTTTATCTATAGACGGGCTCCAAATCTTAAAAACCACCTTGTCAGGAGCTCCTTGGATAATGTGGACAGGCAATATGTCCGCACCAAGGGACTTCATAGGTGCGGCATGTGTATCGCCTGCAGAACGGTTAAAAGTAGTACAAGCAAAATCCTTGGTTTCAATGTCAATGGCACAGAATATCAAATTAATAATTTTATTACGTGCCATACCACCAATGTGATTTATCTCATTGAATGCAACGTGGGTTAAGATATATAGGAAAGACCACTAGGGCTTTGAAAACTAGATTGGGTGAACATATTAGAAACATCAAATAGGGTTCGATTCCCCACTCTATCCCTGAACATTTTAAAAAACATCATGATTGTTCTACTGAAGGTCTTAAACTTTTCATTGGAATCGATAGTATTCGAGGAAATTGGAAGAGAAAAAATATTGACACAGCTTTATCAAAAGCTGAGATGAGGTGGATTTTTAAATTAAAAACCTTATCACCACTAGGGCTCAACACAGATTTTGAGCTGAAATGGTTTTTATAGTAGTGTTTTTTAAGTGTATTTTTTAATTATCCTTTCTTCCTTATGTTTATTGTACATTATTATCTTATCAGGATATATGTCTTCATTAGTATGATCATTGAATATTATTAGCTATGTGATTTTTACATGATTGAATCTGTGTCTTATAAATATATTTTTTGTTTCTTTTTATGTATATTCCATCTTGGGAGTACAAAATTAGGAATAAGAACTACACATCCCAGAATCCTATTTGAAAATGATCTCCAATGAATAGAACGGCGTGCTCTATCAAAATCCATTAAATATAAATGGAGTTCATGCCGTCGTAGGAGAAACTACATTTCCCAGACATTTTTCTCTGTGTTGACGCACTTCCTGATTAGCGCTATCTACCTCCGGCTGCCCGAATAGGAGTGGCGGTGATGGGGGAAAAAAAAAATGCCATTGCCTATGAACTACTACATTTCCCAGATGTATGTGCCCGGAATGACGCACTTCCGGGTTAGCGCTACACACTTCTGGTGGCGATATAACGTCTCTGCCCAATAATAATTCTAAAGGGGTAGACTTTAAGCTACCCACGAATCTCCATCTTGGTAGGGGAACTGAAACCGGAAGTTTAGAGGAATAAATATATGTGTAAGCCTGTCTATTATATGAGAATTTGTGTAATATGAATAATATTTATTTTGTCTAAGATTTAGATCTATTATGGATTCTACACTATTGGATGGGATGTATCATTAGGACTGTGTTTGGAACTATTGTTAATATTGTTATCCTTGTAATTGAGTTTTGTTTGCTACTTCCGCCCTTCATGGGCGGAACAGGAAGTATATCATCTCTGCCCTATAAATACTCTGCTTTATGCATGCATCCATATGCCTTGAAAAAGACCCACAAAGGTCGAAACGCGTTGGTATTGGATGCCTGCATCATCTCTGCCCTGGAAGCAAGAAACACCTTTACTTGAAAGCATTGGGACCCTAAGTTTGACCCCTTAGGAGATTCCGGATGATCCCAGGACCGGTTACCTAGGGGTCCCAGTGCTTATTCACTGGGTATGTGACGGCTTGCTCCACTTTGCATTTTATTGAACACTCCCTATTTTTATCCCAGGGTGGTGTTATATATGTATGCGGTCTCATCTGCACTTTATTATATTTGTGTGCAATTGCATTTGCACTTTATTTTTATCTATTCCCATGGGGATTTATGTGATTTTACTGTGTATTATGTGATTAAATTGTTATATTTTATCAACTATCCACCTATTTTTTCTTTAGTACTCAGCGCAGTGTTGGAATTATTTTCTAAACCTCTTTAGATACTCAGCAATGTATAGAAGTAGTATCACATTGCATAGGTTCAGAGGTAAGTTGACAATTAGCAGTAGCATGGCCCAAACCACCACATCTAAATGATCTGATAATATTTTTATAAAAAGATGTCATTTTGGCACAGGATAAAGTGTTTGCTATAGAAACTACAGATGTTGTGTGGTATTATATCAATTAAATAACAGCAACAAATAAGGTAGTGGTGCACCAAAGAGTCAGGTGACAAAACACAAAACAGAAGATGTTGTAAACAGAAACTCTCATATATAGGGCACTGAACTGCAAACTAAAATAAATGCAAATGGATAAATCAAAGGGCACGATTCTATTCAACGTGATGTAAATGGCTCCGGGCAGGGCCGGACTGGCCATCGGGCACTTCTGGCAAATGCCAGAAGGGCCGATGGCCAAATGGGCCGCTTTGGCTGAGCACAGGCTTACCCAGCAGTACAGTCTCCTGGGTGGCACCTTGCTCAGCAAGCAGATTTCACGAATGCGCGGCCACGTCATTGCGTAATGACGTCATGACGCAGTCGCGTCATGACGCAGCCACGCATTTCTGAAATCTGACTGCTGAGCAAGGCGCCGCCCGTGTGGCTGTACTGCAACCAAGCCCGATGGCAATGGGATGGAATCTGGGGCGGGGGAGCGCTATGCAGGCTGTCTGCCGCCCAGGAGGCGGAGCCACATGAGTACATGCCATTCAGAGGAGCCTGCATATGGTGACACTAGGTAAAACCTCTGCACACTCCAAAACTACTGTACATGCGGTATCTCTCTCTGCCATCTCCGACATTAATTTCCTTCTGTCTCTCTCCCATCTCACCTTATTCCTCCTCCTTACTCTCTCTTCTATCTCCCCTGATTTCTTCTATCTTTTTTCTGTGTACCCCTATTCCCCTCTCATCTCCCCCTATTCCTAAACTCTGCTGCCTGCCCTTGTTCCTCCTGTCTCCATTCTCCCCTTATTCCTACCCTCTATCTCCCATTTCCCCCTATTCCTCCTCTCTCTCCCAGCTCCCCCTCTTTCTCCTATGGGCTTGATTCAATTCAACGCAAATTGAATAGCACTGGGAATGAGCTCCCGGAGCTATTCGATTCTGCGCATTGTTAGGTCGGAGAATGCCCTTGTCCCGCCCCTCGCGCCTTAAACAAGGTGTTTTTTGCGAGAACAGGCATTGTCCGAATAAACTTCCCGGTGCAATGCTGTTTCCACCGCACTAAGGGCAGAAAACAGCATTGTGCCTGGACTTTTGTCAGATTTTTGCTTGCATCCCAGGATGAGGGATGCGAGAAGAAATCCTTAGTCGCCTTAGCAGCGCGCTGATTTGAATAGCTCCGGGAGCTCATTTCTGGCGCTATTGAATTTACGGTGAATTGAATCGAGCCCAATGTCTTTTTCAGCTTCCCCTCTTTCTCTTATGCCTCTCCTGGCTTCCCCTATTCCTTCTCTCTCTCTCCCAGCTTCCCTTATTCCTCATCTCTCTCCTGTCTCCCCCTATTCCTTCTCTTTTTCCCAGGTTCCCCTATTTCTCCTATGTCTCTCCCAGCTTCCCCCATTCTCTCTCTCTCCTTTCACTCTCTGTCCTATGTCTCTCCCATCTCCCCCTATTCCTCTTCTCTCTTTCCCAGATTCCCCTATTTCTCCTATGTCTCTCCCGTCTCCCCCTATTCCTCTTCTCTCTCCCAGCTTCCCCTCTTTCACCTATGTCTCTCCCATCTCCCCCTATTCTTTTTCCCTCTTTCCCAGGTTCCCCTATTTCTCCTATGTCTCTCCCGTCTCCCCCTATTCCTCTTCTCTCTCCCAGCTTCCCCTCTTTCTCCTATGTCTCTCCCGGCTTCCCTCTTTCCTTCTCTCTCTCTCTCTCTGCTTTCCCTCTCTGTCCTATGTCTCTCCCGTCTCCCCCTATTGCTCTTCTCTCTCCCAGATTCCCCTTTATCTCCTATGTCTCTCCCATCTCCCCCTATTCCTCTTCTCTCTCCCAGCTTCCCCTCTTCTCCTATGTCTCTCCCATATCCCCCTATTCCTCTTCTCTCTCCCAGCTTCCCCTCTTCTCCTATGTCTCTCCCATATCCCCCTATTCCTCTTCTCTCTCCCAGCTTCCTCTCTTTCTCCTATGTCTCTCCCATATCCCCCTATTCCTCCTCGCTCTCTCGTTGTTCCCTATTCCTTCCTATTCTCTCCCAGCTCCCTTCTCCTATGTCTTTCCCAACCTCCCCAATTTCTTCTCTCCTGGCTTCCCCTATATCTACTATGTCTCTCTAGCTTCCTGTCACGCTGGGAGGCGGGTTTTTGAAAGCCGAGGTCTGAGGCTGTGGGAGGAGGCAAAGGCGAGGGGTCTGGACGTATGATCAACGCATCCACAAGTCTTGGTCGTTGGCTAGACCTAGTCAATGGTGCGGAGTCTAACTCACAAGGAGGTGTTCGCCGGTGACCACTCCAAGCGGGATATGGGCTTGTGCGGCTCCCTGTAAGCAGGTCGCGGTCCTTTGACTTGGTGACCAAGGCCTGCAGGGAAAAGAGAATCAAAACACCCATGGCCCAAGGGTTATGCCTGGAATAGGCACGTGGGGAGTGGGATAGAACTCCTGGCTGGAGAAAGGCACTTGAGGTGCTGGCTAGAGAGGTGTGGAGATTTATTGATAGGCTGAGATAACAGCTGGATATCCCATGAAGTATATACCGGATTGCCGGCCGGAGATCATGCACTAGGGTGCAATGAGACGAAGGGTTAACCTGCACACAGGCTGTGATGGTGAAAGCACTGTGATAAGATGAAGGGTTTACTTGCAAACAGGCTGTGATGGTAAAAGCTCTACGATGAGATGAAGGGTTAACTTGCACACAGGCTGTGATGGTAAAAGCACTGAGGTGAGATGAAGGGTTAACTTGCAAACTGGC
This sequence comes from Taudactylus pleione, assembly GCA_031769625.1. Classification (NCBI taxonomy): domain Eukaryota; kingdom Metazoa; phylum Chordata; class Amphibia; order Anura; family Myobatrachidae; genus Taudactylus; species Taudactylus pleione. Next base: position 3,619,091 of record JAUIMM010000005.1, read on the forward strand.
TGTGATGGTAAAAGCACTGAGGTGAGATGAAGGGTTAACTTGCAAACAGGCTGTGATGGTAAAAGCACTGCGGTGAGATGAAGGGTTAACTTGCACACAGGCTGTGATGGTAAAAGCACTGTGATGAGATGAAGGGTTAACTTGCACACATGCTGTGATGGTAAAAGCACTGCGGTGAGATGAAGGGTTAACTTGCATACAGGTTTTGATGGTAAAAGCACTGCGGTGAGATGAAGGGTTAACTTGCACACAGGCTGTGATGGTAAAAGCACTGTGATGAGATGAAGGGTTAACTTGCACACATGCTGTGATGGTAAAAGCACTGCGGTGAGATGAAGGGTTAACTTGCATACAGGTTGTGATGGTAAAAGCACTGTGGTGAGATGAAGGGTTAACTTGCACACAGGCTGTGATGGTAAAAGCACTGTGATGAGATGAAGGGTTAACTTGCACACATGCTGTCGATTAGTAAAGGCACTGTGGAGAGATGGAGGTTGAACTTGCACACAGGCTGTTGCTTAGTAAAGGCACTGTGGAGAGACGGAGGTTAAACTTGCACACAGGCTGTTGATTAGTAAAGGCACTGTGGAGAGGTGGAGGTTAGCTGCCACACAGGCTGTTGATAGTAAAGGCACTGTGGAGAGATAGCTCAGTAGCTCTGGAAGAAACACACTGGAAGCATGGGAACCTGGAACGAGACTCCTCTAGTTACACTAGCGGCGACAATGATTGTTCAGGCAACTACCTGGAGCACAGGAGCCGGATATATACCCCTGGAAGCCTGCTGATAGGCCCACAGCGTCAGCTGACCAGCAGGCCCACTCAGGGAAGGAAGTACTGACATAGGGAAAGTGTCATGGTGGTGCCCATGACGGAAACTGCGATCCCCACTCACCGGGTCACCTGACACCACAGCTACAGGGTGAATGCTCAGCTCCTCCCACGTCGCTGTGCCAGCCACCCGACTGCCCGGGAAGTCAGAGGAAGCCGGCGGGACAGTAAGGGACGGCCGATCCCCGGCTGAACTCTGACACTTCCCCAGTTCCTCCTCCCTTTCTCTCGGCCCAACCTGTTCCTTCACTCTCTCTTGGCTCTCCCTTTTTCTGCTCTCTCCCGGTTCAACCTATACCTTCTACCTTCTCTTTCTCTCCTGGCTCTCCCTATTCTCTCTCTCTTCCCACTTCCCATATTTCTCCTATGTCTCTCCTGGCTCCCCATATTCCCTCTCTCTCTACCCCAGTTCCTCATATTCCTCCTCTCTCTCTCCTGGCTCTCCCTAATTCTCTTATGTTGGGTCCCCTCTTTCATTCTCTCTCCCCAGCTGCCCAAATTCCTCCTCTCTTTTTCTCCTGGCTCCCCCCTTTCCTCCTCTCTTTTTCCTGTCTCCCTCTATTTCTTTTAGTATGTTGCTATTTCAAATCTTCAGATCCGTGTAGTATTAATATTAATTGTATACAATATTTTTTATTATATTTCTATTTTATAATATTTGTTATGTGCAAATATTCATGTTTGTGTATGTGAATAAGGGACACTAATGTTTGACATAATATGAAAACGGGACACTACTGTGTGACGTAATGTGAGTATGGGGCACTACCGTGTGACGTAATGTGAAAAAGAAACACTACTGTGTGACGTAATGTGAAAAAGAGACACTACTGTGTGTCATAACATGAAAAAGGGACACTACTGTCTGACAAAAGGTGAAAAAGGGCACTACTGTGTGATGTAACATGAATAAGGGTCACTACTGTGCAGTAGTGTAGTGTGACTAAGGGACACTACTCTGTTTTGTAGTGTGACTATGGGGCACTACCGTGTGACGTAATGTGAAAAAGGGACACTACTGTGTGACGTAACGTGAGTATGGGGCACTAACGTGTGATGTAATGTGAAAAAGGGACACTACCGTGTGACGTAATGTGAAAAAGGGACACTACTGTGTGATGTAACGTGAGTATGGGGCACTAACGTGTGTCGTAATGTGAAAAAGAAACACTACTGTGTGACGTAATGTGAAAAAGAAACTCAACTGTGTGACGTAATGTGAAAAAGGGACACTACTGTGTGACGTAATGTGAAAAAGAGACACTACTGTGTGATGTAATGTGAAAAATTAGGTGGCTACACCCCTTCCCAGCGAAAACCACACCTAAATTTTTTTTGCGCATGCCTGCGGCACGCGCTCTCCCTGCTTCACCTATAGATGGCAGCACAAACACTCTTCTTAAAATGTGTAGTTATGGCTCTGCTTTGGTGTGCACAGATGTGTCCTCTGCGTTCAGCACCCCTGTCCTAAAAAAGTCCTATAGTGACCACTATCTAATCTTCTACAACTGCTAAACTAGGGCTTGGGAAAATGCCTTCCCCTACTTTGTATATGACCTACACCAGTGAAGTGCCAGCTTTACGTATAGATATCTTTCCAATCTGTCTGGTGGGAAAGAAAATCCTTTCCATTTTCCAGCATCTGGGAGCAAATTTCTATTGTTATTTGCTCCCACACATTCCCAGATTTTCTTTCCCACCACACGAATTGGACAGATATATCTATAGGTGTTTACACAACTTAACAGAACTGACACAATACCAAATGTTTGACTCCCAGCAGGATGTGCTCTATTGTATGTATTTTAATAGAGAATGATGTGTACTTGTCTGTTGTTCTAATATTAATTATATTTGTAAGAGCATAGACTAAGAAGTGGGAGGAGCCAGGAATAGTAAGGGGAGGAGTCTATGCCAGAAGCCAGATGCTGACGCAAGGTGGGCCTGTGTGTTGTTTAAATGCCAGGGCTTATTTTTAGTCCCAGTGGCTCCGGGAGTGAGCTCCCGGAGCTATTCAATACACCGCGCTGCCAAGTCTGACTAATGATTTCTTCTCTCATCCCTCCGGGGATGAGAGAAGAAATCGGAGAAAAGTCCCCGCGCGAGGCTGTTTTCTGCCCTTCGTGCCTGGAAAACAGCCTCGCGCCGGGAACTTAGGTCGGGGAATGCCCGTTATCGCACCTAAACACCCTGTTTAAGGCACGATAACGAGCCTTCCCCGGCCTAACATCGCAATGAATTGAATAGCTCCGGGAGCTATCTCCGGGCGCTATTTACATCGCGTTGAATTGAATCGTCCCCAAACACATATGATGAACAAAAAGCACTATTTAGGTCCAAAAATTAGTAATATTAAGACTTAACGGTTATTAGTCAATTATATAAAATGTAATGTTCATATCATATCCCTTGCTAATATTGATAATTGATCAAAGATAATTTTTTTTATCCAAATATATAAACACTAATGGAATTGTAAAACAATATACTGTATTAAGCTAGGTACACAATGGAGTGATGTCGGGACGATATGCCATTTTGTAACGACATATCATCTACATCGCTAAGTGTGTATCGGCTATTGCGTGCTCCTGTGGTCGCTAGCGACATCACCAGGTTTGATGTTCTGCACATCAAACCTAGCGATACCGATAGCGGCCAATGCATTGTTAATGAATGACGTAACAGTGATTGTTCTGTCGTTGATTAAAGTCATCCAGTGTCAGCGCACAATCACTGTTGACGTGTATTCGTTCCGATGTCAGAACAAATGCTCGCCGCTCCAGTGTGTACCTAGCTTTAGAGATATAAGATTCTACCAGATGTAAAACAACAACAAACAAATAACAAGCGAAACTTGTGTGGTTAGGAGTCATAGTATGTAAAGATATGAGGGATATGGCAAAATAATGTACAATTGGTTAAAAAGGAAACTGTGTGCATCACACAATAAAAATGTCACTGTCAGTAAAACTGTCATAGAGGCTAGTAATCTATTCCCAATTTGAAATTAATATTCCATTACTAGGAGAAGGGGGGGTCTCCTGAGATAATAAGGAGAAATCAGAGGTGTGCTAGTGACATGCCAAAGTGTTTCTACTGGCTGGTGTGTGCAGTGTACAGTGAACATCGGATGAGAGAACACAGCTGCAGTCAGATAGCACTGAATAATCGCAGAGGCATCTGCTGCCGGACAGGCCACTCTATCCTGATCCCAGTAAGCAGGGGCTGGCTGGCAACTTTCACCCTGGGGGGCAACACAAGCAAGTGGCCCAGGCTTTCTATAAAAAAAAAACAACAACCTGTGAATATATGTAAGGGAGGAAGGCGGATATGTAGAGGGGGAATAGATGTGGCAGGGAAGAGATAGGATTAACAGGAAAGGAGGAGGTAAGAAGGGGATAATAGAGGAGACAGGAAAAGGAGGGACATTGACAGAAGGCTAGAGAGGAGAGTGAGGGGAGGAAGAAGACGAGGAGGCAGGTGGGACAAAAGAGTGTCAAGGTGATTGTAGAGGGAAGAGATGGAATGGTAGTGAGACAGGAGCAGACAGGCAGAGGTGATGCAGGAAAGTGAAAGGGCTGCATTGTTAGATTATGGGTAACAGGGTAATCATGGACAAAAAAAATGGTGCAAAAGGGTCTAATTATTAAACATGAAACAGACTTTTGTCAAGCACTAGAGGTGGAGAATGCCCAAAACGACTGCACGATTAAGACATTGTAATCATGCCGTCGTTTGTCAGTCTGTGATGAGCCTACACTGAATGAGCAGTCGTTCAGTGTAGGAACATCAATCATCTGTAAACATGCTGAACCTGACCTTATCCTCATGTTGTCCAGCATGTTTGCCCGATGATAGGTGTCTAAACAACCAGCGGGAGCGCACAATGCTGGTCGTTTTAGACATTATTTTTTAATGATTTGCAAATGATTTATGAACGATTGAATGATAACAATATCATTATCGTTCAATCGCTCAATAAAATTGTCTAGTGGATGCGCACCTTTACACATTGTTTCACTATAATTTACTATGAAGAAAATTGCAGAGAAGCCTTTTAGTTTTTTTGTGGGTTTCAATGGACACACAACACCATCTCGACCCCCAATACATTTATCACAAAATGTATACATATATACACACACTTCAACTGGTCCGGCATATGTATATACCGGTCAATTGGCTAACATCAGGGGTGCACTCAACATATGTGTGCTTAATCCATAGGTATCAGCACACATTATATCCAATAGGTTAAATCAGAGAGACACTCATCTGTCTTCCAGAAGCAGTAGAGATAAATTTAATCCATTGTAAGATAAATATAGCAGCATAAACTGAGTGATATTTCGATCCCCTGCAGTGCTTTTATGCTCGCCTCCTCCTGCTCCTCCTAGGTGACCGTTGTGGCAGAGAGAAGTGTGGCTTCAGCATGAGGACGCTGCGCTGGGCTCCTAAAAATCTCATGGCCCCTCTGAACTTTTTCGCGACGGGACCAGTCACTAGATTATTACGTCTGAGCCCCAGCAATTAGCAGCGCCAGAGAGGAGGATCTTAAGCGGAGGGGAGGAGACAGGAGGGGCCACCTTCCTTTGTTACAGCCGTACTGCCCCCTTCTGCTGCTTAATTACAGTCCGCGGCCGGCCGCAGCGTTTGAGTCAGACAGCCTCGTAACGCTGTCAATGCCGCTGTGCTCAGTGCTCCCCTCCTGGATCCACCACTGCTCCCAGCTGCCTAACGCAACTGGCAGCCCCATAGCAGTAAAATCATACCGGCCCGGGGGGCAGATGGCACCCTGCCCCCCAGCCCAGCCTGCCACTGCCAGTAAGATTGCTAAAATTAGATAATCATAGTATTATCTTTAAATGAATGAGACAGGAGACCCAGAGACCATGTCTGGATGACTCTGTCAGCAATAAACAGGACCCCTCAGTAGGTTTGACAATCATTTCACCCAGGCGTGTTCATTAGCACACTTAAAAGTAAAAAACTACTTTTTACAAAATTTTAACTATGGTGCAAAAATACTAATAGTCATATAATAATGTAACCTACTGCAGATTGAAACCATAGACCTAAACATTGTATTGACAATAACCACTAGCTCACCATAGCAGTAATGTTGGAGCTGGATATTTATTAATACAAGATGTAAAAAAAATACTTCTTCATAGAGAGCTAGATGATCTTATTACTATTAAAAATTTACAGACTTATAAATAAACATTACTAATAGTAAAATTATATATTGTACCTTAATTAGTAGTTCTTAATGTTTTTTTTTTTGAACAAAAAATATATATTACTGATTTAAATTTAAAGTAATCCTAATTTCCTACATAAATTAAATATCTCATGACCAACAAACCTCTTAAAAAATATCTCCAAAATACATATGAAAAAATATATAAAAAAATAAGTAACCATAAAAAATGAATAAGGTTAAAAATAAAATAAGAAACTACATAAAAAAATAATTGTTTTATACAAACAAAGTATTCAACTACCATCCTAAATACACTTATTCTACTTTCACTAGTCCAGATAGGTTCTCTGGGAAATATAAAAAAAATAAATAAGAGAGAGAGAGAGAGAGAGAGAGAGAGATATGACAATACAATGCGGAAGACTCAGTTGCACATGTTTGCAAATATATAGTGAGCCAATCACCATCTCAATCTACCTCTTCTAAATAATATTAGCCCTTACAATGGGTCATTCATATTCATATAGTTATAAATTAAGAGCAAACTAACCTCGAGGCACCCCAAAATCTTCCAATATGGTACTGAAAGGATCAGAAACTAGTTATGGTGATCACTTTGCTTTTTCTTTATTTTTAATTATTTTAAACAGCAGTGGCCAGCTGCAGCAGTTGGATAGCATCATCATTAGTTGTTAGTAAGAGACTCCATTATTGCTTCTTTGAGATGTTCCTCATCTCCTAGTATTAAATTATACAGGTATTAAACTTGTATGCCGATTGCCACTCATTGTAGAATTATCACCAGTTTAGTTAACTACTACTATAAGTGACAATGAGCAACAATCAGTAACAGGATACAATAATGAGACTAAACTAAACATAAACTGTCACATGTTATGTTTCCTAATAATACCTCTTTTATACCTAAATTCTGGGTCTGACCTGAAGGTTGGAACAGGGTTGCAAACCAGATTAGACTCGGAATTTAGCCTGCGCCGACCTAGGATATTCCCGAGTCGGCACCATTCACACCAGAGCTGGGTCTGCAATGACCCGGTTCTTCCGGCATGGAAGTGGACGCTTGGAGATGACGTAATCTCCAAGCGCCACTGAAGCCAGCCAATCGGCCAGCATGCGCCGCTCTCCAGGTCAATCGTGACCCGGATAGCACCATTTACACTGCAGGGTATCACGGGTCATTACCGTGTTAAACCCTCCAAGTTACCTGGGTTGGATTGCTGGGTCACTATACCTGGGAATCCAACCCTTTCCCCTTTTACACCAAGGAGCTAGCCGGGCTAACCCTGCAATAACCCGGGTTTTAGCTCTGGTGTAAAAGGGGTATAAGACACATTTGCCTATCGGCTCATTGGGAAAGATAGCACATTTTTATTGAGTTTGGTTATACACCTTAAAGCTAGATTATTGTACATTTGTGAGTACTATGTCAGAATGTTAATAAATTGAAACTTACCTAGCCAGAAATTTCAATATTTAGTCAATATACTACTCTTCACAGACTAGATAATTAGCTAATATGGCAAATTTAGAGCTACTGTTGATGATTAGATAACCCAATCTTTCATTTATTTAGATTTCTTAACCTTTGGTATTTCATCACATTTGTGTGGTTACCTAATCATGCCTGCAGTGCCACACATTACATCTAAAGCACGGAATGGGCCCCAGCTCGCAGTGTGCGCCCCAGCTCCCAGTGTGCGCTCTGTGCCCATTAGGTGTGACGTGCAGACACACACACCACAGCGATGGATCAGAAAAGGAAAGGGATAACAGAACGGGAGAAAGCAGAGATGCAGAGGTGACCCGATCCATTTACTTACTGATACTGTATATATATATATATATATATATATATAGGCTGCTGATGGCTTTTTGAAGTTCAGGAGGGAGGGTGCATGTGGGAATTACTCAAACTAATTTAATTCTATGTTCCTTTATAAGCAATAATATTGATCACCGTCATTTGCTCTATTTCAATATAGATATATTAAACATTGATAATTAGAGAATGTAATTCAAGCCCTAGAGCTGTAATGCCTTATTTAATTAGCTTAAATGGCAAATAAGCATCTTCTCTGAGGAGAAAAATCTGTCAGAGTGCTCTTTGTAATTGTAACATCTTCCAGTTAGCTTTTTGGTAATTATTCATTAGGTGTCAATGTTTCTTTTTAACATTTTCAATGAGGAACACCATATAGATTGAAGATCATAATAGCTAAGCTACAGTAGTGACAGTTTACATCCTAGAGAGTAAACAGGAGCTCAAGATACAGGTATCATAATGATTTCCAGTGTCTGAGATTTGGGATGAAGAACATGTCATCTTCTGAAGAATCGCACAATGGTTGTCTTAAGAGGATACTTTCAATCAATTTTTCCAAAGCGGTGAAAGATATATTCAACGATAAGGATTTGTAGAGGCATATTTTCCCCCCTGTCTTTTTCTTTGCACTATGATTTAATAGGTTAATGTTGTTTTGGTATTTTCTCCTGCATGCAAGTATACTGGAAAACCAACCAATGCACTTTGCAGAACACTGCCTAAGGGAGCCTTCAACCTGACAGAGCTTTACCAATTTCCTGTCTTTTCTGTCATTGGTTATTAAGCCATATTCTTGTGTCAAGCTTCTGGCTGCAAGCCCGTCATTTATTGGTGTCAGTTATTTACATGCATCAGTGGAAAAGAACATGAAGAAAGGCTCAGGGCAGCACCGCAAAGGAGAAAAGTAACAAATCTAGAGTTCAACACAGCAAACAGCAAAGAATGAATGACAAAATGTTGAATTTGCTGGTTCTCTATTTGAAGCAATGCAAGTGAAAAGGCTATTCTGTAGATAAACAGTGCATAAGTAAAGAGATTCATGACAACCATCAACAAGAAAAAAATACATTGCCAGTCTTTTAGAAATAAACCACCAAATATACTCTTTGTAAAGCAGGCTCGGGCAAGAAATAAAGCTATTGGTTGCCCAAGCTTGCTCCCTTTCAGATGATTTTCAAAGTTGGAAATGATAAAAAAAAAACCCATTATTCTCATCTTTGACAGCTGTACAACTGTAACCACTGACATCTCAGGCTGTGTTTGGTTTTCACAATAATAGATTTTTATTTCTTGTTCGGCCATAATATGGCAAATGTAAGTTTGTATTGTATGCTAACACAATGTTAACTGTGCTGAATGAATCATCCTTTCCCATTTTGTGGCTGCTTCATTATCAGCTAGCCTTTCTGCATGTGTAACGGGCCCAATTGTGATGATGCATAAGCCCCTTCGTGTTAGTCAAAGTTAACCAGATCATTCCTAGCAGAGGATCAATGTAATTCTCTTTATTCCACAGGTAAAAATGACCAAGTTAATTGAAGTATTTCTGTTATAATAAGGAGGAAGTTTCCCTGGGTCAGTGTATAACCTAGACAAGACTCACTCCAACTTCTGGGTATTAGTCAAAGATTATACTATTAAGTATTGTGTTATTGAGTTGGCAGTGCCAAGCATCCATTAAGTAAAGCAAAAAGCAATGTCATGTTTAGATTTATTTATTTACTTATTTTAGGTCAATATACTAATACATTATTTATTCTAAAAAAATGATGTGCTTTGAGGAGTTTTCAATTAGTTTTTCTGTAAATGTAATTGGTGGTTTAATCTAGCTGCAATACTGCTGTTATCCCTTCTGCATTGTTTTTCATATGCATTTATTTCTGTGTACACTCCACGTATTGTTCAGCCTGATATCTGTTGGTTTGAACTTCTAATGCTGCCATAGTAAGAACGCACATTGATGCACCCTGAACAGGTCATCGTGCAGACTCCATTTTAGCTTCCACATGGACCTCTCACAGCATCAATGGTAAAATCTGCTGTCAGTTCTGAATCCTGTTTTATATTTGCATTGCATCATATCAGTGCATGTAATTACTTTCCATGTTTGTTTTTATTTCAGTTTTACCATATTCTCTAATTACGCAATAAACACCATTCTACAGATCTTCACAACTCGATTATTTTATTGAAAGTAGGAGTTATGTTGTCTATATATGTCTTTATGTATATTGTGAACCACTTTATGGAAAGAAGCATGGACACCGGCAGTTTTACAAACTGTGTGTGAGGTTTATTTCCAGCAATCACATGCAATGCACATGTCCTTTACCAATACGGCTGTATTACACAGAACGAGACTATGATGCACAGTGTGCTGGCTTTCTACAAACTGCTGAGGAGACAGCTGCAGCATCAAGCTTTTACATCAGACTACCTCATAGTGAGCGGATCATTCACTTTATCCTAAGGTACTGTACCCAATTTACGCAAATTGCTCTATACATCTATCAGAGCCACCACACGGTGTCTTCACAGTCAGGTACACTATTATTTATTGTGTACAGTAGAGGACTAGGCATCGGCTACAATATCAGCCTTATATGACAGCAAATCTGTCAGTACTGCTGGGACTCATATTAGTGCAAGTTACAGTGCATCCATGAAGTATTCACAGAGCTTCACTTTTTCCACATTTTGTTATGTTACAGCCTTATTCCAAAATGGAATAAATTAATTTTTGTCCTCAAAATTCTACACACAATACCCCATAATGACAACATGTAAAAAGTTTTTTTTGAGATGTTTGCAAGTTTAATAAAAAAAAAAAACCTAAGAAATCACATGTACATAAGTATTCACAGACTTTGCCACAGAGCTCAAAATTGAACTCAGATGCATCCTGTTTCCACGATCATCCTTGAGATGTTCCTACAGCTTAATTGGAGTCTACTTGTGGTAAATTCAGTTGTTTGGACATGATTTTGAAAGGCATACACCTGTCTATATAAGGTCCCACACTTGACAGTGCATGTTAGAGCACAAACCAAGCATAAAGTTCAAGGAATTGTCTGTAGACCTCCAAGACTGGATTGTCTCGAGGTACAAATCTGGGGAAGGGTACAGAAAAATATCTGTTGCTTTGAAGGTCCCAATGAGCACAGTGGCCTCCATCAACCGTAAATGACAGAAGTTCAGAACCACCATGACTCTTCCTAGAGTTGGCCGGCCGTCTAAACTGAGTGATCGTGGGAGAAGGGCCCTAGTCAGGGAGGTGACCAAGAACCTGATGGTCACTCTGTCAGAGCTACAGCATTCCTCTGTGGAGAGAGGAGAACCTTCCAGAAGGACAACTATCTATGCAGCAATCCACCAATCAGGCCTGTATGGTAGAGTGGCCAAACGGAAGCCACTCCTTAGTAAAAAGTACATGGCAGCCCGCCTAGAGTTTGCCAAAATGCACCTAAAGGGCTCTCAGACCATGTGAAACAAAATTCTCTGATCTGATGAGACAAAGATTGAGCTCTTTGGCATCAATGCCAGGTGTTATGTTTGGAGGAAACCAGGCACCGCTCATCACCAGGCCAATACCATCCCTACAGTGAAGCAAGGTGGTGGCAGCATCATGCTGTGGGGATGTTTTTCAGCGGCAGGAACTGGGAGACTAGTCAGGATAGAGGGAAAGATGAATTCAGCAATGTACAAAGACATCCTGGATGAAAACCTGCTCCAGAGCGCTCTTGACCTAAGACTGGGGCGACGGTTCATCTTTCAGCAGGACAACGACCCTAAGCACACAGCCAAGATATCAAAGGGTTGGCTTCAGGACAACTCTGTGAATGTGCTTGAGTGGCCCAGACAGAGTCCAGACTTAGATCTGATTGAACATCTCTGGAGAGATCTGAATATGGCTGTGCACCGAAGCTTCCTATCCAACCTGATAGAGCTTGAGAGGTGCTGCAAAGAGGAATGGGCGAGACTGCCCAAAGATAGGTGTACAAAGCTTGTGCCATCATATTCAAAAAGACTTGAGGCTGTAATTTCTGCCAAAGGTGCAGCATCAACAAAGTTTGAGCAAAGGCTGTGAATACTTATGTACATGTGATTTCTTAGTTTTTTTTAAATAAAATTTGCAAAAATCTCAAAAAAACTTTTTACACGTTGTCATTATGGGGTATTGTGTGCAGAACTTTGAGGACAAAAATTAATTTATTTCATTCTGGAATAAGTCTGTAACATAACAAAATGTGGAAAGTGAAGCGCTGTGAATACTTGCCGGTTGTACTGTATATTGTATGTGTGTGTGAGTTTTAAAAGTAGATACTTTTTAACCAGAATGCTCAGAGGATATTGTATTACATTGTATCTCACACTATCTACTTTAAAAAAGGTTCTTTTTAATGATATTTGCTGTTATTTTTATATTACACATTTGATGTTTTTCTCAGTGTGAATTTTATGTGAATTTGATGTGTCAATAAATGTATTAAGTACTTTTCTAAATACCAAGTACATCCGGTTCTATTTGGCATATATTGGATCACGCAGCCTTTTTCTGGTATTTCTACATTGTTTTAAAGGAATATACACAACCTTCTTTTGGCCAGCTGCGACCAATTACATATGAGCCGTATTGAGAGCTCCACTGTTTTTAGTTTTTATTAGCACATGATCTTGTGTACACAGCTAACAGAGCTGTATATTCTATAACTCATTACCATAGTATATTATTGTCATTTTTTTAATAACTATCTTCTCTTTATATATATTATGATGGAATTGGCTTGTTTTAATATAAGATATAATAGATATCAAGATGTCTTATATGGTAAATCATCTGACGACAATACAAACACACGAACAGACTCTAGAACACATGATCAAGAGTTTTTCAGACATTTTAATAGAATTGAAGACCTCCTCAAAAAGGACACTGATGGGACCATACAGCCCCCTCTTTGTATATGAAAAAACATTTGATCCCTAGAATAAACAAAACTCCTTCCTTTACAGAAGATCCAGACCTTCTAGCTATATTAGAAACTTGCTCTAATGAGCATTCTTATTGATTATAGGAAGTCACTGATCTCTAAGTTAGAGGCTGAGTTGGAAATAGCTAAAAACGATATTGAGTCTTTTATAAACCATCCACTGTTTAAAGAAAGGGATGAATTGGTCAGTAACTGAGTTCAGAGATATGAACAAGGTATTATCAAAATAAAGAATGAGAAATTCACATGTTATTCTTTAGATTATGAGAAAAAGATAGTTCATAGCTATCATAGAAATAAGAGTAACCAGAGATTATCATCATATAATTGGACAACTATAGATCAAGATCTAGAGAAGTCATAAATAAAATTAATGTTAACAAACCTACCCTGGATCATTCCAGGCATAGACAAGAAACAAATAGAAGGAATACACCACTGCATATGATACACAATTGTAGTAATATTTCATCTTCCTCAGGGTGGAAAGGTGCAAGGCCCAAAAGAGCAAATACTCATTTGAAAACACACAATGCCCCTCTTCGTCAAACAAGTTATGCAGATCAAACCCACCAAAGATTACGTAAATTTTCCATAAAAAATCTATACGAACACCTGCAACCTATAACACCGAAAACAATTAAGAGACGGAGTAAACAGAGGAGGAAATAAGACCTCTAAGAAAAAGAAACAATTTCAAACCCTAAATGATTCCAGAGGTATTTATAATTTATCATCGAGACCACTGACCGCAAGAGAGATAAAATTACTCAGTAAAGGCCTTAAATTTGCCCCTACCACAGACCCAAACTATTCGAATTGTTTACCGGATTTAATAGGTTTGTACACTGCCTCTGTAGGAAAAGGTATTTTGCAGAAGAATTTTGCTTACCATTTACCCTAAAAGCAGCAGACGAACAGTACATTACCATTTTGGAAGACTTACAAAAAAAAAACTGGAAGGGATGGTATGGATTTGACTTCTGCCACCAATACTAAAATCTATGATGTCAATAGGGGTTCCCCAGAACCGAAAAAAAGATATCAGTTCAAAATGTAAATCCAAGGTTTTTTCCTATCCATAATAAAAGTACTCAAAGAGATGTTTTTTTTTTATAAAACAACTCTAGAGGATTGCTAAGCTCTATGATAACAAGATAACAAAAAACAATATAATTCACATAACCTGTCTAGTGCAGAAAGAGCAGCTTTGAAAAATCTTATGTCTGATGATTATTAATTATTATTAAGTCTGCGGACAAAGGGGGTGGTATAGTAGTGCAGAACAGGGAGGATCACCTTCTGGAAGCTCAGAGACAAGAGACAGATAAGAGATAAAACAGTTTACACAATATTAGACCAAGATCCCACCCCAACATTTCAGAAGGATTTAAGACAATTACTGTATTGGACATTAATACCACTTTCAGACATACAAGCTGTGAAATTTCCTGCTCAGACCCGGGAGTTTCTCTTGTGCAAATTCCCGGGTATTTGATCGAGACACCCCCCTTTCACACTACAGTGTCTACCTGGGAAATTCCCAGGTAGACCCCTTTCAGACTTAAGCCAGGTTTTTCTGCTTACCTGCCTCTCCTCTTCCGTTCCGTCTGCTCCTCCTAGCCTATCCCCTCTCCGGCTGCCGCTGATGATGTCATCGATGTCATCATTGGGCTGCCGGAAGCCGGACAATCAAAATGCTGCATTTTTATTTTTTTTTATTTTATTTAATTATTTGTTTTAATTCTTTTATTGCCCTGGTGGTCCAGCGGGAGTGTGGGTGGCCCGCTATTGCTGAGATCAGTCGGCGGTCTCCAGCACAGGTGGGTGTCCCCAGCATCCGGCTGGGGTCCTGTGTCGCTGCGCTGCGCTCTGCTCTGCCAACTCTATGTAAAAGCTGTTTGGTGCAGCCCAGGAGTAGTAAAGCCCCGGGTAGCACCATTCAGACATGAGCAGGGTAATTTCCCAGGACTTAAGTCCCGGGAAAAACCCTGGTCGATTGAAGGGTCAGCTACCCGGGAACGTGTTCCCGGGTAGGTACCTTTCAGACATACGCGGCTACCCGGGAATTTGGCTGAGGCAGGCCAAATTCCTGGGATTCACGATATATGTTTGAAAGGGATATTACAGACAGAGCTATATCCAAAGATAATTTTTAATTTTTATTACCATCACATCCTATAACTCTTACATATTACCATCTCCTCAAAGTCCGTGAATCCATCCAAAACCCTCCTGGCTGTCCAATCATATATGGCATTTGTTCCTTGACATCCAGTTTGTGTTGATTCCCATTTACAGCTTGTGTAATATGTTTCTATTCTAATACAAATGTTTTTCACTTTACTTGGAGTGCCACCTATTCTTCTGCTTTGGGGCTTGAACAGCTCCTGAGGAGATAGTTGATATATAAATATATGTATGTATGTATATATATTTACACATAGATGTGTCCTTGCTCATCTAGCCTCAATATGCTGTGCAGCGCACCATGTCTCACATGACAGCTGCCAGGTCCCGTGCTACTCTACTAACGTGTCTTTTTTTGCAAAAAATGCATCTATGTTGTACAGCGATATGACTAGGAAGCACCAGCAGACTGTGCTGAATAATTTGATATGTGTCACTTGTATATCTGTGTGCAACTGAGTCTGTATATGGAACTTGTTGTGGAAGAAAGCTGTGGTTGCTTCCTTGTCACACTTTGCATGCTGATTGAAAGACTGGTTTGCACACAGATATACAAGTGACGCATATGCAGTTAATCAGCATAGACTCCAGGCGCGTCCTAGTATCATCGCATTGCAACTTAGACGCTTTATTAGCAAAAAAAGACACCCAGCGCTAGAAGAGTTG
This sequence comes from Taudactylus pleione, assembly GCA_031769625.1. Taxonomy (NCBI): domain Eukaryota; kingdom Metazoa; phylum Chordata; class Amphibia; order Anura; family Myobatrachidae; genus Taudactylus; species Taudactylus pleione. Next base: position 3,634,821 of record JAUIMM010000005.1, read on the forward strand.
CACAGGGGCTGACTGCTCACTCATGACAGATATAATGTACTGCATGGCGTATTGAGGCTGGATGAGCAAGGACACATCTGTATGCGTTATGTTTCTCCTTTTATTCTCAGATGTTCCCTGTTTCCTTTCAGAACAGTTCCCTGGTGCATCCTAATCACATCGCATTGCGAGACATTTTCGGCAAAAAAAGAACGCAAAAAAGATGCCTGGCGCTAGCAGAGTTTCTTGTGACCAGGCCCGCCGAGAGAGGCTGTTTGGTGAGACTGCAGCAAAGATGTATGAGGACACATTTGTATATATAGGCCAAAGGGACACATGTAGTGACGGGCTGGCTGGCAACTTTTAGCCTTGGGGGGAAAATGCAAGCTAGTTGCCCTAGCTTTCCACAAACACTTGGCAACGGAAAAATGGGCATGAACCAGGTATTTTAAATATAAGTGATACAGAGTTGCACGCATTTCAAGCACATCTCTACTTATGGCTGTAACTGGGTGTAACTGGGCTGTGATAGGCAATCTCATGTAGATGAAGCTCAGTGAGGGCATGCTGGCAGAACTGCAGCCACAGAGATGGTTGTAATAAGTGTAAAAATATGTCTGTTACCATGCACATCTTTTGTATAGGCTGGTGCATGTAGATGATTCGTAGCAAACCTATGGATTAAGGTCATTGTATCACAGGATGTAGACAGCTCTGCATAGGAGAGAATATTCAAGTTTTTCTCGTACATGCAAAGTTGAGCAAATGTGCCCAAGTCCGCCTAACCCAGAGGAAGAAAATAGACATCGCTTACATACAATACTACCTAAATTCTACATGCAAATGTGAATGCTGGCACTGGTCACACATCTAGACACATCCTAAAAAGTATGATAATAAGTTTATGATAAGTATACTTAATGAATAAAATACAACTCTATAGGGTATATTCAATAGGCATCGAGAAAAGCAAAAAACTTGCACCTGCAAGGTTTTTTTCTGCAGTTGCGGGTTTTTTGCTATTCTATTAGGTACGTGTTTTGTTTTAAAACATGCGCCGGTAGGTATTTTTTTTGCACACCTCCTGAGCAAGCGTGATTTTTCCTAAATTCGATGATTTCAGGAGAAATCACTGGGCTTGCTCTGACACCCCTGCGGCACCCCCCCCTAATTACTTACCTTCCGAAGCGCTGTCTTCTGCATCTTCTTCTTCATCCAGCGTCGTGAGCCGACTCTTCTGCAGCAGGGTAAGTATGTCAATGGGTGCTGGGAGAACTATATCTCCCAGCAGCCCTTGCTCCTCCCACCAGCCCCTGGGACTCCCAGCAGCCCCCTCTCCAGTAAGAAGAGAGAGGGGAGGGAGCCACGGAGACTACTGGAGACCAACGTAAGGTAAGTGGTGTTTTTTTTTTTTTGTCAGAACTGAAAACCCCGCAACCAGTATTTTGAAAATTGAATACCGCGGGTATCGGGAGTGCGCATACCCGCGGTATTTCTAAAGGGACGCAAGATTTTTGACTCGCTAAACCTTGCACCCAATTGGATATGCCCCTATAGGTAAAAATAAATAAGACTATTACTGACTTGGCATTACAACATATATTTATTTGGTATACAATCGGGAAAACGGCTGCCTTAATACCGACAGCCGGCTTCCCAACTGTCATATCCCGGCGAGGGTGAAATGCCGGGCGTCTAGATGTAGACGCCTGACATTTCCCCGATGCTGGGAGACCGGCGCCCGGCATCCCGATCGAGGGGATGCCGAGTGCCGGGAGCGGACTGTTGCGGGGGGGGGGAGGGTTAGGTTTAGAGCATCTGGGGGGGACTTAAGGTTAGGCACCCCCATGGGAGGGTTAGGGTTAGGCACCCCCCCCAGGGGACTTAGGTTTAGGCAGTGGGGAAGGGGAGGGGGTTAGGCACTTAGAGGGGGGATTAGGGTTAGGCACTTGGGGGGGAGGTTAGGGTTAGGCATCCCTAAGGAGGGTTAGGGGGTTAGGTTAGTTTATACTTACCTTAATGACGATCGGGATTTCCAGCGCTGTCGGGCTTCCGCTGCCGGGCTCTGCTTTTGTCAGCCAGGCGCTGCCGGGATTTCATACAGATTTATTTAACCCTCAAAGCAAACAATCTACCACAAATACACCAACAATTTCAGAAAAAAAAGTGACCTATTTATATTGCTAAAATAAATAAAAAAAATTTCCAGTGGTTTTTTTTTACATATACAAGTAGACCCCAGATGTGACCTACCCCTTCTTCATTAGAAAATGAGTTCCCAGATCTGACATGCCCCTCCTCTCTTATTTAAATTCAGATCCCATATGTGACAGCCCCCTTCCTTCCTCAAATATAATCATACCCCCAAACCTGACAACCCCCTCCCTCAATTGCAAGCATAACCCAGACCTGACAATTTCATCCTTTCCTTAATTATTTTCCATCCGAAACATGATACCCTCTTCCTTCAATTAAAGTCGTGTTCCAAAACTGCTCCTTCCCCTGACCTGGCAGCCTAGCCCCCTTCTCCCTTAACTAAATCATGTCCCAGAATTGCACGAGCTAACCACCCACCCTCAGACCTGACAACCCCTTCCACCTCAATTATAATTATGTCCCAGAACTGCTTTTTGTCCGATAAAGGATCCATTTACAGTGACACCTCAGATAAATGGGGGCAGCCCAATACAAGTACTGTACTCACTCTAATCCTGCTGATGTAGTCCCTTCGGTTTCAAGCCCTGCTTAGTCCTGCTGGTGCTACTCCTTGCTGCGCTCTTCTTGGGAGATGAAACATAATGACGTCTTATCTCCCAGCCCAATAACTAGCAAGCCAATAGAGGAGGGGAGAGGATGGGTGGCAGAGACAGCCAAGCCAGTCGCACCGCTCATATAGTAATCAGCAGCGGGCACCCAGTATTTCTTTTCTATTGTGGCTTGTTATGGGAGTCTGACTATGGGCCTGATTCAGAGCCGGACGCAATTAGCGCTCGCTCATCCAGAAAATAGGGGTGGCTATTCAAATGAACCGTTCGCTCTTTGCGGTCTGTTCACGCCTCTAGGTCTGAATGAGCGAACAAAACTTGCGGTCGTTTTTTGGGAAACTACGCCCCCTGGCCGCTCGCATCCTACGTCATGTCCGCTATTTATTAGATTAATCGAGTACATTGACCAGCGTATGAACTGCTCGCTATTCTTGTGGTTGGTTTTTGCTACCACAATTTTGCGAGCAGTTCTGGCTATAAAATAACCCAGTGACGTGGTCAATGACGCTGCTGTATTAATTATGCACACCCATAAAACGCCCGTTTTGACCTTTAAGCATGCCTGCGATCGGATCTCCACTCCCCGTTTTCAAGCACCTTCCCCTGTTAACACCCACATACGCCTCTTTCTGTCACTCAAATTATCAGGCATTAGCTATTTTGCAAGCACATGAATTTCGACCGCACTGACTGGTTCGCGCATGCGTATAACGATCCGTATGCATGCGCAGTTGGGCAAACATCGCTCGGAGCGAACGAGTGGCCGCTTACGAGCGGCTCTGAATCAGGCCCTATGATAGCAGGCTGGATCAGCAGCCGTGCAGCCCCCTGGGCATTACACCGGCCGCACCTCCCTCTCTAGAATCCTGCTGCCCAGACTGCATGTGTGTGAAGTCCGACAGAGACTGACGGACTTCCCTCTGGTCGGCTAACCCCAAATACTTAAAAATGTACCAGCCCAGATGTCACCCTGCCCCCAGGTCCTGCCCGCCCCTGCATGTAGTTAGGACAGAACACTCACTGAAATTGTGACAGAGACATGGAGGATATGTTTTTTCCTGAAATGTTTGTACAAGTTACAGCTGAAATCCCACAATAAAATGTAATATACTCTGGATTAAAAAGAGGAGCCTTCTCTGTGTTAATTGTTCCCTAACATTTTCTTCATGATACTACTGTATTAGTGATTTACTGCTCAGCTACTATAGAACCAATGTCATATGATACATGTATGAGCACAGAAGCTGTTGAATGCCTCTCTGCTCAGCATGGATGTTCATAGCACAACCTTCACCCTGACATCCTCTCATCACGTACATGGAGGGAGACATTTTTACAAATGGAAGACAAGTTATTGGGAGACAACCTATTAGAATGTGTTTTAGATTCATGAATGTTAAACAGGCAATATGCCTACTTGCTGAGGAAAAAAAAAGATTGCTGCATTTTAACTTTACTCTTCTTTCATTTGGTAATGATATAAAACATATGTGCACTAATGCAAATGCTTACTAGCCCAGCAAATCCTCCAGACTGCAGTGTTTGTTGTAGTTTTGATAACATCATTCATTGAAATATAATGTACTAAAAAAGCCTCTAGAACAATTTGCTAAAATGCGATTTCACCAAACTGCAGGGTTTCATGCTATATATGATCTGCAATTTGCAAACTGTGCAATTTACTAAAGTCAGAACCGTACATCAAATAGCAAGAAACCAAACCACAAGGTCATTTGCAGTTTGGAGACCTTGCTGGGATACAATCCATCTCATTTTTCAATCGCACTGGTAAAATAGAGCTGAATAGTTGAGAAAAAACAATGTGGTTTTGACAGGTGAGAAAGATCAAACCACATGTTGTTTTGAGTCATCTTGCCTGTCAGCCAGGGTATTAAAAACATAATAAACAAAACAAAAATCTTGTCCCCTAGTCTCTGGCGATCCAGGACATTGTGCACATTAAATGTTCGTGGTCATGACTTGAGCCGCTCTCTGATATGTTTAGAAGTCACACGCATGTGCGCGTCTTCCATTCAATGCTGCTCTACTATGTGACCTCTCATATCTCATCCCCCATGGGACACTGCGGCCTGTTAATGGGACAGCATAACACTGTCTGAAATGTAAGACTGACCAGCTAAAATCGGGACGCTTTGCAGGTACAGTACCATTAGAGAGTACTGGCCCTGTGCTGAATAACACTGGGCTCCTCTTGGTACACTAGGCTGCTTGGTACCAGGGTAACAATGTGTAAAAATATAGTAAAACTTATAGGAGAATTACAAGGGCTAGCATGCATTATAAATGCTCTCAAATTAAAATAATTTATGCTCTCATAATAAATGTATAATTGTTGCTACCAAAATAAAATACTAATTGGTGCCCCCATATGTATCAATGATGAAAATTAAGCTGGGACTTGTATTTGTAAAATATACCACATCTATATTTAAACTACATTTCTGAACTCGCAAAAGTTCTCGACCATTCACAATTTACATTTTATTTAGCCTTCAGTTACATATTTACAGTACTATTAAAACCCAGATGTTTACATCACTTCTGGGTGGGTAACTTTACTTTAGATAATTGCATGTACTAATGTTCAGTTACTGTAGGAAAATGTGAGAAATACTGACTTATGCATTTCCACCCTAGATGTGTTTTTCTAAGCTGGTGTTGTTCAATTGCAAGAAGCTGGAAGCCGATTCTAAAACAAAATGACATTAATCTGAGTTAAATTCAGATTGCTCTGCCATCTATTCACACTCTGTGTCAAAGAAGACAGCTCGCTACAGTACTGTACCGCAGCTTTCATTCTCATATCTGGAGAAGTAAATGATTACGAATTGCATGCCTCACTGGCTTTGATTTGTCATCCTAAGTAGTTATTATGAGTAATATGCAATGTGTTTAAACTTCAGTATGATATATTTCCATAGCTGATTTGTATTCATTTCTTTGACCTTTCTTAGTGCCAGTTCAGCATTCTGTTTAATATAACCCTTGTGCAGAAATGTCTTCACATCTTAAGGCAAGCAAAGTCACAATTTGTATAACGCACAAGCTGGCGTTTATTAAAAGTGTTATTGTGATACATGTACTAATACCAGATAACAAAATGTGTGAATCCAGATGGCTCCAGTGCATTCTGAATTTATAATTGGGACCAGATGCAATCTTCTATCTCTCACACTGACATATATCACTTGATAAGATGCCAAGTATGATATCAGTGTCTATCTGCTCACTTGCATTATACAAAACACATAAAGATCCTAAAGGCCTGAATATAAAACTTAATAATTAGTACCGGTCTGACACAAATTTATAATTTCAAGAGCTGTCCTGTGAGCACAGAAAATGTACTGATTCTTCAACATATAACCGTGCATTCATTATTTTTTTTCTGTTGGATATTTATTCATAGTTAGGCATGTATAGTGGATTGGAATGTTTCCACCACGAATCGTGGCTTTGAACAGCGGCGGTTGGACCTTGATGACCTGTAGTGCTATCCCCTCTGTAAAATGGTGAGATTTACAGATTTGAACAGCAGTGGTGGTCGGGGCACTATGATGCAATTCTGGCATGACACCCCCTGCCGATCAGACAGGATTCCAGGATGGGTTTTTAGAAATGTTGGCAAGTATCGATAACCCCCGTAGGTTATAGCATAAGATTTGGGAGTACTTCCTCTGGAAAATAAGTAATTGCTGAAAAGGTAAATATGCTCCATAATTATGGGAAGGAAATGTAATGTGTACAGTAGCATTTCTCTTAAACCTTAACTGCCTGGCTTTGGGATAGTACCATAGGGGTAATTACAGTATTATAGGTCATGGGCACAAAACAGAGTGGTCAGGAAGTATGCAGTAGTGTCTCCACCCAATTTGTTGGGTACAATAAAGCAGCTCTTTTATTAGGACGTTCATAACTGAGATTCCATAGGGAATCTTCTGCTATAACTCACAATAACTAACTGTTAATATACACGTAGCCTAATCACAAATGAATATCCCACTCCAAAGTTCTGTGTCTTTATGTTTCTTGCGTGTGCAACTTTATAATAAAAATAGATATTGGAATGAAGATCATCTTAGTGGCTACATCTGCTGGAGACAGAAAAGTGACAAACAAAATAAACGTCTGTCAAGGACACTTACTCGTTTTGCCTAAATATGTTAACAAGCTGTAATACATAACAATCGCCTCCCGTGATTGGTGATGTACATTTGCTATAGCATTAGTAGGCAGGAGAAGAACTTTATCCTATGCCTCCTCATAACTCAATGGAAATAATATAATTGTTTTGATGACACTTATTATCAATTTAAAATATCAGTAATTAGGCAACATGTTGTACATGAGCCAGTTGTTCAGTCTATCAAAGCACATCACAAATAAATAGACATTTATTACCTGATTGCATATGGGCTATATGGGCAAATGGACTGTAAAAGGAGCAGATGGGGTGAGAATACTTTGCATTGGTTTTGAGTTAATATTTTTGCAGTTTTCCCCAATGCAGACATAACCCAGCTGATTTTTTTTTATATAAATTCTTTATTTTCAAAACAAAGACAAATTTTCGTCACAGACATTCAGTACAAAACATAGTACTGTATAGAGAAAGTATAAATAATTAAATGAATAATTTAGTAATGTCTAAAATACAGTATATTCCACTATAAAATAATCAAGATATTTTATTTTTTAAGAAAAATAAGAGAAAAAAAAAAGGGGGGCGGCAAAAGAACTAACAGAGAGAAGAAGATAAGCGGGGACAAGGGGGGGAGGGGAGTGCAAATAGACACTGAATGTACCTATAAATAAAACAAGACAGCGGGAGTATTTAGAATTGAAGGGCTGCATATGAGGCAGAGGGTTTAAAATCAATCCAGCTGAACCAAAGAGTTGTAAACTCAGAATGTTTCTCAGGGGCTGAGTAGAGGACATCATCCATGGTCATATAAAAGTCAAGACGTTGACACCATTCCCACACCGTAGGAGGAGTCTGAGAGTGCCAACGGACTGGGAGTACCGCTCTTGCAGCATTATTAATATGTCGAAGAAGGGACTTTTTATATAAAAAAATCGGGTCAGATGTATGTGAGAGCAACCAGAAATCAGGGCCAGATGGCACAGTGTAGCCTAAGATCTCCAAAGCCAAGGCTATTATCTTATTCCAAAAGGGAACAATAAGTGGACAGTCCCACCAGATGTGCATCATTGTACCTGTTTCTCCAGCAGAGAGGGGACACCGTGGTTAGCTTTTATGGAGAATGACCGGGCAGTGATACCATCTTGTCATGACTTTATATTGCGTTTCTAGAACCTCTAAACTATTAGAGCACGCATTAGTTACTTGAAACACTTTGACCCAATTAATATGTATGTCCTTTTTAATAAAGTCTCTATCCCAGGCCTTTACAAAAAGAGGATCACCTGTAAACATATTATGCAATAAAATCTTGTATGTACCCGAGATTATATGTGTGGGAGGTTGCCGATGCGAACACATAATTTCAAAGGGAGTCATATATCTAGCAATTACTGAAGGACCCCCCAGCAAAGAGACAAGGTGTCGGATCTGAATGTAAGGCCAAAAACATTGGTTTGTAAGAGAAGTATTGGCAGAAGATTGAGATCTGAGAAGGTTATAAATTGGCTATTGGACATAAGATGACCAACTCTATAAATCAGCAACTGACCATGTGGAGGTAACCTGTCCTGAGGTCCCTGGAGGAAAAAGGGGATTATAAAGGCTAGGAGTAAGCGGAGATATCACTGAAGATATCCCAGGTTTAACACGCAATTTTTTCCACATCTCCAATGTCGGGCCCACTATTGGGTGTGAGATACGAGCAATTTTAGAGCATCAAGGCAAACTGCTTAAGTGAAGATTAGACGATTCCGCCTCCAGTTCCACTCAATGTTTACCCACAGTGCCCCGAGTCCAGTCCAAAACTCTACCAAGTATAATGGCCTGATAATAAGTGGATATCATTGGCAATTGTTGGCCTCCCTGACACCTTTGCCTAAAGAGCACTTCATATTTGAATATGGTCTTCCTACCACCCCAGACAAACTTTCAGATGAGGGTATGTGTTCCGACAAAAAGCTCGGGGTGAGGGAAATCGGTGTAGTCTGCAATAGATATAAGAGGCGCAGGAGTATATTCATCTTGATAATATTTAGATGACCTAGCTATGAAAACTTATGCAGACTCCACTGATCCAGTTCTTTATGTATGGGACTAAGCAAAGGTGTGTGATTAAAGGCAAATAGGTCACATATATGTCTAGGGATAGATACGCCTAAATGTTTAAGAGAAGAAGCCTGACACTTACAGGGGAAGGAGGCGCGAAGTGCAGACACTGGCTCAACCGAAGCGGTGACATTTAAGGCAACAGACTTGCTATAATTAATCTTAAAAATAGAGAGATCCCCAAAACGCTGGAATTCCTTCATTAAATTAGGTAGAGAGGTAACCGGATTAGTTACTATCGCTAGCAGGTGATCCGCAAAGAGGGCAAGGCAATAATCTCGTGAACCCACCCTAAGGCCTGTAACACTAGGGTTCACTCTCACCAGGGCTTCCATGCACAATACAAAGACCAAGGGAGAGAGAGGGCAGCTCTGTCGAGTACCATTCGATATATGGACTGGGGCTTGTAAGATCCCATTCACCCGTATCTGGGCTGAGGGGGCTCTGTATAGGGCCAGAATTTTTGAAAAGAAGACTTCACCCAACCCTAGTCGCTGTAGCACCCCTGTCATGAAGCTCCAATCCAACTGGTCAAAGGCCTTTTCAGCATTAGTGGAGAGAAGCATCATGGGAATGTCAGAGGATACTGCATGGTGTATTAAATTAAGGACTTTCAGTGGCAAATGCAGGATTTCTAGAGGGGGATTTCCAAATGCTTGATTTTAGAGCGAGTGTGGCCAGTCCATGAAGAGGGCATAATTAGCACTTATCCAGCTTTAATATGTTACATACAAAGTATATTGTGTGTCATAATTCCAGCATATACAGGACCAGCGATCACAGTAAGCCATTAGATGTGGCAGTAGGGCCGTCCTGTCTCCTGAGAAGAATGTTTTTATTTCAGATGTGAGCACCATTCCAGAGCACTGGGGCAAGTCCGGGAGTCTGTGGGAGCAGCAGAAGAACCTAGCAGTGCCCTGGACATATATGTACTGGATAGTGTATTATTATACAGTATTAATAATTGACCCTATTGATGGTCTATAGCAGTGCACCCCTAACAGTGCATGTTTTCCACAACTCGTAGTTGATGCACAGGTATATTTATTACTGGCTGACCCATTATAAAAGATCCACAGGTGGTGCTAATCATTTCATTTGTGATACTGAGTAGAACATGCAGCACTAGTAACATTGTCTTATATTATTATTTCTATTGTGGTCATGGTGTGTGCTGGGGAGGGGGGTTTCCAGGCATTCAGAAACCCCCCTGCACTTGCCTATGTCTTTTTGGTATAATCTTTCGCCTCTCTTCCTGGGCCAAACCCCACCTCGTCAGAATGAATAATGAATGGAAGAAGAGGTTTAAGCCGGTTAGCTATAAGCTGAGCATAAAGCTTGACATCTATATTTAAGAGAGATATCGGGCGATAACTTGCCGGTAATGATGGATCCTTGCCCTCCTTGGGGATGACCGTAATGTGTGCTGCAAGCGATTGACCAGAAAAAGGGGTATGCGCTGAAACAGCATTACAATCCCAAAACAAAAGCAGCAGGAGAGTATCTTGGTATGCTTTGTAGTAAGACAGCATGAAGCCATCAGGACCGGGACTCTTGCCAGATGGGGAAGACTTAATAGCAACAGATAACTCTTCTTCTGTGAAAGGAGAGTCAAGAGCCTCTGTCACTGCTTCGGGGAGAATAGGGAAAGCTATTTCCTCTAGGTACCTCTGGATCTGCGTTACCCGAGCATCCTGTTTTAAATTCGTATTAACCGGGCCTAAATTATATAGGGCAGAGTAAAAAGTCTGAAAGACTGCTGCAATATCCTTGTCAGTATGGCAAAATTTGCCTGTATGATCTCTGATACGTTGAAGATAAGTCAAAGATCTCTGAGCTCTAAGAGCCCTTGCCAACATTTTGCCTGGCTTGTTCCCCCAATGATAGTATGTATGAGGGCATCTTCGGAAATCCCTCCTAGCCCCTTCAAATAGCAGATCATTAAGAGCAACTCTAGCCTTTTGAAGTTCTACTAGTACATCAGGGGACATAGTAGTGTTATGGTTAAGTTCGAGCATCTGGATTTTAGATAGCAGAGCATCTCTATATTTAGATTTCTGTTTTTTGAGATAGGACCCTAACTGAATACACTTACCACGAACGACACATTTATGGACCTCCCAGATTGAGACGGGTGAAACATCAACAGTGACATTATGAGAAATGTACTCTCTCAGTATTTCCCCAATTTGATCTTTACAATAGGAATCACGAAGGAACTGCTCATTGAACTTCCAGTACCACTGGCGAAGGGGGGATCTCGAAAGTACAAAGTTAAGAATATTGGGGCATGGTCAGATCCAGTGATCTGCCCAATAGTTGCATTTGCAAGGAGATCTAGGATAGAATGGTCTACCCAAAAGTAATCAATGCGGGAATAAGAATTATGTGGGGAAGAATAAAAGGTGTAATCCCCCTCTGCCGGATGTAGGAATCTCCAAATATCTACAAATTGAAAATTGTGCAGAGTCAGTCTAAACTTCCTAGTCTCTTTAACAGAGGTGCATGGGGATCCAGAAGTGGTATCAAGAGGAGGTTCCAAGGCCCAATTAAAATCACCACCAACCACTCGAATGCCTTCCATCTGATCCTCTATCATATCTAATGACTTACGTAGGAAGTCAGACTGACCCCTGTTAGTTACATATAGATTTACTAGAGAATATTTTTAATTAGCAATGGTAACCTCTGTTATAACATTTTTAAACCTCTGGTACAATCCTTCCTATACCTTCTAAAACCTGCCTATACCTTCTAAAATTGACGCTATTTGCGTACGCAGTCATACAGTAAAATAAAAGCCTTCAGACCTTGAAAATGTGTTTCCAAAGCACAAAGTATATTATTCAACATTAAAACAGTAGGTTACACGCTGTGATCTAAAGACAATTTAGCGCAAAGAAATTATACAGACCCAAGGTACAGTTATACATACGCACGCGCACTGGGACCAGTTACCGGCATCCATAAGAAACCTCCATCAACAGCATGAAGACTCCAGATTGGAGTCTGTAAGCACATTTATACCCTTACAGGGATAAGCAATACAATAGAAAAGTTTGGCATGGTTTCATTGGTTCCCAGTGCGGGTGCATCTGTTACAGGATATTTAACAGGTTGATTCAAATGGACACAGGTCAGCCTCCGACAGCCTATTGTCTCCTTATTCCCCCCTGCATGCAGCTGCTAACATTACAAAGTACATTTTGGTGTTTTAACTCTCTACAGTCCATACGTTGAGAATGCATGTTGCGATCTTCTCACCGATGACACCAGAAAGCTGTTGAGACAGAATAGATCAGTACACTGCCAAACATGGTTGGCTTATCATGTGCTAAACCTTAGATATCAAATAATCTTTATTTCACAACATTAATAATCACTGAGTAAACCTTGAATATTACACTTTAATATTAGGGAACCTTTCATGTAATTTGTGTATGTTTAAGAGAATATTGCATAAAGTTGCTAATATGCGTGGTGAGCTTGTTTGTAGAGTGAAACAGCGCAACTGTGCGTAATGTGCGGTGTTTATGCATGTGAGTCTATTTATGATGGATTTAATATATATATATATATAAATATATATATATATATATACACATATACACCATCCCTTACTAACATTTTTAAACTGCAATGCAATGTGTTATTAGTAATGAGTTTCACACTTAAACAGGGTGGAGACCCCCAGCTGTTTGCTGGTGCCAGCCTGTTTGACAGTGAAACTAAAGGTTTTCTTCTGCCTATTTACAAATTCAATTGTGCAGATCATTGTCTGGGTTATATTTCAATTGCCATAGCTATACCTGCCTACATGTGAGGTTTCTTAATTTACATGCAAAAACACCCACAGTTCCTGGTGTATTGTTTTTTCTAATTACTTTTCTCAGGAAGCTGTTTTTCTAGTTACTAACTGATACTGTGTTTGTTTTGGTATTTTTCTATGCAAGGTTGTCCCCAGAATGGGCTTATATACATCAGGGTATGGTTTCTTAAAGGATAATTAAAACATCGCCATATGTACTTAGTTCGTGAGATCAGTCACAAAATGGCGTCTTGCAGATTGTAAACAGATTCTGCCTCAGCCAATCATCCGGCTTCAACAGTTCACCCTTTCATAGCCAACAACATGCTATCCTACTCTGTTCTGAATCTATTTAGTCATGCATGAGAATATACCGTTTAATGTTATATATGGTATGACACGGTTTGGTCATTTGAACCATTTAGACAATGCATCTCCAGGATGGTAAAACAACCCTTATACGCCATCTGCGGATCCTCAAGGGACCATTGGCAGGATGTGGGAACTCATCTCACCTATAAAGGAAGTTTGGAAAGGGGGGGATTGGGACTGCGTTATCTAAGATGACTTAAAATAACATAAACGATATATTTATGCACAACCACACAAATTCAGGTTACATTGTCGTACAATACACTCTAACTCAGGATTGTAATGCAGTTCTTCCTTTACCTCAGTATTCATATTGTCACTACTGACCACCATCATAATTTCGTTCTTGCGGTTTACCTTATTTTTACATTTTCCACACTTCAACACAGTAAGAACACACTTGACACATATGCCAATTACTATGATGACAACCAGTATAAGGATCAGGAGTTTAACTATGCTTGCGATCATTTCCTGGACCCATTCTCCTAGACCTGAGAACCATTTCACTGGGTTCAACCATGAAACCCATTCCTCTACCTTCTCCTCTACTTCAGCCACTGAAGCATTATGGTTCTTCCGAAATTCCCATTTTAGCTGCAGAATTACATCCATCTTCCGGTCTATCACCTCCTTGGGGTCACTTGTATCATTGGTAATGTAAGTGCAACACTTTACTCCAAACTGGGTGGCTAAAGTTATGCAATTCCCTCCCGTGACAGCTGTTAAATAATTCAACACCAACCTGTGCTGCACAAGTTCTTTCTTATAAGCTTGTAACTCTTTACCTGTATATCTGAACGTGTCATCATACATCTCGGTGATATTGTCCATTAATTTGGCAAGATCTTGTATATATCTAAAATTTAGTGTACGCCGAGCGATCCTGGTGGGATCCAATGCTACTAAAACTTGAAAGCCAGTTGTCTCACTAATTGGCTTTATGCACATCACGAGGTACAATATTTCTTTGGTCTCAGTGTTCATACTGTGTGTGAAGATATGGTGATGGTGTGTTTTTATGAATACCAAGCATTTCACCATGTGTAAGGATCATAATTTCTGGAAGTATTCTTCCCAAATAACATAACAATTACGGTACTAAGATTGATTAGACACTCCCCTGATTTGGCATAGTACTCCTCCTCTCGACTCCACTTCATTGATATCACTATCAGCTCCCCTCTCTGTCCTCTGTCCTCCATCACAGAAACTGGATATCCCCAAACAGATTATCATGACAGAAACTCTGGAAGAAAGAACTAGGATGACCACAGCAGACCACTCCATTGCTGGAAGCACTGATCTACACATTTCTTTAGCTCAGGTATCTCACCGCACCTTTTAACCCTCCCGGAACAGGCTCACAATCGTCAGGTTCACGTTATTCGCCTCAACTCCTCCCTGTATCTCCACCGGTTGGTTGACCTTTCTACAGTGAGTAGAATGGACCCAGGTATCTCTCTCGGCCACCTTCAGCAACACCCGATATGGACCTTCCCACCAATCTACTGGACAACCTGAGCGTAAGGTATTTTGGATCATAACAAATTCTCCAGGTTTGACATCATGACAATTTGCTTCTGGCATATCAGGTGACAACAATTTCAGTTTCTGCTACTGCTGTTTTAACTGCTTACTCATTGATATAAGATACTTTACAGTTACCTCATTGTTACCTTTCGAATCTTCCTGCGGGCTTATAATCAAATGAGGTTGTCAACCAAACAGAATTTCAAAGAGGGACAGATTTAGAGGGGGCCTGGGGGTGGTCCTGGTGCTACTATTAATCATAAACTTACACATGCTTCTGGATGACCACACCTGTGAAATGAGTATCCCTATACTCTAGGGATACCGTATCTGCATACAACCTTCTGTACAATTAAACCCTGTTATTAATAGCTACTGCTCTAGGTAGTGTCTCAGCCCCTGGGTTTGGACAGTTTCCCAAGTACTTGACCTTAGTCTGGCATGGCTGCAATTTTTCCTTAGAAACCTTGTGTCCTGTGTGTGAGAGATGAAGCACAACAGTTTAGTATCATTTAAACATGGTATAAATGAAACACGGCATAACAATAAATTGTCCACATATTGTATCAGAGTACAGATCCATTGGCAGGTTGAAAAGATTGTAAACAGTCGTATAAGGCCTGGGAGAAGATACTGGGGTTGTCTATGAACCCATGGGACACTCGTCTCCATGTGTAGTGTACACCTCCCCCTATGTGAAAGCAAAAAGATACTGACAGTCAGGGTGTTAGGACACAGGGAAGAAAGCAGAACAGAGATTGGGTATCAGTTACATTAATTACCATTACCGGTTTTTCCCTAGTACTTCCCATCAACCTGTCTATCTGTAGACCACAGGTATGACCCGACTCCTAGCGTTGGCTCCCACTCTCCAATAAAGCATTAACGGCCACAATTGGAGCTGGTGCCTGTTGGGAGTTTCCTGTAGTCTGTGTATATCCCTTATGAGAGTATACAGGTACTGTCTGGTTTGGGAGTCCTACATTCTTCACTATGCAGTACTTAGGTGCCCCACTTGGTTGCAGTTAAAACATTTTTGTGAGTGGGGTGGATGAAAGGATTGTTGTGGGTGTTGAGCAGGAGGGAAAGGTGGTGGGTATGGGTAAGGATATTGAGGGAGAGGATAGTATGGGAATTGTGGTTGTGTGTGATAAGTGGGGTAGGGCAGTGTTTGCAGTGGGGTAGGATTAGTGAGGACGTGTAACTGTTCAGGTGCAGGTGTGGATGCAGGTGTGTCTGTTGGCTGTGATGTTACCATCATTCCTTCTAGAGCTTGAATACTGACAGCCATTAGTTTCTCGCTCTGGATCTCTCTCTTCTTATCATGTTACTTATTATCATGCTCAATTGCAGATTCTATTAGGGTATCTATTGTGACTCCCCTCCAGCCAGGCTGTGAGGTCTGAACCCGGGTCTTTAGGTTCTCTTTAAGACCATCCATGAGTATAGTGACAATCATTCCCCTGTGGTGAGTGCTATCTTTAATATCTTCTAACCCAGTGTACTGGGTGATAGCCTGCAGAGCCCGGTCATAATAATCTTCTGCAGATTCACTCTCCTTTTGTTTTAATGCGAAAATTTTGTTCCAGTTAACTACTACTGGAAAATACACCCCCAATTGAGTAACAATGCGGGAAATATTTCCTTGATTAATTTCATCTGTTAAGGGAACATCTCCATCCAATACACAATCCGTGATAAATTTTGTCATGTTGGTATTGCATGGCAGAGAGGCCCTTAACACCACTCGCCAATCTTTGTTGGTTGACTTGTGAGAACTACCCTCATGCATTACTTATATACTTAGCGGAAAATCCCAGCGAAATTTAATATCCCACCTGTGCAATTCCTCTGTGAGTGGTCGGAGAAGGCGCCTCTGTTGGAGTGTTGACCACAAGAGATCCTGGAAAATCTGTGCTGGGGATCCATTGAAGTCGATCTTCTTTGTTTGCCTAGCTTGTCGTAGAATTTGCTCCTTTACTGTATAATAATGCAGTTGGCAAATACTGTCTCCTGGTCTTTCAGATGGCATACATTTAGGGCGCAGTACCCTATGAGCTCGATCAAATTGGATCCTAGCATCCGGGTCAACATGCAAAAGTTCATTAAATATTTTAGTGAGAGCATCTTCAATTCCCGACTGAGGGATATCTTCAGGAACCCCACAGATCTGCAAATTGTTTCGCCGACCCCTGTTCTCAACATCGTCCAGTCTACGCTGCATCTCTAACAATATACGGGAGTGGCGAGAGAGCAAAGCATTGCAATCACCAACCTGGCTATCAACAGATTCCACATGGTCTTCCAAGGTAACCACTCTCTCTGCTATGTGAGTAATTTCTGAACGGATGGAGATGTGAGTCTGGACTGTTTCCTGAGTCAGTTTTTCTAGTAATTGTAGATCTTGTTGGATGTCCTGCTGAGTCGGTAAGGACCCCAAATGTTGCAGGATCTCCCAAATATCGGACGGATTAGCAGGGACAGGTGGGGTTAGATGAGGAGAACGAGACTCCGGGGTAGAGCCTCCATCTGAGCCACCTGAGGCCATATGTGGAGAGTTAGGCCTTGGTGGAGTACCAGATGCAGGAGTGGAAATGCCAAATAGAGTATGGAAAGCAGTGTTAGATGATGACTTAACTGGAGTGGCAGCAGGGCATTTAGCTATATTCCGTCTCCCCATGAGGAAACATATCAGAGCAAACTAATGTAGTGAGGAAAAGATGGATTACCAGGCATAGCAGAAAATGGGTGTCATATTTCAGATTCCCCTTAGTGCCATATATTTATATCATAGCTGAAGCTGTCAGGGAATGCATTAGAGACTACTGATTGCAGGGGGGTCCCCAATCTTGCACAGAGACTTCCCCAGGGAAATTTATCAATGAAAATGTTAGTGTCGTATAATGCAGATCAGTATCTCCAGGGACCAGCACAGGGCAGAACAGGCTGGGCAAAAGACAGCCTAAGGAGAGACCTTTATTGGAGGAGGGCGGCCTCAAGATGGCCACCACCCACGATTCGCGGATCCTAATGTGGCCGCTTCCCAGCAGTCCCAGATGTTCTAGGGGGACTTATGAAGTCTCACCTGGTATCCTGGCTAGGTAGAGTATGGCGGCATAGGAGAGGCTGCTCGCGGAGAAGACCAGAAGCAGCAGTGCTGGTCCGAGAAGTGCCGGCGGGAGCCAAAATTTAGCCCGCAGCTTCTGGAGGCTGCGTAGGCCACTGGGTCCCCGGAGCCTCAAATCCACTCCCAAAGAATGGGAAGGAGGGGATCTGGTCCACGAGGGGTCAGGTAATGGCAGAGGACCCTCAGAATTAACAGGGACCCAGGGGGCCCAAAGATTAGAGTGCCTGTCCCAGGAGCTGAAGTCAAGCAAGTCCGCACTGCCTGATAGCTAGTCCACGCACCCAAAACACCTGATTTTGATGTCTAATTCACCGTCACTTTAAACAGATTGGTACTTTGATGTAATCTCCTCATAAGTCCATAAGCATGTACCCAAAAATAGAGGAGAGAAATATAGTGATGTACATCCACAGGTCCCCCCAAATGGCTGGAAGAGTAACAATTACTGGATAGTGGAAAGAACTGTCAATTGGCAGAGCATAAGTGAGGTATTAAATCTCAGTGTTGGTACCATGTCCTTCACTGGTAATGAATCCAATCCTCTTTATACCAGATCCTGCAACTCAACCAGTATTGGATATCACCGCCTAAACGCCTACACATTTCAACACTCAGCTAGGGTCTTTTTCAAGGTTAATCCAGAATTAACCTTGAAAAAGACCCTAAAGATCCGGTATAAGAAGGATTGTAGTCATTACTAGTCAAGGACCCAGGATCGACACTGAGTTCTAACACCTCACTTATGCTCCTTAAGGACTGCCCATTGACAGTTTTTTCCACTCTCTGGTAATTGTTACTCTTCCAGCCATTTGGGGATACCTGTGAATATGTATAATGCTAATTGTTTTACAGGTTTTTTAATAAATAGTGCTTCATTATTTTATTCCTCTCCTTTATTTTTGGCTACATGCTTATGGACTTATGAGGAGACTACATCAGAAGACCAATCTATTTAAAGTGACAATGAATGAGACATTGAAATCAGCAGGGATACATTTTTCTGCTATACAGTGGTGTTTGAAAGTTTGTGAACCTTTCAGAATTTTCTATATTTCTGCTGAAATTTGGCCTAAAACTATCTCAGATTTTCACACAAGTCCTAAAAGTAGATAAAGAGAACCAAATCAAACAAATAAGACCAAAAAATTAGATGTACTCATTTTTTGGAGGAAAATGATCCAATATCAAATATCTGTGAGTGGCAAAAGTATGTGAACCTTTGTTTTCAGTATCTGGTATGGCCCACTTGTACAACAATAACTGCTTCTAAACGTTTCTGGTAATGGTTTATTAGTCCTGAACATCGGCTTGGAGGAATTTGACCCCATTCCTCCATACAAAACAGCTTCAACTCTGTTATGTTGATGGGGTTCCTCCCATGAACTGCTCACTTCAGATCCTTCCACAACATTTTGATTGGATTAAAGTCAGGACTTTGTTTTGGCCATTACAAAACTTTACATTTATTCTTCTTTAACCATTCTTTGGTCGAATGACTTGTGTGCTTTGGGTCGTTGTCTTGCTGCATGATCCACATTCTCTTGAAATGCAGCTCATGGACAGATGTCCTGACATTTTTCTTTATAATATTCTGGTATAATTCAGAATTCATTGTCCCATCAATGATGGCAAATCATCCTGGGCAAAATGCAGCAAAACAGGCCCACACCATGATACCACCACCACCATGTTTCACAGATGGTATGAGGTTTTTATACTGGAGAGCAGTGTTCTCCTTTCTCCAAACATAATGCTTCTCATTTAAACCAAAAATCTCTATTTTGGACTCTTCTGTCCACAAAACATTGTTCCAATAGTCTTCTGGTTTGTCCCGGTGATCTTTAGCAAACTGCAGATGGGCAGCACTGTTCTTTTTGAAGAGCAGCGGCTTTCTCCTTGCAATCCCTGCCATGCACACCATTGTTGTTCAGTGTCCTCCTGATGGTGGACTCATGAACATTAATATCAGCTAATGTGAGAAATGCCTTCAGTTGCTTAGAGGTTAGCTTGGGTTCCTTTGTGATCCTGCAAATTATTAGATGCCTTGCTCTTGGCATGATTTTTGTTGGTCGACCAATCCTGGGGAGGGTAACAATGGTCTGGAATTTCCTCCATTTGTACACAATCTGTCTGACTGTTGATTGGTGGAGTCCAAACTTTTTAGAGATGGTTTTGTAACCTTTTCCAGCCTGATGAGCATCAACAACTCTTCTTCTGAGGTCCTTAGAAATCCCCTTTGTTTGTGGCAAGATACACTTCTACAAACATGTGTTGTGAGCATTAAACTTTGATAGATCCCTGTCCTTTTAAAAGGACATGTTGTCCACTCACACCTGAGAGGCATCCCATAGATTGAAAATACCAGACTCTTATTTCGCTTTCAAAATATCTGCTAAGCCTAAAGGTTCACATACTTTTGCCACTCACAGATATGTGATATTGGATACATTTCCTCAATAAAAAATGAGCATGTCTATTTTTTTTGTCTCATTTGTTTGATTTGGTTTTCTTTATCTACTTTTAGGACTTATGTGAAAATCTGAGGTAGATTTAGGACAAATATCAGCAGAAAGAGCAAAATTCTGAAGGGTTCACAAACTTTCATGCACCACTGTTACTGTTAGATTATCACTGGTTAAGTGATTTCTAAGTTTACTTTGCACTTCTGTTTGGTGAAGGTGAGAGGAAACCTTCTAATAGTTAGCTACTATACCATCTGCTCTTCTGTCTTGTTTGCACACCTACAGTAAGCACTCTTCACCATTGTTTCCAGACATAACACAGATACATCTTATTTTTTGTTTTAATTCAGCAGTCTATTAAAATGATGTGCTATAACTTTAAGATGCTAATCATAGCTAAATGCTGATGGGGCTGATGATAACTAAATTTTGATGTACGTCTGCTCTTTATTTTTGGTTTGCAGGTGGCAGAGAGCAATCCCCCTCCTTAAAAATAGAACTTCAAAAATATGTATTATCTAGCCTCAGTTGTGGTGGAAGGCAGGCCTGGTCCTAGACATATGGAAATGGACCTCAGACTGCACACCTTGAACATATATATATATATATATATAGTCATCCAAGCGCTGCACTCGACGGTCTTAAAAGTAAATAGTCCAATCACAAAGTCATTGCTGCAATGTTTCGGGCTTTATTGCCCGTCGTCAGGCTGCACATACATTAACAGAGTAAGTGTACATTCTTACCTTAAATACCCGCTGCCTTCCTTAGACTCGCGCCGGGTCCCATCGGTCGCGTCCCGTCCCGCATGCATGGTTTCCGGTCACGCCGGAAGTGTGTCAGCATACAGGTGACGTCATCGTTACCATGTATGTTAGTGACCTACCCGACAGAGGTTACCCGGATGTGGTGGGTAGGCCCATAACCTTGGCCAAGATTATGCCAAAAACCTCTATTCAGTGCAAAAATTTATTTATTTATATACAATCAGTTAATTTGGAGTTGAGCACCTGTATTTATTTTTGTGTACTGGTCTTAGACATGTTAGTAAGATTCCTTTTATATCTTCCAGGTTCACTTTGTACAAAAATAGCATTTCTGGGTGTAATCCTACCAAATATACAATAAATAGACATAAATAAGGTTCTATTATAGGACAATGGTAGAAATGTTGAAATTAATGAAGGTAATGTCCTGAGTTATAGTTCTGAGCCTTTGCAGTGACATTTTTACTCTGTCCAACAGGAGCCTCACTTCCACAAAAATAGGCAGAAAATGGTAGTTGCATTTTGGTAGATATAAAAGCTCTGGCTTTGCATTAAGTTCCACTGATTATGTGTTGCTTAACATTGAGCCTGTTACTACTCAAATTAAACTACGGCTCACACCTGGAGAAAACTTCCTATCAGTCACTGGTCGCATTAAACTTTTAAGCTATGTTGCGTTCTGTCTTGGTTTTCAGCAGCATGCAGTGGAATCTCAGTAGTTCTACTTTTGTGCACTATGGTTGCAACCATATTCACCTTTTAAGATTTAGAAAAGACTACTTCTTGTGTCTGATTAAAATAATTTCATTATTGTACCCTTCTTTGCCTTGTTAGAATGGGTGTTCATGTTTCTGCTAATTGCCTTAAAAGTGGAGCTACTGATAGTGGTTTCTGGCACATTCTCTGGGCTTGTCTTGGTGTCAATAGTTTTTGTATGCAGGTTCGGTCAAATATTCAGACTACTGATCCTATGATCCCTCCTGCTTAGCTTAAACTATGTCTCTTTGGTTTCACTCTGGAGGATAATTGTAATAAATCTATTTCTAAATATATCTCCTGTCTCTCCACTCTTGCTAAAGTCCTCATTGCTAGAGTTTGGTTTGCTCCAAAATATCCTGATATTTTGAAAGGGAAGGTTCTGGTTAAAGATATTGCAGATCATGAATGTTGTTTATACACCAGTAGGAAAGCTATTCATAAGTACCATAACCTGTGAGTCAATTATATCAATCTCATTTTGGGTTATGCGAAACTGACCAAAATGACCATAGTGGTCCCTCATGGACCTCCTGTGTCTTCACTGACTCCTACTCCCGCAACACCACTTCTCTTATTTATGTATATGGATACTATTATTATTGTGTTAATCCACTGTTTTGGTCTTTATTGAGGTGTCTTATTTTTATGTACTGATAGCAAATGTCTGTTTACTGTATATGCCATGTTCTGTTTTTACAGCTTTTCTATGTTTTTGATTTCTTTTAATTGTTTTTTGTTGGTGTATGTACTTATAACTGAAAATTAATAACATTTACTTGATTAGAAAAAAAAAATCATTTATTCTGGTAATGCCTGTGTCTATCAACATACATAGGATATAAATTATAAGGCAAAGTCTTGCAAGAGATATGCTAAAGCCCTGCCTTATATTGTATGTATTATATTTATAGAAAAAGGAAATTGCAATAGATACTTTAAATTACCAACTGTCATACACAGAAATACACAATTGTGATATCGCTTTTGTGGGACAAGAAGGGATGGAAAGGGGCCATTGAATAGTTTACAGGGAGCCACAGAGCATTTTTACTTCCACGAAAATACTAGCCTTTTAAATAGCCTCAGTGGTGGTGGAAACCAGTCCTTGACTTATAATTGTGAGTAGGATGTATTTTACACCTTCTAGGCCTACTTTTTACAAAAAAAGCACATTTGCAGGTAAATGTCTACTAAATATATATTACTGATAAATATAATAAATGCAGCGATATAGCACATAAATACTACACCAAATAGTAGTTTAGAAGAATAATGGAAGGGATTGCTCCTAAAGCTATCATTTTAGAACTTTGTAGTTTACACTTTCCAAACCGAGCTTCACTCCTACTGAAGTACCCACAAAATGATAGTTGCCGTTACATAAATAGTAAAGCTCTGCACATATATGTTTTTGATTTGCTATTTGTTTTCCTTTAACACATTTTCATGCATGTGTGAAGTGTTAAAAATGTCCATTATTTCTTGTTACAATTAGCTATATTTAACATTTTGTTAAGAAATATAATTTTACACAACATTAAAGAGCAGCTGTCATGACGACACTAAAACTTGTCAGTTGTAGAATGATGATAAATAATACTTTAATAAGGAATATACTCTGCTAGATCAATATGCAAGGGTTCTATTTGCACTTAGTAAAGCATAGCAGGATTAATAGACTTTTAATGACATAATTTTAAGATAGTGTATAAATATACTCTACGTTGGGTTATGATTTGAATGTGCTTAGTTGAGAAGTGTTAAATATTGGAGTCAAAATGATTTATCCCCTTTTTGCTGGAAATAAAACCTAAGTAAGTTTTCATGTGCTCACTATCTGCTGGCTGAGAGGCAATTGTTGTAATGTAGAGCTGTATGATATGTACTCTTTTAGAAAGCAAACAGCAGTCATGGGACTCTGTACAATAATCCACAAATCCCTTTGAGTTATAGTTCATTTCCTCCTAATTGAATGGCATATTTGAGCTGACATAATTAGAGTCTGATAGCAGCATAGGAAAGGAGAATACTGCAAAGCACTCATCTTTTGTTCAAGTGTTTCATTTTATTACTTAAAAAACTTGTGTTTGTTGTTTATTGCAACTTGAAAATGTCCTCTCTGGGACAAATACATCATAACAAGATTACAAGTACAGTCTCATTCTAGGAAGCTTTTCTCATTCAATACCAACTAGACTGATTACATAGTTTCTATAGAAAATCATCAGACACACTGTAATCTCTGTAGTACACCTAAGATGGCTGCCTCGACTGGTATGCCTTTGGGTAGGATGAAAAAAACTTGGAACTGATGGTTATATAAGATTTCTGCTTCTACCTGTAGTACACTGCAACTTTAACATTTTGTACCATCTCTTCTAGGTGTTGCTTATTCGACCCAAGGTAACCTATGTATCGAGCCCAAAATGGCTGCCTCACCTGGTAACTTTCATGGTGTGGATTTTGTAACCTGTGGAATTTATTACCCAAAATGGCTGCACTAACCCTGCATTAAGTTCATTGTCCGCGTTCACTATAATCATTGTTTTTTTGGTCTGTTTTCTTCTTGCAGTAATACTAAATCTCTGTGCTATGCTTGTGAAGTGACTTTGAGACCTGCTGGAGAAAACAGAAAAGAGCTACATAAATAAAATTATTATTATTGTCATTAACCACCAGGACCGGCCCAAGCTTAATTTTTTTGGTAAGCAGAAAAAGTTTTTAGCCCCTCGCGATGGAATAAACCCTCATATTTATATTTTCTTATTGCATTTCACTAAAATTTTGGCCTGGGACTGGACTCTTGGCATGCATAACCGATATAAATAGTTGTAGTTGTGTAGTTTGTAATAATATTGTTCTAGGTGGAGTAGTAATATACAGTAATTTTAGGTCCTCTTTTCAAAAGTGTTCCAATGTGTATCAGACCATACAGAATCCTTAGTAATAAAACACAATGGCCCTCGACCAGAAAAAAATACAAACACATTAGCCCAGATAGGAAAATAAAACAAACACATTGGCCTCCACAGGAAATTAATAAAATACATAGTGAATGTTTCACATGAAAAAAACAAACACATAGGCCCCGATAGAAAAAACAAACACATAGGCCCCTGATAGGAAAAAAAACACATATAAGGTGTGGCTATTAAATAATGAGTCTGATGCTATAATTTATGTTTAATTATATTAAGTACATTTTAACTCTGTTCCCCTTCTATGTACTGCCCTTCTGTATCCACACACCGCTGCATCCTTATTTTCCATTCGTCAAAGCCGTGCTATAGCTCATTATCTCTCAGCTATCTCAACAGCTCCATCGTTTTCTTCTTTACATCAGTAACTGATGCAAAACAGGTTCCCTTGAGTACAGATTTGACTTTAAGGAAAAGAAAGAAGTAACACGGTGTTAGGTCTGTTTCTTGGTCAAAAACTGCTTTACAGAGAGAGCTGTGTGGGCTGGTGCATTGTCCTGATGGATGATGAAACCATTTTTCCACAACTCTGGTCTCTTTCTTTTGATTCTCTCCCCGCTTTTTTTCTACATTTTCATTTGTTTTTGATGTGCAAGGCCTCCCGGGACATTCCTCATCTTTGACATACCTACGACCATCAATAAGTCTTTTGTGCCACTTGAACACACATGCACGTGACATACAATCTGTCTCGCTTAGCATATGAAATATTTGCACTACTTTTGAACTAAGCATTTTTGCAATGCACGGGAAGAATATACCTTCTTCAAACACTGGGTGACAGCAAACTATCTGTGCAAGAGGCGTGAAACTTACAAAACCATTTTTAATCCAAGATCAATATTCTCCCACTCCCCTATAACTCACACAGTATGGTTTATTTAAGTACAGTCTCATTATTTAATATCCAAACCTCATAGGCCCCCACAAAAAAAAAATAAAACACATAAGCTCCGCATGAAAAACCAAAACAAATAAATTGGCCCTGATAGAAAAAAACAAACACAATGGGCCCCAAAGAAAATAAATAAAACACATAAGCTTTGCATGAAATAAAACACGTTGTCCCAGGCACCATGCCCTAATATAGACATACACAAACAGACACTGTTATATATAGAGACATAAACACACATGCAGGCAAGGTTACATATAGAGATACACAGAAGGGTTACATATAGGGACATATACACATATAAAGGCAGGGTTATTTATAGAGACATACACACAAATACAAGCAGGGTTACATATAGAGACAGACATACACGCAGATATTGGCAAGGTTACATATAGAGACACACAGAAGGGATAGATATAGATACATATATGCAGATATACAGACAGGGTTACATATAGAGATACAGATGTAGTCATCTACATCATTGCCGCGATGTGTTTCCACATGCATCGCAGCATATCGCAGCTCTCGCCAGGCTGCAACTAGGAGCAGCCGGCTAGGAATACCTAATGATCTCTACATCCAAAAGTCGCTGTTTAGCGTTGCATATGCATATGAAATAATCGCTTTCCAGACTTTGAGTGTGGTTCCAAAGCACAAAAGTATTATTCACATAAAAAGCATATAGTTAAACATCTTGATCTATAACACAATTAGCGCAAAGGTTATACAACATACAAGGTACAGTTGATACATACGCATGCGCTCTGGATTCAGATTTCCCGGCATCAACTATGAAACCTCCGCCAACAGAAAGAAAGATGACTAACTACCAGTTCCAAAGTGCATGCATATGTACCCTTGCAGAGATAGGCAATACAATAGAATGAGTTGGCATAATCCCATTGGTTCTTCCTCCTGGTTCTTCTGTTATGATACAGTTCATAGGTCAGTTTGTATTGTAATAGTTCAGCCCTCCAACAGCTCTTTGTGTACATTTTCCTGCCGAAGAACAAGTCTAAACTGGCTAATAAGCACTTAAGCACTACATTACAGAGTACATTTCAATGCCTATCTCTCTATGATCCATAATTAGCAGACGCATGTTGCGATTTTCTTGCCGATGGAACCGGAAGTCTGCAAATAAACAGTGGTTTAGAATGGCACCAAACATGGTCTGCTTATCATGTACTAAACCTTAGATAAAACCTCTAATATTAACCTTAATGCTTAGGGAACCTTTTTCTAAATTTTGGTATGTGTAAGTGTAAGGATATTGCGTGTAGTCGCTAATATGCGTGGTGCATTTTATGTGCAGAGTGTTCTAATAAACAGCGCAACTGTGCACTGTGCATCTTGTATATTATATGTATGATTTAATGTGCGTATGGGGTATGGTAGGACTTAACATTATGCGGTAGCAATGCAGTCGCACGATGCTAATAATAGCATATTAGCATCGCACACAATGGTTTCATGCTGACGACGCAAGATGGCGTCGTCAGGGGCAACATAATATGGCGTCGTGCAGATTTTAATTTTACAATTTAGGTCTCAGCCAATCATCCGGCTTCGACACGGCATTCTCCCTATTGAAGTCTATAGCATTTGCGTGCATTTGCATGCACATGCCATAGATGCGGGCACACTAGTCTCGCCATCCATGCCGCGATGTGCTTACATCTGTATACACACACACACATATAGGCAATGTCACACACACACAGACTGAGTGGGGGACACAAACAATGTGTCCTCCTGTAGTCTCACCCCCTCTCACCTTGATGTGGTGCTTCCAGCAGTTCGTTCATCCAGGGACAAAGAGAGGAGGGGAATGGGCACTTTTTACCTGGGCCTGTTGGAGAGGCCTGGCGGGGGCCCTGGTCTTGAAGCCCCCTTCTTGCCCCGTAGCAGGATGTGACACTTTGGGCAGGGAGAAAGAAGAGACTGCAGCTAAGCAGTCTTTCTCCCCAGCCCAATACATGCTGCAGTGTGCTTGGCTGGGAAGAGAGAGACTTCTGCAGCAACAGTCAGTCCTCTCTCTCCCTGCATGATGTGCAGGAGGAGCGATCACTCTTGCCCCCCCACCCCACTGAATCTGCCACCAGCGAGTATATTATTGATTTGTAAGGAGGTGGTCTCCTCCCCAAGTTGGCCATGCCGCCTCCCAGTACCGAGGCCCTGGCAGAAAAAGCTAGTAGAAGCCCCATCCCCCTTGGGTTAGAGTGACATGTTTGCTGGGCTCCTCCAATCGGCTCACCACATGCTCCACTGACCCCCGTGTGTCTCACCATAGAATAGCAGCAGTAAAGAGCTGCTGTGAGTATGTCCTGTCATTGCCCCTTCCCTGATGTGGCCCTGGTGGCGGCAGGCGAGCACTGGGCCCTAGGCGCCCGCCTGTTTTGCCTTGTTGGTAATCTGGCTCTGGCACCACCCATCGCATCTCCTCAATGTCTGGCTGCTGTATTGCAGCACCCTCCTCAGTGTGGCACTCTACTGCTGCACACCCGGCATAATGGTTGGGCTGGCCCAGTGAATTTGAATTACTAAGAAGATGAACTATTTTCCCTGAGAAAAGTGAAGCCAATTCCATGGTCTGAGGGTCCAGAACCTCAACGATTACTTACACACCTGATTGATTCATCCGTCTGGTAAAAGTTCCCTGATTGGACTGTCATATCAATGTACATACGTATTGGATGTATTAAGATTCTTTTAGTATTTGTTAAATAAATATCATTTTTATTTTAATATTTGCTTCTTGTACCATATTTGAATGTATGGTTTTATTCCTGCTAAAGTGGACATATTGTACTGGAGCATACTATCTTTACAGTATTGTACTATGATTTGATGTTTGTTTCTATCATTACAGGTATGTGACATCGCCATAAGAAGTAAAGTCAATTTGTTGAATAGTTTATTATCATCCATACTAACATCATTTCTTAACCCTTTCCCTCCCCTTATCCTTGATTAACACCATTTGTTGAACACTATCAGTATATATTATTCATATAGGGCCCTATTTACTATTATCTGCATTTAAAATGCGGTTTTAGTGTGATATTTTAGCCTAAATTCACATTACGAATTTAGGAAATATCACAGGGATTATCAAAAATCCCCTGCAGGGACAGAGGGCCTGATTCAGACCCGCTCGCGAGCGCATAGCGCTCGCAAGCGGGTCGATGGCCGGGCAGTGCGCACGCTCGAGCCCCATAGCGAGTGAATTTTCATTCACTGCGGAACTCACTAGAAGACGGGTGGCTACCGATTGTGATTGACAGCTCGCCCCATTTTGAAGGCGTGCAGGGGGGCTGGCTGGACAAACGGAGGCTTTCTTGATGTCAGTAGGGCTGTTTGTGGGTGGCCCTACTGACATCACCAGTGATGTCAGTAGTGAACTTCCTGCTCTAATAGAGCAGGAAGTTTACTGGGGCTTGCTGTGGACGAGACCCTACCACAAGGGTCTCGTCGCAAGCCCGATGGTTGCGATAATCGCGACCATCGCTAGGCCACCCGCTAAAGCTGTGGGTGGTCACCCACAGCTTAGCGAGTGGCCTGGAGGCGGGGGGTTAAAAAAAACGCCCTGAGCGAGCGCTCACAAAGAGCATCCGGCTTTGAATCAGGGACAGAGCTTTTTTCACATTTTATTTTTAGTAAATCTGGCCAAATCACATTTCCCATTAAAATGATGGGAAATGTGATCTGCTTGAAAAATTTGATAATTATGGTTTGGAGTAGAATTTTACGAATGCTACTCCAATTGCCCTTTAGTAAATTTATGTGAAACAAAAATAATGTGAAAAGGGTGTGAAAACACCCCTTTTCACTTTATTTTAGTAAAAATAATGTTAATAAATAGAGCCCATAGTGTTCTTGTTTTTCAGTTACTGACTAATACACAAACTCACAATGACAGATTCATTCTTCTTGTAGATTCAGCTGGTTAAAAAAAGGCACCAGCCCCTTGCACTGCTGTTCTGGGTGCAGCATTACTCCCGTCTAAAAAGATGAATTAATTTGCAGCACAATTTTGCACAAATCAGTTTTTGTGACAGAAAAACCTTTCACAGAGGTGATAAGTTCTGATGATGAAATATCTGAGTTCTGCTTTTGTTTTTCTGTTCTGTGGAATACTATGCTGCCTGTATTTGTAAATTTGCATTTTGCAGAATAGACAAAGCAAGGACAATAAAAGCCAATTCATTCTGCTGTATGGTTTGGCGTATTTTATCATTACTTTTTTAGTTAGTTCCACCATATTCAAATTTGTCATTAATATCAGTTACTGCCCCATTGGAACTCTCACTCACACATACTACTGTAAGGCTAATTTTGTCAGAATCCAAGAACTAACAAGTATGTTTTTGCAGTGGGGAAGGGAACCAAAGCACCCTGAGGAAACTCAGGCAAATACAGTTAGAACACACAAACTCCATACAGATAGGGTACCAAACAATCTGCTCCTAACTGTCACTTTTCAAGATGTGTTTGAAAAATGACAGTTAAGAGCTGATTGATTGGTACTTTCGGGGAGATGTATGAAGGGGCGATAGGGGGCACAACAGTAACTGCGGACGTTAATTGCTGCAGTTACAGCTTCCCTGCATGCTCCCCTATCATTATCGGCGCTCCTATCTTCAAGATAGGAGCACCAATGTGCAGGAAGATTTATGAATGGTCAGTGGCACTGACCGTTCTGACAGCTGCAGCTATCGATAAAAATGGGCATGGTCACAAGGAGTGTGGTTACTGAAAAATGGGGCGTGTCAACATTACACACACCCCTTTCTCGTCACTCTGGGAACATTCCTTTTCATTCCATATGCACCTTAATGCAGTGCCCCTTATATAGCCCCCCCTATGCAGTGCCTCCAGTAGTGGTCCCCCTTATGCAGGCTCCCAGTAGTGCCCCTTATACAGTACCCCTGGTATGCAATGCCCCCAGTAGTGGTCCCCCTTATGCAGACCCCATTAGTTCTCCTTATACACTACCCCCAGTAGTGGTCCCCCTTATGCAGTAGTGTCCCTTATACTGTGCCCCCAGTAGTGGTCCCCCTTATGCAGGCCCCCAGTAGTGATCCCCCTTATGCAGACCCAATTAGTTCTCCTTATACACTGCCCCCAGTAGTGGTCCCCCTTATGCAGTAGTGTCCCTTATACTGTGCCCCCAGTAGTGGTCCCCCTTATGCAGGCCCCCAGTAGTGATCCCCCCCTATGCAGTGCCCCCTGTAGTTGTTCTCCCTATTCAGTGTCCCCAGTAGTGGTCCCCCCTATGCAGTGCCCTTGTACCCGCAGTAGTAATCCCTTATATAGTGCCCCCAGTAGTGGCCCTGATGTAGTCCCCCCTAAGCAGTCCCTCCCCTATGCAGTGCCCCCAGAAGTGGTCCCCCTTATGCAGTCCCCCAGTAGAGGTCCACCCTTATGCAGGCCCCCAGTAGTGATCCCCCTATGCAGTGCCCCTTATATAGTGCCCCCTGTAGTGGTCCTCCTTATCCAGGCCCCCAGTAGTGCCCCTTATACTGTGCCCCCAGTAGTTATTCCCCCTTATGCAGGCCCCCAGTAGTGCCCCTTATACTGTGCCCCCAGTAGTGGTCCCTCTTATGCAGGGCCCCAGTAGTGATCCCAACTATGCAGTGCCCCTTATACAGTGCCCCCTGTAGTGGTCCCCCTTATGCAGCCTCCAGTAGTGATCCCCCATATGCAGTGCCCCTTATACAGTGCCCCCTGTAGGGGTCCTCCCTATTCAGTGCCCCCAGTAGTGGTCCCCCCTGTGAGGTTCCCCTTGTGCCCCCAGTAGTAAGCCCCTTATATAGTGCCCCCAGTAGTAGTCCACCCTAGGCAGTGCACCCCATAGTGGTCCCCACTATGCAGTGCCCTTTATATAGCACCCCCAGTAGTAGTCCCCCAATGCAGTGCCCCAGTAGTAGTCCCCCCCAGTAGTGCTACCCCTGATGCAGTGCCCCCAGTAGTAGTCCTCCCCAGTAGTGCCCTCTGTAGTGGGCCCCCCGATGCAGTGCCCCCAGTAGAAGTCCTCCCCTATGCAGTGCCCCCAGTAGTAGTCCTCCCCTATGCAGTGCCCCCAGTACTAGTCCCCTCCTTTGCAGTGTCCCCAGCAGACAAACACACACACATACATAAAAAAAACAAAAAAACCCCACTTAAATGAATCCCCACTCCGGCTCCAGCTCCTGCTGCCGTCCGCTCCTCCGTCCTCCCGGCCCGGCCCGCTCTGCATTATGGGAGAGAGGTCATGATGTCATGATCTCTCTCCCATCCATCACCCACTGCGGAAGCTGGAAGATGGAGCTCATGAGTGAGCTCCAGACCGGCTTCGGCAGTGGGCGTAGCAGTCAATGAGAGTCTGTCTGACTCTCACTGGCTGCTAATTACAACAAACACACAGCCGCTGGCAGCTGTGAGTTTGTTAGTGTGTAGTGCTGACCGAACTGCACATTGTCCTGGACCGCGGCCGATGGCGCCCCCCCCCCCCACGCCGCTGGTCCGATGGCGCCTAGGGCACAAGCCCTGCACGACCCCCCCTAGTTATGCAACTGCTTTGGGCTGCACATGGGATCTCTCGATGCTTGTGAGATCTCACGCATGCACAGTGGAGCCGGCAGGAAGGTGAGACACAGCACATCAGCCTAGCCCTGGGCTCTAGCTGGGATTCCCGGAGGGGGGAGTTTCCACTCCCCCACTCCGGCAGATTAAGTGTTCATAGGTCTCATTGGTACTGCTACCTCATTCGCCTTGGTAAAGGAGAAACAGGAAGCAGTACCGATGAGAAGCAGATGTAGCCAGGGGCGTCTTAAGAGAGGAGGGGGCCCGTATGCACTCCCCGTGCGGGACCCCCTCCTCTCACCCCAGTGGCCGGCAGCCAACTGACGTGGCTAGCCAGCCACCGGAGCCTTAGTAGACTCCGGGCACTAGAGTGTGCTCGGAGTCTACTGTGCATGCGCAGAACACCGGAAAAATAGCCGCGTCGGCCATTTTCCGTTGTTCTGAGCAGCGCTGACACATGACGTGGGACCACGGACAGGTGAGTCTAAAATAATATGGGTGCAGTGTGTGCGGTGCGGGTCCTGCACCCATTATAGATATGCCACTGGATGTAGCGGTGTGTGCCGCTATAATACATCTAACCTTTTATCTCTCACAATTTTATCTCTCTCCAAGCCTTCATGAATACCCCGAACACTTAACCTCAGTGGTGTGAGGCAGTAATGTAATCCATTATGCCAATATGCAAAATTTATGCCAACACATGTAAATGTTTGTATCCAAATGTTAAATTTGGTGAATATTTTCCTGAGCAGTTTAGACAATTTTGCTCATCTACAATAAAGATTCAGGAGAGTCAGGACCATTGGTCCATTCTCACTCTAAATGTGAAACAGGCTCGAACTGGGCTGCCGGGGATTCGGGGAAATCCCCGGTGGGCCCCGATGATTTATGGCCATGCCCTCTATTGCAGGAGGGCATGGTCTAGCCCCTGTAACTGGCACTGTAATTTAAGCATGTGGGTGGTGTGCAGCGACCGGTGTATGGCGGGTGGTGTGTAGCTGGAGGTGCTATAGGTGGTGTGTAACGAACGGCAGGTTTCTTCTAGCATAACTGATTCCACCTTCCGGAATCAGTGGTAATGTCGCTTGGAAGGAGCTAGACACAGGTGGCCACTTCAGTCACAGTCCCGGCTGTCAGGGTCAGGGGGGCTTGGGAGGGGCGATTGGGTGGGCAGCGGGCTGCTGAACACCTTTCCAGCAGCAGCTGCTGCATCACACTGTTTCCATTTCCAGCGGTGACGTCAGTGGGGTGCGGGGAGAAGCAGGTCTTGTAATTGATAGCAGCAGCTGCACCACTCAGAATCCAGGGCAACGTCAGTGGGGGGAGGAGTCCAGGCACAGAGGAGCCTGGAAGATAACAGAGAGGTGGATCCATGGAGCCTCGTCATCTGGAGCCAACTGACTGAATTACTAAACAGTAAGTTTAGTAATTATTGGAATAAAAAGTGGACTCAGGAATTTTACTTGGCAGGTTATAAAAAAACAGACAGTGTCCCATAAAGATGCATTAGATAACACTCTACTTGCTGAAATGCAGTCAGTGTGTCACCCCAAAATATAATAAAAGTATTAACAGCAATTAAATAGCTTGTGCCAGCAAGCATAGACAGGCCAGATTAAGGCTTGTGGGCAGCACTGCGGCAACTAGTGTGAGGGGGGGGGGCCACCAACAAAATTGATTATACAAATATATTTTATAGATTGATTAATTATAAATACAGGTGGACCAATTACATGCCAACTTGTTATTAATATATTGGCATACTTTCCATTTTTTAAACAGCATTTAAACAAATCTAAAAGACGTAGCAAAATTTCAAAACACTGAATGCATACATAAATTGATGACATTTCTAGCGCATTAATGTCACTATTCAGATATCTACCCCGTCACACATGATAAAGGGTTCTGAATAATGGTGATTTATAAATAAGCTTACACTTGCTGAGCCATGTATAGTAAGCACTGCGACACTCTCTGCATTCTATGCACTGTGACACTCTGCATTATATAGTGAGCACTGTGACTCTCTCTGCATTGTATGGAGGGCACTATGACACTCTTTGAATTATATAGTGAACACCGCGACTCTCTCTGCATTATATAGTGGCCACTGTGACACTCTTTTCATTATATGGATGGTCACTGCGACACTCTCTGCATTCTATGCTGGCCACTGTGTCACTCTCTGCATTCTATGCTGACCACTGCAACACTCTCTGCGTTATATAGTGAGCACTATGACTCTCTTTGCTTTGTATGGAGGGCACTGTGACACTCTCTGCATTATATGGTGGGCACTGCGACTCGCTCTGCATTATAGCATTATATAGTGGCCACTGTGACATACTCTTCATTATATGGTGATCACTGCGACACTGTCTGCATTATAAAGTGAGCAGTGTGACAACTCTCTGCATTATATGGTAGTCACTGCGACTCTCTCTGCATTATATAGTGGCCACTGTGACACTCTCTTCATTATATGGTGGTCACTGCGACACTCTGCATTCTATGCTGGCCACTGCAACATTCTCTGCATTACAAAGTGAGCAGTGCGACAACTCTCTGCATTATATAGTGGTCACTGTGACACTCTCTTCATTATATGGTGGTCATTGCGACACTCTCTGCATTCTATGCTGGCCACTGCGACACTCTCTGCATTATATAGCGAGCACTGTGACTCTCTCTGCATTGTATGGAGGGCACTGTGACACTCTCTGCATTATATAGTGGCCACTGTGACACTCTCTGCATTATAAAGTGAGCAATGCGACAACTCTCTGCATTATATGGTGGCCACTGTGACACTCTGCATTACATGTTGGGCACTGCGACACTCTCTGCATTATACGTTGGGCACTGCGACACTCTCTGCATTATATGTTGGGCACTGCGACACTCTCTGCATTATATGGTGGCCACTGTGACACCCTCTGCATTATAAAGTGAGCCCCGCAACACTGCATTATATAGTGAGCACTGCGACTCTCTCTGCATTGTATAGTGGCCACTGTGAATCTCTTCATTATATGGTGGTTACTGCAACACTCTGCATTCTATGCTGGCCACTGCGATAGTCTCTGCATTATAAAGTGAGCAGTGCAACACTCTCTGCATTATATGATGGCCACTGTGACACTCTGCATTAAATAGTGAGCACTGCGACACTCTCTTCATTATATGGTGGCCACTGTGACATGCTGCATTATATGTTGGCCACTGTGACACTCTGCATTATAAAGTGAGCACTGCGACACTCTCTGTATTCTATGCTGGCCACTGCAACACTCTCTGCATTCTATGTAGGGCACTGCAACACTCTCTGCATTATACGCTGGCCACTGCAACACTCTCTGCATTATATGTTGGGCACTGTGACACACTCTGCATTATAAAGTGAACACTGCGACTCTCTCTGCATTATATGCTGGCCACTGCGACACACTCTCCATTATATGTTGGGCACTGCGACACACTCTGCATTATATGCTGGCCACTGCGACACACACTGCATTATAAAGTGAGCACTGCAACAGTCTCTGCATTATATGGTGGCCACTGTGACACTCTGCATTATATAGTGAGCACTGCGACACTCTCTGCATTACATGCCGGGCACTGTGACACTCTGCATTATATAATGAGCACTGCAACACTCTCTGCATTATATGGTCTGCACTGCAACACTCTTTGCATTATATGCTAGCCACTGCGACGCTCTCTGCATTGTATGGACGGCACTGTGACACTCTCTTCATTATATTGTGAGTACTGCGACACTCTCTGTATTGTATGGAGGGCATTGTGACACTCTCTTCATTATATAGTGAGCACTGTGACATTCTCTGCATTAAATGGTGGGCACTGAGACACTGCATTATATGGTGGGTACTGCGACACTCTATGCATTATATGGTGGGTACCGCGACACTTTCTGCATTATATGCTGGACACTGCAACACTCTGTATTATATGGCAGTCACTGCAATGTTCTCTGTATAGTATGGTGGTCACTGAAATTCTCTTTGTATAGTATGGTATGCACTGCATTGCACTCTGTATAGTATGGTGGTCATTGCAATGCTCTGTGATGGGTGAAGTAGTGTAGTACAGGCAACAATACCTAGCCCCTGAGTTATGAGACAGTTGAGCCTACATGCTGGCACCTTAATGTAACAGGTCTAAAATATGGATTTTCCTTTACCATAAATGCAATTCTGACTTTACAATGCTGACAGCTTTATCCAGGCCCAGGGTGATGAGAACTACATCTGCTAATCCCTATGCCTTCTGGAGACTAGATGTACACATTATTACTTACCTGGTTTTAAACTATAACTAGAATAGCAGATTAAGCATTATTGTTGTTCTTTTATTATTTGTAATATGGCTCTGGACCTGTGTAGTTTTCTTATTTTACTTATGCTCCTCTGGTAGCTAGCCACACCCCCTGGCTGTGCACACCAATAGCTGGCCACACATCATTAGCTTTGTGCCGCCTTCCTTCAGTGGGCCCCTACCATTGCATTCCCCCTGTGGGCCCTTCATGCCCGACACTGATGTGAAATATATGAATATTAGAAGTCACAAAGAAGTTCTATAGTAATTTAAAAGCATGAGGCTATTGGCTTACCTAATTGCATTAAAATTTTTCTTCTAACAATAATAATAATGTATACTAATATAATAAGAACGTCGTGTCTGTCTGTTCCAAGTTAACAAAAACAAAGTTTATTGACATCATCAATGTAAGAGATAGGTGTGGCAACATGCGTGCGGCCGTTAAGGGGTGGGGGGAGAGGTGCTTTGGGCCCACATTCACTTGAATAGGATAGGCTACATAGCGGTCTGTACACAGGGCACACAGTGACATTGGTGTGACTGGTGGGTGAAGGCGCTGCTTCCAGGGACGTAACTAGAACTTTGTGGGTCCCATAGCAAAATTCTTAAGGGGCCCCCAGCTCAGGTCTCAACTTGAGTGTATATATATATATATATATATATATATATATAAATGTATATACATGTATATACAAATATATATATATATATATATATATTCACTCCCCTCACCATGTAGCACCTCACTCCCCTCACCTCATAGCACCTCTCACTCCCCTCACCCTGTAGCACCTCACTCTTCTCACCCTGTAGCTCCTCACTCCCTCTGTAGCACTTTCCTGACTCCCTTCAGTCACCATGTAGCACCTCTCACTCCCCCTGTAGTACCTCACTCCCCCTGTAGCACCTCACACTCCCTCCCCCTGTAGCACCTCTCATTCCCCCTGTAGCACCTCACTCCCCCTGTAGTACCTCACTCCCCCTGTAGCACCTCACACTCCCCCCCTGTAGCACCTCACACTCCCTCCCCCTTTAGCACCTCTCACTCTCCCTGTAGCAATTCACTCCCCCTGTAGCACCTCTTACTCTCCCTGTAGCAATTCACTCCCCCTGTAGCACCTCTTACTCTCCCTGTAGCAATTCACTCCCCCTGTAGCACCTCTCACTCTCCCTGTAGAACCTCTCACTGTAGCACCTCATACTCCCCCTGTAGCACCTCTCCCTCCCCCTGTAGCACCTCACACTCCCCCTGTAGCACCTCACTGTAGCACCTCTCACTCCCCCTGTAGCACCTCACACTCCCCCTGTATCAGAGCCAGCCCTAGCTAATTTGGTGCCCTAGGCAAAATTTTGTCTGGTGCCCCCAAGCAGATATCAAGCCTCCCCCCCGCAGTAATGATAAAAACCCTCGCAGCTGGGGGGAGAGGGGGCGGTGATGCGATTCTCACTGAATTGCGTCATTGTGGCCCCGCCCCCTGCTTCACAATGCTGAAATTAACATTTAAAATGTGTGATGTCTCTATTTGTTTAATGTCACAGTACATACACATGCTCCATAATACACATGCCGTGACACAGTACATACATATGTATCTTTAACTGAGAACAGGGACATTCTTGGTGCTGGAGAAGCCTCTGAGAATGGGGACCAGATCAGTCCAACAGGACCAGGAAAAGTCATATCAGCAGAACCTCATGGCTCATTGTCCTGCAGCTGGCACTAGAAGCTCTGTACCTACCATACAGCACACACAGTGCACATTATTATTATAGCACATGACCGAGAGCCCTCCTCTGCCCCCTGGCATAGGACTACAGTAATGTCAGCCATAGAAGTACAACAAACTGTGAATTTAGGCAGCTTCTGGAACATTGTGCATGTGTAGGTGAGTGTCCCTTCCTTGCAGCATTCTCTTATCTCCCCCCTGCCCATATATAAAGCTGTCAAGAAGATCTGACAGTTCTGCTACAATACATTTAACCCCCTCTGCACCCCCTTAGAGTGCAGTTCTATTAACCTACCTTGCACTGTGTGGTCAGACCGACACACATAACAGACCTCTGACATCCTGCACACAGCCTCCTATTCTCATACAGGACAATATAAGTTGTTGCTGGTACCTGTATAATGTAAGTTGTTGCTGGTTGCAACAGCTGGCACAGTGACTGAAATGCATGCCCAATTCCCCAGGTAGTGAGGGGGTAAATGGGGGCATGGATACACTGCATCACAAAAGCAGAAGAAGCAGCAGCAGCTTCCCCAGCAGTACTGCACTCCACTCACTGTTTAGCCGGGAAGCTGTAGCCAGACACTGCTGGGGGGCCCTCGAGGGAGTTGCTGAAGAACAATGCACTTCCTTGTAAGATGCATGAATTGTGAAGAGTACAGAGAGGAGGAATTACCCTCAACACCCCCCTCCACTGGTTTGATCAGAGAGCTGAGCTCCTATCAATCTCTGCTGCAGCCAGCAGAGCCTGGAATGCCCCCAGGAATTCCAGATGCCCTAGGCATTTGCTTAGAATGCCTATGCCTAGGGCTGGCTCTGACCTGTATAACCTCTCACTCCCCCTGTAGCACCTCACACTCCCCCTGTATCACCTCACACTCGCCTGTAGCACCTCACACTCCCCCTGTAGCACCTCACACTCCCCTGTAGCACCTCACACTCCCCCTGTAGCACCTCACACTCCCTCTGTAGCACCTCACACTCCCCCTGTATCACCTCTCACTCCCCCTGTAGCACCTCACACTCCCCCTGTAGCACCTCACACTCCCCCTGTATCACCTCTCACTCCCCCTGTAGCACCTCACACTGCCTCTGTAGCACCTCTCACTCCCCCTGTAGCACCTCTCACTGCCTCTGTAGCACCTCTCACTCCCCCTGTATCACCTCTCACTCCCCCTGTAGCACTTCACACTCCCCCTGTAGCACCTCACACTCCCTCTGTAGCACCTCACACTCCCCCTGTGGCACCTCTCACTCCTCCTGTAGCACCTCACACTCCCCCTGTAGCACCTCACACTCCCTCTGTAGCAACTCACACTCCCCCTGTAGCATCTCACTGACTCCCCACAGTCACCCGAGGGAGGGTAGTTCAGTGTATTATGTGGGACAGTCTGGCCGGCTCTTGGGGGTGGGCCAGGGTGTACTCAGTGCTGCGGGCATCAGCCGAGCTGCAGCGGGACACGGGATGGAGTGTGCCCGTCTGTGACTGACTGGTGGGAGCC
Organism: Taudactylus pleione; assembly: GCA_031769625.1. Lineage (NCBI taxonomy): Eukaryota > Metazoa > Chordata > Amphibia > Anura > Myobatrachidae > Taudactylus > Taudactylus pleione. Next base: position 3,674,689 of record JAUIMM010000005.1, read on the forward strand.
GGGAGTTTTGGGCCGGCACAGCAGTCTCTGCGGCGGTGTCTCCTTTCTGCACTGCTCTGTGAGACCTGAAGGCAGTGGGCCGGCATAACTACAGAGGGTGCAACATGGCTGGATTAAATAATTTTACATTGAATAATCTTTAAGAAAAAAGAAAATAAAAAGTGCAGTTTGCTGGAACTCAGGCCTCCCCCAAATGGCGGGCCCCATAGTACCTGTACCCCCTGCACCCTCTGTTGTTACGCCACTGGCTGCTGCCACCAGTCTGTATAGTGCTACTGGTCACGTGGGCACTCCCGCGACAGGGCCCCTATGCAAAGCAATACAAGTAGAACACCTCAAATAAAAACAATGGGCCTCATTTATCAACGAGTTTTATCACTCACATTGAGTGATAAAACTTGCTGCATATAAAAATGCTACTCCAGCCAATCAGCTCCCAACTGTCATCTGTTTAAAAAATGACAGTTGGGAGCTGATTGGTTTGAGCACCATTTATCATACGCAACAAGTTTTATCACTCTTTGCATGTGAGAAAACTCATTGATAATATAGGTCCAATGTTGGCAGAAACAATTTCATGGTGGATGAAGTCACGGGCAACAACTAATATATTTATTAAAAATACATGTTACAGTATTTTTAAAACGCTTTGTTTTGCTATAGAAATACGAGTATTAACAGATGAAGTTTTCCCCTTAGTGTTCTTACAATAATGGATATATCTTTTTAGACGGTGATAAACAAACCTGACTTCTTGACATTCCTACAAAGAAGTATTTATATTGCTATTTAAAATTTATGTTTTGTAGCACTAAATGATTCCTATAGTTCTAAATTAAGTGCTAATGTGTGGATTTACCTATTTATTTCAAATGATGGTGCATTGTGAATACAAATGTATGATTTAGCTGTGAAGTTAATATAAGCTTTATTGTGAATTAAAAATTATCATGACCTTATATGTATAAGAAAATAATTTATTTTAATAGATGCTGAATGAAGATGCATGTGATACATTTGTTAATTTTGTATTATTGTATTTTAATATTAATCTATTTTATTATATTTTTTTACTCATCATTGTCAACCCTTGGCAGGAGTCCATTATAAATCATTAAATTGCAGGCCCCCTAAAGCCCTAGCTGTGTTACAATGCAGACCACTTAGAGTTCCTGCGCCCTGCCTGATTTTAAAAGGGCAAAATGCGCCCTTCCCTTTTAGCGGCACACCACTAAAACAGTATGCCCTGAGCCTTCCTCACCCGCACATGCCGCAGTGTCCTGCAGGTGGGAAAAGTTGCGGTGAACGTTCACTGCCAGGTGAATAGACACAGTGCTCATGCGCACGGCATCTATTCACTGTGAAGAGAGAGCTTGGGGGAAGCCCAGTACCTCCATAAGTGCTGGGCACACCCCCAAGTGTGTCAAATTGGAGGCGTGTCACAATGACACGCCCCCTCCCTGGCCGGCCATGTACCCTTTTCGGCAGCTCGCATGCTTTCGATGGGCGCAGAGGCCACCTGCCGGCTCCCCCAGCACCCTGCCCTGCCCACAGTCTAGCGGGAATGCTACCACCAGGGCCGGCCCGCCCATTACGCCGACTACGCAGGTGCGTAGAGCGCCAGCCGGCAGAGGGCGCCGTGAATAGCCGCCGGGAACGCGGAGCAGCCACAGACACTGGAGTAGAGAGAACTCTCCAGCTCCGCCGCCAGTGTCTCCGGATCCTATGTGTGCATAGTACAGTAATAAATTAAGGCACAGTAGAAGGCTTAACAAGCCCTCTCTGCACCGTTCAGAACTCCTCCTCGGCACTGTGTGAGGTCGCGGCGTGTGACATCACACAAGCGCCACCACACCACCGCGACCAACTGTACCTGCATCCAGGGCTGTCCTGCGTGCTATCTTCAGGGGGCGACCTGCTGGCTGCTGCTGCTGCTGCTAATCGTGGATGGGCAGGGTGCCGTGTCCTGCAGCCTGTCTCAGTGCAGTGCCTCTATAAAAAGGTATGTGTGCACTGTCACTGACTGACCGTATGTGTGCACTGTCACTGAGGTGGTGTGTTATGTTGGGTGGGGGTTTATTAATGTTATTTGAGGGGTGTGCTGTATACTATGTGGGGTGGGGGGGTTAATGTTACTTGAGGGATGTGCTGTGTATTATATTGGGTGATGGGTATATTAATGTGATCTGAGGGGTGGTGGTGTATTATGTGATGTGGCCCTGGTATATTATCGTTATTTGCGATGTGTGGGGTGTATTATTATGTGTGGTGGTGGTTTATTAATGTTGTTTGAGGGGTGTGCTGTATCATGTGGGATGGGGGTTATTAATATTATTTGAGAGGTGGAGATATATTAATGTGATCTGAGGAGTGGTGTTTTTTATTATGTGGTGTGGTGGTATATTGTTATTACAGGAGTGTGCTGTGTATTATGTGGGTGGGGATGTATCATGTGGGATGGGGGTTATTAATATTATTTGAGAGGTGTTGGGTGTATTATTATATTGGGTGGGGGTGTATTATATTTCCCACTAGACCATGCTCCTTTATTTTTTTTCTGGGCCCGTGCATTGGTACCCCTTGGGGCGCTAACATTTTTTTTTGCTTACCTAAAAAATTTGTCTTGGGCCGACCCTGACTACCACCTTAACGTCTGATGAATTTATAATGCAGAGATTACCCTAAACCTCCGTGTCCTAACTGTGTAGACCCCAGACTTACAATGGTTTCATTCAGGAGCACCCCAAAATTTTTAGGTTGGGGGACAAGATACAATTTAATTTTGGCCACCTTGTGTACAGACATGAACAACGTCAGATTCCACCCATATACAGACATAGGGTCTCCTAATCCCTGCAATGCAGCAATTCATGCAACAACTAATAATGCATTTAGTTTAGCACAATAGGTGTAGTACACATTGCATTCATGCCACACATATAGGATTTATTATCAGGCACCACTACACAGGAGGACATGCTCAGACTTCACCTTATTATGACCAAAACCAACAACAAAAATGTTGTTATAAAAATAAAAAACACAAACAGATTTCAGTAGGATATAAGTCGCTGCACATTTAAGATGGTTTTATTTAGGAGGTCAACTCCAAATTAACTGATTGTATATAAATAAATAAATGTTTGCAGTGAATAGAGGTTTTTGGCATAATCTTGGCCATGGTTATGGGCCTACTCACCACATCCGGGTAACCTCTGTAGGGTAGGTCCCTAACATACTAGGGTTCAAATCCAGAGCGCAGGACACCCCCAAACTGGCCCAGCTAAGCAGCCCCAGGGCACCGCCATAGTTAGAAAAGTGCAGTGTAAAAGAGATAGTTAAGAGCAGCCATTGCTGCATATAAAGAATGAAAATAAAAAAGTGAGGTACATGTATAATAAGCAAACAGTGAAGGGTTAAAATGTGTTATAAAGGAAAAATGTGTTATAATGCGGTACCCTGAAACAGATCAACCAAAGCAATCCAGGGGGACCCACGCCCCAAAAATGAACCAAAGCTGCACTACATAGTCTAAATATTTGCAGGACTTACCTATATTGTGCCTCTGACTGGTGTGCATATTACTATGCCAGACTCCATGCTCCAAACCAACCCCCACCGCAGGCAACATGTCTCCACAGTGGTGCGGGAGCGGGTAATCGTCTGGTGACTCAGACATATGGCCTCTACCTGATACCAGTGGTAGAACTCAGGGCCTGATTCAGAGCCAGACGCTCTTTCAGAGCGCTCGCTCTGAATCAGTGCCCGCCTATTGTTTTTTTAGAGTGGCCTCCTGGCCGCTCGCATAGCTGTGGGTGGCCACCCACAGCTATAGCGAGCGGCCGGGAAGATGGTCGCGATGGTCAAGACCATCGCGACCATTGCACTTGCGATGACTTGGTAGGGTCTCGTTGCCGCAAGTCCCTGTGGACTTCTTGCTCTTACAGAGCAAGAAGTCCACCCACTGACATCACTTGTGATGTCAGTGGGGCCGGCCCCAGATGGTAGGCGTTCCACCAAAGGGGGCATGCTGTCACTCAACATCGACAGTACGCCCCCTTTGGTGCGAGACCCGGAGCGACGGTTTGCCCATCGCTATCCGGGTCTCGCACATGCACACGACGGAGCCTCCATCGTGGGCATGCACACTGGGCCAACATCGACCCGCTTGCGAGCTCTCAGCGCTCGTGAGCGGGTCTGAATCAGGCCCTCAGCCTGTGAGATTCCACCTCCTGTCAGCAGTCACACTGCACTCCTACTCCGGGAAGGCATACCAGATTCACAACCACACCATCACATCTTGACAGCAATTGAGACTAGCGGGACGCCGCAGTCTCATCTCCTGGTGCCATATTATACCCTCGACCCCCTAAGAATCACCCTATGTTTATTCAGCTAGATATTGTTATGCATTCATCAATCAGGAATTAGATCCGGACATACATTTATTATTATTGTGTAGCGCACGTGCATGCAAGACAGCAACTGTATACTTTGGTTTGTTTTTTCATGTGTCAATTGTATATGTATGTACATATTCAGAGGTTTTTGTATGCTCAAGTAAAGTTTGTTTAAAATGTTCTCACTCTGGACATACATCATTTAAGCTGAGCGCAGTGTATATCTGTTTTATATTCATGTTGGTAGAATCAGCTATCATACACAGCAGCTCGCTAATCCCAAGTGTCACCATCTATATGCGCAGATACTTTCTACCTTTTAGAGTATCTAGGAACAACTCGCAGCAATAAAATGACAGATTAGGTAGGACAAGTACACGGGACTAAGATGAGGCAAATCACTAGTTCTGGTGTAGGGGAAGTTGTGGTACAGTATATCACAGGGAAGGAAGGCAGTTTGGTGCTTGATGAGTCCGTACTCCGTACCCAAAGTAAAGGCAACCCTACAGTATCAGTGTCACTGAATGGCACTTGGGGACAAAAGAAAAGGAGCATAGGTGCATGATTAGTGCTAAGGGAAATTCTGTTAAATGTTTATGTTAGTCCTAAGGAATTTATAATGATCTTGGAAATTTTTATGAAAGTACTTCCATTGTAACCTAATTCTGGTATTTTACTACAAGAAGATAGGGGGTCCTGTCCATGAGAGATAACATATTGCAAACAAAGCGATCAGATTCCAGCATCATATATTTATATTCCAGTCATTAACCAGATCAGTATACAGTATGTAGACTACTATACACTCTTTTGGTGAAAGGCCAGAGCCATTTACTGGATATTACACCATATCCAGTACTTATGCAGTCACACAGTTCATGACCAACCCTGCAGCAAAGAAACAAGAAGGTAGTGAGATATTCAGCCACAGGCAGCCTGGACCAAAAAGTTCGAGGGGGTTGGATTTTATAGACATGTTTACTGGTTCCACATTGCACAATCTCTAGGTAACCCACATAGCAATAAATGTCCATATATTTATCTTTCGTGATGGTGTTATATATGGACAATTTACCTCATATGCGCAACAAAAAAATTGTATCTTTAGTTTGGAATAAACAGCTGAAGCATTCCCATTCTGCATATTTTTTTATTTGCAGATTACCTTCCCTTAAACATGTTTACAAAATAGAGCATTGTGAATGATCTTGATAGCAGGTCAAAATTTAAAAACCACATGTACAGCTCAATATAAAAATACAATTTATAAGTCCTCTGAAATGAGAACTATTCAGAGATGTGATGACCTTCATTCTGCATAGTTCAGGAGGCCTCTGGGCCTGATGACAGAGGGTTGCATGAAACTATAAAGGTTAAACATGAGTTGTCATTAAAATCAAAGTCCTGTTCTCTACAACTGCCAGAAGAAGCATTTTGAGAGTTGAAATAGATAAACATTGATATAATAGACATTACGGAAGAAAAAACTGAAGGTCTCTTAGTGCAATAAATACTGTAATAGTTGAACCAGTGATCTGACATTATATTTAAATAGGAAATAGTGTATAATATAACTTTAACTAATGCACATATTTGTTTACCTACAGTATGTTATTTATCTATCATGATGTCATATTTTCAATTTAGGTATGTTTGTAATGAATGCACATTTAAATAATGCATTGAGACCATTTCATTAATTTCAAATGTACATTTGAATGTGGTGTTATATGTTTTTGGGGATTTTTCACTGGCTACTCTTTTTTAGAGTGACATCAATGAAAGTACTAATGCACTAAATACATTAAGGGCTTGATTCAGATGTGGATAGTATTGCACAATGGTTGCTGCTTTGGTAAGGCTGTGTAAGCTCATACCCTGGCTTTTGCACTCCCAGGAAACGGCCGCAGCCTGTCCATCAGACTGTGGCTCAGGGGACACTGCGACCGTGATTGCAGGAACCATTTTGCACATGCGCAGAATTGGTTCTGTGCATGCAGAGACACCCCACCATTAGATATGTATGTAAACCATAGACCCTAAGTCTTTATAACACCATAAAATGTAAAGATGTCAATTCAAATGGTGAATGGGTATGCTTCAGCTTTTTATTCCAAAATAAAGGAAGATGGTCCCAACCTAAAGGAAGAAGTGAAGGAAACAGTGTATGTTCCCCAAGACCCTTTCCACCATTGCAAACATACAGAAGAATCTTGTGTGGGCCATCATTTTGGTTCACACCATTCCGAACATTCTAACATATAACTTTAGTCTGTGAAACTATACAGTTAGTAGCACACTTATGTACTGTACCTGAATGCAGTGAAGTATCTATAATGGGTGCAGGGTGTGACTCTGGCACACCACCACAGTCTACTAGTGCTTACTTATGCACTGTAGTGTTAGTTAGAGAAGAGGGGCCCGAAAGTAGAGACTGCATACAATCCCCCTCCTTTCTTGACCACTTGCCTGGTGTGGTTGCATCAGATACGACCACACCAGGCTTGGTTTTCCCTGACAAGGTAGCATCTTATGTGACCAGTCAGAAAAGCCCACTTAGCGGTTGTGGGAAATAATCTTCCAGCATCCGCCAGTCTCAGAGGGACCTCCCCATCCTCCTGCATCCATGACTCCACCCCCAATTTCTCCTGATCACTGCTGGCAAGAGTGATCGGGCAGCCCATAGCAACCCTAGAATCGGTATGAATTACCGCCGGCCATAATTCCCGGCAGCAGCAGCCCAACACTGGAACAGATCCCGGCAGCGGCAGGCCGACAGCGCTGGAAATCCCGATTGTCCCTAGGTAAGTATTAACTAACCTAAAATACCCCCCTAACCCTAACCTTCCCTTAGGGGTGCCTAACCCTAATTTCCCCCCCAAGTGCCTAACCCTAATCCCCCATCTAAGTGCCTAAACCTAACCCCCCCTTCCCCGCTGCCTAAACCTAAGTCCCCCAAGAGGGTGCCTAACCCTAACTTCCCCCCGGGGGTGCCTAACCCTCCCTCCCCCTAGCCTAACCATAACCTCCAGGGGGGGTGCCTAACCCTAAGTCTCCCCTGGGAGCCCTAAACCTAACCCTCACCCCTCCCGGCTGTCCGCTTGCGGCGCCCGGCATCCCTTCGATCGGGATGCCGGGCATTTCACCCTCGCCGGAATATGACAGTCGGGAAGCCGGCTGGTGGTATAAGGTCAGCCGGCTTCCCGATTGCATCCCGCAACCCTCACCCAGCAATGCAGGCACACTGTAGTTTCAACTCACGTTGAAGCTACAGTGTGCCTGCAGTGGCCACAGTGATTGGGCACTTGAAAGGCACTTTCCCCACCTAGTGCTGGCTATAGCTCAGCCCCCAAAGTGCCCTGTTCAATGTGGATTAGGCTGTCCAGCATCACCCGGCAGCTGCAGTAGCTGCAGATCACTGTTTAGCTTACTCTTGTGCTTCTCTAATTTGTGTTTCCAATGCGTGTTCATTTCAGTACCAATATTTGAATTTCAGAGAATAGTTTTCACAGGGCACCATTTATCTTTTTGTCCATGGCACCATCAACCCTAGCTATTTATCATAACATCAGCAGCCGGTAGGCTCGAAAGGAGGCGTATATCAAATGAGTGGTCCACGAGCACTTTTAGGAATGGATAGTATTGTTTCTTTTGCATCCTTAGTTTGAGCATGTAGGATCATTATGCTGTAAGCACAGAGGATACAAAGAAACAATACTATCTATTCCTAACAGCGCTCGTGGTCCACTCATTTGTTATATTCCATATAGATAGAGAAGTTGTGCTCCAGAGTGAGTGGACTGAGCTGTTGTTATGGGGTGCAAGTTACTCCCAACCCATTTTTTATCTTGGAAGGAGGCATAACAAAAGGAAGTGCCTGAGCAGCCTGTAAAGTGGCAGCTGTTTGTACCTAGCAGATAAATGAGCCACAGATGCAGTGTTGAGGGAGCTGTCCGCTATCTGGAGGTGCTGAAGAGGCAGACAGGATACTGTACAGTAGGATCAGGTCAGTCAAAATGTGTGTTTAAGAGTAGGGAGAAAGATTTTCTAGGCAGTGAAGTGGAACTTGTAAACTTTAGTTGCTTAATGTATTAATATTAAGGATGTTAGGGACCCATCTTATGGGGCTCACCTTGACGTGGTGAATGGGCAAACATTTTTGGCCAAACATATACTAAGAACCTCACTTATACTCCATGTTAATTGTAGAGTTTATCAGAATTATTTTGACTATCATTGTTCTTATTACACTACCTACAGTAGAGTGTGCGCCTGCATTCTATGTCCCTTGCATTGTACTACAAGTCTCAGCATATTTAAAATTAGGGTCTGCAGTCCAAGCCCTCTCCCCCTTTAAACTTTAGTTGCTTGGCAGCAGTAATTTCAACTATAGCACCACAGTATATTATACTGTATTTATACTATCAGAAAAAAAGACTTACATAATCATTATTTGCCCTCTGCTACTGTTATTAGATTAGACAGGTAGGGGTAGGCACTAGGGGAAGGTTATAGTTAGGCTATGGGGAGGAGGTTAGAATTAGTCACAAAAGGGAGGGTCAGAGTTAGGGTAGGGATTAGGGTTAGAAACAGGGCAAGTATACTCACCAGAATCAGATAACTCCACTGGAAGTGACACTCGCATGACCACTGGGACCTGGGAGCAGGTAAGTCACTGGTTGGCCATCACAGACAATATGTTGACATTCTAATAGGTCGAGATTTCATCCATGTCTACATGATGAATGTTGACGACATTATGACTGTGTATGAATGTTAACATTATGACTGTTGACATACCATACAACAACCATATACACTCCTCTAAGCCAGTAGCAAAGCAAAGAGAGAAAGAGGAAAATCAGACTATTATAACAAAGTTCCCAATCTAATTTATAGATTACAGTCTGAGACTGAGTACCTCATGCTTATTCCCTTGCGTGCAACAGGTAATACACTGCAGGAAATATATTGGTAGCAGACATTGACATTTAGCATAATAATTGATGATGTTATATCCTTAAAATTGAGGCAACAACTATTTAACCACTCAACTGGTGTGGTACCATGTATGCAACCGCAGCCAGCTATGCTTCAAATGTTACGGTTACATACCATGCGACCACATCACCCAGCTGTGTCCCCCGCCTTTTAAGGAGGAAATCTGTTCTGCACATTTCTGTTCTGCAGTGATGTGGTGGTCTGTGACTGCCGACATCATTGCCGGAATCGCATCCCAGAATGCCGTGGAGCACGTGCACCAGGGACAAAAATGTAAGGAGGGGAACTCAGTTCCCCCTTAGCACTATTTGGCAGATCTCTGCAAGTGCAACTGGGGAATTTTATTGCCAATGGGGGAAGGAGATAATTTTACAATGGCGGTCTATGGACTGGGTTGGGTGCAAGATACCCTGTAGGCATATTTTTTCAATAAAATATTTAAATATATTTTTACAAATATTTTCTAAACTTTACTAAATAAAAAAACAATAATTTCTGACCAGTTTTGGGGGAAATAAATAGTCAGTTAACTGGTTAAAACAGACTATGGGCCTGATTCAGCACAGATCACTATTGTGATTGCAGCTGCGAGTACGCACGCAGTTCTGCTGTGAAAATATGTTAACGACTGCAATCGCAAAGCTATTATAGAGATGCCCAAAGCCAGTATAGAGATGCCCACTACCGCTTTTGCACATCCGTAATACTTTGCAATCCTGCGTATACATCGGGAACATAGAGTAACATTGGCCCCTCACGCACAATTACAACAGGTCTGACCTTACTCAGAAATTGCTAACCTTGTTGCACGCAGTGAGTACACAAGCTGCGTATATTGTCGCAGTGGCTAATATATGCACACCCCTGTAACTGCGTTCAAACGGACAGACACATCTGTGTTTCTCCTACCACTCCCCCATCACCACCCCCAAATGCTGCCCTGACATCACTCACTATACGATGGCTTTGAATCTGCATGAGTGATCGCAGTGTGATTGCAATGCTAACTCACGCACATGCACTGCGGTGCACACGCATGTGCAGTACGCAACAATCGTCCGTCTGTGTATGCTATCGCAATAGTGATCCATGCTGAATCAGACCTTATATCTATAAACAGAGTTATATCTATGAACTTATGACTTCAAAATCAGTAAGGAATCTTATTGCTATAACACTGTAATTTACTTTTAATTTGTTTTGCTTTATTCTGTGTTTGTATGTGTGTGTGTGTGTTGTGTGTATAGTGGTGGTGATATACTATAATTGTCTTTTCATTTTTAAAGGGTGGGAAAAGTGTTTTATATAAAGGCTACAGTTATAAGGTTAATCATTATTCTGGGGGAACCTGTGCACAGATTGTAAAAATTTGGGGAAGATAAATTAAAGTAATTGCTAACTTTTTATATTTATTTAGATTACATGCAAGTGCTCCATTGTTTATAATAATTATCTCCTAATAAATATAATTTGATAGGTAATTATCGATTTAAGCTACATTGGTAACTGTAGGTTACTTCTGAACTTAATTCTATTTATTTAATACAAAGATTATCACCACCCTTTATTGGGTTCTATTCTGCATTATTTGTCTTAGTATTAGTTTATTGGGAAGGGAGAGTAATATGTCCACCACCTTACAAACAATGTCAAAGAGGTTTTCCGAGCCATCCCCTGGTGCACTTCCTCTCTACGACCAAAGTACTGCCAAAACAAAGAGATCACCTATAAAAAGAAATCAATCCTATTAATGTGACACCTCCTCCATACTCCAACACACCAGATGAGCGCATGTCATTAACATATGTAAAGTAGGTAAGGCAAATTGGACACATAAGTCTTACAGTAGTGAATTTACATGTGAATGCTCCAGTCACAACTCTACACCCGGCTGAATCTGTGTGGCAGCAACCACACTTTACGGCAGAGGGATCTCACACAAATTTGCAAGCTAGCCTATGGCCTGGTACAGGGTAACTTATCACTTCTCGGAGGAATAGTCAAAAATAATACAATGGAAAGCAAAAGCAGAGATGCATAGTGTCAGAATTGATGCTGAGTACAATATACACAGGAATCTGAGTAGCAGACTGAACAGATAAACAGCTACTGCAGTGAATAAGTGTAATGTCTCCCCCTTATATACACCCAGGATGACTGATGAGTTATGCAGTTTCTGAAGGTGGAGCTGTAGCATTGGTGGTGCACAATAACATTTACAGCGTTTGTAATCAAAAAATGTCTAAATCTTCTGAGGTTGAAATAATGTTAGTGGAATCTTCTTATGCACAGAGCATTTCATAACACACAGGAGAAGTTTTTGGGATAAACAATAGAAAATGTTGCGTAATAGGAAAAAATATCAGATGGCGCTGTCTGACAGCTGCTCGTTCAAGGAGGATGTCACTCTCCTAGCTAGTAGAAAACCACAAATAATGAGAGAACCTGCGCTACAGATAACATACGTAGACCATAATAAACAAACAATAATGTGAATGTGAATATATCACTAAGTTTAAGTTAATTTAGGAGGTAATTTCACAAATCTCAAGTATATAAGACATAAATATTACCAATAGATAAATGTAAGGCTTGACTGACGGTATAAATATATCATTTAATGTGCATGTTTAATCATGCCAATAAGAACACATTAATGCACAAATAATTCAATAAAACAGTATCATACGATTGAAAAATGAATTAATGCAAAATAAAATCAGATGAATAAAAGTCACAAGGGTAGGAATGGGAATACTCAGTCCATGGGCCAGTAATAATAAGTCAATGGTATTCCTCAAGGAATGGGATCCGGAATAATGTCCAGCTATATTGAAAATAATTACCAACTTGAAGAAGGCAAAGGTCCTGACGAGTAGGTGAAGTACCCACAGATGGTGAGGAACCTGAGACGCGGTGTCTCAGGTTCCTCACCATCTGTGGGTACTTCACCTACTCGTATGATAATGAAAATATGATTTTTCCCATACAATTTTGAAGGGGTACTGAACTCATTGTACCACTGTTATACAGGTGCCGCTGCCAAATACAAAGGCTCCAGTAATGAAACAAAATAATTATGCAGTATAACTCACCAGCTCTGTATGTTGCAGCACGCTGGTGAGGCTGCAGCTGCAGCAAGTTTTGTCCAACAGAACAACCGTGCACAAGCCCGGAGCCAGCAATCTAGATCACCGGCTGAAGTTATTGAAAGAATGCTATTTATGGTGTATATGCAGCAAATATCAGAGGCGGTGAGATTCGTGTACGGTACACTCACCAGCAAAAGTATGCTGGTATCACCTGGACTGGGAATCAGTGGCTATGTTCAAGGCTGCCATCATAAATTGTGGGGCACAAAGCCCCATGTGTAAGTTGTCTGACTGCCATGTAAGAGGTGATAGGTTTGAGCTCTGGGTATGACATTATATTGAAATGTGGGTCTTAAATAAAAAAAGGATGTGACTGAAGGTGCTTGGGGATGTGGCCAGTTTGAGGGAGAGTTGGCCAGGGAGGAGATAGGGGGAACCAGGAGATGCCGGAGATAAAAGAAAAGACGGCAACAAGTGAGAATGATTATAAACAAAGACTTGACAGGCCCGAGTGTTGCCCCCTGCCCTTTGGCCCTGTTTATGATACTCTTTATTCAATAAGTCAGCACCTAGGTTTAGTGGCAAGTGAAATTAATGAAGAATATAGAGCTGTTATTTTTTCATTACAAGCCTATTCACTCCTCTCAGAAGGAACCTTTCTCCCTCAGTAGCTGCTCAACAACCAAGACTTTGGATGGCCATGGTGCTTCCTGTGTGACCACTTCTTGTCACACTCAGCTGTGCTTTTGTGATTCACTGAGGATGGGGCAGACTGTTTCATTGAGGTTCCAATTATCTCCAGTTCTCGTTTGGCTACTGAGTGCTGCCATCTTGATGTACTGTAGTCCTTGCAGTTCCAGCTTTGGTCTTCACTTTTGGGTGTCGCAATTTTCCTGAAGCCTCAACTGCCCAGTTTTCTCTCAGCTGACCTATGCAGCCAATCATGAAGGCTTGTGGCCTATTTAAACCATTTTGTCCAATGCTTCTGTCCCGACTTTCCTGCAGTTTTCTCAGTGTGATCTTTTGTGTATCAACCAGGTCTGACTTGACTTGCTTCTTCCTGAAGCAAAGTCCATATTCCTTGGCTAAAACCAGATTCCCTTATACGCCATGCCCTCGGGTAAGTCTCGCCAAGCCCTTCCTGTAAATCCTGATACTACACCTATGGTTGATCCAAATAATTGACAGTCTCAGCAGCCAGATGTAATAAACTGGTCCCTGGCAATAAACATCTGATGTTTTTGATCTACAGTATAAAGACAAAAAGAAAACCCTCAAGGTTGTGCTGATACACTATTATCTAGTAGCTGTAAGGAGGGGTGTCAATACCTCTTAACTGATCTCAATGAAGATCTGTGTATGAGGAAAAGAAAATCACAGCACTAATGAATGATGTATATATCATGCATAAGTTACTTAATTGCACAGTAGGGGCCAAATGAATAGAGGAATATATAAACAGTTTATTTATGAAAACATATATATGTAAAAATCACAATGCACTATATAAAAAATAATGGTTGAAGCTTACATGCACCATCTAATAGTCCATTTAAAACAAAATATATTATCCATCAGTCAATGTATTATCCCAGTTACTCTGTTGAGTAAATTGATTGAATTCAGGGTTTACTAGTATGCACCAAAACATAGCTCCAGCATATATATAAGGGAATTACTAGACTTGACAAGGGGGAGTCCAATTATCAAAGCGATCCTTTGCACAGATGAGTGGTCTCCTGAAATCCTTGTGTGTATGATGCGATGTCCCAATGCGAGCTGGCGAGTGTGGTAAAACATGATGTGCAGTTAATGGTCCAGAGTGTGCGAACTTCATATAGAGCAAACAACCAGCAGCAGGTACCTTGCACATTTCTCTGTGGCTCCAGCCTCCACCCATGGCCTCATCAGAGGTAAATGCCACTGTGATCACAAAGCTGCTTAAATCCCCTGTGTCCATCATTTGAATTATTGTGATAATTAGGCCATCTGGCTGTACAGTATATTGTTAACAATGGGGCTAATTCAGCAGTGCAGGAAAGTGCACTGCTGAACACAGATTCACAATTATTGGGAATCTGCGCATGCGCAGGACCATTCTACGAGTGTGCAGAATGGATCCTACTAACATGTATGCTAGCTCTTGAATGCCTCTGCCTGATTGACAGGCAGAGGCATTTAAGGGGCGGTGCGGAGTCAGCCAGCGTTCCAAGATATGGGGCGTGTCCGCCCTGTTTTCCAGGAGTGGCCAGCCCAGAGACTACCTGGACATACGCAGTCTCCTCGGCTCGCAAGCTGGCCAGCCTGAGTAAGCTGTGTGCTGGGATCGCAAATGTAGCAGAGGGTGTCATTCACCTCCTGCTGCATTTGCATGATTGTGAGGATTGCATTGCAAAGCTGGCCAATATCTGCAAGTCCAAATAAAAATACAATTTATATTAGCAACAACTACTTAAAACTTATTTAATATGCCCATTCCCATTTTTCACGCAATAAAATTGCAAAAGTCGCGATGCGGCAAACGTGCAATACTTTTACGTGTATTTTGAGATGATATGTATAGGTAACAATGGGGAAAACTGCCTGTAACCCAAAAAAAAGGCAAACTGCGTAACAACATAGAAGTGTATTAGTGAACCTAATAAAAGTATTTGGGTTTCTTAAAATGTGTCAAATGACTGAAATATGCATTTAAAAAAACATTTAAATAATGATAGAAAGTAAGTATATATTTGTGTCATATAAAGACACTTTTAAAATAACTTTAAAATACGACACTAATAACCCCCATACAATCTTAAAAACACCTGTCCCATTCATGCAGTATCCCCATATACCTGTCCCATTCATGCAGCACCCCCATATACCTGTCCATTCATGCAGCACCCCCATATACCTGTCCCATTCATGCAGCACCCCAATATACCTGTCCATTCATGCAGCACCCCCATATACCTGTCCCATTCATGCAGCACCCCCATATACCTGTCCCATTCATGCAGCACCCCCATATACCTGTCCATTCATGCAGCACCCCCATATACCTGTCCCCTTCATGCAGCGCCCCCATATACCTGTCCCATTCATGCAGCACCCCCATATACCCGTCCATTCATGCAGTACCCCATATACCTGTCCATTCATGCAGCACCCCCATATACCTGTCCCATTCATGCAGCACCCCCATCTACCTGTCCCATTCATGCAGCACCCCCATATACCTGTCCCATTCATGCAGCACCCCCATATACCCTACCTGTCCCATTCATGCAGCACCCCCATATACCTGTCCCATTCATGCAGCACCCCCATATACCTGTCCATTCATGCAGCACCCCCATAAACATGTTCCTCATCAATGAACCCATTTTTCGCATTTTGCAGTTTTTTACCCCAAAAATGACATGTCGTTATTGGCCAAATTAAGCTAATTAAAAAAAACTTTTGACCTAATTAGTCATTAGGGAGGGTGTCCCAGTGGTTCTGAACCAAGGCCCTCATTCAGAGCCGCTCGTAAGTGGCAGTACGCTCGTTCAGAGCGATGTTCGCACATCTGTGCGAGCGTACGGTTTTTAGTACGCATGTGCGAACCAGTCAGTGCGGCCGAAAATCGTTTGTTCGCTATATAGCGAGGGCCTGCAAATTTGAGTGACAGAATGAGGCGTATGTGGGTGGTAACAGGGGAAGGTGCTTGAAAACGGGGAGTGGAGATCAGAACGCAGGCGTGCTTAAAGGTCAAAGCGGGCGTTTTATGGGTGTGCATAATTAAAACAGCAGCGTCATTGACCACGTCACTTGGTGGATTTATAGTCTGAACTGCTCGCAAAACTGTGGTAGGAAAAACCAACCACAAGAATAGCGAGCAGTTCATACGCTGTTCGATGTACTCGATTAATCAAATAAATAGCGGACATGGCGTATGATGCGAGCGGCCAGGGGGCGTTTTTAACAAAATTTTGACCGCAAGTTTTGCTCGCTCGTTCAGACTTATAGGCGTGAACAGACCGCAAAGAGCGAACGGTTCATTTGAATAGCCACCCCTTTTTATTAAACGAACGACCGCAAATAGCGAGCGGCTCTGAATGAGGGCCCAAATCCAGAGTTTTTGGCCAAAAATAGGGGTTTTGCACAACTTTTCACCTACTCAGGAGATGAAAACCCTTTGCAGCTTTTTGCTATGGAGAAATCACACCTGTGAAAAGATGCAGTTAATAGGATTTCGAAATACGCATTTGCAAAAAGTTAGCATTGACTTATTGCGGCTAATTGAATTCCCTTCCTTAGTTTGTCTTAGCTTGTCAGCAACTAGATAAAACACATAAGTAAACTACAAAGATCCCATAATTTGTAACACGTTTCTGTATGTTGCAAATACAAATGTAGTGCAATCAATACAGATCTTAATACCAGTGAAACAGAAGTTTATAAGAGTTTTCCTAGAGACGAGAACATATAGAGCTCTTGGTTACTTCCCAGTGAATTTGACTTCTAGACCGAGCATCTCTCCCATATGTATCTTTATCAGATTGATTATGTCTCAGAAAAAGAGGATAAAATGTGGACTTAAGGCCTCTGGATGATGATCTACGAAGGCATAAGACCTCAGTAGGAGAAGGCTGTATGTGACTACAAGGTTTGGCTACCGAATTAAACAAGTGGCGAAGTTGGAGATATTGATAGACGGTGGAGAACGGGAGTAGGAAGAGGTCGCGGTGGTCAAAGAACCCAGGGAACCTGCGTCTTGGACAAATCTGGTAGGATAATATGCCATATCCAGTAACAGAACACCACGCCTGGAAGGAATGCTGGGTTGTTCCATAAGGGAAACATTCTATTGGGGTTAGTTACTAGAGAAAATGCATTTAAATAATAGTTCCATATGGTCAGTGAAAAAAGCAAGGGGTAAAACAGACATAGGGGATATGTATTTTATTGCCATCCAGAAAAAAGTGTACAGCAGAGCATGTGAAGAATATTAGCTTCTACATATAACCAGAGCCTAGAGTGGGAGTCAGAATGTGAGCGAACCATCTGAGTCAGGTGGGATGAAAGATAATATTAAGGTAAACAAGGTAGACCTAGACCACCATCACTCATGTGTTTGTATAGAACCCTAAGGCAGACTCTGGGTCTCCTCCAAGACCAGACAAATCAGGAGATGTGCTGCTGAATGTCTTTAAGTGTAGTGGCTGGGAGTCTAACTGGTAAGGTTTGGAAAGAATAAAAAAGCCTGGGTAAGGCATTCATTTTTATTTTATAGCCAGGAAATGTACAGACTATTCCATATGCTGAGTTTTTTTCTGAAAGAGTCTATAAGTGGCATTAAAGAGCTTGCCATAAGATTTTGTCAGGTTAACCCCAAGGTATTTTAGTTTCTGTGGTTGCCATATTTTACTGAAACTTGGTTTAGAAATGTTTCTGCTCCGATGAAGAAGTAATAAATGCTAGAACTTACGTTTTATCGCAGTTAATTTTAAAATGAGAAACTTTACCATACATGTTAAGCTCATTTAAAACCAAGGGGTTTGAGATGTGGGAGTTTGTAATGGTGAGGAGAATGTCATCTGATATAGTGCTTTTTTATATATCTGGATTGACTCAGAACCTGGACACCAGGGGTTCTAAGGTGAGGGTGAAAAAAAGGGGCAACAAGGGGCACCCTCTCTGGTGCCATTTTTAATTGTAATGGCTGATGAGGAACAACCATTCACAAGAACTGAGGTATTGGGATTATGATATAGAACTGCAACACCCTTGAGGAAGGGGCCAGAGAAACCTATGTTGTGGATCATGCAGCGTATAAAAGGCAGGCGACCCATTCAAAGGCCTTTTTGACATCAAGGGTCATCACCAGAGCACAGGTTCCAGACACTTTGGCTGCATGGATAAGATCAATAATTTTCCTGATGCTATCGGAAGCCTGGCGACCCGGTATAAACCCAACCTGGTCCGGATGAACCAGGCCAGTGACTACCACAGCCAACCTGGTAGAAAGTATCTTGGTGAATAATTTAAGACACTGATCGGGCTGTAGCCGGAACACAGACTGGGCTCTTGCCCAGCCTTGGCAATAACAACATCTGCTCTGGTGGTGGCACTGTCAAATCACTTGCCATATAAGAGGAAGTTGAATAAGTCAAGGATGAGGGATGGTAAGATTATTTTATAATAAGGACCCATGAAGCAATGGGTCAAAGGTGTTTAATAAATATCTCCAGCAGTCTGTAAATTGGTGGAAACTATGCATGCATATTTTCATTCTGAATGTGAGCTAGCGATGGCAGGGGCTAACTAGGGATGTGCAGGTGGTGCCTTTGCACAGTGGGCAGGGCCCCGGGGGGTGGCACTGTTGCTGCCCCATGGCATCTGCATCTAGCAAGCAGGGTGTTTGGAATGGCACCAGGCAACCGGTATCATTCTTTCGACACTCCAGGCACATGCCCTGCAGCCTGTACAGCTCCTCAGAGCGTTTTCAGGATGCTCTGAGCAATACTGTACTTCCCAGTGCTGGCGGGCCCACTTCCTCGGTGTGACACCATGTGCTCAGGGGGTGGCAGTGTTATAGGGCGCACTGCCACCTTGTTATGGCGCAGAGCCATGGTAAATGAGCCTCAATAAATGGAATTTTTAGTCCCATAAAACTTGCTTGTTACACATCTTCTAAGATACCAGAGCTTGGTGTTGGTTCTTAGTAGAATATATGTATATAACATTTTAAGTATTTTAAGAGAATAAGACAGTAGTCCAAAAGTCATAGAACATATTTACTTATCCCCTTCTTGCAAATGGTTGCACAGAGTGTACATTTACACATTTTGAACAGAATGAAGAAATTGCTAAGTGTTTTTGCATTTTCATTGCTAAGTGTTTTGACTCTTTTTGTGTATGATGACTTCATAGTAGCACTGAGTAACCCATGAATAACATACATCAGCGATGTATTGCCCCAATTCTCCATTCTGCCGACACTGGGGTCGGGGAATCTGGGAAATTCAACATATTGAAAATCCTCAATTCACTGTTCCCGACCAAAAAATGATTGGGATTGGTGAGTCACGTATTTTTAACGTGCAGTTTTTCCCCAATCCGCCAATCCAATTATCAAAAATGCAGATCTGTGGACATCGATCATTGATCAGAATGGGGAATCGGGACTATAGATGTACGGCCCACATAAGAATTGCCATTAGATTTGGCAGAATTTTGGGATCCAAAGGCTTCGTGCCTGATTCACAGTTGAACAGATATCAGCTTCATTACATGTTCAGAAATAAATGCAGAGCGTCACCTGTATACAGAGCTGGCTACAGCTACTGTATAAGATTGCATCACACCTGTCCATCTGCTGCTGAAAGTAGCTGTCATCACTATCATAGCTGTCAGAAATTAGATACAGCTCTTTGTACTCATAACTCTGCAAAGCTCAGTGTTCTGCTTTTAAGACCACGACATGCCCACGGAACACAGCCTGCGTGTAATTACCCAGCTGCTGCGCAGTTATACAAACTACTCTGAATCACCCGCAGTTGCTCAAAATTGAGTATGTTTGTCTCAGATTAGAGATGTGCAGGTCCGGTTCTCAGAAAACCGACAACAACCAAATTTAGGGATTCTAAGTCAAACTGAGTCTGAGTTTGGAATCAATTTAGTGTACCAAGTTGAGCCAAGTCCCTGTTCGGTTCTTCCTGCGGTTTGGAACTCAGATTAAATATCAAACTTGGGTTTTGAACTGCATTCTAACAAGTCAAAATGATGTAATTTTAGCTGTTTTTTGTATTTATTTACTTTAAAAAAAAATATACTGATCCAACACCATAACACGGGAGGCTGGTTTTGCAAAACCAAAATACAAAGATGAATGGGTCGGTGCACATCTCTAGCTCAGATCATAGGCACACGCAGGGGGGCTTTCCGAGTACCTAGAAAGCCCTCTTGCCCATTGCTCCATCTATCCGCACCTCCCCTCTAGCCGCCGCAGGGAGGCTCCATTTGCCGGGCGCCCGCTGAGATTTTGTTACCAGTGGGCACCTGGCTCCTTCCTCGCAGTGGCAGCCAGAGACTGGAGTTCATGTGAGCACTATGGGAATAACATCATAACGTCTCTCCCATAGATCCGAGGAGCGGTCAGACCGGATGGCAGTGGACGCAGGAGTGGGGCTTAAGGAAAATATTGTGTTTGCGTTTTGAATTGTATTTCTTTTTAGAGTCACTACCACTGGGGGCATTATAACTGGAGGCAACACTAATGGGAGCATAACTAATGGGTGCATTACAACTGGTGGCACTACTATAGGGGGCATTACTACTGGAGGCACTACTACAGGGGGAACTACTACAGGGGCCATTACTACAGGGTGCATTACTAATGTGGCCACTATTAATGGGTGCATTACTACTGGGGGCATTACTAATGGGGGCATTGCATAGGGGGCACTGCATAAAGGGCACCGCTACTGTGGGCACTGCATAAAGAGCACCACTACTGGGGCACTACATCCATTACCATTACCAATGCCATTACCGAGGGCATTGTGTAAGGGGCACCACTGCTTTGGGCATTGTATAAGGGGCACTACTGCTGTGGGCATTGTATATGGGGCACTACTATTGTCGGCATTGTATAAGGGGCACTACTACTTTGGGCATTGTGTATAAGGGGCACTAATGTGGGCATTGTGTAAAAGGGGCACTACTGTGTCATAACATGAATAAGGGACTACTGTGTTGCGTAAATTTGACTGGTAGTTTACAAAATGTTCGTATATACTGTTACAAATTGTGTATAATCAAGTATTTTGCCCAGATGCCCTGTTATTTATATTATTTATTGTTATTTATATTAAAACACTTGAAGTACCCAATAAAGTGTATGTTGCAGGCTTAGGGCCGTATTCAATTAGAAGCGAAAAGCCGAGATCTGCGAAAAAGTATTGCCGATTGTGACTTTTTGCCAGTCGGAAACTTATCTCCACATTCAATTCCACCCGCTTTTCGCCTACACAGAAAGTTAATGCAATGTAATAAAAAAGTAGAAAGTTCAAGTTTGAACTACAAAGGTTTGATGGACTGAGGAAAATGTAAATATTTGAGTGAATGAATACAATTATACTTAGTCTTTATGACAAGAAAGTCCTTTCATTGCCCTGCCTGTATCTCACACGTACAAGCTGATTATTACACTGATTTAATGAATAGCTTTAATGAAACAGGCACATTTCCTTTAACACATTTTAACTATTGCTAAATTCCCCAGGTATCTTTTTCACTGCATATATAAATTGGTATTGCCTTTTTGCATCTATCTAATTAACATGATACTCTTTTATAACAGTGTTTGAAGCACAGCCTTGGTGAAAGTGTAGTGCTTGTTAATTTACCCCTAAAAGCCTGTTTTGTGATTTATCACTGAAAAGCAGGTTAATGGCTGCTGCTGTGTGGACAGAGATCAGTAACCGACTGCTAATTGGCTCATGAACCAGTCTAATAAAGGGTGTACACTGCTTTTTTAATCTAAGTTTGCTAGACAGAAACAACTTTAATAAATGTAAGTGAGAAAACTTGCAGGTTTCCCAAATTAATCATTTCCCTTTGACAAATTAGGCTAATTCTATGTTTAGAAGAGCTGGCCAGTCTCTAGGGGGTTCAAACAAGAATAAGAAGCCTGACTGTGGACCAGGTTTCTCACTTAAAACAGAAACTTTAATATGACTAAAAACATTTGATGAAAGTCTGCAAAAGCACATTTAATTAAATGAAATGATTACAACATTGTAATCGTGCAATCGTTCTTCATCCTGTGCAGTGGATAATGTGCCCATACTGAATGATATGTCATTCAGTGCAGGCACCCTCCCTCATCCCCAAACATGCACAACCTGTCGATATTGACAGGTTGGCCTGCATGTTCAGGCGATGATAGATGTTGAAAATGACCAGCGGGAATGCGCATCGCTGGTCGTTGTTGGCATTTTACTGCACGATTAATGAACAATTAATGAGCGATTGAATGATTACGATGTCGTAATTGTTCAATCTCTCATTTTTCTTGTCTAGTGGATACGCTCCTTTAGGTTTCCAACTTGAAACAATATGGAGGCGGTATAATTAAGAAACATTGGCTGATAAATTGATTGATTGGTTGGTTGCTTACTTTAAGTTGTCTGAAGCAAACTTATTTACATAACTATTTTAAGTAAACTAATGTATTTAAAGCATAATTCTTTATTGTTTATATGGAATAAAACACTTGGGCAATAAAATGGCATTGTACACAATAAGATGAAAATGTAGCTAAAAGCTGTAATGTATTTTAGTTTATAGTAGGACATTACCTATCTAGGAAAGGGCTGTAGAGCACAATTCTTATCACAAAAATACATGTCTCTTTCAAACCCTTGGAGATTATGGAGTCCAGGCTTTTTCTTGTACTATAATGGTTCTGGAATGTCATATAAAGATTATTTTACTGATTGAGTCTCAACCTAGGTAAAAACAGTGCTTGGACCGTCATCATAAATCTTGCTTCCTCTGGGATAATTATAATGGATTATAAGGACTGCTTGGAGAGTTAGAAGTTGGGTCTGCACTTTGCTCTTATTTTCGCTTTCATAATTATTGGGAGAAGGCTATTACCTCTTTGATAACTCACACTTTCTGGAAGTTCTCAAATCAATATATATTCTAGTAAAGAATTGTATGTTGGTTATGTTTGATGTTAACAGCTTATGCATGTCCAAAAAACCACATTACTTGGAAACAACTTCCTTTTATGGCTTATCAGTTATGCCATTAAACATGTAGAATAATTATAGATTGTTTGTAATTTTTATGTTGGTTTTGTGGAAGAATAATTTTTATGATTCTTATTATGAACAACACAAAAAAGGACAGCAATGGGGTCAAATATTGCTTCTATATTGCAATGCTTTTCTGACATAGTTTAAAGAGAATTCATTTATCTTAGCCAATATGTTTGGATCATGTTATTGTTTGACAACATTAAGTTCCTGATGCATTTGGCACATGGAAGGGAGGCATTGAGACACAGTTAATTACTTAAATCCTGATTTACAGTTTTATGATCCTGGTGAGATGGTGCTGAACAAATGCATGTGGAATGGGGGGATAATGCTGGTGAGATACGATGTGGAGCTGAAGAGACACAGGGGAGTGACACTGGAGAGACACAGGGGAGATGGCACTAAAGAGATGCAGGGGGGACGATGCTGGTGAGATACAAAGGGGAGCTGGAGAGACACAGAGGGCGATGCTGGAGAGACACAGGTGAGATGGCACTAAAGAGATTCAAGGGGGATGACACTGTAGAAATGCAGGGCAATGTCGCAGGGGAGATATACTGTAAGAGCATGGTGTCTCAATTTAGGGAGCTGTGCTTGGATAACAGCTGGTCCATCAGGGAGATATTCTGTGAAGAGTTAGTATAAAGATGGGTATAATAGTCATGAAATAAAGCAGCTATGTCAGCAGAGCTAGTGAGAAGACTACCATGTATGGGATCATGTAACGCCGTGATATAATTTTTGTAGTGGGGGAGGGGAGTTTGGCCAAATTTGCTAAAAGTTTGCCTGTATGATAACATTACCCCACCTCTAAAACCAGTTTCTAGAATAGTCCAGTTGAAGTTTAGAAAGTTAAGACATAATATGGCCTATCCCAATGTTCTAAATTATCGTCCTGGAACTCAAACCATTTTTGCCTGAGAAATATGCGAAAGTTCTCAGAATGATATAAATAAGTTTGAAACCTCTAAGAACGTGATGCTCTACTCGGGCCGGGAAAACTAAGTGTAAGAGAGATCAAGGCATGGTCAGAAACTAGAATGTCAGTAACGTGGGAGTCAACTACCTTAGTAAACAATCTGTCAGTTATCAGGATGTAGTCTACAGTATAGTTATTGCTGTTATACAGTAACTAGTCTGTGCCTGTCACTTCCTGGTGTATCCTGCCTCTGAATCACCTGCAACGATTTATAGAGCATACCAGTGCATCATTCCACAGAATACATTACATCCATTATCCTACGTACTCCTGGCCATTTTTTAAATCTACTTTGTATATGAAGTCTTCCACTCATCTTTTTAGTGTCATCCCCTAGTCTCCTAGTCACTCCCAGGTACCTAACCAGATGGACACGACCTGCTCACTCGGTGTGGCGAAACACAAATCCCAATAGGAGGGGTCACTGGTGATGACCACCGAGTGGGTTAGACACTACTACTGTCACTCCTCTAGTTGTTTTCTAGCCATCCTGACCCCCTGGCTCCCTGTCCTCCACAGAGGAATTTCTTGTACCGGATCATGACAATATGTAGGCATACACTGCAAAAAAAAATTTTAATGAAAAAAAAATTACATGCTTATACACATTTTCAAAGTTTTTTCAAACCAAACAAAATTGACATAGGGTCCTGGAAACAGCACCAATGCCTACATGAAACAATCCATGAATAAAAAAAAGTACATACAAAACAGGAATAGTAGGGTGTGCACAGTGAGAGGGGAGGTCAACAGATTTCCACTCAGGGTGTCAGGAACTGAGCTAGACAGACCAAATACATAAAGATAAGGTAAGAATTAGAGATGTGTGGGTTCGGTTTTATTTGGTTCTTATCACCAAATTAGCGCAAGTTGGGATTAGTTCGGATTTTCTTATTGGCTATCCAAAACACATGAGAGCTGGGTAGCCAATATGATGCCATTTTTGAGAGCTGAACATATCCGTGTAAAGCTAAGAAAAACTGAACCGCACATCTCTAGTAGGAATCAGCCTGGAGATCTAGAACCTGAGCTGGCCCTAGTGGAAGCAGAAGGGGAAGAGGTAGTATGAAAATGGATACATGCCACCTTAGGGGTGTCAAAAATAAGAGTGCACCCATTCTATACTATACGCAATTCAGTTGGCTATTGGTTGAAATTATTTGCATCTCTGCATGATGTACAATGAGTAATCTTGAAAATAGAAGCACCATCTATATGCAGCTGTGGCACCTCTGTATCAGGCACAAAAAGTATAAGATCACACTGATTATAATGATCTACTGTACATATACTGCTCTATCATACAATATGTTTTTATTATAATACAAATGTGGGGGCCATTTACTGCAAAGTTAGAAAGACATTCAGTATTTAAGCATGTCCACAGCATTATGCAATATGCAGTACAGTGTAAATCCAGGAATTAATTCACTGCTGATTCAACAAAATAAATCAGGTGATTTCAAAACACTGTGTGAGCATTTTCTTTAAAACACCATGTCATATGCTAATACAATGATCAATAATGCTATAAAATCACTGTAATCTACAAGGCAAATTACTGTAGCTGGATGATATAATGCAACAAACATTAGAAGAATTTAAGCGTAGTTGAGTTTATTTAGACTGCAGTCACATTCTCTTTAATATAATAATCATATGAATGTGCTTTTAGTATCAGATTTGTTACTCACTTCTATTTCTGTGTATTGGAAAATTTTTGATAGTTAAAGAGAAACTTTTTATATAACATTTCTTATTGTTTAATTAAGCTATAGCAGGGGTAGCCAATCTCGGACCTCGAGAGCTAGTAACATTCACGTTTTCCAGGCCACCTAGCTGGTGCTCAGGTGTATTCATTACTAACACATTTGAAAAGATCCACAGGTGGAGCTAATTATTTCACTTGTGATTCTGTAAGGAGAACTGGAAAACATGCACTGTTCGTAGCTCTCAAGGACCAGGGTTGGCTACCCTTGACCTATAGTAACACAAGATGAGGTTCATAGCAACTGGCGTGTCGTCTAAAGAAGAGAAATATGTTCTCTAACACAAAATGTAATTGTGACATAGTGGATCTCTCCCACATTCTGAGGAAAGGGTTAACCTCCCTGGGTCCTGTGCTAAAGTCCTAAAGAGACCACCATGGAAGCCATTTTGCAACAAATGTTGGACTTCTTTAAACAGCAGTAAGCAGTGATAACTGCTCCAGTACTTCCCAAAATGCAGGCCTCAGATGATGTGGAGGCCTTTCTTAAAACTTTTGAAAGGGTTTCTAACTTGCAAGCATGGCCCAAAGATTCCTGGGCCATATGGATTGCCCCTCTGCTATCGGTGGAGGCCCAAGCTGAATACGCCACCCTCTCCCTGGAAATTGCATAAATATATGATTGAGTGAAAGTATGTCACAGTGCACCGGACACCGGCTATTACTTACCGGGTCCGGCAGCACTGGAACCTCGACAGGCAGCTGGTGGAGAGTCCCTGGCGTCTGCTGCCTTGACGTCAGCGCTGGGTTCTCCTCATTCCTCACAGGTGTAGGCAGCCGCGGCTCTCCTAGAACCGCGCACGCCGACCTGCAGGGGATTTAAAGGAACAGGTGCACCAAATATGCAATCACGTTTGGCACGAGAGTTGGACTTCTCCCTATAAGAGGGAGTCTCTGGCACCAGACAGGTGCCAGAGTATAGGCTCCATACCATACTCCAGCATTCCAGTACTCACCTGTTATCCTGATCTTGACCTTGGCTTGTTTGTGACTCTGATTTCGCCTGACTCGTTTGTATGGAATCGGTATGAAATACTGCCGGCAGGCGGTTCAATTCCTGGCAGCGCCTGGCCGACAGATGAGCAGAGCCCGGCAGCGGAAGCCCAAAAGCGTTGGAAATCCTGATCGTCGCTAAGGTAAGTATATACTAACCTAAACTAATCCCCTAACCCTAACCCTCCTTAGGGGTGCCTAACCCTAACCTCCCCCACAATTGCCTAACTCTAATCTCCCCTCTAGGTGCCTAACCCTAACCCCCCCTTCCACGCTGCCTAAACATAAGTCCCCTGGGGGGTGTCTAACCCTAAGTCCCTCCCAGGGGTGCCTAACCCTAACCATTCCTCCCCCTACCTAACCCTAACCCTCCTGGGGGATGCCTAACCCTAAGTCCCCCCCGGGTGCCCTAAACCTGACCATCCCCCCCCGCGGCTGTCCGCTCGCGGCGCCCGGCATCCTTTGATCGGGATGCCGGGCGCCGGTCTCCTAGCATCGGGGAAATGTCAGGCGTCTACATCTAGACACCCGGCATTTCACCCTCGCCAGGATATGACAGTCGGGAAGCAAGCTGCCGGTATCAAGGCAGCCAGTTTCCCAATTGTATACCCTTTGTACTGCTACTGATATCTGGTTCTGACCTCGGCTATTCCCTGTGACCAGTCTACGTCTGCTCCCTGGTACCGTTTCATCTGTTTGGTATTGACCCGGCCTGTCGACTACATTATTCTTGTGCACTGCATTCAGCACTCACCAACACCTGTATAGGGGAACCTAACCTGAGGGCCGTGACCTGTGTGTCAGACGCAGCCAAGTCCAAACCTTCTTGCGAGGGTCCCTGGTGAATACCGCCGGCACATTATGTCTCAGGCATAGGTCCAGTCAATTCCCCAAATACGGATTGCATCCATAATGCGTCCGAGAGTTTGTGACAAAGTTGCCATAGTGGTTTGGTTTGGCCTCTATACAGAAGTGTACCGGTGGAAATTCAGGTCTGTGTCCTGTGATCCTGATGGAAGGCCACAGTCCTGGCCCAGAAACTAGCTGATCTCGTAGTTAAATGGCTGCAGCTGGAGCTACATAATGCTGTCTGGTAGAGATGGTCACTCTCGAATAGTTTGTTGCACTTCTCCCTGCCAAAGTTGCTTACTGGGTCCAGCTGCATCGAGTTGAGAATTTGGGTTCCGCTGTCCGGCTAGTGGAAAATGCCTTGCTGGCACAGGATGGTATGGAGATCCTTTCTTCTTTAATTATGTCTCCCTGTCTGTCTCCAGAGAGGGCATTGTCTCGGGATAAGGTGCCCCCATGTATGGATTCGGATAGGCACCAGTACCCCTCACAGACGATGGCTCTGGGGAAATTGAGGCCAACAGCTTTGCCCTTCTCATCACGTAAAGAGAGGTCATTCTATGGGGAAGGTGATGACTGCACGTTTTCCAGAAGATGGAGGTCCAGAGCTGAGGACTTCCCCAATAAATCCAGCTCCAGTATGTTCCTCATGTGGCAAAAGTGGACATCAAGAATGGGCATGTCCACAGATGGATTGCTCTTTTTCAGGTGTCTTTACAGCTGTAAATACTTGCCCTTTTCCATCTAGAATACAGGTACTTGTGCAAGTGAGTAATAGACTGGTCGTGGGCTTGGTGGATTCTGGACCTGCTACTACCCTGATAGAAAGGGATTTGTTGCCCCCACAGCTGTTGTTGTCCCACAAACTAGTCCACATCTGTTGTGTGCATGGAGCTGTTGGGCCTTCCCTCTTGCCATTGTCCCTTTGATAATCAGGGGAAAGACTGCCAAACTGCATGTGAGTGTGTGACTTGGTTAAAAACCCCTGTGCTAATATTTATTTATTAACAGTTTCTTATATAGCGCAACATATTCCATTACGCTTTACAATTGGAAACATAAATAGAACAAAACTGGGTAATAACACACAGATATATAGGTAGGAAGGCCCTACTCATAAGCTTACAATCTATAGGGAAATAGGCATTGATACACAAGGATAGGTGCTATATATTGCAATTTTGGTCCAGCCAGAATGGAAAGTTTCTTGGTGGGCTGCATGATCCAGTCACACAGGAATGTTGGCCAAATATCAGGAGAATGTGAAAGAAAGACAATATGTGAGGTTATGTGTGGACTGTGAAAGGGGATGCAATTAGATAAGGAGATGCAGATCTTGTGCTGAGTGGAGAGGTCTGGTTGGGAGTTATTTTGAAATGAGTGAAGAGATGTATGTTGGGGTGGTTTGGTTAATAGCCTTATGTGTAAGTAAAAGTATTTTGTATTGGATACGGTAGAAAACCGGCAGCCAATGGAGGGACTGACAGAGTGGTGCAGCAGACGATGAATGTTTGGCAAGGAAGATAAGCCTCACAGCTGCATTCATAATGGATTATAATGGCGATAGCCTGTTTTTGGGAAGGCCAGTAAGGAACTATTGCAATAGTCAATGCGGGAAATAATGAGTGCATGGATTAGATTTTTATCAGTGTCTTGTGTGAGAAATGGTCGAATTTTGGATATGTTTTTTAGATGTATGTAACATGATTTTGAGACAGATTGAATGCGGGAAACAATGGACAGTTCAGAGTCAAGTATGACACCTAGGCAGCGAGCTTGTGGGGCAGGGTAGATTATCGAGTTATCAACAGAGATTAAGAGATCAGGTTGGTAACGGTTATTGGCTGGTGGAAATATAATTAATTCTGTTTTAGAAATATTAAGTTTCAGGTGGTGAGATGACATCCAAGATGAAATGGCAGAAGGACATTCAGTGACACGGACCAATACAGATGGTGATAAATCTGAGGAGGATAGGTAGATTTGAGTATCATCCACATACAGATGGTACTGAAATCCAAAAGAGTGGATTAGTTTGCCAAGAGAGGTGGTATAGATTGAGAATAGCAGAGGACCTAAGACAGAGCCTTGCGGTACTATAACTGATAGAGGTAGCAAAGAGGAGGCAGAATCAGAAAAACAAACAGTAAAAGAGCGATCAGATAAGTAGGAAGAGAACCAAAAAAGAGTTTTGTCCTTAAGACCTAGGGATTGTAGTGTTTGTTTGAGAAGAGAGTGGCTAACAGTGTCAAAAGCAGCAGAGAGATCTAGAGATCTAATAGGTCATGACTGTCCTTACTTCCGGGCTCTTGTTTTGCCAGAGG
This sequence comes from Taudactylus pleione, assembly GCA_031769625.1. Classification (NCBI taxonomy): domain Eukaryota; kingdom Metazoa; phylum Chordata; class Amphibia; order Anura; family Myobatrachidae; genus Taudactylus; species Taudactylus pleione. The sequence continues at coordinate 3,704,894 of JAUIMM010000005.1, forward strand.
AACAGGTGCCTGCAGCAACCTTTGGAGAGACATTTTCCTTCTCCTCTGATTTGTTTCTGTCTCAGGTAAAGGCTCCTAAATCTAAGAAACAAAGGAGAAGGGATCACAGAGACTGGCTTGCTCATGATGTTTTGTTGAGACAAAAGGACTTTTCCCATAAAGCTACTGTTCGCCATGTGCCTGTAAATGCTGATGTTCCTGTTCATATCAATGTATCTGATAATTCTGTTGAACCTGTCATTACTAATGTGCCTATGCATGCTGATGTCCATGCAGAGCCGTAACTAGGGTAGTGCAACCTGTGCCATGGCACAGGGCACTGCAAGGCAGGGGACACTGTTTGGGCCTGCCAATTTTCCTGTTTATTATTATTATTATCACTTGTAGCTTCCTCTTCTTTTATGCCCAGCATCTCCTGGCTGCCTCTATCTCTTCCCTGGCCCTTCCCCATGAAGCCATGGCCCTTTTTCAGGTGCACTATCTGATGTCCCTATTTCAAAAATGGGGGGCGCCAATGCTCTCTCTGGAACATGGCACCAAAAAGTCTAGTTACGACTCTGTGTCCATAATAATGCTGATTTGTCTAGCAGCTCGCCTAATCCTCGTGGCGTGGGGAATAATACTGAGGTTCAATTAAGTAGTATTAATGAAGAGGTCTTAACTCTTCCCCTTGCATCTCAGCCTGATTTAAGAAAGACCCAACGGGAAGATCCTGCTTTAAAAAGAGCCTTTGAACAGACTCTTTCAGTGGATGGTGTCCTGTTGTCACATGTGGGCAGTGGGTGTCTGAAGCCCCTTTGTGAGTAAGGTACAGGCACTAGCCGATGCCCCAGCCCCAACTACCAAGAAAGAGTTAAGGTCCTTCTTGGGTTTAGCAGGCTATTACAGGATGTTTTTGCCTCAATTTTCTACTTTAAAGGCTCCCTTAACAGATCGTTTGAAAAATTCTGCTCCAAATAAACTTGAGTGTTCTAGGGACTGTCAGTCTGTGTTCACCAAAATGAAAAAAAATTTGTGTATGGTCCGGTTTTAAAGTCTCCAGATTTTACCAAGTCTTTTGTCGTATATTCAGATGCCTCAGATGTGGACTTGGGGGCAGTTTTGTGTCAGGAGTTTGATGGCATTGAACAGCCTATTCTATATCTTAGTAGAAAGTTGTTGCCATGAGAGACTAGGTATTCTGTAATAGAAAAAGAATGCCTCGCTATAAAATGGGCTCTTGAGTGTTTGAGATATTATCTTTGTGGGGCCAGGTTTACTGTGGTTACTGATCATGCACTGTTAAAATGGTTACAGTCTATGAAAAATTCTAATACAAGACTGACAAGGTGGTGCCTGGCTCTCCTGCCTTTTTCTTTTGAATTCCGACACAGACCGGGACGTCTACATATGAATGCAGATTTTTTTGTCCCGAACTAGGCTGGAGAGTTGGGTTTCTGCTGCAATTTAGGTTCACCCTTTAATGCGGGAGGCATGTGACAGAGTGGGTCTCTCTCACATTCTGAGGAAAGGGTTAACCTCCCTGTAGCCAGGGAGTAACCAGACCCTTACCTCAATTAAGACCAGCTAAGGTATAAAAACCTGGTAAGTTTAGGTAGTTGGTGGAAATGTGGAAATGTGAGGGAGAGGTTGCACCTTCAGCAGCTCTCTCTATGCTGGACAATCTGAACCATGTGTAACAGGACTGGATTAGGGGTCCATTCCCTGGGGTAGATGGACTCCCTCTTCACACACACAGCAGCCGGAAAAGCGCCAGTCTTTATTGTGCCAAGTAAAAGGAAAAACAAAACATAAAAGTAAATGCTAGCCCATCTGGGAGCTAACTAAACAAGAGGTTCCCTCTCTAAAGAAACAGTGGGGCCTACTGCCTTCACCATCAACACAAGCGCATGCACAGACCTTACAGGTAGTTTCACCAAGTGTCTCTGAGCCAGCCAGCGTTCTTGACACAGCTATATCAGCCAGTTCCAGGTGCAGAGCTTAATGAGCCTGCTAACAGGCCAAAAACCAAAACCTGGAGTGGGTTGTGGATGGACCCCACCCTCTCCTCACATCCACACCTCCAGGTCCCAAACTGGCTTTTCCAAAAGCCGAAACTCAAATCTGCTTTAGTGCAGACTTTCTCCTGGGGGCTTTTTAGAACACATAGGTCAAAAACCTAGGGCAAATGTATCTACCACTGACCACTTTACCAGTGATCCTATCACATATGACTGTGCTGGGAATACTCTGCTCATTTGAACTGCTGTCTCATTGACGCTGAATTATTGTTCCTGGACTATGTTTGCCTTATGTAAGAAGTCATTACACTGGCTCTGCCTTTTCAAGCCTAGAATAAAAAACTTGCTTGTTTGCATCATCTCAGTCTCCCATTGGTCGTCTGAACTTACCCGCTACAGTCATTTTTACAATCAACTTACAATATGTATGAGGAACCTTAAAGTATGCCTAACTGTTTTCATTTTAGTAAAGGAAAGGAGGGGAGAGTGAGAAAATAAGGCAGGGAGGAACTTGAAAGGATAGGGTTTGATTGGCATTTCCCAAATAGAATCGTGGGGAAATGGGGCTGAAATCCAGGTGGACTTGTATTAAATGCCTTTTGGCACCAAAAGATTGCAGTTCAACTGTGCAATAATTGAGCCTGGTGTAGGAAAATAACATTAAAATGTGACAACCAAAACAGCCATACCTTGACAAATTACTTTGAAGAGTAGTGGAGAACACTTGTCATAAGCTCCACCTGTCAGATTCTATTAAGGAATAATTGCAGAAAAACAGATGGTTGCTTCCAGTCTGCCACAAGCTGGCAAGTTGCAGCTAATATGATGTTGAACCAGATAATTTTGATTTCACGAGACTAAACGAACATCTGTCAGGAGTAAAATTAACCTGGGAGAGAGAGGTGTAATGCAGTGCTTTTTAAGTTGTTAATTTCCTGCCAATCTGCAGCTTAGAAAATTGATGTGGAGATGAGATCCTCATATGGTGCAGTCTTTCCTAATTCTTCTAGAGATATTGGGAGAAATTTTAATTATTCTGCTTGTTGTTACATAATATCAGCTGTACAGTATAATAAATTGTAAGTCTCCTCTTTTCTTCTAAAGCATGGCGCTTGATGTTGTAATTTGCCTAATTTCCTCCCAGTTCTTACTATCCAATTACTAACCAAGCTCTGCATCCCACGACAGCTCCTAAGGGTTCTTTGGAGTTGGTACTTCAGGTTTCAGTTCAGTACATAACATGGACACAAGGTCCATTGCTGAGGTTTATTTGAGTCTGAGAGACTACTGTAGTTATGGGTCTGCAGCTAAGTGTCACGGGTTGTTACCCCTGACACTGGGTCACTTACTGCTCCTGTGGCCAGCCGCCTTCCTCCCTGAACTCTGATCATGCGTCCATTGTCATCCCAGTGAGATGCAGGCTTCATTGTTTTCGGGCTGCTAGGCCGCAGCTCACATCCAACCGGGAAGCAGTCCGTAAACCGACTGACAAAATCCCAACCGCCGGCTTCCCGACTGTCTAATCCTGGAAAGGTTCTAATGACAGGCGTCGAAATTCCGACGCCTGTCATTAGACCTACGCCGGGAGCATGGCACCCGGCTTGCCTGTTTGAAGGTAAGCCGGGCACGGACAGCCGTGGGGGGGAGGGTTAGGTTAGGGGCTCCCGGGGGAAAATTCAGGTTAGCAACCTCCCGGGAGGTTAGGGTTAGGCTAGGGGATTGGGGGTTAGGGATAGGCACCCCCGGGGGGAGGTTAGGGTTAGGCACCCCCCCGGGAGACTTAGGTTTAGGCTTGCGGGAAGGGGTTTAATTTTAGGCACTTGGGGGGGAGGTTAGGGTTAGGCACCCCTAAAGGAGGGTTAGGGGGTAAAAAAAGGTTAGTTAATACTTACCTTTTCTAGCTGTAGGATTTTCAACACTGCCGGGCTTCTAATTATAATGGCTGCATTCTGGATTTAAGAGTAGTGGGCAGGATATGTTTCCACATGCAGTTGTACCAATCTTTAGTATACAAAGACAGGTTCTGGCATAAACTAGTAAGCAGGCTGTAGTGGCATAATGAGGGGGTGCATGTGGGGTACCTTGCCCTCGGTGCCATCTAACAGGCCTGGCAGAGTCCAGTGCTGGGATCAAGTGTTGATACCACTTCCAGAAGACCTAAAGTCCAGTGAGATGTGCCCTCAGTGGGACACATCTCACTGGACTGTTCTCAGCAGTGGGTGTCATTTGGCGCCAGACATCGCTGGGTGGAAGAGTCAACTTGGCAGGGCAGGCAAAGGCTGAAGATATCACGAGAAGATCTTCAGTGGTTGCCAAAGAGGCCAGAAGATGCTGTGCTCAAGGGTGAAGCTCCAGTGGCGCTGCTGGACAGGCCAGTGGCAGAAGAATGTGGCTGACAACTGGATAGCGCTGCAGTGGTGGAAAGTAAAAGAGCTAACAAAGCTCCCCACTGCAGCCTCTACTACTGGCAGGTAGGCCCTCTATGAGGTCTTCCAATCATTAATCCCTCCCTAGACCCCCAGGTTGTTGGGCACTAGTCCCATGGGGGTAATCAGGCATTTGGCCTGTGTCACTGCTAAGCAGACATTAGGCCTTTGCTCCTGAGGCTGTATGTGATCCTGGCCAATAAGCCCAGGTCACATAAATGGGGGGGAGCACCATTTTTTCCAGCATGTACTGGGTGCCAAACCTGCTAGTTATGTCCCTGGCAGGCTGCCACTATCATATGGAAAAGTGGGAGCACATGCGTTTGACGCAGAATCAGCCTTAATCACTCCAGATATTTTAATCAGACTTTTACTAGAAGAGTAGATGGGTAAAGCTAGCCTGGAACAACCGGGACCATCTGAAAGGAACAAGCCGAAAAGTTTTCTGAAGGTTCATTTTGTATCTCATGTGGAGACCATGTGATTCAAATTGATTGAGTAGGTGAAGGAGCAATGAGCAATAAGGAAGAATTGCATACACATGCAAAGTTATTTTGTGGTTTTTTTTTACCCCTACTTTAATTAACAGGAAATTTGGATCAGATTGTAACTCATGTGGATATCTTGCACTTTAGGTGTTTGGACAACAGTACAACCTTGCCATGCCTTGTGTCTTACTATATATTTGGAAATGTATGCAACTGAGATCTCTTCATTACTATAATCATGTAGGATGTAAATCACTTTTGCTAGCCTATGTGCATTGTGCCGGGGAAATCTGTTGTTTTCTTCTTGTCTAGACTAACCCCTCTCTTTCACACACCTGTGGTGGACTTATAAATTGATTTGAGCAACTTCCATTCTGTGTATCACTTTCCTTATTTGATTACAGATAATGAACTCCTTTAATTGATGCTGTTGCTATGGGGACAGCAGTAGATGACCGAGATCAGATGAAGAATTTTGCAAACAAAACCACTGACCCAAGAACTATACAGTAATTTGAGTGGCCAGAATTAATAAGAAAAGGCTTTATTGTCTTCTAGCACCAAAATTGAAGACACTTTTGCACATTTCTGATATTACTGATATTACTGAGCACCTGTTGGCCAAGAATGGTACTGACATGGTTAACAAAATAATTTATATAGTGATGAAAATATGGATGCCTCACTGCTGTACCCTCATTTATCGACCATGTGAGAGTGCTAGAAAGTTTTTGAATGCCATGATTTGTCACCCAAACAATTTCAAACAATCTCAGAAGTTGTACAAAACATGATAAATTTATCCCTGTGACAAAAAAGCCTGCAGGAAAAATGCTGCATGCAGCTCCCCTGTGGCTATTCTGGATATTAGAAGTGTTTTCATGGTGTTTAAGTATACGAGTATACACATTTTATATAGTACTAGCATGGTTTTAAGCGTTTTTGAAAAGGTTTTCAGGCTTTTTCTACATATTTCAAGTTTGCATTTTTATGCTGTTAATTAAAGCTTTCATAGCTCTTTTAAATAATATTAGTGTTTGTCCACATCAATGGATGGATGTCTGTTATTGCTCAGCAGAACACATTTTACAAGGACAGGAGTGGCAACTTTAACCACAAAATCCAATTCAAGGGGCAATCAATCTCACAGTCCAGGCTAAGTTCATTTTAGTCAAATAAATCTTATTTTGTAGATCCCAAATCCATTCCTACTAAACCTACAGTAACACTGAAAGGTTGCAAGTAACATGAGCAGCGACTATATGATATGTAGCATTTTCTCTTGGTGCACCATCTACTAGATTGACATTTATACAGCAACTTCATAGATCTTGAAATATATATATATATATATATATATATATATATATATATATCGGTATTTATATATGCATACATATATAACTGTTCGCATTCAGGGTGTGCAATATATATATGCCCACATTCTGGTGTATTCAGCTCCCTCCAAGGGAGGCTGGAGTGAAACCTGTGTGTTCTGCATTAGCAGTGGAGGTGTGGAATTCCAGGTTTTCACATTTACACAGAACCAGCTGGTATAATCAATGAAGCACAGGAAGGGTTTAAAACTCCTACACACCCGATGCTCCTTGTTCCTGATGCTGGACAAACTGACCAGGCAATAGGTTGGGGGTGGTGGTTAGCATTAGGGTACCAGGACCTGGAGGGTCCACAGACATTAGCACAAGGAGTGCTGAGACATTTACTTTATGTTTGTTTATTTTCTGTTATGTGCCCGTGGGTGTCCAGGCCTAACCACGTATGCTAAGTTGCAGTGTCTTCTACCATTAAAAAGACACTTCTTTACCAAGTACTTGCCTGTCTGGAGTCCTCATTTCTATACCCCATGTTACAATACATATAGCAATTTTTCACTTGAGGAGCTTGTTCAAATTCCAAAAAAAACATTTTTTGTCTCCATAGTTCATAAACAGTCCCTAAAAGTATATTTGTCCCCAAAAAAATATTTTTATATACATCTAGTAATTTTTGGCTTGAGGAGTGTCTAGTTTTTCCATTATTGCTGCTCTTCCTGATGTCATATTGAGATAATACATACCTCAGTTTCTTTCTAGATGACTAAGCTATACATTATTGAAAACGCAATCTGAATTCATCCCAAAGTTTTGGTGTGATGCCGGAACAAAAGACAGACAGTCAAGCAATAATTCACGAAAAAAAATGTTGTCTTCATAGTTTATACACAGTCCCAAGGAGTACATTTCTCCCCAAAAAATTCTATGTACAGACACAACCATTACAACTCATAAGTATAGACTACTCATTTCTGAAGTGTTTTTTCATATGCATTTATTGTATAGAAAGTGTATGTGAACTGCAGCTTTACAGAAAAAAAATTGAATGCCAGCAGTGTTATTTGAGATGTTTGGTTTTCCCATGGAGATTTTTTTGCTCAGTTAAAAACTGCACTGTAGCAGCTACAGTATATGAATATGCCCAAAGAGTTAGGGAACAAGACCGCACTCCCTATACAAAATAGAGTGCAGAAGTTACATGCAATTAAAAATTGCATATATTCATGACATAATGGTCAAAATCAGTTTTTGGGTGCGTGCAGTACAGTATGTCTTCTCACACTGAGATATTCTACAAACTATATAACTATGAATCGTGTTGGATCAAGGCAGTATGTTTGATAAAATAAAGATACTTTTTTGTATGTCTTACAGCTATCTATACATCTTGGAAATTAGGATTTAACATCTACATGGATTTAAACAAAAGTACATGTATCCGCCATGTGAGGGTGCTAGAAATCCAGTTTTGCATTCATTTATACACTGTGAATGATTGACAGATCTGTTTTTCATTTAGATATCTTTTTATTATTTTAATTATGAATGAAAATATTTCATTTTCCCTGGATTTGTCCCTTATAAAATTGCCAATCTGAATTCTAATTTTACAAAATTCAAGTATTATTAGTTTTTAATTGTTCTTAGCCCTTCTATCTTATATCAGATAATTCTATATACTAAGACAACTCTGCTATGTGTAATGCACTTATAGCAATAAGCTTGCTTCAGAAATAAGCAACAGGGAATTCAAATGTAAATTTTATATGTAGATTCATTGTAAATTACTATCGGTGATGTAGCAGATTAACTGCACGCAAACACAGGTCATGTATTTAATGATTGCTGATTACGCTAAATGTATTGATTCACTGAAAGCAACAATTAAATCAGTTAAATTATGGGTAGTGAAACATTATTTATACAAATATCTCAACTGTACTGCTGTGGTTACCGTGGCAATAAACAGGTTCTTTAATCGACATCTATTTTTCTGTTTTAAATCTTGTTTGTCTGTACATGTTATGTCTTTCATGACACCTTAGAGGTGTGATACATTTAAGGCCCCCATACACGGTGCAATTCAAAGTTGGTGAGAGGTGTTGTACGATTGCCCTTGAAATTCTTCCCTTGAAATTTTTCAGAAGATGTGGTCAAATGGTGTACGATTGATCTTTACGATCATAGGATAAGATGCATAGAAGTGTATCATATTGTACTGAAAAGATCGTAGATCTCTCTGCAAAACCATCTGATCTGTGAACCAACTAGAGGACGGCGGGGACGCGCATCGGGGTCGCAGAAGACACAAAAAACACCTATTTTCATAAGATTGGCCTGTACAATATGTTGAAACTGTCCATATCGGGTAAAAAATCTTGCCGTGTACGGGCACCATTACGTGTACCAGCCGTCAGGGGCTGGCTGGCAACTTTTAGCCTGGGAGGCAAATGCATGCAGGTGGCCCTGGCAGAGGAGTAGCGTGTAGCCAGGGTGCCCGGAGCACGTGCGTGCTTAGGTGCCCCCCCCCTCAAGTGTTGCAGGGAGGAGGCGGGTCCATATGGAATTAATGTAATGTAAAAATAAAGATATGGGGCAGCCCCCTGTAGTGGTGCCAATATGCAGTGCCCCCTGTGCCCCAGGAGAGGGCCCTCTTATACAGGCCACCAGTAGTGGTCCTCCTATGCAGTGCCCCTTATACAGTGCCCCCTGTAGTGATCCCCCCTATGCAGTGCCCCTTGTGCCCCCAGTAGTAAGCTTCTTATATAGTGTCCCCAGTAGTGGTCCCCCTGTGCAGTGCCCCTTGTGCCCCCAGTAGTAAGCCCCTTATATAGCGTCCCCAGTAGTGGCACCCCCTATGCAGTACCCCCAGTAGTGGTACCCCCTATGCAGTGCCCCCAGTAGTAGTCCCCCCCTTGTAGTGCCCCCAGTAGTAGTCCCCCTCTTGTAGTGCCCCCAGTAGTAGTCCCCCCTTTGTAATGCCCCCAGTAGTAGCCCCCCCTTGTTGTTCCCCCAGTAGTAATCCCCCTTGTAGAGCCCCCAGTAGTGCTCTCCCCCTTGTAGTGCCCACAGTAGTAATCCCCCCTTGTAATGCCCCCAGTAGTAGCCCCCCTTGTTGTTCCCCCAGTAGTAATCCCCCTTGTAGTGTCCCCAGTAGTGCTCTCCCCCTTGTAGTGCCCCCAGTAGTGTTCTCCCCCTTGTAGTGTCCCCAGTAGTAGTGTCACCCCCCCTGATAGTGCCCCCAGTAGTTGTCCCCCCTCTTCCACAGTACACACACACACGTAATAAATAATTAAAAAACCACTTACCTGAATCCCCACTCCCGCCGCAGCCATCCGCTCCTCCGTCTGTCCTCCCGGGCCGGGCCGCTCTGCATTATGGGAGAGCTCTCCCATTACCCACTGCAGGAACCGGAAGATGGAGCGGCTCCTGCAGTGGGCACAGCAGCAGTCAGTGAGAGTCTGACAGACTCTCATTGGCTGCCACTCAAAACAAACACACAGCTGCCGGATCCGGCGGCTGTGTGTTTGTAACTGTGTAGCGCTGACCGAACTCCATCCGGTCAGCGCTATACACGCAGTGCAGCTGTATCACACAGACACAGACTGCCCGCGGCCCGCATGGCGCTGTGGCCCAGGGGGCACATGGCACCCTGCCCCCCGGCCCATCCCGCCACTGCCAGCCGTATGTGACTCAGTTCCAAACTCAGTGTAATTTAGATTAAGGCAGTGGTGGATTTCCAACTAGGCATATGAGGCAAGTGGAGTGCTACTTGCTGGGGGGCAACACCGCCCACACGCTGCATCAGAGCCCTGCCCACTGATGCAGCCCCAGCCCATAAAGCAACAGTTTTCCTGCTTCCTGTAGAGAGAGAGGAAGGACGGAAGTTCTATCAATATATTTAAATAAAATATTAATTTTGCAGACATATAATGGAAGTAGAATACAGTGCAAATTAATATTCAACAGTCAATCATGCAATCAGACATTGTATAGTAATGAAATTATAGCTAAAGTAGCCAATATGGTATTCCGAACTCATATTACAATGATGGCTGTTCCCCTTTTAAAGATATTTGAGAATCTGGAATTCACAAGTCCCTTCAATAATAAATATAATAAAATTGGGGGAGCTGCCAATAATGTTGTTCCGAGGGGCTGTCTGACCCTTAAATCTGCCCCTGGGTTAAGGTGTGCAAACAGAAGCCCCACACATGTACTTTAGCTGTGAGAAATATAAGATATAAGTGAGGCAGGGAAAGTGATGCACAAACAGTAATTATGAGAATAATGGAGACCAACTCATCTTTCTGATATAAATTAATAATATAGTCCTATGTACAACCTCTACTTCTTCATGTAAGTCTTGTGTACCCAAGCTCCTATTATCTAACGTTCATATAGTTGTCTCTTTTCTCAAAGTTGACCCTCTCTCTCTGGAACCTCTCACACTCCTATTCAACTCATCTAAGCAGAAAAATATAAAGATGGTAGCAGGGGTAGTTTAAGAGAGAAGGGCCCATGTGCAGACTCCAGGCAGCCCCCTCCTCTCTGGCATTGCAGTAGACTCAGGCTTTGTGCAGAGTCTACTTTGAGTGCACAGTTCTCTGTGAACATGGCACATGTGCCATATGCCCGGTGACTTCTCTACTGTGCATGTGCAAATCTCGGAGAAAATGACCACTGCGCCATCTTCCCATTCATTTCTGCAGCTCTGCAGCAGCGGCTGATGTGGCACTCCAGAGAGGTAAGTATAATTATATGGGTTCAGGGTGTGCAGTGTGTACTACCCTGGACCCAGGGGTCCGTGTGCACCACACACCCTGCACCTATTATAGATATGCCAATGGCTGTTGTTTTATAGATACTGTATTTATATAACCAATTAGTCATTACAATTTTAATTTGCTTGTTTGTGTAGTATAGACTCTTTTTTGAGCATTGCTACTAAAATGATTTTCCAATGAACATTTGCAACCCAAAACATGATTTAGAGACCCCTGTTAAATAACTAATGTGACATTAACTTTATACTAATTATAAAGCAATATTCACCTGAAAATTACAGTGTTAATAGGTTAATGAAATGCTAAAAGCTAGCTTTAAAGTTAATAGTTGTTAGTGAAAATTACATGTTAATATTATGCTAATGAATTGTAATCATAAGCGAACCCTGTTTCCCATGCCATTAATGTGAATGTCAGAAAATATTCATATTATTGAACATCAAAGCTAACCTGTCAGTATAAAGTTTCAAAACCAATGCATTTAAAAACTAGGAAGATGCTGTTATTATTTCCTTTTATTTATAAACCACTGATATACTACTCGCCACTAGCCACCGAGGGGGTCATGACATAAACAAATGACATATGATGACCTGAAACAGAAGGTAAAGATGGCCCTGTCCAAATAAGATTACAATGGAAGAGACAAAAAGAAAAAAAGTATCACTTAACCATAGATTTTTTTTTTGTAATTCTTTATATTAGCTGCTCACAAAGAACAAGTGTAAAAGATAGAGGGCCTAATTCAGACCTGCTCGCGAGCGCTGAGCGCTCGCAAGTGGGTCGATGTTGGCCAAGTGCACATGCGCATGACGGAGGTGGCTCCGTCGTACGCATGCGCAAGACCCAAATAACGACGGCCAAGCCATTGTTATGGGTCTCGCACCAAAGGGGGTGTGCTGTGCTGTCGATGGTGAGTGACAGCACTCCTCCTTTGGTGGGCATGCCAGTGGCGTGGCTGCCCAGACGGAGGCGTTCCCATGGGAACGCCTACCGTCTGGGGCCAGCCCCACTGACATCACAAGTGATGTCAGTGGGAGTGCTTTTGGCTCCGATAGAGTCAAAAGCACTCCAGGGCTTGCGGCAACGAGACCCTACCACAAGGGTCTCGTCGTAAGCCCGATGGTCGCGATGGTCTTGACCATCGCGACCATCATTTTGGCCGCTCGCTATAGCTGTGGGTGGTCACCCACAGCTATGCTAGCGGCCAGGAGGCCGCTCTTAAATTCAGAGGGATGGCCCTGATTCAGAGTGAACGCTCTATCAGAGCGTCCGGCTCTGAATCAGGGCCAGAGTGTACAACAAAATAAACATGAATATGGTACCAGCTTATAAAGGATGATGTAATCCATTCAGTCAATGATTAGCAAAACATTCTCACAGAGTGGTAAAGGGATGAGGGTAAAATGTGGCTGGAAGATGAGATCCACAGATGGAGCTCGTCCAGATAAGTGGTAGAGGTGGTTCCAAGGTGTCCAAAGTATTATTTTTGCTTGGCGTGTTTCATTGTGGAATGAACCCACAACTTCTTCAGAAGCATTCTTCTGAAAAAGTTGTGCAGTCATTCCACAAAAAAATGTGTTAACAACAGTAATACTTTGGACACCTTGGGACAAAAACTTCGAGTCTACATTTGCCATCAGCCCTTTACCACTTTGCAAGATCCTCTTGCCAATCATTGGCTGAACGGACTACATCATCCTTTATAAGCTGGTATCAATCACCACTTCTGCTGGGTAATATCAGTATGGGATGTAGTTACGTGACTGGCGGCCACAAGGCCGCCGGTCACAAACCCAATACCGGAATGCTGGTTAGGGATTTATGACAGGATATCGACGCCTGTCTTAATCCCGATGCTGGAATGCAGAATGGTGCGGGCCCGAACGAGGTAAGAATGGGCACCCGTCCTCTTAGCCAAGGGGAGGGAAGGGTTAGGTTTAGGGCACCCCAGGGAGATTTAGGGTTAGACACCCCCCAGGAAAGGTTAGCATTAGGCTAGGGGAAGGGGAAGATAGGGTTAGGTACCCACCGGGAGGGTTAGGTTTACGGCGTGGAGAGGGGAGATAGGTTTAGGCTCTAAGGGGGGGGGTTAGGGTTAGGCACTAGGGGGGAGCTTTGCAATTCCGAACTTGCTATTATTTTAATGCAGCAGAAAGCTTCATGCCTCCTTAATGCATTAATCCATAAATCCATTCATCTGCGTGATCATTGGTCCAGCTGAGTGATCATAGGGTCATGTACAGTAGGCTGGCCATTGCAGATGTCCATAGAGACCAGGAAATCCTGGCCTCTTCCCTCCCCCTCAATGTTGGCAACACACCTCCGTTTTGGAGGCGGAGGCCGTTGCCGCCCTCTCTGCTTCTGCTGTGCATCTGAACACGCAGGACCTGTTCTGCACATGCGCAGAACAGTTCCTGCGCACGTGCTGATTCATGACTATCGGGATCTGCGTTCAGCATTGCACTTACATGCAATACTGAAACAACCCCTAATATTGGTAATACCTTCTAATATATGGTGCATTATCACTAGCACCCATTCTTTGCTTTTTTCTTGTTCACAACCTTTATATAAGAGATTGACACACTAAATCTGAACAGCTGTTTGACCTGATACTGCTGATCTGGTCCAGTTTTTCACTACTTAACCTCCTCCTCCTACATTTTCCACATGAACTGCTAAATCCACTGCCCCACCTCCAACTTATTTTTCTTACCCCTCCTTATACTGTAGATAGATAGTAAGCTCTCAAAGGTTGGAGGGGTCTATTTACTAAGCCTTGGATGGAAATAAAGTGAATGGAGATAAAGTCCCAACCAATCAGCTCCTGTCATTTTTTTAAACACAGCTTGTGACATAGCAGTTAGGAGCTGATTGGTTGGGAATTTATCTCCATTCACTTTATCTCCATCCAAAGCTTAGTAAATTAATACCTGGGTCACCTACTCCATCATCTCATTTCTATGCACTCTCTGTCCTCTTTGTAGGTCCTGTCATGCTTCTGCCCTTTCTATTTCCTACATTTTCCTTACCCCACACCTAAATTCCACTTTGTCAATTGAGTAACATGATATTACTTTGCCGACATCATGCTGCAGTATAAGTGTATGTGTTACATAATCCATCCTGTCTGCCACTGCTGTGTGGAAAGGTTTCATAGATGTCCTATATTCTTTTAAATTGTTGTGCATTTGTGCTGCAGTACAGTCGCTTAGTTTGGCCAGCCAGCCCGCTGCAGCATTCGACCAAAATTGGTGGAAAGTTGAAAACAATATTGTGAGGTGGTCAAAATTAACTGGAAATGACTGGAAATTAATGTTATTGAGGTTAATAATACTGTGGGAACAAAACAGGCCCAAATTATATGATTTTAGCTGTTTTTAGCATTCAAAAATGAAAATTGTAAAAAAATACAGATACAGAACCAAAACACGTCAATGCAGTATTGGCAAAACCAAAACCCGAAGACGATGTACTGATAAGGCCATAGAATAGGAATAGATGGTGATTCTCAAACTTATTCCTGTATCTGCATCGGTGCAAGATGGTCAGGAAAAAGCTGCTGATGCCACCCCTGCAGCACCACTGCCATCTGGAAGAGATGCTACAGCTGAGGGTATGGATAGCATAGCAGCATATCAGTGTACACAGGTACAGTTCATGCACACAAATGCAGCAAAACACACAAATGAACAGCAATAGAGGCACAAACTGCCATTATCTCTTACATGAAGCCCAAGCCTATGCATTTATTAGAATGCATAAAACACAATTAAATGATTTCCATAAGGCACAGGCACAATTAAATGCTACATGCACTATGCATGAGGCACATATAATTCCATCCGTGAGTTAAATAATAACAGGTGCTAAGATGTTACAAGTCTACCAGAAAACAGACTTTTAACTTCAGTGAGCAGCACCCCACCTCAAAGTTCTCCACTACAAAATCCACCCAGACATGGCCTCTGTAAATGTGGTGGTTCCACATGCTCAAATCCTGAGAACCCATCCCTAGTATCACTTCCTAAAAGAAAAAAGGTAATGTGCAATTATTACCTTAAATTAAGGTTTAGCATACTTACCAGTAAAATTTTGGTTCTCTGACCAAAATGTCTACATCACAAACAATATATTTTGTTAAGCTACACTAAATGTAATATATTGGTTATGTGCAATGTTTTTCACAATATGTTTAAACAGACAGAGTAAAGCCTGTTTTTACAAACATTTATGTTTTTCTTATTTTTCTAAACAACTGCTGGTAATGAAATACAACAAACACTATCCTATAGGATGTTAAAATATTTTAATATAATTTTTTCAGTAATAAATCACAAAGAAAAAGTACAGTATACTTACATGTGAAATAGTTTGTAAGTGTTTGCCTAACCTGCTATCCACGGTCTGCTCATAGAGTTGCTTGATGGTAACAAGACCCCAACCTGTTAACTGTCTATTGCATATTCTGATGGAGAAGGTTGATGTAATGACAGATTATGCTATAGACAGCAGCAGAGCACAAAATCAGACACTTTGCTTGAATTATATAACAAAAGGCCAAATAATTTATCAAAACACCTTAACCTAGCATTTAATAGTCCAAAAGTGATCTTTATCACTGATCAAGTGGACATATGTTCCATATTATACTTATACTAAGCAGAAGTCTGCAGAAGTAACATTGGAGTCAGAAGCCAGGAGCAACAGCTATAGCCAAAATCAACTGTTAAAAGAAAATAGACAAATGAGTGTAATCATATATTGTTTTTACCTTTAAATTGGACAAAAACAATAAAGGTTACTTACCCAGGTTACTTGCCCAGCAGCCATAGAAGGATGACTGTCTAAGGATTAAGATATCGTGACATTACCAGAATAGCCAAATACAACACTCATTATTTTTTGTATTGCATCACACACCACCTGCTCATTCATGGAATAGGTGTAGTGACTATTTATGTACATTTCAATCCTGTGTGTGCAGTATATAGGTCCCAGGATATTGGGCATGCATGTGAGACTATAGAAAGCTACCCTTAGGTAATGCTACTGTGACTCCTGGCTAGAAAAGCAGATGTAGGTACAGGAGAAGTTCTTCAGGGCTGCCTTGACCTGGATGAACTGGCATCTAAAGTTGTCTGTGATATACCCAGCACTGTAGAGATGACTGACTAGAAGAATCCTGTATGAGCTGGCATCTAAAGTTGGCTGTGATACACCCATTGCTGTAAAGATGACTGACTAGAAGGAGCTAGCAGAAAAAAAGAGAACACAGCAGTTTGCGCAGCCCTGATATGGCATTTGACCATATAGTGTCTGTCTCAAGCTGATCCTTGATGAAGCCATACAGGTATTTATGGTTGAGGTGGAACATCTGTATGGCCTAGCCATCACACACTGCATTGAGATTTAGCCACCCACAGAAACACAAAAACCTATGTAGACTGTGCAGTATTTCGATAAGCTTCTGCTGGTCCTATGTCTCTGCCTCCTGGCTCTTCTCAGTCAGGTGGTGGTGTGCTGCACATCTGAGGAATGGCCTGAGCATACAGTAATCTTGAAACGCCAGGCACAGTACATCACATACAGTGTGTCCTCATCCATCTATCCATAATATCCCTTGCAGCATGACATGCCTGGCATGAGTGAACTGCCAGGTCCCATGCAACTCTTCTAGCATCTGGCAACTTTTGTTTTGCTGAAAAAGCATCTTCGTTGCAATGCGACATGACAAGGATCTGCCAGGAGACTGTGCTGATTAATTTGATATGTGATACTTGATACTTGTATATCTATGCGCGACTGAGTCTGTATGCAAAGCGTAACAGAACTTGGCATGGAAAAAAGCAGTGGTCGCTGCATTGTAGGTGTAGCACTTCGTATACAGATTCGAAGACTCAGAAACACACAGGTATATAAATGATGCATATCAAATTAATCAGCTCAGTCTCCTGGTGTGTTCTAGCCACATTGTGACTTAGATGCATTTTTGTCAAAAATGCGCTAGCAGAGTCTCATGGGACCTGGCGCGCTGAGAGGGGCTGTTTGGCATGACTGAAGCAGAGATGTGGGGGACCTATGTGGTTCTGTCCCTTTTTATAGTTATCATGATGAAACTTTATACAATACAATGTGTTATTAGCACTCAAACATGCCTCTCAGTTGGTAGTCTATTATTTGGGCATTTTGACCTTTAGTTTTGGGTGGGTTTTGCAACTGAAACTTAGAAAATCTGCAGTTTCTATAGTATTCAATAGTTGGTCTAATGTTTTATTGTGTTCTAAAGTGTCATTTGGATGGTTTTCCACAGTTTGGTCTTTAGTATATAAGCAGATAGCAAAACTGATTGCAGATTCAGCAAATGTACTAGAAATGCTAGGCTTTGACTTTATCTGAACAGTAATTCATTTTAAACATGTACAAAGTCACAGATGAAGCACAATGGAACTTGGAGTGAGAAAAAAACACTGCTGTTGCATCACACTACTTTGAACCCAGATTCAGACAACGATATACAAATGTTGCACATCAAATTGATCTAGTAGTTTTGCCACTTCCAGTTGTTTTATTTATGCAAATGAGAGGCACATTTTACTGAGAAAGACACTCAGTGTGGCCTATTCGCCCCGGGTCCTGTTGCGCCAAGAGAGGCTATTTGCAAAGACTTGAGCAACAGTGTATGGGGACACATATATATCTCTCTTGAATGGTCTCTGAATTGTATGTCAGTCTCTGGGATGACTCCTGTACAGCATGTAGGTCTCTAAAATGCCTGCACTTTTTTGTGACTCGGAACATAAATATTTGTGGCAAGGTGCTATGAGTGTATTAGTCTAGGGTTGCCAGAACACTAAGAAATTCCTTGCTAGATTTTTTTGATCTATAAGTGCAATATTACCAAAATCTTAATCTAATAACACGTCGGATAGTGAAAAGTTGATCAATGCATCCAGTGAGGCACACAAAATGGCTATGCCCAAACTGGAAAAGGGCCCAATTCTCCAGCTATCTTGCTTTTAAATTGATAATAATTTTGAGTGAGCAAGTAATATTTATTCAATGTATTACTATTTATTGTAAGTTATTCTGTTATTTTTGATTGTTTTACTGACAACTACAAAAAGTTATGTTTTAACATATAATTCTCCCAAAGAGTGCACCAACAAGGAGTTTAGCTTTCCGACCCACAACCATTGGGTCTCTCCCCTTTATAAGTATGCTTTTACTCTACACCACAGTGCACCACCATCTGTGAATAAATGACTTGGCAGTGCCATATATTCTGATTTATGTTTCTAAATCTTGGGCAAAATGCAATAGGTTCCGAGTTTTGTTTGTGAAACAAACTTGGACATTCTTGCACATTTAAGGTCCGAGTATGTCCCACAACCCGGCATATGTAATAGCCTGCAAAGTTATGAGTTTGAGGCTATTACATTGTGCGAGTGTACTTGTATAAAACTTAGACCTTGTAATGCGACTTGGTGCAAATAAAGGTTGGCAAAACTGTGTCTGATCCAGTGCTTATAGGAAATGGCACTGACCAAGTCTGTCAGTGTTCTCCTTATAAATTACTTTATAGTGGTGGACCAACCTATAATAACAACAAGCTATAGTAGAACAGTGTTATTATATGATTAAATAAGAGGTCACTATTAAACAATATGAGTTGACATTGTTAAGTTTTCCAGGACAAATCCTATTTTATACCTCCTTGCCAAACATCTCATGAAGAAAAGTGACAGATATACAGTGTAGTGTTTGTTTGTTTTTTTAAACAAATTGTAATGTCCAATACCCTGGACATTTTAATCTAGTTCCAGGATTGCAGGAAAACCATCTAATTAGCAAGCAGGTTATATTCACAAATTTTGTAGGCTTCCTCTTAGTGGCACTCATATGCTGCCCTTTCTTCTACGGAGGTGAGGGAGGAATTTGTTACTACAGAGAGGAATTGGAAAATGTTTTATTTCAAAGGTGGAGCAGACCAAGCGGTCATTTCAATTAGCCATGAGCCAGTTCACCTTACAACTAAGTGCATGTATTTGCAGCACTTATGGTTGCAGAAATCCGCTGTTTTGGGGTGAGATCAGATTGTAATGCGGGTGAGTTGATGTGCTGTTGCTGGCGAATCCATGCCATTGTAATGTTACATCATGGTGGTCGCAGATAATTGAATCCACCCATGATCGTTTTATAGTCTGGGGAGCATGACTCACCAAATCCATTATATGGAATGGCCATGCTCCTCCTGGTGGCACACTGCACACTCCCCATTAAGATCTTTATAACACTAATGAAATATATGGCATATCTGGCATAACTGCAAATATGTTCCTCATAAACTGTTGTAAATTCCACGTAACTTATATTTTGTGTAAGTTAAGCTTTAATGTGGTCTCTTCAACTGAATGCTAATCCCCAATGTGGCCGTTTGACCAAAACAGCTTGTGTACCTCTGCCCTAGATGATCAATCAGATCCAGTTGAATTAGAAACTAGTCTTCTATCTAGAAAATCCTGTCTGTCACAATTAAGATCTGTGTAGCCAAATTACAGATATGGTCTTTGAGCAATTATGCTGAATAGCTGGTCCATAAACAAGCCCCAAGTGTATGGTAAGCTTTAGGTCTAAAACCGGTAAATTCTAGATTTCATTTTATTAATTAACATATCTTGAAAAAAATTGAGAAACCTATAACTAATCTCCTATAACTTGTGGATGCAGGTTTCTTTTATCACTTATTTTGTTTGTTATAAGAGCTTGAGAATGAACTACAGACCTTAGTGGACAAACTGCAGAGTTTTCCAACTTCATCTGTGTTTAGCCTGTGATGTGGATTATCATCTGTGTGTACTTGTCTTTGTTTTATGTTAATTACTGTAGGCACCACTACTCTGTCTTCCGATTTGATGACCACAGCTGACAAGATAAAACATACATAACTGAGTCACTTAAAACATTTTGCCAATAGCTACTGTTTTTCTGAAGGTATTCAGTCCTGCATACTTCCAAAGTCCTCTTGGCATGGAGAACATGGCCTATGTTTGTTTATTCAATCTTCCCATGTACTTTATGTAAATGGACTTATCATCATTGTTCTGAAAAAAAATAGTTTCATCTATATTTACAGTACTGGATCATACAGCCCACCAAGAACCTCTGCAATATGGCTGGACCAATGTGCAATATGTAGCACTTATCCTTGTGTGTCAATGCCTATTTCCGAAAGATGGCAAGTTTGCGAGCAGGGCTCTGTTACCTCTATGTCTGTCTGTTATTACACAGTCATATTTTATAACTGTTTTGTTCCCAATTGCAAAGCTCAATTAAATATGCTGGTGCTACACAAGTAAATGTTATAAAAAAAATTCAAAATTGTTAAGAAAATAATAAATATCAAACAACTATGTATAATTGTATGTAAACATGTATGTAATTATAATACTATTATTTTCTTATTATACAAAATACACATATACATTTAAAAATTATATAATCTATAATAATATATAATTGTCCATATGTATCCCTTAAAAAAATTCTGAATGTCATCTTTTAAGGTATCATTTTATAAAAATAATAATATAAAAATAAATAAATGCTAAACATTGGCTTTGTCTTGTTGAGTCAACTCAAAGTAATGTACTTAGAAAGTGAAAGGAATAGTATCAATAACAGGTCTTATTGGTAGTAGACATTTTATTATCTTGGTCTGCATAGATAACTGAGTCCTTGACACAAATACTCTTAGTTAGTCCCAAGAGCAAAATAATCTCCGCTTCTGCCACTGAAAAATATCTTATGGAAGTGGCTGATATCCATAACAGCGAGTAACCTAAAATGAAAACTGTAAATTGTATTATGTTAAAGGCGTTACACAATGTCAATATGCTGTGGAATTGTTTAGTGCTTGAGAAGAAAGCAATAATGGGGTAATTCACCTTTAACAGAAAATAAAAAAAATCATTGCTTGACATCCAGAGACTCATTTCAGCACAGAAATAAAAATACATGCTACATTTATTCACAGCTAAAATGTTCTTGGATAAAAGACAAACACCCAAGGTGTTAGCGGAGTCTGATCGGCAAGGCACTGGCATATTGTATGCAAAAACTGTATTTGCAATGTAAAAAACATTTAAACTGTTTGCATACTTGTCTCTGCAGGATTGGAGGCGAACGTGAATTAACTGTTTTGTGGATTTCACCAGTAATTAATTATTTTGTCCTCACAATAGTCACTTAGCAATCCTATTAATTTTAAATGGCGTCTTTAGAAACCTAACATTTTTTTTTATAGTTCATTCAGTTCAGTCTCTTATAAAGTGCCTTAAGGCATTGGTGCCCTGATGTGATATGCCATGCAGACAATAAAATAGTTGGCAAGCCACAGAATGTAAATGAAAAGGGGCACACTAGACGTCTTCCAGTTATCATTAGTAACTAAAGGATTCTATTCCCTAGTAAACAAGGCCCCAAGTGCTATGCTCGGCGTCACTGCCTTATCCTTTACATAGACTTCTAAAATCTCTGAATGTCTGTATTCGGTCTTGCTAATGGCAATTAATCTTTTTTATAATTAAAATGAAAATTCCTGCCTCAGTACCTGTAATCCATTTTTGTGGGTATGTCATTAAATCCAATATGCACAGCATTAATGTTTTTTTTTCTTTTTTTTAAGTAATAGACTAAACATGTTTAAAATCAAAGAATGCTTTAATTTTGAATTCACAGAGTAAAAGAACAGTATGATTTTTTAATTTAGATAATAGGTCTGTTATATAATCAGCACCATTGTACCAAGAGTGTAGAGTGGCTTTTGCTAGTGGAGAATAGACAAATACCTGTGGCTGTAAAATGACTTAAGATAGCTGTTCAGTATCATTCAGGTAGGCAGATTGCTGTGCCTGAAATTAGCAATTTATACATAACAGCTTATACATTGATGTCTTAGATGTGGATTCCAGTATAACCCTTTAAATCAGCAAATAATTCTACTAGGGATTTCATTTTGTGATGCCACTTGATCTTGTTTAGGAGATTATTGAAAATTGCCAATGTAATGAAAGACGTAAATATCTCACTTTGGAGAATGTAGTCACATTAACAATATTTACCTTAACATTATAACAGCGCAATTCCTCTGCATGATGAGACAGTTAATTCACTGTTCGCTGTGAACATGCAGAGCTGGGAATAAGTAACCACATTAATACATGGCATGCATTCGAGAGATCTGCTGCGAAGAAGCAAATTATATTGTTGTCTGCTTTAGTTATTTTGTATGGTTGGAAGCTTATCAACTAATAGGAAATGTACAGACTATCTACTCAGACATATATAGGTACAGGATGTTCCATCAAAGGGGCCATTGACTTGGGTGAAAAAATTAGCCTGACCAATGACACAATGGTTTATGTTTTGAGCCAGTCAAACCTGCTACACTGAATTAGAAAAGGTGTTATCCTTCCTAGTAAGTTGGATGAAAGACTAGTAAACACTAATATACAGTATGCTATAATTTCCCTCCTCAATTACTCTTATACTCTGCTCAGTTTCTTTCCATTAGCGAATCTTGCTGCGACACTGCTTTTCCACACTAGCTGTGTTATTACTGCTGCTATGTCTTCCCTTCCTTCCCCTCATCCAATCCCACTCTGACCTACCAGTTAGTTCAACATTGGTAAAGTGTGTACACTCACATGAGATAAATCCCTTCGGCAGATTTTTTCAGCAGATGCAGATTGGAGATCTGTAGCTAAATTGGACAGGGGTATACACATAGATTGAATGTTGTATCTGCGACATAAGATTGTGTGAACAGTTTGGTCGGGAGTTGGATCCAAAGAGGATTGGAGAAGTGTGTACCCAGCTTTACTGTTTAAGGAGATACTCAATCTAAACCAATATTGTTTGCATTGTTACATCCAGAATACTGTATAGTCCACTCATTCTATTATTACATCTGGAAATATCTGAATCTTCCATCCTTGAATAATTCATTATTTTCATTCCTTTTGGTGAACTTTAGCAGGTATCAATATTCTGATATTACATATGCTGCAATTACAGCTCTGTTAATAGTTATCGCTATGTAATTTGTAAAAGGCATTTTTCAGTGTAGGGGGAAACACACAAAGCAATAACATAAAAATATGAACAATAAAACAATACAAAAAGGGCAGTAAGCAAAAGAAAATCAATGGGAAAACAAGATAAATAAAGGGACACGGAGGCATGGAGGAGTGGGGGAAGGGGCACAATAGGTACTAGGTAGGTGTAGAGTCAGACATGTATCCAAAACAAAAGAAATCGCAGAGGTAACAGAAGAGATATGGTAAGACTAAGCAGGAGGGAGTAACCATATATTAGGAGGGAAGTAGGGAAGTTAGGAGGCATCAGGAAAATTGGTTTGATAGCTGAAGGCCCTAAGTGATCTGGTGTAAGAGGTACCATTCAGTATGCTCAAAAATCTTTAGCCTGGTTTGGAGGAGGAAGAGTTTCAATGCATATGAATAGTAGAGGAGCAAACTGGGACCACCTCCTGAGAGCCCCCAGAGACTGGATAACAGAGTGGACGTTCCTGATGTTTGTGACCAAGCTATATATTCAAATGAAACCTGTTTAGTCACTATGAACTATGGATGGGACAATGACTCAATCAGCAAAAATCTTCATGAACCGTTTGTAATCAACATTTAGAAGGAGGAAATTGCCAGTAAGAAGCAAAGGGTTCCTGACAGGTGTCGAAAGTAATTTACTGTTGAACAAGCTGAAATGGAGGGGTAAAGAGCTAGAGGCCAGGATCTTGTTGTAAAAGTTTGTAAGTGGAGAGATATGTAAGATTGAAGCAGGAAATAAAACTCATTACTAAATCCATCAGGCCCAGGGGATATCAATTGCTTTAGACCCTTGATTACTCTGCTTACCTATTAGAAGTGATTGGCTGCAGGAAGGCTTCCAACTGTATATGCGTAATATGAGGAAGAGCAACCCTGATCGAAAACCTTCTTTTATTAGACTAATGAATGTCATTCTGGGAATAGAAGGATTCATAAAAAATCTGAAGGTTTGCACCATTGTGACGGACCACCCTCACTCATCCAGAAGGGCTGCATTGTTGGAAGTATCCCTTTCACCTTGTAGCAAATTGATCAGCAAGTGGCTGGATTTCTTGCCATACTGATAGTAGTTAAACCTTCTAGCTGCCAGAAACCTATTTTGGAGTTGGGAGACCACATGATAGTAAACTTTATTTCAATCAAAATTAAGGTGCTTGTGAGCAAGTATATGGGAGCATTTAGAAATTAGGAAGGGATATGTGAGGGACCACTGAGCAGAGTGGGAGGTCTACTCCAGCACCCTCTTATATTTGCTAATATAGTAAATTATTTCCCATCGCAGGACCATATTGGCATGGTCTCCAAATGATTCAGATTATTGTGAAGATAATTAACCCAAGTTGCCTCCAACATAGCTTTATTTTTCAGGAAAGATGCCAATTTTGAGTGGAACCACCAGTGAAAGTGAGAGCCAGAGGAATAGAAGCCTTGAAGGGAAATCCAGATAGGACTATGATCTGAGATGCCTAATGGCTCAATTTGGGCCTTGCAAACCTTGAAGGATAAGGTTTCCCATATAAGAATGTAATCTAGGAAAAACATTATGGGAGGCTGAAAAACAAGTATACTCCAGGTCAATGGAATGGCAAAAACGCTATATGTTCAGGAGTTCCAGACACATCTTTGGTCAATAGGTGAAGGTATGGACTGAACCCTTCCTATCCAGCACTGAGGAGGATACCATATTAAAATATCTTCCTAAAATTGTGGCAGTGTCAAGCTCATGAGTGCATCAAAAAAGCTTAATTTGAGGTATTGAGACCATAAACTTTGGAGTGGGTAAACCGTCCACCATCAATTATAACATAAACAATGACAAATCTACCAAGAGCATCAGAATATGAGTGATTCATTTCTTAGCAAAGATTGTGGCACAACAGAATGGCAACACCTCTGGCCTTGGAATTATAGAAAGGTGTCAGTACTCTGTGGTGAAGCATATTTAATTTTTCATGTCAGATGACTCTCTTGGAGGAATGTAACATTCCCAGCTCACCCAACCACCACCCTCAAAGGGAGGAACAGAATGTCATGAGGGAGAAAACAATCAGACACAAAAATGATGAAATGGAGGAGACATAAAAAATACACAAGGGACAAACTAGAAAACATAGGAGCTGATTTAGAGATGTACACAAACCCAATGGACGGCATACATCTCCGATGGCTTTTGATCTGTGCGCAGGATCTTACACAAGTGCAGATCTTGTACTGCGAGTGCCTCATAAGCCGCAGCATGATTGACATGTTATGGCCATTTAGACGCAGAGAGGGGGCAGCAATGGAGACCATTTCCCAAAATGGATGCAAATAGCATCCATCTCTGCATCATGCACATATTGTGGGTAAGCAAAGTACAGTACCTACATTAAACAAGATAAAAGAGATGGTTCAGGAGATATGCCCACTGTAACCACAACAAATGGGTGCACACAAAAGAGCACTATACACACTGATAAGAGGCTTGACTAATAAAAGCTATAGCAAGAAATGCAAACCATTAAGTAAAACAATAAAAACAATTGAAAAAACAGGAAAGAGTTAAACAGAATAACAAGGAAAACTGTAAATCATTCTACTTAATGCCTGCAAATAAAACACAATGAGAGTGATTGAATTGTTTGAGAGAATTAGCTCCCATCTGAAGTGGACTGGTCTAATTCAATTGTTTGCATGGGCCTTTTAAGAAGCTTCTCCCTTTCTAAGTTTCGGGCGTGCTGCAGTTAAGGCGCAGCCGGCACTTGTGTCCAGCCCCAAAGCCCTACTTTACAGGGATTTCTGCTCGCACCTGAGAAGGGTGCAAGCAGATATCCACTATCAGTGCACTCGGGGCTGGTGGCAGGGGCAGAACTATGGGAGACAATGGAGGCGCCTGCAAATCCAATCAATTGTGTACAAAGACGTAGCATTGGTCACAGATCAGCCGATTATCGAAGTTCTGAGTAACCCTATGCTTACTCAGAATGGCTGCTGGAACTGAGATGCCGGAGTATTTGCAACTATGTAGAGGATTGCAGTCAAAGTCTGCAACATGCCCCCAAAAATGGTTGCGACATGCCTGCATTTTTGTCTCCAGTCTGCTGTTACCTCCCACAAACTCTCTCTGATTGTCAATCACACTGCGGCCAAATCCTCGCTGTGACCACAGTCTGTGCAAAAATGTGATGCATGCGCAGTGCAACTCAAACGCAAATGCGTAAACATTGGCATTGAATCAGGCCCTATTGTATTTACATGTGTGTGAGCATTCGCATACTTACAGAGCTAATACACACTGTTGTCAATCTGAGCATTAGCTTTTATAACAGGATTTATAACAGAACCATCCACAAGCAGCAACAGATATGACACACATTTAGAATACTGATCCTTTGTAAACATGATCAATACTATTAGTGCTGGCTACCTGTTTGTTAGAATGGAATTTAAATTCCATTAGCCGTATTTGCTATAAATCATGTGAAATAATGAAGAAGAAAAAGAAAAACTATTTGTGAAATATAGGGAACAGAGGGCCTGATTCACTACCGATTGCAACTGCGATTACGCACGCAATTGGCCGATTGTTGCTTTCTGTGCATGCATAATTAGCCACTGCAATGCCATACACAGCTTGGGCATTCACTACGTGCAATGAGGTTAGCAATTCCTGAGTAAGGTCAGAGTTTGTGCAAGTGTGCGTTAGGCTACGATGGTACTCGATGTTACCGATGATTTCACAGTAAGTATTATGGATGTGTGTAAGGTAAAGGGGGCGTTCTTATGTTGGGCTGCGACGGCATTGCAATTGCAATCACGCTCCTTACTAAATCAGGCCCAGAGCATACTTGCCAACTCTCCATGACTGTCAGAGAGTCTCCCTGAAATAGTAGCAATCTCCCTGTGACTCCCTGAAGAGTCTAGCAATTTCCCTGATTGTATCTTACCCCCATTATGAAACTGATATACCATTCAAAACAGAGAATATACATTGAATGGTAGCATTTCCCTGCATTGGCTATAAGGCACAATGATCCCTATAACTACGTGAATTTTCTGAAAAGTATCAGTATGTTTTCATCAACAATTAGATCTTACTAACGGCTTTAGGGCTCGTTTACATTTGGATGTAAGTAAATTTATGGCACGCCTCTCAGATGTACCAGTACACGTCCACTTTACCACCGCGCTCATAGGTGCTGCTTTTACAATCTCCCTGAAATGCTTTTTCAAAAGTAGGCAAGTATGGCCCAAAGTTCAAAATAATCAAATAGCCAAGCCCATTGGCATGATCAGAGAACAAGGTGAAAGAGTAACTAATAGCTGCTTTTTCCAGCCTCAAATCAGAATAAAAGGTTAATGCTGTGCTTTCACATTATTATAAGATCTTCAATATATATATATGAACTGTTAATCTCTATTTGAAGAAAAAAAATAGCACAGCTAAGGCAGCATTAGTGTAAAAAGGGTTTTATTCCCAAACAAAAAATAGGTGTTTTATCTATCATTGTTAAATCCAGCTTTAATGTTTTCAACTGCCCAGGAAACTATGATCTATGGTCACAGCATTTAATTTTTGTTGGATGCTCTAGAAATGATGAAACAAATTGTATATGACACAAGGTTCACACAGGGCATTTGTGGTTATTTATCAAAGTCGGCTGTAACATTGGTTCATTACTGGTGCTCAAAGAAATAGCACTGGGGTTGGTCGAAGAAAACAAAATCCTAATTCCTTTCTCTCTCTAGAAAATGTTGGGATCTATTTTTTCCCCAATAGTGATGAATGATCTCATATAAAAAGTATTAGGAGGAAAAATAGTAATATGTTTTAATATTTTACTCAACCCTATTTAAGTGACATATTAATACAGTTTCATATACAAATGGTATATATGCAGCACATCCACTGATTAGGGATACAATACAGTTATAGATACTAAAAATGGAACTAATATACAAGGCTTTACATGTTCCATTATCATCTGTTACATTATAGCAAGGATCCATTAAACCAAAGTTTCCCAAAACTCCGCCTTTACAGTACAGGTTTTAAGGATATCTATGCTTGGGTCAAGATGGTTAAATCAAATTAACTAAGGTACTAATTAAGTCACCTGAGCTCAAGCATGGACATACTTAAAACCTGGACTGAAACAGCAGAGATTGGGAACCTTTTCACTAAACTGAATAGTGTCTCATTAAGCAAGCCCAGGCATCCTGTCTATGCAAGGGTACGTGCACACGGCCAGTCAGCTCAAGTTTCCCTTCTGTGCCAGCTGCACTCTATTTAGCTGCCATTGAATGGACAGCATGCAGTTGAAACAGCACATTAAAGGGTGATCATTGATCCTTATGAGGCCATCCAGTGACAACAACACTGGTAGAGCATACTGTAGATGTAGCATTTCCAAAATTTCTTATGTAAATGTTCCATGGAGAACTCACCATGTGACTCAGGTGGCCAGGTAGACAACCAATATGATTCTCATAGCAATTAATAATTTATTTTGAATGTTTCATTTGATCTGTATTCTATTTATTACAATGATCCTTGAGTGGTGAGAGAATGACTTCCCATCTGCATATAACCTAAGAACCATCAGATGACACTCACATAATCTTCATCCATACCATTATGGCAGGCTCAGTTTTTATTGTATATTTAAATGTAAATGTTTATTTTTAGAAATATATTTAAAAAACTAGCTGTTGCCCGGGGCTTCGCCCACCATGAAATCGCTTCTGTTAACATTCTTTTATTTGAGGTGTTAGTTGTATTGCTTTGCATAGGGGCCCTGTCTTGGAAGTGGCCCACGTGACCAGCAGTGCTATATAGACTGGTGGCAGCAGCGCTTTCACCCACCACTCACACCAATGTCACTGTGTGCCCTGTGCATAGACTGCTATGTAGCCTATCCTATTCACTCACCACTCACACCAATGTCACTGTGTGCCCTGTGCACAGACTGCTATGAAGCCTATCCTATTCACCCACAACTCACACCAACATCACTGTGTGCCCTGTGCACAGACTGCTATGTAACATATCCTATTCACCCACCACTCACACCAACATCACTGTGTGCCCTGTGCACAGACTGCTATGTAGCCTATCCTATTCACCCACCACTCACACCAATGTCACTGTGTGCCCTGTGCACAGACTGCTATGTAGCCTATCCTATTCACCCACCACTCACACCTATGTCACTGTGTGCCCTGTGCACAGACTGCTATGTAACATATCCTATTCACCCACCACTCACACCAATGTCACTGTGTGCCCTGTGCACAGACTGCTATGTAACCTATCCTATTCACCCACAACTCACACCAACATCACTGTGTGCCCTGTGCACAGACTGTTATGAAGCCTATCCTATTCACCCACCACTCATACCAATGTCACTGTGTGCCCTGTGCACAGACTGCTATGTAGCCTATCCTATTCACCCACCACTCACACCAATGTCACTGTGGGCTCTGTGCACAGACTGCTATGAAGCCTATCCTATTCACCCACCACTCACACCAATGTCACTGTGTGCCCCGTGCACAGACTGCTATGAAGCCTATCCTTTTCACCCACCACTCACACCAACGTCACTGTGTGCCCTGTGCACAGACTGCTATGAAGCCTATCCTCCTCAAGTGACTGTTGGCCCAAAGCACCTCTACCCCCACCTCTAACCTGCCACACGCATGGTGCCACACCTATCTCTTGCATTAATAATGTCAATTAATTTAGTTTTTTCTATTGCTCAGCTTTATCTTGACATAACGAGATGAAACAAATTGCATGTTATTTCTAGGAGTTTCCACTATAAATGGTGCACTTTTCATGAAAATTGGTTCAGTAGTTTTCTGCCCACTTGGAACAGACAGACAGACACTACGTTCTTATTACAGTATATTAGAAATAGTATAGATAAGTGGTGAGCTGCTAAAATGTGATCCTTGTTTATTTGCTGTGTCTTTGTCCTTTATAGTCATACCATAATCATAGTCATACAAGAGTAGGGCCGTAATTAGGGTTGTGCAAACTGTGCCCCCGCAGAGAGCCCTGCTGTGTCGGCACCATCATTGCCCCACAGCAATTGCATCTGGCCAGCATGGTGCTTGGAATGGCACCCTGCACCTAGAATTGCTGCTCTAGTGCCAACAGGAGTATCCATTGGACTCTCCAGACATGCACATTGTACAGCACCCCCAGAATGCTCCAGACAGTGCTGTAATTCCTGGTACTGGTGAACCTGCCCCATTGGCATGACATTATGCTGTCATGCGCCATGGGGGCATGGCCGGCACAGAGCGCAATAAAGCCCTGTAAAGGCTCTGTAGAAGTGCACCTTTTGTTTGAAGGATGCCAAGTGAGAGGTATGGGCACATTGCTATGAAGCAGGTGCCATGGGTGAGCTCTATTATGTTATGTACTTGTTTGTTTATATTTTTGTTTTTTGGTTAAAGAACCAGTAAACCATTTGAACCCCATTTTACCATAAATAAAGTATACAACTGTCCCTCTTCCCCTTTATGCATGGTCCTGCTGGATAACAATGATTTTTCATGGAAAATTTTACCTGCTTAGATCTGCTGCATTACTTTATATGGAGAAACTGCTATTAATGAAGGATGGGAGAAATATATATCAATTCAAGGTACAATGATAAAGAAATGCAGTTTCCTGTTTATTTACTTAGAGTTACATAATACTTATGATGTATCTATATTTATGTAGGTCTGTTCACCTAGGTTCACTGTAGTTGGATTTGCATCTGTTTTCCATGTTTTATAACTAGATATTTTTATTTCCGGGAGCCATGAATAAACTCTCAGTTTAACCTCACATTACTGTCTGGCGCCTGCTGAAGTTTTCATTCTGCTCCAGGACAAGCATTGAGCTTGCACAATTAAGTTCTGACTTGTCTCCTTTCTTTTCTTTTGACAGCAGTCACATAATACAAAGGAAATATTTCTATTTTGATGGGCCTGGTGTCCTGGGCTTGAGTTTTTCAAAAATACAGTTTTGTTTTGGTTGCTGTGCTATATATACTACAGTTTTGGTATAATTACATTTATTTTTTTATATAGTTATTTTTCCCTTAATTTCTCAAAGTATTTTCTTCTTTTTCCAGAAAATTATATTAAAAAAAAAATTAAAATAAAACAATTATAAAAAATAATGTAAATATTAAAAGCAGAAATTTGCTAGCTAATGTAACCCGCTAGTGCAGGTAATAATAAGCCACCATGCATGCTTTTACTATTGGGAAGGTGTCCGCTCTGATGTAACAAAAAGCATCTGCAGGGACAGGGACAGTGATTTGTTGGGAGTAAAGTGACCGTATCAGCGGCATACTTGCCAACCTTTTTCTCCTATTCCCGGGAGAAGCGCGGGTAAGAGAAGCAGGTTGGTGGTGACGGGGGGCAGGGCCTGATGCCTTGCGTCATTAGGCCCCAACCCCCCTCATGGCAAATTGTCGTGATTGGCTCAAA
Source organism: Taudactylus pleione (assembly GCA_031769625.1). Lineage (NCBI taxonomy): Eukaryota > Metazoa > Chordata > Amphibia > Anura > Myobatrachidae > Taudactylus > Taudactylus pleione. The sequence goes on from JAUIMM010000005.1 coordinate 3,736,538, forward strand.
TTTAAATAGGGGGGGCAAATGACGCAAATCATGAAGAGTCACGTCATTAAGCCCCGCCACCTGCACGGAGACCCACGATTGCCGCGAAAATGATCTACAAGGCTAGGCACTTCTCCTGCATTCTGCCCACTCCCTAGTGAAGTGGGCAGAATGCGGGAGAAGTGCCTACCCTTCCGGGGCTGGGGGGGCTACCCGAAAAATCGGGAGCCTACCGCGAATTCCAGGAGGGTAGGCATGTATGGTCAGCGGTCTCTTCAGTCCTGTGCTGGTACTCCAGTGCATGCGTGGACTACTGACCATGCATGTGCCACGGCCATTGTCAGGGGAGAGTCCCTGTGTAACCCTACCAGCTAGCTATTTGATGTGTAGCTCATAGGCTACAGCGGACTACTGCCATCTGTAGATGGCAGTAGATGTGGGGGAAATCTATGGAATGCATTATATTCTGGAGGTTGGTAAATATGGCAGCATCGCATCCCCTTATGGGGCTTGCAGCTGCTGCTGGCGGGAATTGAGTAATTACAGCAGGTATCGAAGATACAATAATGCATGCACATACTAGGAGGGAGGAGAGGGGGGCACAATAATACATATACAGATTAGGAGGGAGGGGGGTTACAATGATGTTAATACAAACTACGAAGTTAGAGGGGCATTTTGATGATTATACAGTTTGGGAGAACACAATGTCTATACACACTAGGAAGGGCAGGGGTGTCTTTAGAGAGGATGGGGGCCATGTGCATCCCCATCACGGGCCTCCTCCTCTCACCCTGGAGGCTGGCAGCCAATTGACGCGACGGGCCGGCGACTGCAGAAACACTAGACTCTGGGCACTAAAGTGTCTTATCCATACCTAAATGTCCAGAGAAGTAGGAGGCATGTGCCCATTGAAGTCTTTCAGAGGTTAGCAGCAACAAAGGTTTTCCCGACAGGAGGCATAGAGGAGAGGTTGGTAGAAGCAAAAGTAGCCGGATCAATAATTGGATGAGACTGTTCCATGGATAGGTCAGAGTCGTTCTCCATGGAGCGGGAAATTGCATCAGCTTTGCCAAGATGGTAGGAGAGTTTAAAATTGAACCTGGAAAAGAACATTGCCCACCTGGCTTGCCAAGGGTTCAGGCAATTGGCAGATTTAAGATATAACAGATTCTTGTGGTCTGTATAGATGGTGATTGGATATTGAGCCACCTCTAAAAGATATCGCCATTCCTTAAGCAGCAATTTTATGGCGAGAAACTCTTGGTCACCGATAGAATAATTCCTCTCCGCTGGTTAGAACTTCCGGGAAAAGAATCCGCAGGGATGAAGCTTTTCGTCTTCAAATCGTTGGGAGAGAATTGCTCCAACACCTTCAGAGGAGGCATCCACTTCCAAGATGAATGGTCAAGTCATATCTGGTTGCTTTAAGACAGGAGCAGAGATGAACGCTTGTTTGAGGAGTTGAAAAGCGGAGGCAGCTTTGACAGACCATCTGGTGGGATCTGCACCTTTGCGGGTAAGGGCTGTGATAGGTGCTACCAATGTTGAAAAACCATTCACAAACTTGCAATAATAGTTGGTGAAGCCCAAGAATCGCTGTATGGATTTCAGGGAAGAAGGGAGAGACCAGTCAAGGATGGCTTGTAGTTTTGAGGGATCCATTTGAAGACCTATTCTGGAGATGATGTACCCCAAGAATGGTACACTGGAGACCTCAAATAGACATTTCTCCAGTTTACAGAAAAGTTGGTTGGAGCATAATCTCAGGAGGACTTCTTTCACCTGATCCCGATGACTCTTCAGGTCTTGGGAAAAAATCTAAATATCGTCCAAGTATACAACTACACACTTGTACAGGAGATCTCAAAAAATTTTGTTGACAAAGAATTGGAACACAGCTGGGGTATTACCGAGGCTGAAGGGCATTACGAGATACTCATAATGCCCATCCCTGGTGTTGAAGGCTGTTTTCCATTCATCTCCGGGGCAGATATGGGTCAAATTATAAGCTCCTCTCAAGTCAAGCTTGGTAAAACTGTGGCTTCTATGACTCTATCAAACAATTAGGTTATAAGCGGCAAGGGGTAGCGATTCTTGATGGTTATGTTGTTAAGACCACGATAATCTATACATGGGCATAAACCACCATCTTTCTTTTTTATGAAGAAAAACCTAGCCCCAGCTGGAGACATAGAAGAATGAATGAAGCCTTTGCTTAAATTTTCCTTGATGTACTCCGACATGGCTTGGGTCTTGGGTAAAGATAGTGGATAGATTCGTCCTCGAGGAGAATTCTTTCCAGGGATCAGGTCAATCGGACAATCCCAATCACGATGGGGAGGTAATAAATCCGCGTTCTGGATACTGAAGACGTCTTGGAATTCAAAGTAGGACTTGGGCAGGGCTGCCGTACCCTGTAGGGTAGAGGATTGAGCAGGTACCACTCATTTAAGGCAGTTCATGAAGCAAGCGGAACTCCAAGAGGTTATCTGCATAGAGGACCAGTCAATTTGTGGAGAATGTTTCTGTAGCCAAGGTAGGCCGAGAACTAGGGAATGAGAGGCTTTGGGAATCACTAGGAAGGAGAATTCTTCAGAGTGGAGCACCCCAATGGTGAGTTTTAGTAGCATAGTACGATGAGTGATGGTACCACTTGTAATATGACTATCATCAATGGCAGTTAACGTGATAACTGGAGGCAACACTTCCATGAGAATTTGATGTTTAAGAACAAAGTCTGAAGTTACAAAATTCACTGCAGCTCCAGAATCCAATAAGGCTAGAACAACTTTGGATTCCCTGAAGAACTCCAAGTGGACTTGAATGGCAGAAACAGACTTCCTAGGTGAGTCGATGGCCACTCCTAACTTAACCTCTCTGTCGTAAGTTCGGAGGCAACGTTTCCTGGATGGATGGAACAGGATTTAACTAGATGTCGGGCTGAACCACAGTACATGCAAAGATTCTCTTTCTGTCTTTTTTGCCATTCTTCGGCCGAAAAATGAAAGTGGTTGACTTGCATGGGTTCATCACTCATAGAGGGAGAGAGTACACAAGGAACTGGACGTGGTCTTCCATGGTCGAATCTGCCCCTTTCCAGGGCACACTTTCTATGTCGTAGATCCACCTTATTGCAGAGAGATATTAAGTCATCCAATGTGGGCGGAAGGTCACGGGAAGCAAGATCATCTTTGAGCCTCTCTGAAAGCCCACTCCAAAAGGCTGCAATGAGGGCGTCCTCATTCCAGTTGAGTTCTGAGGCCAAGGTTTGGAAATGTATGACATACTGTCCGACAGTTTTGCTGCCTTGCCGGAGCCGTAAAATATCTGTTGCGGCGGAGGTGTTTCTCCCAGGTTCATCGAAGATCCTGCAAAACGTGAAGATGAATATGGGGTAATTAGAAAGTAGCGGATCTGATTTTTCCCAGAGAGGCAAAGCCCAATCAAGTGCTTGCCCAGAGAGCAGAGAGATTATGTAGGCTACTCGGGTTCTGGCTGTTGAAAAATTGGCCGGCTGAAGTTCAAAGTGGATCTCGCACTGGTTTAGAAAACCTCTGCACAGCTTGGGATTGCCATCGAACTTGCTTGGAAGAGTGAGTTGGAGTCGAGCAGAAGGTGGAGCTAAGGGTGGAGCAGACACAGAGGAGGAAATTACAGCTTGAGTGTTAACTGGAGCAGGGTTTGACGAAAGAGCCTGAATGCTGTCCAATCGAGACAACATATCCTGAATGAACTGGAAGATTTGTATTTGGGAAGCTTTTTGTCTTTCCAGATGAGATAGAACATCCTGAGAGGACTCTATACTTGCCGAGTCCATCAGGTCAGTGCAAACTGTCACAGTTGAAGGGATTTGAGGCTGTGTTCCCGGACTGGATCTTGGACCTGTCTTGGTAGACTCAGATGCTCTTTGGAGGAGACTTGGCTTAATAAAGTTCCTGCGCATGAAGAATAATACTGGCAGAAAGAACTGAGGGCCTGATTCAGAGCCGCTCGTAAGAACCCGCTCGTTCGTTCCGAGCGATGTTTGCCCAACTACACATGCGTACGGATCGTAATACGCATGTGTGAACCAGTCTGTGCAGCCGAAAATCATTTGTTCGCTAAATAGCGAATGCCTGCTAATATGAGTGACAGAAGAGGGGGTATGTGGGTGGTAACAGGGGAAGGTGCTTGAAAACGGGGAGTGGAGATCCGAACGCAGGAGTGCTTAAAGGTCAAAACAGGCGTTTTATGGGTATGCATAATTAATACAGCAGCATCACTGACCACGTCACTGGGTTATTTTATAGCCAGAACTGCTCGCAAATTTGTGGTAGCAAAAACCAACCACAAGAATAGCGAGCAGTTCATACGCTGGTCAATGTACTCGATTAATCTAATAAATAGCGGACATGACGTAGGATGCGAGCGGCCAGGGGGCGTAGTTTCCAAAAAACGACCGCAAGTTTTGTTCGCTCATTCAGACATAGATCCGTGAACAGACCGCAAAGAGCGAACAGTTCATTTGAATAGCCACCCCTATTTTCTGGACGAGTGAGCGCTAATTGCGTCCGGCTCTGAATCAGGCCCTAAGAGTGGTGACTGAGGAATGACTGAATACAAGTAGATGACTCTGGTAGGAACTGGTAAGTCACTGGATTCCCAGTGAATGGTGGGCGACTGGATAGCCACCGGTTTGGACCAGGGGCGGTACTAGACTCCAAGGGTATATTGGAGGATGGCTGAATACACCGGTTTGGACCATGTGATAACTGGACTCCAAGGTATATTGGAGGATGGCTGGATAGCAATTGAAACAGCTACTGACTATCAGCAAATACACTTTGCGGAGCACAGTAAGGAAGCTCACTGACAAGGAAATGAGTCCTGTTGTACTGGCAACTTGCTAGTAGGAGAAGAGGTCCATTATACAGGCTGCTGAGTGCTGATTGGCCAGACGCAGAGGGAGAGCTGCTCCATTGGTGGAGACAGCATCACATGTCCTGGACCAAGATGGCTGCGCCCATCTACTCCGTGGGGATGCCTGGACAAGCCGCAGGAAGACAGCTGATGCCAGTGGGGTCTGTGGAGGAGAAGAATGCCGATGAAGCCGGCCGGAGGGTACGGAGCTGCTGCAGTACCATGTGGGTGCCAAGGTAGAGCACCCGCAGAGGAAAGTAATGGGGTCTGATTCTGGGGTCTCTGTGACGGTGTGTGACATGTATTTTACAGTGGAACTACAGGTGCCAGCATGCCTGCCCTTTGGCACTTGTGGAACTACAAGTATCTGCAGGTGGCCAGCACCCGTACCCCTGCTGTAAAATAAATTGTTAAAAAACCACAGGACACACACCGTATCTAGTAAAACTTTATTCCATACACCTAACTCACTCATACATACTTACCTGTACCAGCCGGTCGGTTCTCTTCTCCCATGTAGATTCCATGGATGTACTTTGAAAAAAGATCCCATACTCACCGCCATCCTGGCGCCGCTCTCCGTAGCATCCATGATCTTGGCAAAAAAATTAAACGACTTACGCGAACCGTGAGGAGCAGGTGTAAGTATATGTTGTCACATATACTTACACCACGCGAAATGAAAAATGACCGAAATCATCTGTTATTTCTCACGTGCCGCTAGCCAATAAGTGGCCACTTTACATGTAGTGGCTGCTCATTGGCTGGGACCCATGTGTACCCATCCAATGAGCTGCCACTACATGTAAAGCGGCCACTGATTGGCTAGCAGCCAGTGGGAAATAACAAATGATTTCAGTCATCTGTTATTTTGCGAGGTGTAAGTATATGTGACAACATATATTTACACATGAAGGTAACCCTTCTTTTACAGGTATAACAGACAAGCAGCCTTCACATATCTCACTGATATGTGCAGGCTGCTAGCTAAGGAGAGATTTGCATAGAGAAAGCACTGCAATCTCTGGTGAGTAATCTCATCTTCACTTGCAACTAGGGGGAGATATCTCTATCTGCTTCACAATCGGCCAGCTCACTTTCAGCTAAACTCACTTATTAGTAAATTTGCAAGATGAAAAACAGGAAAATCAATCGAGATAAAAAGAAAACTCGACCAAACTCAAATCTTTTTAAAATGTACCACTTAGCCTCATAATTAAATTCTAAATACTGACACATTGCCCAAACACAGAATATTAACACGCTTAGTATTATCCCTGGGGCCCTGTTGGCTTCCACGTAATCTTCCATATCAGAATTCCCATGGCGGCAGTCATGGACACAGCCATATTGTCTGTCTCACCTGACTGGACCATCCACCAATGATAGCCTGGTCACCTCTCAGCTGACTCTCTCCTCCAATGGACAGCTACCTAAGGGTATAAAGCAGGACTCCAAGAAACAGGAAGTTGCCTGAACAACTTCTTTTCTCCAGTAGCTGCTAGTTTCGGATCGCTGTTCCAGGCTCCACACTGTTGTACCCTCAATGCAATTCACCAGTCTGTGATATTGTCCAGTGATATTTAGCATCAGTCACTATCAATATTCTCCAGTGATATTTAACTTCAATCACTACTGATATTCACCAGTGATATTCAGCATCGGTCACTGACGATATTCTTTAGTGATATTTAACAGCAGTCACTACTGATATTCTCCAGTGATATTCAACATCAGTCACCACCAATACTCCTCAGTGATATTCAAGATCAGTAACAATCTGTGAAATTCTGTCTCCTGTGAGATTCTACATTGATCACTATCAATATTCTTCAGAGTTATTCTACATCGGTGATTACTGATATTCTCCATTGATAATCTGCAACCACTCAGTTGTCTTTTTTTTTCTCCCTGTCAGTTGCTAATTCCTGGGTCCCTGATCAGCGGGCCGCGACCTGCTCATTGGGTACAGCTAAACCCATATCCCAACTGGAGGGATCAATGGTGAAAACCATCACTAAGTTAGATTCCATGCCTCTGGTCAGATCTCATCAACAGCCAGAATTAGCCGATGAGGAAGTCGTTTGTACTTCCTCCTCATCTACTGCTGCCTCCCCACCTAGTCACCCTGACTCCCAGTCCTCTAACTGGAAAACCTCAAGGGCCAGGTCCTGACACAGCCACTTTGCATGTAACTCAGAATCAGCCCCAAATTGTGTTACTGCTGCTATTTACCATGCCAGGATTGCTTGGAAAGAATGGATGAATGGATGGATTGACTTTTATCACTGCCCCCATAGAAAACTCTTTGCCCAATTTAATAAATGGAAACAGTACTGCTGTTTGCTCTACATTGTTGGCTGACTGCAGTTCAGTGGCATAACAAATGGGGGTAGAGCAGGGCGTGTGCCCTGGATGCCGTAGGACTAGCGGCGCGGGAGTAGCCGCCAGCCATGGTACCGGCCCGGCCTAGTTAGCCAGTGTAGTGCCGACTGCAGTGAGTGCGGTCAGCAGTACACATTTACACAGAATCGGCACTAGGCTTCTCTGCGCCTTCACCGTCCTGTGCTGCACAGCCGGGCCCCTTCCCTCCCCCTGAGTGCTTACCCAATAGCGCCAGGCGGAGGGTGGGAGGCAGGCTCAGGCTGGTGCATTTTTACACACACATCGCCGCCAGCGTGGTGGCGATGTGTGTGTTAACCAGCAGCCAATGAGAGTCAGACAGACTCTCATTGGCTGCTGCACCCACTGCAAGAGCCAGGCTGGAGCTCACTCATGAGCTCCACCTTCTGGTTCTTGCAGTGGGTAATGGGAGAGATGTCATGACATCATGACATCTCTCCCATAATGCAGAACATGCCAGGTGCACCTATTTTCTTTGAAAAAATCTGCTTGTCAGAAGAAACTGGTCAGGATGTGTGCTTGGGAAATTCATTATTCTTACCTGCTGCTATCCATGACAGTGTACACGCTGGTGTGCTGTTACCCAGGAGCATAGTTATGTGCATGCTGTTGCACCGCTGAGGTTATGCCACATTCTGCTCAATAGAGATCCAGTATTTATGAGACTAGGGGGTCCTAGTCGCATCGGAGCTACATTTGGCAGGTCGGAAGCCAGCTCCGCTGGCCCCCTTTTTATTACACATCTCAATATCTGGAGACCAGCAAGAGTGTATGCTGGAGGTATCAGGGGATACAATCACACAGTAGCATCATCTGGCAGGCCGCTAGCCAGCTACGTTTGCCCCTTTAATACACCACAGTGGTTGGATACCAGCGGTGAGTGACCATATTGGAGCAAACGGCAGGTCGCAAGCCAGCACTATCAATCATTTTGCTTACATATTTATTAGCAAAGACTGCTATCTGGCTTTTTTCTTACATTTCTCTGGACTGAACTTAATCATTGAGCTAACTATGAACAGAGTTTTTATATATTTGCACACAGATTGTTATACATACTGGTTGATGTAATTCGTATGTACACTGTATGTTTACAAATAAGTTTTTGTACAGGATGCTTATGATTATAGGTTGATTAATAGAATATTTCATATATTTTTTAATAAGGTATTTTACTTATATGTATCTGTAGTTTACACCACTATAGCACTGCTTATATTTTCCTTGTCTTCTTAAAAATGTAATACACCCTAATAAAGGCAAATTAGTTCAGAGAAAATATTTTTATGCAACGGAAAATTAGTTATTTCCTACTTTTGGGATAAAACAGCAAGAGTCCGCTTGTGTTTTGCAAATGAGATTAGGGGACAATTATGTTTTAAAGCTCTGAATGTCTCCCTGTTCTGGAGCATATCTGTTATGAATCTCCCCTGTATTTGTATATTCTCACTCTTGGAGATTTATACAAATACTATAATATTGCCTATAACAACCACCCGTTGTTTCCATAGAGTACGACGCACTGATTGGTACTTAGGATGTCACCAGGTCTTAACCTTCGGACAGTAGGAGCTTAATCAAACAACGGGAGTTCACAAGGTAAATTTGCAGTAGTAGTACAAAGGTAATATTAAGCATGGAGCAGCCTGCAGCCATGGACACAAGCAAAATAGAATGCAACACTAATAACAGGTAGCGTGAATATCAGCAATACTAAGTAATAATATCGCAGGGTAATTACCACAGAGCAGAGTGCACTGTGGACAAAAATAGAATACAATTGCATATAAACACAACTACATAAAATAGTGGCAATCACAAACAACATATATATTGCAAGATGGTATAACAATAAACTCAGATTCACATGCATCTGGCAGTATGGAATTGCAGCAAACAGCAGTCACAGGAACAGGGATCAGATAGTTTCTTGTGGAAGTCGCGCTATCTCCGGCAAGGGAGGTATGGGTTGGCTGCCCTATAACAGAAGTCAGAGCCAATCCTGTGTGAGTAAACCAGACCAGCCTATGGTAATTACCGCTATGAGCAGCTATATGCTGCATGTTCACAGAGGCTTCCCATCTGGGAGCAATCAGTCTGGACCAAACCTCACTGTGGCATTCTTTGTCTGTTAACTCTCTCAGCTCTGGCCGGAACCTGCAGCAGATATGAGCTGTCACGACGGCTCATAACAATTTCCTGCCACACTGCCACACTACAACATTTATCTTCTGCTTTGCATAGTAAAAAATAAAACAAATTGTTGTCACAGGAGTTCACACTTTGGGAAATATTCAATTTACAGATTTGTTAAGAAAAAATATAAATGTAATTTTCGTAAAAGAAATTCATATCACATTATGAACTTTTTTTTCCCAATCCAAACACCTTAATAAATTACTTGTTTAACTGGAACAAGAAATAGATTTGTGAATTGTTTTGTAGAAAATCTATTAGCACAATATCACAAATATCTTTACAAACGGAACCACAAGAGACTCACTTATCTGTAATTTTGCATCTAAACTGACATGAAGTGGGATCTTTATTGTTCTTGTTGTGATGCAACTAGCGTGTAATATAGTACAGGTGTCTGACTTATATTAAGACCTGAGGAAAGATTAAATTACAAAATGCTGTATGTGAACGCCAAGGCTGTTTGTACACTGAAATGCTTCAGCATTCTAGTCTGTGATTTACAGTTGGGCACAAGTGAATTTGGACTGTGTAAATAGGCATATTGCAAGCACAGTGACACATCTTGTAACAATATTTTCATCTACATGTACCTGATAAGTTTACGCATGAATACAAACTAATTTCCTTCTTTGATACAACATTGGAACTGGCATTAGAAGCAAGAAATGCCACTATATAAATAAACACCATTATCTTATGTGACCTTCTTCATAGAAGATAATTAGTCCTATTTGGCATCAGTTCTGTACACAGCTTTACCCCTAATGTACCAAGGTGCTGAAGCAGCACGTAATGTAGCTAGTCTTAGTTGTCTAAGACCCCCCCCCAAAAAAATGTACAATTCATGATTCACTGGCAATTAGTCTGAATGCAGGAGATATCACAGCTTATCCCGTGCATTCATCTAAGTAATTTAGGATACTGCAGTCCCTATTTTTTGGAATTGGGCCCACAGTCTTCTCTAAATTATCAAGCTCCGCGCTAGATCCCCCAATACCAATTGCCAACTTTATATGGCGTTAGCCATTGTAACCTATGGTCTACACTACAGTTCAGCATGAGATTCTCCAGTGCCACATTACGTTTAGATGAAATGATGATTTATTCTCTATCCTGTAACTGATTTTTAAAAGTTGCACTTAAGCACTGTCACTTGTGGGCTGGTTGCTGGTTGACCCCCTATCAAGCAGTGTATGAATAATGTGTTTAAAAATAGAGCTTGTAGCCTATGTAGACCTTCAAGTGGTGTGTGTGCAACAAAAAAGATCTTCTAAGAGCTATGTGAGCAATGTATTTTATGCATGTTAAGAATCTTCTTTGTTCCTTTCACTAACCAATTAAGCTAGGTACACAATATACAATTCCCGTGATGATTAGCCAATAATTGGGATATTGGGACAATTTATTTGTAGTGTGTAGGGATGATTGCTTTAGCCAAATGCTAATAAAACGGCCCAAAAATTTGCAGTTTCCAATATCCGATCATTCAAACTTGTCAAAAGATGTTGGCCACAATATAATGTAGTGTGTGGGCATTCACGATAATCCGACCCTATTTCCTCAGATCTTTAATGTTTATCTCATCATCTTTGTGAGTAGACATATGGAATTATGGATCCATGCACCTGAAAATCAGCAGGTTTTTTATATTTTTTAAATTGTTTAGTGTGTACCACCAATATCGAGAGCTTCCAAATGCCGTTTGTCAGCTTGATCGCAAAATCACTATAGTGTGTAGCTAGCTTACTGCAAATCCATCTTCTGATTGTCCTGAGTTAAACCAAGTATCCTGAATCAATGTTCTGCCCACTAGCCAACAGCACTGATCCAAAGTGAATGAACAGGATGATAGAACACAAAAGGTAGGAGAAAAAAACAAATAGTAATGGTATCTAGTTCAGCATCAGCCATAATTTGTGTAAGTAGCTTATGTAAGTAGATGACTATGGACAATAATTGACTTTGTCTTGTATTTGAGTAATCCGGATAAGACTGGTAGACGTGAGCTCTGCTCTTTGTAAAATGGATCTCAATAAATATCCATAAAACTGTGCTGTCTTCCTAGGGTCATATGAAAACGCTCTAAAGTAAAGAATCTTACCATATAGGTCACAAACTATAAGAGTAGCCAATTAGGTTTGGCATATAGTGGATTAGACCTTGAGCCATCAACTCTGCAGTAACTAATACCTTCTGCTCACCTACCTATTGATAAGCTGGCCATACCTGAAACAATAAACAACTAAGGGGAAATGTACAAGAAATTCTATTTGCTGTCTATCTGAAATCACCACTAGCTTTATAAAAGACCATACACTTCCTCATTTACTGTGATAAACAATTGTACCCTACTATGAACATGAACAACTGCATGATTCCACAACAGCCAGAACTGCATCCACTAGGTCACAAAAGCCAATTATGGTACCAGGTGAGTGATGCAGTCAGTGCAGTAGAGCCATTAAAGAGATCAGTTCAAGTAAAAAATGGCAGAGGAGCCTAAGGCTGCTGCTGGCACAGGTTGTGGTTCCCCGCTCATTATTGAAAATGCAGCCTATAAGGAGGAGTTGTGCCAAATCCTAACTCACAAACTCATTAAGGAGATTGTGGCACAGGACTCCAATGGGCCTCCATCACAGCAACAATCTGGTGAGATGATATCTATTTAATCTACATTTTACAACATATTTTTAATACCAAATGATGCTAAAAGTGTGCATAAAAATGTGAATAAGACGTGACATGTGAGTATTGTAATGTGCCGTGTTTTCACATTGTTTAAACTTCACAATTACATGTTTTCACTGCACCACAAAAACATAAAAAATGATTCTGAAAATTAAATTTCTTTCATGGTTACATCTAGAAAACTTTGTTATAATCAAATGCAAACACAAGTAACACCAACTTCAATATTATGCGTCAGACATCAAGGGCTCTATTTATTAACATTATTTTTACTAAAATAAAGTGGAAAAACTGTGTTTTCACATTATTTTATTATCACTTAAAGTTACTAAAGGGCAATTGGAGTAGAATTCGTAAAATTCTACTCTAACCCCTAGTATCACTTATTTTTAGTAAGCAGATTGCATTTCCTATAATTGTTATGGGAAATGTGATCTGACCAAAACTACTACAAATAAATTGTGAAAAAATACCGGGGAAAGCCCTGTGATAATAACGCCACCTGGAGGTGGCGTTATCCAGGGTCTTTCCCAGTTACCGGACTCCTGCTCTGCTCTAAAGGGCAGAGCAGAGACTGGAGCCAGCCCCAGTGATCAGCTGTGTAGTCTAAACAGACGTCGGCAATTGTCACAGTATTTTTTGCAAGAATAACATGATAAGTGTACAGAGGGGATTCGCAGGGACAGAGCTGTATCGCAAACTCTGTCCCTGCAAGGGATTTTTAGTAAATCCTTGTGATATTGCCTGAATTCGCAATGCGACTTCAGTCGGTAATATCACACTACAATCTGCATTACAAATGTGGATTGTAGCAAATAGAGCCCCAAGACACTGCAGGTGAATCTACCATCATTTCTGCACCTTAAATAAATGCAAATTCACAAACACCTAGGGGTTTATTTACGAAGCATTGGGTTGTAACAGCCACAGCTTTTGATTGTGTTTATGCCTCATATTTAATATTGCAATGCTTTTACTAGCTGTGTTTTTCTAGTATATACATTGGCCTTTTAAATATCGAGCATAAACACGATTAGGAAGCTCCGGATTTTACAATCCGACACTTTATAAATAGGCCCACTAATAACATTGCACACCTTGCAGTCCTGGAAAGTCTTTGTATGTGCAGATTTTGGGAAACTACAAGCGCAGTATGCAGTAGCAGTTGATAGGTTGCAGTATTTGCTGGTACTTGTAGTTTCACAGCAGCTGCACAAATAAAGGTTGTCCAGGACTAATATATTGTGTACACTCTTCACATACTTACACATATTTCATATTCAAGGAATTCCAAGCCAAAGCATCAGAGAAAGGAGGCCGGGCAACATCATTACTTTACAGTTCGTGAATGAGGCCTCTGCTCCCCTGTTATAACTTCCAAGCACTCTATGATTGCAACCAGAGCAGGTAGCACACGTTCCACAGTTTGCAATCGGGAAACCGGCTGCCTTAATACTGGCAGCCGGCTTTCCGAGTGTCATATCCCGGCGAGGGTGAAATGCCGGGCATCTAGATGTAGACGCCTGACATTTTCCTGACGCCGGGAGACCGGCGCCCGGCATTCTGATTGAAAGGATGCCGGGCGCCTCGCGAGCGGACAGCCACGCGGGGGGGGGGAGTTAGGTTTAGGGCACCCGGGGGGTACTTAGGGTTAGGCAAGGGGGAGGGAGGGTTAGGGTTAGGCACCCCCAGGGGGACTTAGGGTTAGGCACTCCCCTGGGGGACTTAGGTTTAGGCAGCGGGGAAGGGGGGTTAGGGTTAGGCACTTAGAGGGGGGATTAGGGTTAGGCACTTGGGGGGGAGATTAGGGTTAGGCATCCCTAAGGAGGGTTAGAGTTAGGGGGTTAGGTTAGTTTATACTTACTTTAGGGACGATTGGGAGTTCCAGCGCTTTCGGGCTTCCGCTGCCGGGCTCTCCTCATCTGTCGGACAGGCGCTGCCGGGAATCGAACCGGCGGTATTTCATACCGATTCCCGTTCCACCACTAATTGCTTCTGCATTTGGTTTGGGCATCTATTCTCGATTTTCAGGGTGTCCAAACACAAATTATGGAAAAACAAACAGAAAACCTTACCCAACTGTCAAAAGAGGCATAAGGTGCTATACAAATAATAGTACCTCCCACAGTAGAATTGCCAGTATAATGGAACACATTGGGGTATATGAAATTGGTATTTTTTTCCCCACGGCACAAGAAACCGTCCAGGAGCAAGGTTTTTCTATTCAATTGGTTGCAAGATTTTAGCTGCGGCAATTACAGTAGGAATTAAGCGTGGCTTCTTTTCCTCAAAGCTTTGGAGCAGATGCAAGTTTTGGGGAAAAAAATCATTATTTTAAGGTAACTATGTCAGGACCTAGTTTGGAAGGCTGGAACCCCAATAAAAATTAAGCAATTGGAAGTTTTCGATCAGTATAATTGGGCCAATAATTAATCACATGTCATTGTTGGGGTGAAATTCTGCAAAGTGCAGAATAATGGGTTAAAAGATGTGGGACATGTATATGGGGGTGCTGTATGGGTGGGACATGTGTTTTTAACATTGGAGGTGGGAGTTACAGTTGTTTTTAAAGAATATTGGGACTCTGTGGATTACTCCTAACCCTCTATTCAGATACTGGATTTCTGTGGACAATTCCCCTAACCACCGCTTATCACCCCTCAGCGAGGACCTAGCTGATCACTATGTGGTAATCAAGCCTACGCCAAGACCTTACAGTCACTTCCTTATACGCCGACCGGGAGGATTCTTTGTGGTCACTGTGAGTATGTCCCGCTGCTGACAGCTTCTAGCGGGGACAAGTGATTCTTTCATCTTTGCACAACTATCCGCATTACCTCGGAGTTGGTTATTGGTGATTACTTTTTGGCTTAAGTCCACTTTGTGAGAAGGAACAGCTTCCATAAGAGAATTTTCAGCAAGTGCTCTAACATCATATCCATATTAATTATTTATATTGGATGCATTAGAGTCAATACTGAAGAGACTGCTCAATTGTAACGAGACTATATTATTTACAGGTGTATCAAGCTGAGATATGTAGTAAAGCTTACAAAGCAACCTTTCAATTTAAATAATTCTTGTGGAAACAGGATGGAATAAACTACTAAACGAATGCTATTCATTGGGGCAGGACTTTATTTATACATTGATTCCTGT
Organism: Taudactylus pleione; assembly: GCA_031769625.1. Classification (NCBI taxonomy): domain Eukaryota; kingdom Metazoa; phylum Chordata; class Amphibia; order Anura; family Myobatrachidae; genus Taudactylus; species Taudactylus pleione. The sequence continues at coordinate 3,751,868 of JAUIMM010000005.1, forward strand.
CTTCAAGTATTGTATTTAAGAGGAGGAGAGTTTTTTTCTTTTATTGGATGTATTTATGTGCACACATTTTAATGAGGGTTTAGATATCCTTTTTTAGTGTGGAATAAAATAAATTTTTTGATTTATACCTGTGTCCTGATTCATCTACTTAAACGCGCACTCTTAATGGAGTGGTTTTCGCTCCGTTAATTTTGTTCCTTGTGTTTTTAAAGAATTCAATTGGATTTGAATTACTCAAAAATCAACTTGTTGCTATTTTTATTTTTTATGTACCCCAAAAGGTAACTAGAGCATTTAATTCAACTGAAAAAAATAGCTTTCTATGATTTTTTCACTGCTATTTAAAACTTTGAAAATCTGCCATTTGAAACATTTTAAAAGCGCAAAATCTTTTTCTTTGGGACAGTAATAGATATTATATATATATATATATATATATATATATACTGTATATATACTGTATATCGTACTGTTATCAAATATTAATATTTTCGTTTAGGAGTTCAGGCTGCTTTCTTGACTTTTTAACAAATTTTTTACTGGTTTTTGCAGAAAAAAATTATCACGCCCAATTTTCTTCAATTGGATAGTGGGAGAACCAGGGGCATGCATAGTCACTGCAATCAAACGTTGGTCGCGATCAAAAATGTTACTGCCAATTGAATATGTTCCATTGACATAACTCTTATATACATACTAACTTACTAGCATGCAACTGGTTTGAAGAGTGAATGAGTTGAACTGTAAGTTCTTGGCAATATCAGCCCAAAATAAGAATGAACTTGTGACACAATTACCTGTGCCTTCATATTCCTGTGGCACCACTGGCGTCACAAGGTGGGGGTGCGGGGGATGCGGGCCGCACTGGGTGACACCATCCGAAGGGGGTGACACCAAAATAGCAGAGCTGCTCTGCTATTTTGGTGTCGCCCTGTCGGGATGGTGTCACCGCGACGCCAGGACATGGAGAGAGGCAGGGAGAGACTGTGGGCTGCACCAGCAGCTGCAGGAGCGCTGTGGAAGCCTTAGAATGGGAGGTGGTAACGCACCCAAGATCGCACGCATAAGGGGCGTGGCTTCTTTGGTGAGACCACGCCCCCTTACCATGAAGCCACACACCCTTTTGGGCGCGCATGCAGAAGAACTCAGAGCTCCCACACCAGGTGTCACCAAGGTAGGCCATCACAGCACCCAGTCTGTAGCTTAAAGTCCTCAAAGGCATAGTGAGCATACCAGGGACAGATGTGGCAATAGCAAGCTGAGAGGAAGTTGTCTCTGAAGTTGCATAAGCACACTCAGGTAGGGATTCTGGTTGCCTGGAAACCCCCCTCCCCAGCCCACACCATGACCACAATAGAAATAGTAATATAATACAATTTTACTAATTGTGCATGTTCTTCTCAGTATCAAAAATGAATAAATATCATGACCTGTGAATCTTTTAACATATGCACTGTTAGGGATGCACTGCTAGAGACCAATATGTACATATATGTCCAGGAAATACAGCACTAGTAAAATTAGCACCACCTGTGGATCTTTTAACATGTTAGCCAGTAATAAATTCACCTGTGCACAGGGGTGGATTGGGAATTTTAAAGTGGCCCTGGAAAAAAGTCTGAAAGTGACCCTATGTACGCGCACCTGAAAAAGTGGACATGGCCTCGTGGCAAGGGGTGTGGCCTCATATGAAATGCCATGCCTGAAATCCACTCCCCCATTTTTGTCATGCTGGGGGCATTCCCACCACTCCAGGAGCTGATGGATATGCCCCCAGATCCTCTCTCCAGTGAATAAGCACAGCGAGCATGTGAATGAGTATTTTCTTACCTATATGATTTCTCTGCATTGGGGAACCTCTGAAGAAATTGATCCTCCCTGGACAGGCAGTGTCTTCAGTCAGTATTCACTAATCATGCAGGAGATCACATGGTCTGGAAGCTGCCTGTTTGCGTAGCAATAAAGCCAATGTCATCTTCATGCAACAGAGGTTCAACCAGATAATACATAGTAACAGAAGTTTTGGGGCAGGACATACTGTGAGTTTCCCTTATGAAACAATTTCATATTGATAAAATATATTTGCTCATTTGGTACCATTTGCATCAGTAATATGGTTTCATTAGATTTGTTGTCTTATTGAAGCTTACTGTCACCCAGTCTTTTCTTCTATTATTACAAGTGGTCCTACCGTCCTCTCCTGCACCATTGCCTTGGTGTATCTCCAGCCCATCCCCCCCCCATTTGCCTCTCCAGCGCAACCCCCTGCTTCTTTCCAGCACCTTCCTGCTCTGTCTCCCCAGTTCCATCCTCCTGCATCTCCCCAGTGCCATCCTCCTGCCCTAGCACATAATAGCCCCCTCTACATATAGATTATCATCTCTCCTTAGCAATAAATAACCCCACTCCTCCCCAGATAGAAATCCATCTCCCCTATCAGCCAGTGCAGGCAGCCTGTCAGTCTTTAAAAAAAATGTCCTGCATGCAGTAAGTACTCACTGCGTGCGATGAGACTTGCAATTTCTGCAACGGGTCAGAGCTGCTGTAATTGTGCATGACGGGCCGATGTGCTTTCATGTTACCGATGTATACACAGGACTGCGAGGTATTACGGATGTGAGAAAGCAGTAGTGGGCGTCTTTATGCTGGCTGAGTGGTGGCAGACATTAGCATATTTTCGTAGCTGCATTATCTGTGATTACGCAGCTGCGATCGCAATTGCGATCCTTAATAAATCAGGCCCTTAAGGCTCCCATACATCAGAGATTGATTGCAGCAATCGTGCAATTTGCAATCGATTGTGTATAAAAATCTTTCCCTTTTTCAATCGATTGCAGTTGCAGAATTGCCACAATCGATTGAAAAAGGGAAAGATTTTTATACACAATCGATTGCAAATTGCACGATTGCTGCAATCAATTGCTGATGTATGGGGGCCTTAAGTCAGTCATACTAAACTTACCAACTCTGAACTCTTCCCTTCCGGGAGAGTTCCTAGAGGGGATATGCAGCTGATTACAGAGTGGATGATGCTGGGTGCTTCTCATCATTAGACCCAATCACTCGCAGCATACGTCTTTTTAACACTTTTTTACCAGGGGAAATCATGCATGGTTAGTGATTTGTGCTGCACTCATTCCTTCTTGAAGTATTTCTCATAGCCTGGTCTTCTAGGGGTAGTGTCTGGGATCACAAACACCAGGACAAGATTTGGGGAAGCCCCTGACTACCACGTATTAACCTCTACACTTAGGTAACCCTATCACACAGACACAGATTGGTTGCAGAAGCCACCCTGGCACTTTTATTTTCTATGGGAATTGTAGCCAAGAGTATTTGTTTTGTTTATTTATAAAAATAGATGCACAATTATTCTAGAACATAAAGTGACATAAGCTTCTTGGAAAAAAATAGGAACAAGTAAATGCTTCAGCACTTACTTAATGCAATATAATAGTGGGCAATGAACAACAAATCACACTCAGAATTATTTAACTAACTGCCAGTTTACTCTGATGCCTGACAATGATGTACATCAGTCTAATTACTGTAATGTAACCTATATGGGGAGCAATACTCGCTATGCATGTAGCAGAGTCCCAAATCACAAACAAGCTGAGCACTTGTAACCTCCAGTACTGGCTTCCTTTGCATACATTCGAAGCTTGCAATAGCTACAACTTATTTACTGGCTTTGGGGTTCTTATAGTTCCACAACCTCTGTAAACAAGCATGCAGCAATCCACTGAGAACAGTTCACACTTAGGGGCCTATTCATTATGTTAATTATAGAGATGAGCGGGTTCGGATCTCAGAGATCCGAACCCACCCGAACTTAGCGTTCCGAGCCGAGATCCAAGTCGGCTCGGGTTTTCCCGCCTGACTTTGATCTCAATGGGAGGCAAAACGTCATCATTCCGCTGTTGGATTCTCGTGGGTTTTGGATTGTATAAAAGGTCCCGTGATCGCCGCCATTTTCATTCTGGCTGTGGAGAGTGAAGAGAAGGAAAGGGCTGTGTTGTGCTGTTGCTATGCTGTTGCTTTGTGTTTAAGGGACTGGCTACTGTTGTCACTTGTCAGGGGCTGGCTGCTTAATTGTCCATACTGCATAGGGGCTGGCTGGCTGTTGTCCACTCCGTCCATACTAGGGCTGGCTGCTGTGCTGAGCTGTGCCTATTGTCCATAAGGGCTGTGTTACTCTATATACTAGGAGCTGTGCTGCAGACAGAAGAGGGGGCTCCAGTGGCTCCATAAGGGGTGCTGCTGTGTTGTTCAGGGGGTGCTCTGTCCATCAGGGGTGCTCTTCACCCACAGTGTGTGTGCGCACATTACCCACACTGCTCAGGGATGCTGCCTGTGTTGTTTATCAAGGGGCTGCTGCCTTGTTCAGGGGTGCTCTCCCCCCCGCAGTGTAAAAAAAATTAAAAAATTATGTGCGTGCATGTTAGCCACACTTATTAGCAACGTAGCTGTGCAGGGGTGCTTCCTGTGTCATTTATCAAGGGGCTGCTGCCTCCTTCAGGAGTGCTCTCCCCCCCAAGTGCCAAAAAAAATTAATACAATCAATCAATCAATGTGTTTTTTTTTCTGTGTGTGTGTGAGTATTAGCCCCACTTATCACCAGCAATGTAGCTGCACAGGGGTGCTGCCTGTATCGTTTATCAAGGGGCCACTGCCTCATTGAGGAGTGCTCTCCCCCCAAGTGCCCAAAAAAATGTAATCCAATCAATCAATCATTGTGTTTTTTTTTCTGTGTGTGTGCGCATTAGCCATGACATCAGAAATGCCTCAGCTGAGATTTGCATAAACATTTTCAAAAGACAAAAATAGAGGATATGGTTTAAAAAATGGAATAAAGCAGTTAAAACTGCGTTCTCTGATTATAGTGTCCCTACTTCCTACCCATGGCGCCTCTACCTGAATTTCAGTGAGTCAGAGGGGCAACTCCATGCAACCGTATTCCAGAGTGCAGCTCCTCCTCCTGTAGCCCAGGTCAGAAGATGTGTGGTGATATGGACTAAAATGGAGCTCACATCCACTAAAGTGGACAATGAATACCCAATCTAACAGGGTGCGCAGCTGTAATTTATCACAACATAGGATGGGATGACGATATAGGCTTGGGTGATGGTATAATCTGGGGTGATGCACTGTATACATCATCTTCTTCACACAATATTAATTTGTCAATACTGGAATCCACCATTACAGGTGCCTCTGTAATTTTTGTATGTAATTGATGGTAAAGGTCTTTCTCGTAGAATTTGTAGTTCATTTTTATAGACATCATCTTTTCCACATTTTTAGGAAGTTGTCTCAGACTGATCACTGATGAGGTTCCAGCTGTGCTTAAAACTTTTTCTGAGTACACACTGGAAGGTGGGCAGCTCAAGTAAAGCAAAGGCAGTTTGTGTAAGAGCCTACAAATTGCCTATTATTCCTGCCAGTAGTTCTTTACATCTCTTCAGATCTGTGTCCGTTGGGAAGACTAAACAATGTCTTCATCCCTTCTGGGATGAAAATCCACTCCCAGCAGCAGGCATGGTGCTCAAGAATTCTCAAGAATGACACAACGTAAGACTTTATCCTTATATCTGATATGTTGCATTTGCTGCTCTGTTCCGCTTGTCCACATATCTGCTCTGGTTAAGTGGACAGTGGGTACAATGGCAGTTTGAAGGCCACTAACTAACAAACTGGGCAGCACAGATGGTGTAATGGAAGGCATTACTGCCACACAGCACTGAGGTTGCGGGTTCAATTCCCACTATGGCCTTAACTGTGTGGAGTTTGTATATTCTACCTGTGCTTGCATGGGTTTCCTCTGGGTGCTCCAAATTATTTAACAGCCAATTATTTTGGAAAGCAGTAGCAGTCTTGCTGGTCCCCTTCTGGGAAGAAACTCCACTCCTAGCAGCAGAAGCAGATGCAGGATTCTCAACATATCTGTGCTGTTTAAGTGGCAGTTTGGAGCCAGGAACTAACTATGTCCCTGTACAGGTTGTGAAATGCTTTTTCATGTGGTAGTTTTGCAAAGGATTATTTAACAGTCAATTGTTTTGGAAAGCACAACTAAAAGTCTTCCTGGTCCCCTTCTGGGATGAAAAAAAATCAACTCCCAGCAGTTTGCATGGCGCTCAAGGATTCTTCTGGGGCAAGGACTGATGTGAATGTGTCAAATTTGTCTTGTAAATGCCACCCCTCCTCTTCTTGCTCATAAATTTACTTCAGAATCAAAACATGAAATGAAATGTACTACCAATCAACCCTTCCTGCCCCTGCCTTCAACTACATACATACTCCAACTCCCTCAGGCCTCACTTGAATAATAAAACATTTGTTTCCTGATGTGCCATGTTGGAAGTTGAACTGCCATGTGTTTGTGCCACCAACTGCTGCTGCTTAGCTTAGTCTGCCAGCTAGCTTGGTGCAAATTTTGGGCCTAAACTGGATGAAAACTATAGTGAGCTGTGAGGTGCTAAATTGACTGGAAACAAGTGGAAATAAATGTTACTGAGATTAATAATACTGTATGAACAAAAAACAGGTCCATTTTATGTGTTTTTAGCTGTTTTTATTATATTTAAGAAAAACTCCAGATCCAAAAGCAAACCCAAAAAATAAAACACGGGTAGATACAGATCCAAAACTAAAACACGGGGGTCGGCGCATATCTCTATTTAATTATCGTGACTCACTATTGGCATTGTGCTACTGGATGCTCTCCATTAACATCTCCTAGTGCTCCTGAAACACGCTCCCTTCACCTGATACACTGACAGTGCTGTCTGGTCAGGCTATGTGCTGACTGGTTATCAGCACAGCAGCATCTCTCCTCATGATCCCCGCCTCCTTGTCAGATGCAGCCATGTCAGATGTGGATCCCAGCCGCCACTCTGCCTCCTGCACAGCCGGACCTGCCCACTTTCCACTAACAGCATCACAGCATGCCTCCTCCATCAATGGGAAGCTTCCCTGTCAGCTGTCCATGTCCGGCACTCAGCTGCTGTTGCCGGGCACTTGACTGATGCTGACACCTATCCTGCCAAGCAGGTTGAGTACTGCTGCTCACTGGTCTCCACAGCTTCGGCTGCAGCTACCTCTCTGGATCTGCCCCCCTGCCCTCAGCAGCACATCGCCGCTCATCGACTGCATGGGACACAGGAGGGCAGGCACTGAAGGGAGGGTTCTGCAGACTAACTGTCAGCTGCTGCTGACAGCTCTAATATTCAGTACCTAATATACCTCTCTCAAACTGGACCCTCTTTCCCTGACAGGATCCAAATCACTCCCACCTTAATCACTCTGCCCCTTCTTCTACAGTGCCTGTGTATCCAATACAGTGAGACACATCCCCACCAAAGAAAGAAGTACCATATACACATTTATATAAATACATGAAGCATATATACTTTTTATCTCAGAATATGTACAGAAATTAATTACATATAACTGTATCGATAACCTTTTTTTATATGTATTCTTGTTAATACCTTATTCCTTTTAACTAGAGATGTGCAGGTTCGATTTTGCTCGGATTTACTCGGATATGTTCAGATCTCAAAAACGGCATTTTACTTTAATTAGTTTACCATATCCTTATAAGATACTCCAAATGTTGAAATAAGACACTAAAAAATGGGAAAATGCCCAATGACATCAGACATGGCCTCTGTAAATAACAAACAGACATAAAAGAAAGACTATCATTCAATTGCCGGGTAAAATTTGTATCCTAACTGACTTTCCTGCATTGTACTCTATGATCTAAAAATAGAATTCCATGTTTCATTTTCTTCCTTGATCTGCAGCGCTGTCAAAATTCAGTTCCCCTGATTCAAACCAAAGGCCTAATCTGTCTGAATCTCCCTCTTGCCTATCTTTACATTGTATTTACTGCACTAGCCAAATTTGTGTCAGCATATTTTAGCTATCTGGCAGTCATTCCTGTTTGTAAATCCCATAAAAGTATCTCACAAACTCCCTTTTCACGGACTTTGTTACTGACAAGGCTGAAAAAAACAGTAAATACTAAAACAACTATTTACTGCAGAGAAACTTTGTAGAGATCTTTTATTGCTTTCCTTAAGGCACGGCGGGAAAGGTAATTGACCATTTTTTTTACTGCTAGGACACTGAATAATTACACTTATTCAACTTTCCCTTGCCTGCAGCAGGGACTGGGTTAAACATGTTAATAACTTTAAATGTGCAGAATAAAAATGTGTATTTCACAAGAATGGATAAACTGAGATGGAAGCCCAATGTCCCCTGCATGGTAACTTCTTCATATACAAAGGTTTACAGTGCAAATTCTTTATGGTCTTTTACAATATTGTTAGGAACAAATAGATATTGTATTTACCTGCTGATTATACTTCAGTCATGGGCTTTGTTCACCAAACAACAGTCAACTGGAGAAAATACTGTTATGTCACCAACCATATAATGCAACATGCCAGTCTATTAGGCACTTGCTGGTGAACTCCAGCAAGATCAAAAACCATAGGCATAATCAGGAGGCTGACAGAACCTGGGTACAAGAGGATAATTCCTATAGCATCTTTAGGTCAGAATTTTCTGCTGTGTGAACTCCTGGTACTACTCTGGAACTAATTTCTCCCAGAATAGATCTGCCATGAAAATAGACAGAGAAAAAAGACTGGAAGCTCTTGAGCTAGCCAGCAGTGAATCTCTGTTATTGGGATCTACCTCCTGTCTTTTTGCTTTCTCCCAGATCCTTACTATACTGTGGGTCAGGCTGAACATAACTTTCTCATGGTCTTCAGAATATGGCAGTACCTTCCTCTACATGGTTCATCACTAAGAAGTCACTAGACCTGGCTTAAGGGGTTCTCAGAAGGTACTCAAGATTGCCCCTTTGATATATAGTGCTTCTTCTGGACCAAATACTTGGGAAATGCAGGGAATGCTGGTTGCAAGAAAGATTCAGTAAGCTAGAACTATTCCAGTAGGCTCAGGTAATGGGAGCAAAGACTTCTAGATAATCCATCAGCAATAATCTGCAAATAATATTATGGCTTTTGAATCTTTTGCAATTAGCCATTCCACTGCCACACATCAAGTCCTGTCACCCCTCCAATCTTCAGCCCCACCTCAAACCCTTATCCCTCATCCAATCTCCAGCCCCACCTCCAGCATGTCCCACCTGCTCCAGACCTGGCACCTGTTGCCTATGATGCAGGTCTGGATGGTGCGGCACTTATATAAATGTGTAGATTTCTCTTGTACTGTGTTATGTACTGTATGTTGTAAATCCTGTAGGGTGGGGGTATGCAACATGTGGCTCTCCAGTTGTTGTAGAACTAACATCCCAAGATGCCCTGCAACAGTTTTAGCATGCCCTAATACCAAAATTGTGTCAGAGCATATTGGGATGTATAGTTCTGCAGCAGCTAGAGGGCCATATATTGAATTCCCCTGCTGTAGGGGTAAGAGACTACTACTAAAATGAGTGCATGTTGTCCATGGGTAGGTAATTTTTGCACTAATTTCATAGTGTGAATAGTGTTAGCAATAACAGCAAAGCATGTCCTTAGTTTTCTTCAATGTGCAATACAACACCCCCACAAAATTATAAATTAATGAACCCTGTTTTTATATCATACTGTAGCAGATCATTAACTAAAACATATGTACAGTAGTCAGTGAAGTTTGATTTTACTTTGAAACATCTTGATACTAATAATTTTTTTAGCTGTGGAGGAGGAACTTCATCTATCTTCAGCAGCTTTGAGGGAGCTTAAGCCGCAATGTTTCAGGGGGCTAGTGCAAGCAGTCCACATCATCCACAGCTCCATGGCCAAAATCCTACAATATCTCAAGCTTCTGGAAAAGACCTTTTCATTTTAATTAATTTTTTTTGTATTATAAATTATTATATATTATATTAATGCTGTTATACACATAAAATAAAATAAAAATAAAGTTAGATAATCAATTTATAAAATAAGGTGGATAAACTAGTTTAAATACATTTCAGTTTATTTATTAATGTACTATGTTGATATTTTAGTGAAGTGAAGGGAATATAGACACATATGTAAACAGTATGTAGGGACAAACTGGGGAATGTAATATAAACCAAATATTTATACAATAAACAGGGTTTAAAAACATACACAAAAAAACTAAATTGTAGTGGTGTTAGTTATAATTAGGTCCATATTAGAGTTCACTACTTACCACCTACAAGATCTACTTTACTTTATACTGATGCTAAAACCTTCATAATGGTGTTTTATTTGGTCAAAGAGCTGTGACGTAGATAATAGTTTAATAATTAATTAATAAGTATATGTTGGCAGAAGCAAGATCCACAGATACACACACAGTAGTATCCCAAATATTGGGTACAAACCTAGCAAATGAGCTAGTCTCACTGGTGCATTTATGTTGAAGTCTGAACAGGATGTACCATAAGTTTGTCTTATATAAAGCTGGTGCATCTAGCTCACAGCTGCTTTGCATTTATTAGCTTAACTCTGAATACTGTACATGCATATATCTGCACAACCTGCTCTACGTATGTACAGTGGAGATGAATGCAATGTCATTATTTATGCAGATTGAGCAATTGTTTGCCATTGAGCATGCCTTATAAAACAAGTAATAAAACTCATGCGCAATGAAACCAGAAGTGTAGACAAAATAGTGATGGATTTTAGTTGGCAAGAAGGCTATATTTTGTGTAGCGCAATTGTTAGTACTCTATACACAATCATAGAATTAGATAAAGGATTAGAAGCAGTCTAATTTTTCCTCAATATGAGTGAGTATAGTGATAAAACTAAGTATTTTTTACTGGAAAGCATTACATTTATTTTATTAAATAATTATTTTTACTTTGATGGGACATTCTATCTGTAAGCTTAAGGCACTGCCATGGGCACCTGGTTCGCCCCCAGTTACAAAACTTTGTTCATGGCATACTGGGAAGATATGGATAGGTGGCAATCTGGTGGTGGGCTTGGTGTCATGGCAGGGCTTTATAGACAACATCCTTTTATACTAATTAACATTTGTGCATAGTACCACAGAGATTTCATTTCTGGACTTACTGATCTATGTGAGAAATGGTTCAATAAACACTAAGACATTTAGAAAAGCCATAGATTCGAATGGTTTTATTGGAAAAATGAGTCAACATCAAACTGGCTGGATGGGATCCCCTTTGGATAGTTCTTAAGAATTAAGAGGAACTGAACTGAGGGAGAAGTCTGTGAACAACAATTGGATGAAATGTCCAATCATTTTCAAGTAAAGGGATACTCAGAGGTATTCTAGAGAAGGCTAGAAATAGACTTATGACAATAGATCAGACTGATTTAATTAAACATAAGGAATGTAAGACCAAATCTGAAGATGGTTTCCAGTGGGCCTTCATTATGCAGTACAATGCATCCTATAGAGAAATTGAAAGAGGTTTTTTTTTAAAACTGGAATATATTTATATCCTATATTGAAGAAGTAATACCAGGAAAAACAGAAAAAACTTTTTATTTATAGAAGAGTGCCATCTCTTAAAGATAAACTTGTTAAGAGTAGCCTTGAGGGTGAGAAAAGATACAGTATAAGAACCAAAGGCTTCCACCGGTGTTTCTAATTTGCAAAACTGTTAAGTCAAGTGATCATAAAAATAACAGAATTCACTGTGAATAATACAAAATACCCTATCTTAGAATTTATCACATGCCACTCCAAGAATTTTATGTACATATATACATCTTGGAGTGTGCATGTGGTTTATTCTATGTGGGAAAGACAGGTAGGAGCCTCCAGATCAGGCTTGCTGAGCATATTTATAATATTCGTAAAGGACTAGAGACATGCACTGTCTCTATGCATTTTAAAAAATATCACAGTTCAAAGAAATGTTATCTCAAGAGCTTTGTGGGGATTCAACTAGTTTTGCTTAAATGGTGAACTAGATATTTAGAAAAGCATCTCTCACAACTAGAGATGAAATGGATTCACCAATTAAGGACCCTTGTGTCCAGAGGACTAAAAGGTGAATTTGAGCTTGAGTGCTTTTTAACTTAAATATGCTTACACTATATCTTGATAGTATTATGCTGTTTTGCACATCTGTTTTTATTCTTGCATGGTGCCTCACCCTCTCCTATTATTCTTATTTTCATATTGGATTTTATATTGTATCTCAATGTTTTTATGTATATTTTTTATATGTTTTATGATATGGATGCTATGTGGGACTATACATTGTGGACATTGACCAATTTACTATACTACCTCGATGAGGAAATGGACTACCGATGTGGAAGGAACCATTATTGAAGTTAATAGTATCCGGGGATGTTCTGGTTCGTCCCATTGTGGACCGTATGTGATGCACAGAGGATGACTTCCAGTCGTTGGAATGCAGGATCGTGTTACTACTAGAGAAGTGCACCGACCCTTGTGTTTTGGTTTGGATCTGTATCTCCCCTGGTTTTGGATCTGAATCTGGTTTTGGATTTTTTTTCCTTTGTGTTTTGTTTTTCGGTTTTGGTTTTGGATCTGGATTTTTTCTTTAAATATCATAAAAACAGCTAAAATCACATAAAATGGGCTGTTTTTGTTCTTACAGTATTATTAACCTCAATAACATTTATTTTCAGTAATTTCCAATCAATTTTGGCTACCTCACAATATTATTTTTTTCATCTAGTTAAGGCCAAAATGTTGCATCCAGCTAGCTGGCTGACTAAGCTAAGCGACACAGTGGGTGGCACTGACATGTGACAGTTCAGCTTCCAAGTTCCAACACGGATACAGTGTGTTCTCTGAGAACCAAACCCGCTCATCCCTAGTTCCTACAGTATAGAATGAGTGGATGACAACTTCCAGTGGTCATGGAACACATGGCCATCTTGCTTCTGGGTTCTGAGTGGACTGTTCGCATGTGCAGGGGTAAGTTTGATGGTGGTTAACGGCGATGTACATCAGCTGTATCCCTTATTAGGTGGGGTATTTATATAGCATTATGTGAGTCTTAGAACACGCTTCTGATGAAGCACTTTTAAATTAGCATTAAGCAGGGCTCTGTGAATCACATTTATCCTCAGTGACTGAGCGTGTGTGCAGTACTATGTTTCTGTGGTGAATTCAGGTATCCGGAGCTGGGTTCAAACTATCCGTTTTACCAACTGGGACTGAAAAGAAGCATTCTGCTAACACTGCTGCTTTCCCACTGTGGATACAATTTTAAATGCTTGATTTCCTCTATATATTGTAAGTGCAATCTACCATTAAACTGTGTTTTTGAAGATTGCCCTGCACTATCTTGTATGCTTTTTTTGTCTTCCCATGACTATGTTGCCCTAACTAGTATATATGGAAGGGAGGCCACTATCTACAGATATCATAAAAAATAATAAAGTAGTGTTTCTGTATGTGGACCAACATAAATGATTACATTTAGGGGCATATCCAATTATCCGCCGGACTTCTCCAGCGAGTAATGGAGGCTTGAAAGTCCTGCAGCGCGGGGTTAAGCTATTCAATAAAATAGCTTTTCCCTGCTCCGTTAAATCGGCTCTCGCGCGTGGGAGCACACTGTTTCCGCGAGAAACGTGGAAACACTGTGTTATTGCCTCTAGCGTGAGGCCGATTAAGGCAGCTTCACTCAGATTTTACCTCACACCTACATGAGGTGCGAGGTAAAGCCCGACAGCGGAGACTCATGTGTGGGGTCTCGGGGACACCCGCACGTGCATTCCCTGCTAATTGAACTCCGACAAGCGCGATAATTAGCTGCGGGGTAATTGGATCTGCCCTTAAAGTGGACTTTTTAAAAAACATATGGTGATTATCATTTATATTGTTATAACACCTATTGTCTACTTCTCTGTAAATGTGTCTATAGGGAGAGCACCGGTAGATAGTGCAAATAATAATTAATTCCACTGAGCATGCCTGTAAGCCACACTGATCAAATTGTAATTGAATTAGACCCACATTCATCTGGCTGTTATCCTGCCATTAGGACTGGTGCTTCAGATAATTTAAGCCACAATTTTATACTAGGCTTTTGAATACAGAAGTACATTAATAAATGTCTTAAATGTTAATAACAACTATATTATATGTATAAATTGATGGCTTTTCAGCAAGATATTGAGCATGGATATATACTCTGATTGTCAGAAGAGTATGTTTAACCAAGCTGAATGGATAAAAGTGCAAGTGAAAAACTAACCACATTTATAAGCAGACGGATGGGTTTATTTTAAATGTACAGCTAACTGTCTAATCAGATTTGTTATATATATATATATATATATATATATGTATGTATATATATATATATATATATATATATATATATATATATATATATACTTATACAGTCATGTCCATAAATATTGGGACATTGACAGAATTTTCTTATTTTATTCTCTATTCACCACCACAATGGCTTTGAAATGAAACAAACAAGATGTGATTTAACTGCAGACTTTCAGATTTAATTTGAGTGTAATTACATCCAAATCAGGTGAACGGTGTAGGAATTACAACAGTTTCTATATGTGCCTCCCACTTTTTAAGGGGCCAAAAGTAATGGGACAAACTAAACAATCCTAAATCTAACTTTCACTTTTTAATACTTTGTTGCAAATCCTTTGCAGGCAATTACAGCCTGAAGTCTGGAACGCATAGACATCACCAGACGCTGGGTTTCATCCCTGGTGATGCTCTGCCAGGCCTCTACTGCAAATGTCTTCAGTTCTTGCTTGTTCTTGGGGCATTTTCCCTTCAGTTTTGTCTTCATCAAGTAAAATGCATGCTCAATTGGATTCAGGTCAGGGGACTGACTTGGCCATTGCATAACATTCCACTTTTTTGCCTTAAAAAACTCTTTGGTTGCTTTTGCAGTATGCTTCGGGTTATTGTCCATGTAATGGCTTTTTTAGATGTTGTTTGGCAAACTCTAATCTGGTCTTCCTGTTTTTGTGGCTCACCAATGGTTTGCATCTTGTGGTGAATCCTCTATATTCACTCTTGTGAAGTCTTCTCTTGATTGTTGACTTTGACAAATATACATCTACCTCCTGGAGAGTGTTCTTGGTTTGGCCAACTGTTGTGAAGGGGTTTTTGTTCACCAGGGAAATATTTCTTTTGTCAGCCACCACAGTTGTTTTCCGTGGTCTTCCGGGTCTTTTGATGTTGCTGAGCTCTCCGGTGCGTTCTTTCTTTTTAAGAATGTTCCAAACAGTTGATTTGGCCACACCTAATGTTTTTGCTATCTCTCTGATGGGTTTATTTTGATTTTTCAGCCTAATGATGGCTTGCTTCACTGATAGTGACAGCTCTTTCGATCTCATATTGAGAGTTGACAGCAACTGATTCCAAATGCAAATGTCACACCTAGAATCAACTCCAGACCTTTTACCTGCTTAATTGATAATGAAATAACGAGGGAATAGCCCACACCTGTCCATGAAATAGCTTTTGAGTTGATAGTCCCATTACTTTTGGCCCCTTAAAAAGTGGGAGGCACATATTGAAACTGTTGTAATTCCTACACCGTTCACCTGATTTGGATGTAATTACCCTCAAATTAAATCTGAAAGTCTGCAGTTAAAGCACATCTTGTTTGTTTCATTTCAAAACCATTGTGGTGGTGAATAGAGGTCAAAATCTGAAAATTCTGTCAATGTCCCAATATTTATGGACCTGACTGTATATTCCATAGACAAAAAACCTTACAGCTTTACATGTCCCATTAAGGCTTCATACACATGATCTGAAATGTCACAAAACCTACTGAATTTGTGCCAGTCAAACTAAAAAAAGCAATGAAATTACAATCATTAAGGCTGACGCCTTAATGGACGTGTTCCTTGCGCAATATAGATATGGTATGCCATCACACATTGTGGTTAACTGCAGATTCAGTAAATGCCGTTCTAATGTTTCATCCTTAAGCAGGCTGATTTGGCAATTTGAACAAGGTTCAATTATATTGAAATTGTAGATAAGAGAAGGATGAAAAGATTACATTGATGATTGATTTTATCACTATATGCACTTTACATAATATATCTTTTAATGATGTTTGCACATTGATGATTGATTGTATCACCATATGCACTTTGTATTCAATTTTTGTATTCTTAGAGACATTATTTTAATGTTGGATGTGTTGTAATTGTTTACAGTGTCTCCTGGGCAACCAGCCGGGTGCAGGATGACGTCTCTTCCGGTTTTCGGATGCTGCGACTGGAATTAGACAAGCTGAACTCCGGCGGGAGTGCAGTGGGAGGCAACATAAGCACAAGGTATAAGGTATTTAATCCCACTGTTGTTATCATTTTGTTATTATGTGTGTTCCTGAAGAAGGGGTCGCCATGCCCTGAAACATTGAATAAACACGTTGCTGGTTAACTAATTTTGCAAAGTCTCCATGAGTGCCACCTGATTTTCTTCTACTGTATACAGTGTATCGTTTTGCCCTATAAGGAGGGCACCCGGAGCAAGATAATGGCCTACAATGGCCGGACATTAGTTGATATATATATATATATATATATATATATAAAACACTGTTTATTTCACGTTGTTTACTTAATTCAGTTCCTCCACCTAAGCTACATTCATAAAATAATGGATTATCAACCAGTGTAACCTTTTCCCCAGTACAATGTACAGAGTTTTCGATTATCTTAGCTTTTAGTGATTAATAATGGTCAGATCGCTGATATTACAGTAACTGCCTCTTTCCCTAAAGAAATAATAACAGATTAATACATTTATTGGGGAACCCAGTGAATAAACTGTACTATAAGGTAACAATTAGAAACAGTCCTGCACAACAATTAGAAATAGTCCTCCACCGTTTCTAATTAGCATTAAAAATCCAGAAAGGGCTATAGGTTTGTGTCCTCTAAAGAGAAGTTGTTAGAGACAAATCTCTTAGGAGAAGTCCAGTCCTCTCTTTATCTCCCTATGCATGTGTTTTAGAGGTCAATCCAATTAAAAGCGATGAACTCGTAGGTACGAGTCATTGCAACAACTACCACACTTGATGGCAGGCTGAATTCACTCAAAACTGTGCGCAGCCCCATAGGGGTGCGTGCAAAATTTAGCGAGTTCAGCCTGAAAGAGGGCCGCGAGGTGTGCGAGTTGGGGTGCCGTTGCCGGCGTTTGAAGGCCATGGCAATGGCAAAACTTACCCTATTCACACCCCTTTTACAAAGAAAAAAGGTAGTTGCTCAGATCAGCTTAATTGCATAACACAGGTGCTTGTTAAGGGCGGGGTTTACTCTGAACACAGAAAAAAAAGAGAGATTTGCCCTCCAGCACACTGCAGCAAAAACAATACTTAAATCCTACATAATAATAGAGATTTAGAGGTATTGGTTACACATATTTGCAAATATATGAATAAGCGCCAGGCCAATCATCAAGGCTCCTCTATACTGGCATCCCTAATATTAAGGGGCTCACGTCCGAGAAGCAAGGCACCCCAAAAAAATTCCAACCAAGGGCCATCCCCAGGGCATCACACGAAAAAGGGAAAAAAGGTGATAGTGAAGTATGTAGAAAAGATGTGTAAAGATAAATCAATAAGTGTTACTGAAATTATAAAGAATTAAAATGACATATATAATGTACAAACAAATCGAGAAGTGTTAAAAGTATTCTATATGAATTAAGTGGTGATGCCATGAGAAAGTCCCAGTCAGAACCCCCCCGGGGGCCCCACTCCCAAACGCTCACCCCAAAATAATTATTGCTACATAATGGTAGCACCCACTCTGGGTCATATAATTACAATTGATGTACTGCATGATAACAGTACATATGTAAGCTGAGAGCTAACTTACCTTGGAGGTACCCCAAAAAACCTCCACATGGCACTATAAGCATCAGCACCTCCTCCTAATGCTGACTGCCTTCATGCCTCTCCAAATTTACAAAGAAAAATGGTAGTTGCTCAGATCAGCTTAATTGCATAACACAGGTGCTTGTTAAGGGAGGGGTTTACTCTGAACACAGAAAAAAAAAGAGATTTGCCCTCCAGCACACTGCAGCAAAAACAATACTTAAATCCTACATAATAATAGAGATTTAGAGGTATTGGTTACACATATTTGCAAATATATGAATAAGCGCCAGGCCAATCGTCAAGGCTCCTCTATACTGGCGTCCCTAATATTAAGGGGTTCACGTCCGAGAAGCAAGGCACCCCAAAAAAATTCCAACCAAGGGCCATCCCCAGGGCATCACACGAAAAATTGAAAAAGGTGATAGTGAAGTATGTAGAAAAGATGTGTAAAGATAAATCAATAAGTGTTACTGAAATGATAAAGAATTAAAATGACATATATAATGTACAAACAAATCGAGAAGTGATAAAAGTATTCTATGTGAATTAAGTGGTGATGCCATGAGAAAGTCCCAGTCAGAACCCCCCCGGGGGCCCCACTCCCAAACGCTCACCCCAAAATAATTATTGCTACATAATGGTAGCACCCACTCTGGGTCATATAATTACAATTGATGTACTGCATGATAACAGTACATATGTAAGCTGAGAGCTAACTTACCTTGGAGGTACCCCAAAAAACCTCCACATGGCACTATAAGCATCAGCACCTCCTCCTAATGCTGACTGCCTTCATGCCTCTCCAAATTTACAAAGAAAAATGGTAGTTGCTCAGATCAGCTTAATTGCATAACACAGGTGCTTGTTAAGGGAGGGGTTTACTCTGAACACAGAAAAAAAAGAGATTTGCCCTCCAGCACACTGCAGCAAAAACAATACTTAAATCCTACATAATAATAGAGATTTAGAGGTATTGGTTACACATATTTGCAAATATATGAATAAGCGCCAGGCCAATCGTCAAGGCTCCTCTATACTGGCGTCCCTAATATTAAGGGGTTCACGTCCGAGAAGCAAGGCACCCCAAAAAAATTCCAACCAAGGGCCATCCCCAGGGCATCACACGAAAAATTGAAAAAGGTGATAGTGAAGTATGTAGAAAAGATGTGTAAAGATAAATCAATAAGTGTTACTGAAATGATAAAGAATTAAAATGACATATATAATGTACAAACAAATTGAGAAGTGATAAAAGTATTCTATGTGAATTAAGTGGTGATGCCATGAGAAAGGCCCAGTCAGAACCCCCCCGGGGGCCCCACTCCCAAACGCTCACCCCAAAATAATTATTGCTACATAATGGTAGCACCCACTCTGGGTCATATAATTACAATTGATGTACTGCATGGTAACAGTACATATGTAAGCTGAGAGCTAACTTACCTTGGAGGTACCCCAGAAACCTCCACATGGCACTATAAGGACCAGCACCTCCTGCTTGAGGTGAGCGTTTGGGAGTGGGGCCCCCTGGGGGGTTCTGACTGGGCCTTTCTCATGGCATCACCACTTAATTCACATAGAATACTTTTATCACTTCTCTATTTGTTTGTACATTATATATGTCATTTTAATTCTTTATCATTTCAGTAACACTTATTGATTTATCTTTATACATCTTTCCTACATACTTCACTATCACCTTTTTCCCTTTTATGTGTGATGCCCTGGGGATGGCCCTTGGTTGGAATTTTTTTGGGGTGCCTTGCTTCTCGGACATGAGCCCCTTAATATTAGGGACGCCAGTATAGAGGAGCCTTGAAGATTGGCCTGGCGCTTATTCATATATTTGCAAATATGTGTAACCAATACCTCTAAATCTCTATTATTATGTAGGATTTAAGTATTGTTTTTGCTGCAGTGTGCTGGAGGGCAAATCTCTCTTTTTTTCTGTGTTCAGAGTTAACCCCGCCCGTAACAAGCACCTGTGTTATGCAGTTAAGCTTATCTGAGCAACTACCATTTTTCTTTGTAAATTTGGAGAGGCATGAAGGCAGTCAGCATTAGGAGGAGGTGCTGATGCTTATAGTGCCATGTGGAGGTCTTTTGGGGTACCTCCAAGGTAAGTTAGCTCTCAGCTTACATATGTACTGTTATCATGCAGTACATCAATTGTAATTATATGACCCAGAGTGGGTGCTACCATTATGTAGCAATAATTATTTTGGGGTGAGCGTTTGGGAGTGGGGCCCCCGGGGGGGTTCTGACTGGGCCTTTCTCATGGCATCACCACTTAATTCACATAGAATACTTTTATAACTTCTCTATTTGTTTGTACATTATATATGTCATTTTAATTCTTTATCATTTCAGTAACACTTATTGATTTATCTTTATACATCTTTCCTACATACTTCACTATCACCTTTTTCCCTTTTTTGTGTGATGCCCTGGGGATGGCCCTTGGTTGGAATTTTTTTGGGGTGCCTTGCTTCTCGGACGTGAGCCCCTTAATATTAGGGACGCCAGTATAGAGGAGCCTTGACGATTGGCCTGGCGCTTATTCATATATTTGCAAATATGTGTAACCAATACCTCTAAATCTCTATTATTATGTAGGATTTAAGTATTGTTTTTGCTGCAGTGTGCTGGAGGGCAAATCTCTCTTTTTTTCCCTATTCACACCCCTCACAGCTAATTGGATTGCCCACTTAGGGGCATATGTATCAAAGCTTGATGCGAGTTAAAATTGTGAGATATATATCACCAACCAATCAGCTTCTAACTTACATTTTGCAGGCTGTGTTAAATAAATGATAGTTTGGAGCTGATGATGGTTGGTGATATATATTTCACAATTTTATCTCACATCAAGCTTTGATACATATGCCCCTTAGTGCATTAATCCAAACATTTATTTCTGAGTAGTGGCTAACTCCCTTCTCTGAGCTGGCAAATATTCTGTTTTATTGTTTGCAAGTGTGACAGATCCTTTAATTGAAGTTTTTTCCTTTTTTGGGATTTACATCTATGGGAATTATCAGTGGGCTTATTCTTGACTGCGGTTGACCTTTGTGGTAGAGATGGACATTAATAGGCAAACTCACATAGCAGAAGTCAATTTAACATTCTTCTGTACAAACAGATTTTTCTTCTGAAGATGGACCACAGTCCCAGGAGATGGGTTGTGTAGTATAGATAATGTGAACTATAATGTCTGTTCCTTCCCCTCTTCTTTTCAGTAGTTTAGCTATAATAGGTCTGATTATGCTGCTCTTTTTCCTGGTGAACTGTAACTCTTATCTTTACTGTATTGTCTGATCAATGTTCTAGCTACAACTAAAGAGTATCTTACATATCTCCCACAAATGACTATAATTCTGTGCCCTAATATCAGCTTGTTATAGAATAACTTGCAGTATGGCTTTCCCTGTAATGTTCTGCAGATAGATAATATTATCAAAGGCTCTCCTTAATTCATGCTCACCACCTCTGGTTCATATCTGCAGTCAGCTGTATTTTCAGTGTCAAGCAGACCAGCGTCTCAGAGCTGCATCCACCTCCTGTCAGCATCCCCAGCCATGGCCCTCCAGGCAGATTGGCTATGCTGCAGCTGCACCCCTCCTGTCAGCCACACCGCATTACCAGCATCAGTCCCGGCTGGTTCTGTGACTGACCACCACTGCCGGGCATATACACAGATGCCGCTGCTGCTTTCTAAATCGGGACTTTTGCCAGATATTAGCCGCTCTTATGCCCACATAGGCTGCACTGAACTTGTAACTCCTGCCGCTGCTAATGCCATTGTTCTACAAGGCCTCGCGTAGCTCAGGTCTGTCAGCGCTGGAGGGGGATCAGGAGTCTGACCGTTGCTGTCGATGCAACAGTATTTATACCCTCCTGACCTGTTTGTGTGGGGCCCACTCTGCATTCCCACCTAAGGCTCCTCTACTTCACATGCCCCTTCCAGAAACCTCTCCAGTATAATTAATGGGGTGTAATTACATCTTGAATGAGGCCTAAAGTCTGCAAACAATGGAATGCCTTTGTGTCCTCAGCTCACTATGTTGCAGGTGATAAATAAGTCCAAGTGTTCCAACAGCATATAGATACAGAAACTGCTACACCCCGGACAGTAAAAACTGAAGAATAGTCATTTTCAAGCAAGTGGTCAGGGCAGGTAAAGTTCAAGAAAAAGGATATGGTAAACAAGATGTTTGTCCCACAGGTAAACACCACTGGCAGGTACATTTCTGAATGAATAAAGTTGACAAAGCAGGAGGAGTAAATCTTATTGGAATTAACTCCAGACAGTTGTTGTCCAAAGAGCGTGTCTCTACAGAAATTAGAAAAGGACCCAGCTGGATTGCTCTCCTGCAGAATTGATGAACTAGATATATAACATATAGAGTTACTACACACAGACCCTGATTCAGAAATGGACGCAATGCTGATGGTTACGCAGTTGAGGGATTTATTGCTAATGTGCATACACAAAAAGTCTAGGAAACCCTTACTGTGTACGTGCTAACCGAGGCATGAGATAAACACAGTTACATATGACATCACTATATTTAGAGATGACCTCTGTGATACATGGGCATTTTAGGTAGAGATGAACAGGTCCGGTTCCCTGAGAACCGGACCCACCAGCTGTCGGCACCCACACTGCTGACACCACTGGCAGCCCCACTGCTGACACCACTGGCTCCCCCATGCTGCCAACACCATCGGCACACTGCATTGAAAACACCCCTGCACTGCCGACACAGGCCCTGATTCAGACCCACTCGCGAGCGGCTGTCCGCTCGCAAGTGGGTCGATGTTCTGCACTGAGCATGCGCACGATGGAGGGAGCTCCGTCGTGCGCATGCGCCAGACGCGACGAGCGAAGGACTTTCCTTCGCTCGTTGTGTCTGATCAAAGGGGGCGTGCTGTCGATGTTGATTGACAGCACGCCCCCTTTGGTGGGCATGCCGGGGGCGTGCCTCCCTGACGGGGGTGTTCCTAAGGGAACGCCTCCCGTCAGAAGCCGGCCCACTGACATCACTAGTGATGTCAGTGGGAGTGATTTTGGCTCTGATAGAGCCAAAATCACTCCGGGCCTTGCGGTTGAAAACCTCAACCGCAGGCTCCGGCTCAAAGTTTCGATGGTCGCGATGGTCAAGACCATCGCGGCCATCAAACTGCACGCTCGTATAGGCTGTGGGTGGTGACCCACAGCTATACGAGCGTCCAGGAGGACGCTCCATAGTTATGGAGGCCGGCCCTCATTCAGAGCGTGCTCTCTGCTCAGAGCGTACGGTTCTGAATGAGGGCCACAGTCAGCAAACCTGCACTGAGGACACCACTGGCACCCCTCTCTGCCAACACCGCTGATACCCTGCACTGAGGACACTGCCAGCGCTCCCACACTGCCATTCTATGTACTGAGGACACCATCAGCAACCCCTGTACTGCCGACACCGCCAGCAAACCTACACTGAAGACACCACTGGCACCCCTGCTCTGCTGACACCAATGGTACCCTGCACTGAGGACACTGCCAGCACCATATCACTGCCTTCCCATGTACTGAGGACACCATCAGCAACCCCTGCACTGCCGACACAGCCAGCAAACCTGCACTGAAGATACTGCTGGCACCCCCCCGCTCTGCTGACACCTCTGGTACCCTGCACTGAGGACACTGCCAGCACCGCAGCATTGCCATCCCATGTAGTGAGGACACCGTCAGCAACCCCCACACTTCAGACACAGCCAGCAAACCTGCACTGAAGACACTGCTGACAACATCGGTACCCTTCACTGAGGACACTGCCAGCACCGCAGCACTGCCATCCCATGTACTGAGGACACAGTCAGCAACCCCTGCACTGCTGAAACAGCCAGCAAACCTGCACTGAAGACACTGCTGGAACCCTTGCTCTGCTGACAGTGGGACATACAGTCAGGTGCATAAATATTGGGACATTGACAGAATTTTCATATTTTGGCCTCTATTCACCACCACAATGGCTTTGAAATGAAACAAACAAGATGTGATTTAACTGCAGACTTTCAGATTTAATTTGAGGGTAATTATATCCAAATCAGGTGAACGGTGTAGGAATTACAACGGTTTCTATATGTGCCTCCCACTTTTTAAGGGGCCAAAAGTAATGGGACAAACTAAACAATCCTAAATCTAACTTTCACTTTTTAATACTTTTTTGCAAATCCTTTGCAGGCAATTACAGCCTGAAGTCTGGAATGCATAGATATCACCAGACTCTGGGTTTCATCCCTGGTGATGCTCTGCCAGGCCTCTACTGCAAATGTCTTCAGTTCCTGCTTGTTCTTGGGGCATTGTCCCTTCAGTTTTGTCTTCATCAAGTGAAATGCATGCTCAATCAGATTCAGGTCAGGGGACTGACTTGGCCATTGCATAACATTCCACTTTTTAGCCTTAAAAAACTCTTTGGTTGCTTTTGCAGTATGCTTCTGGTCATTGTCCATCTGCACTGTGAAGCGCCGTCCAATGAGTTCTGAAGCATTTGACTGAATATGAGCATATAATATTGCCCGAAACACTTCAGAATTCATTCTGCTGCTTTTGTCAGCAGTCACATCATCAATAAATACAAGGGAACCAGTTCCATTGGCAGCCATAAATGCCCACGCCATGACACTACCACCACCATGCTTCACTGATGAGGTGGTATGTTTTGGATCATGAGCAGTTCCTTTCCTTCTCTTCTCTTCCCTTCACTCTGGTACAAGTTGATCTTTGTCTCATCTGTCCATAGGTTGTTGTTCCAGAACTGTAATGGCTTTTATAGATGTTGTTTGGCAAGCTCTAATCTGGTCTTCCTGTTTTTGTGGCTCACCAATAGTTTACATCTTGTGTGAACCCTCTATATTCACTCTTGTGAAGTCTTCTCTGTTGACTTTGACACATATACACCTACCTCCTGGAGAGTGTCCTTGATTTGGCCAACTGTTGTGAAGGGATTTTTTTGCATTTTTTCTTTTTATGAATGTTCCAAACAGTTGATTTGGCCACACCTAATGTTTTTGCTATCTCTCTGATGGGTTTGTTTTGATTTTTCAGCCTAATGATGGCTTGCTTCACTAATAGTGACAGCTCTTTGGATCTCATATTGAGAGTCGACAGCAACTGATTCCAAATGCAAATGTCACACCTAGAATCAACTCCAGACCTTTTACCTGCTTAATTGATAATGAAATAATGAGGGAATAGCCCACAGCTGTCCATGAAATAGCTCTTGAGTTAATAGTCTCATTACTTTTGGCCCCTTAAAAAGTGGGAGGCACATATAGAAACCGTTGTAATTCCTACACCGTTCACCTGATTTGTATGTAATTACTCTCAAATTAAATCTGAAAGTCTGCAGTTAAAGCACATCTTGTTTGTTTCATTTCAAAACCATTGTGGTGGTGATTAGAGGCCAAAATATGAAAATTCTGTCAATGTCCCAATATTTATGCACCTGACTGTACATGGCTCCCTACGACTCTGTTGAACCCATGCAACTGGGAGCATTTTGCCTTCCTCCTAAGGAGAAATGTGGGAGACAATCATTGGGCCTATGTCTTTACAGTGGAGATAAAGGTCATGTGGCTCAACTTTGCCCTTTGAAATCGGGAAAGGCAAGGTCTAGGTGAACTTGGGGAAATTCATCTAGGCCTTGCATCCATCTCCCCGGAGAATTATGTTCTTATCCAAGCTATAATTCAGCTACTCGACACACAGTTGTCTGTACCAGCATTTGTCGACAGTGGTGCAGCAGATAATTTTAATTGACGTCATTTTTTCAAACCCTGGGCCTGACTTCGCTGCCATTGTCTACTCCTCTGTTGGTGATTGGACTAGATGGAACCAATCTTTCTAAAGCCCTGATGCTTTACAGGACTCCCCCATTGCAGCTGTCGGTGGGTGCTCTACATCATGAAGAACTTTCATTTATGCTCCTGCAGTGTCTTTTGGCACCGGTGGTTCTGAGATTACCCTGGTTGAAGAAGCATAACCTGGTAATCCAGTGGCAGACCGGTGAAATTCTGGAATGGGGTACATCATGCATCTCCCAATGTCTGTCTAGGCCTATCCGACTGGATGCTGCTGCCTCTGCTCCATCTATTCCGGCTCCATATCATGATCTTGCTCAAGTGGTTTCCAAGAAAAGAGCCGATGTCCTGCCTCCTCATCGTTCTTATGACTGCGCCATCAATTTGCTGCCTGGTACCAGACTCCCTAAAGGCCGATTATACGCCCTGTCCATACCTGAAGATAAAGCCATGCGGGATTATATTCAGAAGGCTTTAGATAAAGGCTTCATCCGTCCATCTAAATCCCCGGTGGGAGCGGGGTTTTTCTTTGCGGAAATAAAAGATGGAACTTTGAGACCCTGCATTGACTTTCGTGGATTTAATAAGATCACAGTCAAAAATGCATATCCCTTATCACTCATCTCCGTTCTTTTCGACCAACTGCGAGAGGCTTCCATCTTTTCCAAAATTGACCTCAGAGGCGCATACAACCTCATTCGCATTAGAAAAGGAGATGGCATTTAATTCTCATTCCAGACATTCTGAATACCTTGTCATGCCGTTCGGCCTCTACAACGCCCCAGCTGTCTTCCAAGATTTCATCTACGAGGTACTACGGGATTTCCTGGGGGTCTTTGCAGTGGTCTACTTAGGTGATTTCCTCATCTATTCTAACTCTGTAGAGGAACACCGGGGGCATGTTCAGCAGATCTTACAGAGACTTTTAGCCAACAACTTATACGCCAAATTAGAGAAGTGCGAATTTGACGTGAAAGAGGTGTCACATTTGGGATACTAATCTCTTCGCAAGGCTTCTCTATGGATCCTGGCAAGGTGAAAGCCATCTTGGATTGGCAACAACCCACTACGCTAAAGGCCATCCAGCGATTCCTGGGGTTCACTAATTATTATCGGAGGTTTGTTAAGTCTTTTTCCTCGATTGTGGCGCCCATTGTGGAATTAACAAAAAAAGGAGCTGAGGTCACTAAGTGGTACTCTGAGGCAATTCAGGCCTTTGCTACCTTGAAAGAGGCTTTTGTATCCGCTCCCCTCCTCCGGCATCCCAATCCTGAACTTCTGTTTGTTGTTGAGGTCGATGCATTAGAGGTTGGAGTTGGTGCTATCCTGTCTCAGAGGGCTATCAAGGATTGCAAGCTTCACCCATGTGCCTTCTTTCCCCGGAAGTTTGATTCAGCTGAGAAGAACTATGATATGGGCAACCGGAAGCTTCTTGCCATCAAATGGGCTTTTGAGGACTGGAGACACTGGTTAGAGGGGGCTAATCATGTGGTAACAGTTCTTACAGACCATAAGAATCTAGCCTACATTGAGATGGCAAAGAAACTTGTTCTTTACTCTGTTTAATTATGTAATCTTGTTTAGACCGGGTTCTAAGAACATTAAGGCGGATGCCCTGTCTCAAAGTTTTTCCACCAGCCGTCTTCCTAGGGCCTCGGAGGAAAACATCATTCCAGCTTCTAGAATCCATCTTGCCATGACCAGAACCCTGGCAGATTCTCTTAACTCTTGTCAATCTGAAGCCCCTCGTGAAACACCATCAGTAGTGTCCTTTTCCCTGAGAGACTGTGCAAGGAGGTGCTAAAGGATTTTCATTCCTCTAAAATAGGGGGTCATCCTGGCATCGCCAGAACTCTGGAACTGATGTCCCGTTCTGTCTGGTGGCAGTCCATGTCGCGGGATACTCGTGAATTCATTTTGGCATGCAATGTCTGCTCGAGAAATAAGACTCACTGGACTACCCCTCAATGGTTTCTGTGTCCTCTTCCTATGCCCTCTAAGCCATGGTCCCATATTGCTATTGATTTTGTTGTCAACCTGCCAGTGTCTTCACGTTGTTCTGTCATCTGGACTGTTGTGGATCGATTCTCTAAAATGGTGCACTTTATTCCCTTGGGCAAGTTACCATCTGCTAAGGAGTTGTCAACACTGTTTCTCCACCATGTCTTCAGGCTCCATGGACTTCCTGTAGACATTGTTTCAGATCATGGTACACAGTTCATTGCCCGATTCTGGAGATGCTTCTGTGCTGATCTGGGTATCAATGTCAGCCTGTCCTCAGGATACCATCCACAGTCCAATGATCAGACAGAATGGGCCAATCAGTCATTGGAGCAGTTTCTCCGCTGCTTCATCTCCAAGTGTCAAGATGATTGGGTGCCACTTCTGCCCTTTGCAGAATTTGCATATAACAACTCCTGCCATTCTGCATCGTCCATCTCTTCATTTTATTGCACCTATGGAACACATCCCAGGAGAAATTCATTCGAGCTTTCTACTGATGGAACTCATGTCTCTTCTTTGTCAAGGCTACGGTCAGTATGGAAGAAGGTACACCATGTTCTCCTTCAAGCGTCTGGGTGATCCAAGGCACGGGCAGACAAGCATCAGAGACCGTGTAATTTCAGAGTCAGTGATCTGGTGTGGCCATCTTCCAGGAACATCAATTTGTGCCAAAGGTCACAGAAATTGGGGCCAAAGTTCATTGGGCCATTTTGCATCATTGCCCAGATTAATCCCATAGCCTTCAGGCTGAAGTTACCAAAGACCCTTAGGATCAACAACACCTTTTATTTTTCTCTCCTTAAGCCAGTATTCTATTCCTCCAGGTTCACTTCTAGACGTCCAGTCAGACCTCCACCAGTGCTAGTCCAGAGGCACCAAGAGTTTGTGGTGGAGAAGATTCTGGACTCTAGATTTTTTCATGGACATCTTCAGTTCCTGGTTCACTGGAAAGGGTATGGACCAGAGGAGCGTTCTTGGGTTCCAGAAAGATCTCTGCATGCTCCCACCTTGCAGAGAAGATTATTTGAAAACTTTCTGAACAAACCGGGCCCTAAGGGTTCCTTAATCCATCGTCAAGAGGATGGAACTTTCACAAGCCGCCATACTGCCAATGCAGTGTGGGGTGAATGCCGGGCAAGTGTTCGCTGAAATGTCCTCCTTCCTCCTGTTTGGATCTGTTCTTAGCAGCATATTGTTTGCAGTTCCAGTCTTGGTTGCTGCTGAGCCTCTGCACTAATTACTGCCTTTCTGTGTGCAGTGTCAGGTTTCACTAATTGATTCTCCTGTGTGTTCACAGCCCAAGTGCAAACTGGTCAGTCATCAAGGGAGGCTGCCTCTGTTTAGGCCCTGTTTCTGATAAATTCCAGCCAGCCCTTCACTCCATGCCGGTGATAGCATAATCACGTTTTTCCAGTTTGTGTTGGTCTCCTGTTTCAGTCGAGTTCTAGTATCCAGCCAACTCCACTGTTCCTGTCATTTGTGTCATCCAGGTGGCACAGTCCACACCTGCGCTACCTGCCGTTTGTATCATCTAGGCAGCAGGGCCTGCATCTGCATTACGTGCCATTTGTGTCATCCAGGCAGCATGGGCTGCACTCGGAGTCCCGAGTACGCAATCCTGTGTACAACTGCTTGTTTCATCTCAGTTGCATTTAGCACACCTGGGCATTCTGAGTACGCAATCCTGTGTACAACTGCTTGTGTCATCCCGGTGGCATTTAGCACACCTGGGCATCCTGAGTACACAAAGCTGTGTACAACCACTTGTGTCATCCTGGCTGCATTTAGCGCACCTGGGTGTTTTGGAGTACGCAATCCTGCGTACTAATCGCTGGTGTCATCCTGGCAGCACTGGCGCACTGCAGCTGCTTCTCAACTAATAGGCCCACAGGCCTCATCCAGCCCACAGGCTGCTACCAGCCCAAAGGCCACACTGCAACTAATTGGCTATAAGCCACATTTGGAGCTAGCTCCCTCAACCATCAAGGCAACCATCCGGCCGCATCTTGCCAAGGCATTCCAGCCCTCAAGGCTGTGCAACACTGTCTCTTCTGGTGACCACAGGGTCATAACACCCACACTGTATAACACACTGTATCCATGTTGGAATTAGGAAGCTGAACTGCCACATGTTAGTGCTGCCCACTGTGTCGCTTAGCTTAGCCAGCCAGCTAGCTGGATGCAACCTTTTGGCCTTAACTAGATTAAAAAAATAATATAGTGAGGTGGTCAAAATTGATTAAAAATGACTGTAAATAAATGTTATTGAGTTTAATAATACTGTAGGAACAAAAACAGGCCCATTGTATGTGATTATAGCTGTTTTTATGATATTTTAAGAAACAATCCAGATCCAAAACCAAAAACAAAACCGAAAAACAAAACACTGAGGAAAAAAATCCAAAACCAGATACAGATCCAAAACCAGGAGAGATCCAGATCCAAAACCAAAACCAAAACATGAGGGTCAGCGCACATCTCTAGTTTTAGGGTGGAGACTGGGAGGTAAGCTAAGTGTTCACAAAAAAAGCAATCTCATTTACATGTTATGGGAGTGTCAACGCCATGTCTGCGATTGTGGCTGCATTCCCAATACCACATCCACAGCCACAGCGGTGTAAGTAGGTCAGATGAATAGCCTGAGTAACCCCTAGGCTACCACAAGTGGCAATGGTGCATACAATGGTACATTGTTTACAAGGGATGTGGTCAATATCCCAACAGTCGGGGTTCCGGTGATTAGAATGCCAGTGCCAGAATCCCAAGACCTGTCAGAATTCCAGCGCCAGCATATCATCCGCTGGCATCCCGACTGTAAGTACTGGGGTTAGCGGGAGGGTTAGGCACTAGGGGGATGGTTAGGGTTAGGCACTAATGGGGGAAAGTTAGGTGTAGAGTGATCGGAGGGGGAGGTTAGGTTTAGGCACTTGGGGGAGGTTAGGTGAGGGGAGGGAGAGGATAGGTTTAGGCACTGGGGATGGAGGGTTAGGGTTAGGAGTAGGGAGAGGGGTAGGATTAGGATACTGACCTACAAGTGTTGGTATCCTAACCCTGTTGGAATGCCAGCATCAATATTCTGACCGCCAGGATCTCAAGGATCCCGTGCTCAACCCGATTACAATTATTGCACAGTCTATAAAGCCTGAAAGTGTTCCTCTCAGTGCTTATACACTCCATTGCACACTGAGATTAGCATTTGCATAACCGGTTGTATTAGCGAATGCATTATTGTCCATCTCTGAATCATGCCCACATTGCGATAAGTGCAGGCTGCAAGAGTATTAGATGTTTTTTCTGAAGCAGAAACTTGTTGGAGGGGAGTGCACTCCTGTGCTGTCTCCTCCTCTCTGTAGCAGTGACCCCAGGGAGATGATGTCATTGCGCATGCGTGACACAGTACACGCCACTGTGTTAGAGTGTCACATTACTGCACACATATGCAGTACTTAGATCCACAGTTGAGACAACTATTACCTGTATTACTACTGCCACTAGCATAAGTAGTGACCACCGCTGTACTCAACTGTGGTAACTACTTATGTAGTATTGATGCTGTATCCACTGATTAACCCAGTATCGTAACGCTTTTATAAGTAAACCTGCAAGCCTTGTTAAGGACCTTCGATGGGACTAACCTTTTTACATCCGTTGACACATATAACCACCCAGGTGCCACCAATAGGTCATATCAATAGGTTATGGGCCCAGGCACCTCAAGTGTAAAGATTACAGAAAAGCTGCCCTGCATTTGAATCAAGAAAGCAGAAAATGCACAATACAGCAGCCAACAAAAGCTTTGCAAAATTAAGAGGCACAGAGAATTTCGCCATGTGGAAATTTGCTATGGAAATGCAGGTAAATTTCAAAGCACAATGGGGGGATGAGGGTTCTGTTTACCTGGCCCTGGCTTGTTGGAGGGGCATGGCAGGGGCCCCATCTGCTCCCCCTTTCCCCGTAACAGGCAGCGGCACATCAGGCAGAAATGACTGCTGCTGCTCATTGGTAGCAGCCTCTCTCTCCAGCATATGCTACTGCAGAGGATCGAGGGAGGCTTGCATGATGGGGGCTCAATTGCACTGATCACCCACCGCCCGGATCTGCCTCTAGCTGAGCTCCTTCCCCAGTGCCCCCTGTGCAGCACCATAGTTTGTTTTACTTTTTTTGTAGATGGCTACACCTTTTGAAGGTCCTGCTAAAGCAGGATAAACTGTGCAAAATCACAAATAATCCAGGTGATAATCCAAATTGTGATTAAATGGATAGAGCAGTGGGAATCATTGTCCTAGCAGTGAATTCCATATTTCACAGGAAAGTATCAGCACATGACATGTGGATAGCCCTGCAGGCAGCATATGAAGATAAAGGACTAATGAGAAAGATATACCTGTATATAGGCATACATGTACAGTGCCAAACTAAGTGCATGCAGAAACATGAATAAATACATATGTAGGAGTCCAGGTGGACAAGGAGGAGGTTGCAATGGTGATGCTGCAGAGTTTAATGCCTAACTTTAATATCTTAGTATCTTGTGGTATCTTGTGTGACTAAGCTATCAACGGAGAATGTGAGGTCTAAAATGCTCCATTTCCAGGAATGCATACCAATTGAGACAAATGCTGAGAGTTCGGCTCTACTCATAAGGGACACTAAGCCCAAAAGGCTGAAGTACAAATGTTTCATATGTCACAAGGTGGGTCATAAAGCCTCTGAATGCAGACTGAAAGATTCAAGTGGCACACAGAAGAAGCCTTATAAAATAAATGAGTCAGCTTTAAATGTCACAGACAGTCAGAAGAAATATTCCTGGTACATGGACTCGGGAGCTATGATGCATTTTCAGTTGCAATCAAGAATGGTTTACATCATTGAGCACTTATGACCCTATAACAGTCAAGGGGATTGGAAACAAAGTCTTTTTTATGACAATCGCGGTATGTCTGACAATAAAAGGTGAAACCAGAGTCATAGACATCCAGGATATGATATACGGACCACATTTGGGGACCAACCTTTATTGCCATAAGTATCCTAAAAGGAAAAAGATTCAAGGTCAAGTTCACAGAAGGCAAATGTATTGTACAAAATAAAAGAGGGACTGTGACAGCAACAGCAACCCAGTGTGTGTTGTGCAATGACAGCCTATGAGTCAAGCCAATCTATGGAGTTGTGATATAGGTTTGATAAAGTCCAAAAACTTCTTGATGAAACATTGACCGGAATAGACAAGAACAATCCAGAAAGGCCAGCATGTGAGATTTGTATAAAGTGTGTCAGGACCCATGGACTGGGCTGACAGGTTGTAGCAGAAAAGATGTGTTAGGATCAGAGGTCTACTGATGGATGAGACCCACATGGTAAATACCTTCAAAGAGGTCAGTGATACCTGCAAGGCTCCCAGTCTGCCCCTGGAACCAACTGAGTGGAACTGAAACCCTTAACCTAAATGTAGGGATAAGGGGCTGGAACCAGTGTTTGAGATTGATAATTGTAAAGGAACCGGGTGAGAGCAGCAGCCAGCTGGAGTGGAACCACAGGCTTGAACCGGAGTGGGTCTGGTGAGAGCAGCAACCAGCTAGAGTGGAACCACAGGCTTGGACCGGAGTAGAACCGGTGAGAGCAGCAGCCAGCCAAAGTGGGGACCACAGGCTTAAACAGGAGTGGGACCACAAATAGCAACAGCTGGAGTGGGACCACAGGTTTGGACTAGAATGGGACCCAGAGAATAAAAGACTGCAAGTGGTGCTTGAACACAGGCTGGAAGGTGCAGACTGTAAGTAGCATATAGCGCAGTGCTGCAAGGTGGATGGAGCAGATTCAGAGGGAGCAGCTTCAGGCAGTGCATTGGAAATAGCACTTACTCACTAGTGAGTGAGATCACTGGAAGGTAAAGAACTACATTGGTCCGACAAGTGATAGTGTCAGGTGCAGGCTTAAATAGTGTGCTCTTGTCAGAGATAGGTAGTCATATGAGCTCAGGAGACAGGTACAGTAGAGACTGGATTCTGGTGCTTACCTGATCAGAGATAACATGGCTGCGCCCATGAACCATGAAACTTAGGGAATGGAATGACAGCACCCAGGGAAAAGAATAACCCACCTTAGTAAAGCACAGTGTAAGAGTGACTAAGTCATGGTTTTGTGGCAAAGTGTAAGCAAATCCACTGTTCCTCCCCCCAAAGTCAGCAAGCAGCGCTGGGGCACCACTGGCATTGGTATATACAGATGTGTTGGTACAATAGAAGTAAAATCGATAAGTAGATACTAATATTTCCAGACATTCATTGATGACTTCACAAGAATGATACATGTTTACTTCATCAAAGCCAAAAGTTAAGTAATAAGCAAAATAACAGACTGCAAAAGTTTGATGAAGACTCAAAATAGCCACAAATGAAAGATCTTGAGATCTGACAATGGAGGGGAATATAAAAATAAAAATATAGTTGTCTTCCTGAAGAATTATGGCATTGAGCACCAGCTAACCTCCGTGTACACACCAGGGCAGAATGGTGTTAGCAAGTAGGCCAAGCTCACAATTTTGGAGAGAGCATGGACTATGCTGAGTAATGTTGGCCTAGAAAAGAGTTTTTGGGCAAAGGTAGTATACAGTGCATCCGGAAAGTATTCACAACGCTTCCCTTTTCCACATTTTCTTATGTTACAGCCTTATTCCAAAATGGAATAAATTCATTTTTGTCCTCAGAATTCTACACACAATATGCCATAATGACAAGTGTAAAAAGTTTTTTTGATATGTTTGCAAATGTAATAATAAAAAAAAACCTAAGAAATCACATGTATAAGTATTCACAACCTTTGATCAATTCTTTTTTTAATGCACCTTTGGCAGCAATTACAGCCTCAAGTCTTTTTGAATATGATGCCACAAGCTTGGCACACCTATCTTTGGGCAGTTTCGCCCATTCCTCTTTGCAGCACCTCTCAAGCTCCATCAGGTTGGATGGGAAGCGTCGGTGCACAGATATTTTCAGATCTCTCCAGAGACGTTCAATTGGATTCAAGTCTGGGCTCTGGCTGGGCCACTCAAGGACATTCACAGAGTTGAGCATTACAATGAGGACATGTTTCAAGAGGGAGAAGTTTGTTTGTTGAAGAAGGCATTATATGGTCTGAAACAAAGTGCCCGTTGTTGGTACATTAAGCTAGATGTTATTAGATATGTACTTTGTACATTCAGAGACTGAACACGTTCTATACAAGAAGACAATAAAGCAAAAGTTATTTGTTAAATTGTATGTGGATGATCTGTTGCTAGCAGGTCAGGAGAAAAATATACAGTAGCTAGTGACAGGCATCTGTTAAAGCAGAAATTCAAGTTAAAAGACCTAGGGACTGCACATCACCTGCTTGAGGAACAAAACAGGGACACAATTGATCAGCAGGGATGTATTGATGCAATAGCTACCAATAATGCAATGTCAGATTTAAAACCAGTCAGTACTACCATTGACAAAGGCACTGAACTCACAAAAGCCATGAAACCAAGCAAGGCAGACATATAGTGTATATGAAGAAAGGGCCTGATTCAGAGCCACTCGTAAGCGGCAGCTCGTTCACTCCGAGCGATGTTTGCCCAACTGCGCATGCGTACGGATCGTTATACGCATGCGCGAACCAGTCAGTGCGGCCGAAATTCATGTGCTCGCAAAATAGCGAATGCCTGCTAATTTGAGTGACAGGATGAGGCGTATGTGGGTGGTAACAGGGGAAGGTGCTTGAAAACGGGGAGTGGAGATCCGATCGCAGGCGTGCTTAAAGGTCAAAACGGGAGTTTTATGGGTGTGCATATTTAAAACAGCAGCGTCATTGACCACGTCACTGTTTTTTTTTTAAGCCAGAACTGCTCGCAAAATTGTGGTAGCAAAAACCAACCACAAGAATAGCGAGCAGCTCATACCCTGTTCGATGTACTCGATTAATCTAATAAATAGCGGACATGACGTAGGATGCGAGCGGCCAGGGGGCGTAGTTTCCCAAAAAACGACCGCAAGTTTTGTTCGCACGTTCAGACCTAGAGGCGTGAACAGACCGCAAACAGCGAATGGTTCATTTGAATAGCCACCCCTATTTTCAGGACGAGCGAGCGCTAATTGCGTCCGGCTCTGAATCAGGCCCAAAGTTCCTTATCAGAGCGCTGGTTGGAAGTTTAATGCATGCAAGTATCGGGGCTCTCATATAGTGATCTTTGTGTTCCTATGGACTGTTTTGCAGTATCTTGTGTGTTTTGTTTTGTGTGCAGTTGGAGTGCAGTCTTGGACCGGCGTGGCTTCTTCAGAAAGCAATTAACTGATTATATGTAGTAAGATGTAGGTTTTTAAGATGCAAATCCTATATATTAAATATGTACACTGTTAATTATGATAAAATGAATTAAATTTATTATGTGCATTTAAAGTAAGGATAAAAGTCTCTGAAATTTGTCTAACACTATGCCAATGAAAAATCATTTCTAATCTGTAGTTACCATAAAATAACTGAAATTCATACATTGAAATGACAGTAATAAGCTTCGGTTACCATATATGATGCACATATAAAATCAAAGAATACATAAATAGTGTGGTGAGAGGGGTGGTCTCTCACCTGAATTTCCAACATTCTGGTGGGATCAGCTTCCTCCAAGGGAGAGGAAATCAAGACTGGAATATTAGCTGCTATAGAAGTTTGGAACTCTGAGTTTTCTGGGCTGCACAGCTCAAAGTGGAAATATGGAATTCTGGGTTTTCCATGTCACCCAGACCCAGCAGGAAATCAACAGCAGAGAAAGAGTTTAAAACTCTCACTCACCTAGTCTTCCATGCACTGATGCCTGTTAAAGGTCAGTTAGTAGGGAAAGTAACTGTAGTGCCAGGGACCAAGGGCTATTCTGGGAGAGCATGGCCGATTGTGGTAGCACCGAGGTGCTGGGACCTTTTTATGTTCAGTTACTTATTTTCTATATGTACTTGTGTTTCCAGGCCTAAGCCTGGAAGTATGCTGTTCTTCAGTGTCTTCTGCCAGTAAAAATGCACTGTTTATTCACATGAAATAAGGACTCGGTAGGCAGATTTCAAGTACCCATTTTACAATAGATAAATAAGTTAAAAGTTCATATGACCCTTAAATAAGCAGGTTATTATACATCTGTGTAGGGTGGGCTGTAGCTTAGTTCAATGCACAAGTATTCAGCAGCTGTAATTAATCCAGCAGTTGCTGTGCTGAAAGTCCTTTGGAGGAATAGCTACAATGCTGCTGTTAGAATGGTGCTTGTTGTTATAAACCTTCCATACGGAGGCTAGATCAGTGGGTAATGTATATACGGGAGATGTCCCAGTGCGTGCACCTTGTACCTTTGCGGGTCTTCTCCTGTTTTATGTTTTATTATGTTAGTTCGGGTTGGTGCTGTCTTCTCTCCCTTCTTCTTTATTTTGTTCGGAGGTTTGAACACATTTTTCATCTTAAGATGAGCTGGTCAGTTTCTCGATACTCTAAGTAAAGCGTCATTCAGCCCTTGCAACAGTCTGCCTGTCACAACAAGGCCTAGTATTCCACTCTGACACTCCACTGCTACATCTGGTAGGCAGATACAATGCTGAAGGCTGAGTCAGGCATCTAACTCTATTCTCTTGCAGACCGTGAGAAGCAGCAGCAGCAGAGGAGGAGAGGGACTGTTGCTCCACATGCACCAGATTCCTGGTGCATGGTAGAGAAGCCTGGCTCAGCCACCAGCATTGCATCTGAAAATGCCCTGTCCAACCAGGGTTTTCAAACATGGTCTTTTACACTGCACATTGGCTCCCTTTCACACTGAACCCGCTGCATGTTACTCCCTTGAGGCGGTCCTCTGCTACACAGCCAATCAACAACTTTTAAACTTAATCTGGGTCGCATAACCCAGGTCGTGCCCTTTTACACTGCTACCGGGGTCAGATTCCTGGGTAACTTTACCCAGGTTATTTTTCTTAGACCCTTTTACACCAAACATCAACCCGGGTAGCCCCGGCAATAACTCTGGTTAGTTGTTTGGTGTAATAGGGGTATTAGTGGAGAAGTCAATCAGCATTAACCAATGTAGCAAATGAAGATAATGTCACTAATCTGTGAACAGAGGGACTAATGTCACAATTTCTAAATGTTTTCCTGAGAGAATGTGGACTGGAATATATTTAACATGTTGATATGTTTCACTAGTTTATTATTTTGTTGCATAACCCCATGTCTTTGGCTACAGGTGGACTTTGCCAAAAATATTTGAGTAAAAGGTAATGTTTTATGGGACCGGAGGCAGCCCTGAGTGAGGGAGTAAGTTAGAGGGGAGTGCATTCCTGTTCTGTCTCTTCTCTTCTGCAGCAATGGCCTGGGCAGGATGACGTCACTGTGCATACGAGATCCGAAGCACGCCACTATGTTAAAGTGCCACAGTACTGCGCACATGTGCAGCACTTAGCTCCTAAAGTAAGACAAATATATTCTGTATTACTACTGCCACTAGCATCAGTAGTGACCACTACTGTATACCTGTATTACTGCCATTTAACCATATGAGATACTGCTTTTACCAATAAACCTGCAAGCCTGGTTAAGGACCTTCTATGTGGACAAACTTCCATTATATTCATGCTGACACCTATTGTAACCACCGAGGTACCACCAATAGGTCATATCAATAAAAATACACTGAAGGACATCATGCATTTATTTCTGCACAAATGCCCCAGTTTGTATTGATATGCGCAGCAAGAAGGTGTTGATTACAATGGGAGCACTTTTTTTCTGATGTCCATGGATGGAGCTGGCTGGGCAGGTGCATAGAGACATAGGCAGGCTAGCCACGTCAGTGCGCTTAACAAGTGGTATACTGTAAATTAATTAAACATATATTACTCTCCAACTAGCCGTATTTTACGTAGAAAAAAAAATCAATACTGTAATTAGGTTAATCATTAGGACATGGTCCTTTGAGACATAATTTTTACTTTTGCTGACCTGCTTAGTTTTATTATGGACCCCAAAACCACAAAAGAGTTGTACAAATATCGAAATACATTTATGTGTTGTGCCTCAGCATTCTTCCCAATTCTTAGGATATCCCCAAGGCAATCATTGGAGAAACAAGCACAGGATTAAATGTTTCAAACTGTCCAAATTTAGGACAAATATAAAGAAGTCACAACAACATGTGCTCTGTATAATAATCTGACTTTGGTATTCATCTTCCAAAATGTATATTTTAATTTTGCAATCTAAGCTGTTCCTTACTTTCACATAAAGCTTTTCTTAAGAACTTTAGATTAAATAGTTCACTAAACATATTGGAAATTATTTGAGGTTGTGCCTTATTTTATTTCTACTGAACAAAAGGGTTCCTTTCACATCTGTTTCAATATAGAGATATCACCAGTTAAAACACAATATAACTGTAAAAATAAGAAAAATCAAACCTTTAAACCTTTTACAAATCTTCTTTTATATATTTTATATACTGTATATTTTTGTTAAAGAGAAAGTTATTTTAATAACAACAATAACTGAATGAAAATCAAAAGGAGATATTTGATATACAGTATTTGAATATATGGAATTTTTACTTTGAGTGCTTGAACTAAAGAGATACTTTGTTGAATACTCTGCAGTGACATTCCAGATACACTTGCTGCAGAAGTACCATAGATAGGGCTTTTTGATTCAAACAATAGCCAAATATTTGCTTGGCCATTTTGGTGTTTTTGTTATGGTACTTCAAACCTAAAAACATATTGCAAATAATTTTTTTAGCTCCAGCTTAGCATGGAGTGCAAATTGATTTGACTGACAATGCAACATATACAGGCAAGCAGGGTCGCCCATATGTCCCTCCGGACAATTTTTGATACATGGACCACCTCCCCGAGAGATGTTTGAAATATTTTATATCTCAAAATCTAATAAATATGTAATAAATAAATAAATTGAAGTTAACTACAATTGTTTTGTTATATTTTAGGATGGATACATTTTGGTGTTTTTCTAACAGGATGTTGTCAGCATCATGGCTCACAAACTGTCAGTGGTTAGGAACCCGGTGTTGGAATCCTGAACCCCCGTGCCTATTACTTGGGGGGGGGGGTTGCAGAAGGTTCCTGAGTGGAGTGCTGACCGGCTCCCTCAGTGACAGGAGCTAAGTGCTGCACTTAATTCTCCTGTGCAGCACCTGGCTCCTGTCAGTGAGGGGGAGTTTGCACCTTGGTGTCACTGACTGTAATACTTAGGGGTAGACAGTGCCATTACGTCTTACTTTTGGCTAAGTTTTTATTCTTATTGCTAGTTCCAGAAACCAGAAGAAATAAGTTAAATAATTTCAGAAAATAATTAAATATCTGCACACTTGTCCGGAGTATAGCAGCTACTATTAATCTTGTATCAGCATGTAACTTTCTTAGAGCACACCGGTAGCTTAACTACTGTACATTCTTCCAGACCCCAAAAGATTACAGTTGAAGTAATATCAGTGGGCCCCAGTACCATTACCCAGCACATGTGCCCATCATGTACCACCTATGGGCAAACTAGCAGACAAGTTTGTTTTCTATCCTTGCTACTTTATCCTAGGGATTGTATGCAATCTATATTATGTGTATATATATATATATATATATATATATAGATAGATAGATAGATAGATATACTGTATATATATATATATATATATATATATATATGTGTGTGTGTGTATATACCTCTATATATATATATATATATATATGTATCTCATACAAACTAGGCATTCACTTCCTTTTCAAAATGTAATTCCTTCCAATACAGGGAATGTGTCAGGATGCAGCCTGGGATCGGCTGCTACTCACCTTCGTGCCGGCGCCCTTGGGCTTAGGTGTTCAGTCGCTGGGAGTGGAGGTGAGTGGTGTCTGAGAATTCTCCCGGGGGTCTGCTAGGGCTTCTGTGTGTGCGTCCTGGTTTTCAGGGTGCCAGGCGTGGACGCAGCCATGTTGGTCCATATCACCTGACTAGACTCTCCCAATGGTAGTCCTGTGGTCACTCAGCTGATCCTCTGATCCAATGACCAGTTTATTCTCCGATTTATTGATTTATTCTCCATCCCGTCGAGCTCAAGCATTAATTTATCAATCTTTTCTTGCTCCACAACACTGAATTTCTTTTCCAGCAAAGCTGGTACGATGGTCTTGTTGATGTGATCCACGGCCTTCAGGACACCTTTCCCCAGGTACCGAGCTTTGTCGCCATCTCTCAGCTCGAGGGCCTCGTAGATCCCCGTGGATGCGCGGAGGGGGTATTTAAGTCTGACTCCAGGAACAGGAAACTGCTGTTAAGCATCACTGTTCCAGTGATTATCATGCTCTCCAGGTTTTCCCATGAAGTATCTACAGTATGTTGTTTCAGCCCTCACGCTGACCACCAGTGTTACTTATATTAGCTCCCATGCTAATTCCCTGCATATTACTTCAGCTCTCACAGAACTCCAGTGTTTCTTGTAAATTCCTATGTTGTTTTTTACTGTACTGCTTGGCTCTCTTGCAGCCTCCCTGTGTTACTGTGGTGTCAACTTTCATACTAATTGCTAGTTAGCTTTCAGCTGGACCTCTAGCAATTCCAGAACATTCTCCTGTGTTCAAGAATTCAGATCACCTCCTGTGTTCAAGTATTCAGTTAATCTCTTGTGTTCAAGAATTCAGTTCATCTCCTGTGTTCAGTTAATCAGTTCATTTGCCGATTTCCTGTGTTCAAGTATTCAGTTCATTTGCTGATCTACTGTATTCAAGTATTCAGTGCATACCCTGATCTCCTGTGCTCAAGTATTCAGTCCACGCTGATCTCCTGTGTTCAAATATTCATTCTAATATAGTTCTGGTCTTCCTGCCACTCCCAGGTACCTGTCCAGAGGGCCGCAACCTGCTCACTTGGTGCAGTGAAACCCATATCCCAACTGGATGGGTCACTGGTGAAGAACACCAAGGAGCTCATTCAGACCCGCTCACAAGATGCGATCGTTCGCTGGCAAAAAGGGGCCAGATATTTAAATTAAGCGCTTGCACTGCTTTGCTTAAGGACGCCCACTATGTTTTTGCGAGCTACGGCCAAGTGCACTCGCAAATGTCTGTAGACACCCCCTTGCCACTCGCAACACACGTCATCTCCTGGAAATGAAGGATTAACCGGGACCATCGTGAGCCATCGGAGCTGCTCGCAGCCCTTGGGGTTGCCTTAGCCTGCTGCAAGCACAGTGATCAGTGCTGGCTTAAATACATGCAGGTGATGTGTACAATGATGCTACTTTGCTAATTATGCACGCCCTTTAAACAGTGTTTTGGCAGCCAGACACGCCTGCGTTCACACATCCACTCCCCCATTCACAAGCACCTTCCCCTGTTACCTCTCACAAATGGCACTATCTGTCACTCAAAGCAGCGACCTGATAGTGGCTTACGAGCTACCAAAATCAGATCGCAACGAATGGCTTGCGCACACGCACTTTGAATTATATGCTTGCGCAGATGGCCAAAAATCGCTCAGAGCGAGCGATTGTGCCTTAGCAAGTGGGTCTGAATCAGGTCCCAAGTGAGTTAAACTCCGCGCCTCTGAGTCTAGCCAAACCTGGGTTCGACCACAGTAGGGAGATCTAGCTGTCACTCACCTGCTTGTGCCCTAGCCACCCTACCCCTTGGCTTTTCCCATACAGTTCATGACAGTTTGAACAGCCAACATGCAAGCTGCCTGGTTCCATGGTGAAGCAGGTTTTCAAGACTTAGGGCCTGATTCAGAGCCGCTCGTAAGCGGCCGCTCGTTCGCTCCGAGCGATGTTTGCCCAACTGCGCATGCGTACGGATCGTTATACGCATGCGCGAACCAGTCAGTGTGGTCGAAATTCATGTGCTCGCAAAATAGCGAATGCCTGATAATTTGAGTGACAGGACTAGGCGTATGTGGGTGGTAACGGGGGAAGGTGCTTGAAAACGGGGAGTGGAGATCCGAACGCAGGCGTGCTTAAAGGTCAAAATGGGCGTTTTATGGGTGTGCATAATTAAAACAGCAGCATCATTGACCACGTCATTGGGTTATTTTATAGCCAGAACTGCTTGCAAAATTGTGGTAGCAAAAACCAACCCCAAGAATAGCGAGCAGTTCATTCCCTGGTCGATATACTCAATTAATCTAATAAATAGCGGACATGACGTAGGATGCGAGCGGCCAGGGGGCGTATTTTTTCAAAAAACGACTGCAAGTTTTGCTCGCTCGTTCAGACCTAGAGGCGTGAACAGACCGCAAAGAGCGAACGGTTGATTTGAATAGCCACCCCTATTTTCTGGACGAGCGAGCGCTAATTGCGTCCGGCTCTGAATCAGGCCCTTAGTCCTTCTTTTCACCACACAAGAGGCAGCCCAGCAACTCATGGGTCAACAGTTACAAGAAATTTTTTCTCAGTTGAAATCTATTCATTCCATTGTTGTTCCTTTGTTTCCAGGCTCACTTCAATTTCCGTCTGTAAACCCTCCTGTGCCCCTTTTACCTGAGCTATTTTCCTGAGTAATTTCAACTCCGACCGCAGAATCCCTTTCTGATTGTACAACTCAACATTTCAGTAGTTCCTTGACCTCTGTATCCTCCAATTTCTGTACCCCGATGCAGGTTACTAGTTTCTACCAGCTTCTAGTGCAACTTCAAGATCTCCTCCCTACATTTTTTTCTAATATTTCCATAGCTTTCTAGAGCCATCCCTGTTTCAACTGAGCCACCTGTGCCTCCTCTCTTATGAGAAAAAGTCAGACATCGTAGCTTCCCATGCCCGAAGCTTACTGAGGCAGAATCACAGCGACACTGGGAACTTTTTCTTTGTTTATATTGTGGAAAGGCAGATCACTTTATTAGGGACTGTCTTCTTTATCAACCCAGTAAGGATAATTACTGTAAGACTTCCTATGTCCACACTCTCGGTTCCAGGCCACAGCCTTCTGCAGCTTCTTTTTCTTCTGCTCTAAGCAAGGAGGTGACGTCATCCCCACAGGACAGGGTTCGAGTTTACGATTGGGGTCCTGTTTCAAGATGCTTCCATTTTCGTCTTGGGAAAACTCTGTAGGCAGAATATTACAACCGCCTAAAGTCAGGGTAACATCTCCTCCAGTCTGTTCCGGTCTCAGTCCGGGTAAAGCTTCTTCTAGTTCCAACTTCGGTAATGATTGTGCTTCTCTAAGTTTCCGTAAGGCATCAGTTTCTTTAACTATGGAAAAAGAATTTGATTTAAAAGTTTCGGAGGAGACATCTGAGTTGACATCTTCAGTGGGAAAATCCACTCAGCTAATTCCAGGGAGCATTCCTGTGTTCTCACCCCCAGAAGAGGCTTCAAGTCTCTCACCACAGGAGGGGTCCACAAGTTTCTCACCCCAAGTGGGGGTTTCAAGTTCCATACCCCAAGTGGGGCTCTCAAGTCTCTCACCCCAAGTGGGGGTTTCAAGTTCTGTACCCTAAGAGGGGGTTTCAAGTTTTGCACCTTAGGAGGGGGTTTCAAGTTCTTCACCCCAAGTGGGGGTTTCAACTTCCACACCCCAAGAGGGGGTTTCAAGTTTCACAGCCCAGGAGGGGGTCTCGAGTTCTTCACCCCAGGAGGGAGTCTCAAGTCTCTCACCCCAAGTGGGGGTTTCAAGTTCCATGCCCCAAGAGGGGGTTTCATACCCCAAGGGGGGTTCTCTGTTTTGAGTTTCATGC
Organism: Taudactylus pleione; assembly: GCA_031769625.1. NCBI lineage: Eukaryota > Metazoa > Chordata > Amphibia > Anura > Myobatrachidae > Taudactylus > Taudactylus pleione. The sequence continues at coordinate 3,796,287 of JAUIMM010000005.1, forward strand.
CCCAGGAGGGGGCCTTTGTTTAGAGTTTCACAACCTAGGAGGGGGCCTTCGTTTCGAGTTTCATGCTCCAGGAGGGGGCCTGCATTTCAAGTTTCATGCCCCAGGAGGGGGTCTTCATTTTGAGTTTCATGCCCCAGGATGGGGGTCTTCATTTCGAGTTTCACACCCCAAGATGGGGTTTCCGGTTTGAGTTTCATACCCCAGGAGGGGTTTTCAAGTGTCTTACCCCAGGAGGGGGTTCCAAGTCCCATTTCCCAGGAGGGGATTTCAAGTGTCATGCCCCAGGAGAGGGTTCCAAGTGTTATTCTTCAGGAGAAGTCTTCAAGTGACATACCCCAAAAGAGAATTTCAAGTCTCACACCCCAGGAGGGGCTCTCAAGTTTCTGACCCATAGGGGGTCTCTGTTTCGAGTTTCACACCCCAAGAGGTGGTCTCTGTTTCGAGTTTCATGCCCCAGGAGGGGGCTACAAGTTTCACACTCCAGGAGGGGGTTTCACATTTCGTACCTCAAGAGGAGTTTTCTGGTGTGATAACCCGGGAGCGGTTTTTGAGTGTCATACCCCAGGAGGGGGTCTCAAGCTTCTCACTTGTCCAGAGGGTCCGGGACCTGCTCACTTGGTGCAGCGAAACCCACACCCCAACTGGAGGGGTCACTGGTGAAGACCACAAAGTGAGTTAGACTCCATGCCTCTGGACAGGTCTAGCCAAACCTGGGTTTGGCCGCAATAGGGAGACCTAGCTGTCACTCACCTGCTTGTGCCCTAGCCACCCTACCCCCTGGCTTTTCCCATGAGGTTCGTGACAGAATGTTAGTTCCAAAATATTGGAAAACTGAGTGCCGATTTTGTAAGATAATTTTTATTTAGAGTGTGTGGTCACATGCCAAGAGCACCCCAGATGGTTGAGTGCCGTGAATTAAGCCTGTCATTTATTTAAATTTTGTGGTCATACTTGCTAGGGCATCCTTCTTCTCAAATGTAAGACAAACTTTGTCAGTTTATCCCCAGGTGCTTATTAACTGATATCCCTAGGTGTGGTCCTGTCTCTTTAAGCCAGGACCCATATTCTTGTTTAAAATGTGTGCAAGCCAAATGTGGCAGAGCAAAGAACATATGTATGAGAGTCAGTATAGGGACTGAGGAGATGGGAAGACCGTGAAGTGGTTGGTCAACTTGACAAATGAATGCAATATTTTGAAAAGTGAGTGTGAGTTTGTATGATATTTGCTTTATATATATATATATATATATATATATATTGATACAATGTCCGGCACTCCTTATAAATAGAAAATACTTAGCTGGGTGCCCACACAGGGTCAGATAAGTAAAAATGGGATTTTGGTACCTACCGGTAAATCCTTTTCTCTGATTCCACAGGGGACACTGGAGGTGCTTATGCTGGGGTGTAGAGGCGTGGATAACTGGAGCCGGCACTTTAAATAATTTAGAAGTGTGAAGCTCCTCCCCCTCTATGCCCCATCAGCCCCCAGTTTAGAAAATGGAGACCGAGAGGAGATGGAGAACAAGCGGAGTAAAAGGGAGAGAACACACAATCAAAACATACAACATATGTAACAAACCAAACAGGCAGGCTAAGAGCGCAGAGGTGGGCGTCCAGTGTCCCCTGTGGAATCAGAGAAAAGGATTTACCGGTAGGTACCAAAATCCCATTTTCTCTTTCATCCACTAGGGGACACTGGAGGTGCTTATGCTTGGGACGTCCGAAAGTTTTCCCCACGGGCGGGAGCGCTCTGCGGCACCTGCAGAACAAGACGGCCAAAACGGGATGCCAAAGTAGCAAACGTATCAAATTTGTAAAACTTGACAAACGTGTGATCTGAAGACTAAGTGGCCGCACGGCATAATTGTGACATGGAGGCTCCTCTACCGGCCGCCCATGACGCACCCACTGAACGTGTGGAATGAGCCGAAATGGACGAAGGAGGCCGGTGGTCGGCACCAACATAAGCCTGATGAATAGTCAGCTGAATCCAACATGCCAGAGTCTGCTTAGACACTGGCCAACCCCTCCGAACCGCATCATAGAAGACAAAAAGTGACTCAGACTTACGGAGGGAAGCAGTCCTGTCAACATAGATGCGGAGAGCTCTAACCACATCCAAGGTAGAAGAACCACCAGAGTCCTCCACCAAAGATGGTACTACAATAGGCTGATTAATCTGAAAAGCCGACACTACCTTGGGAAGTAAGGAGGCTACTGTACGGAGTTCCGCCCTATCAGCATGAAACACAAGGTAAGGTGGCTTATAGGACAGAGCACTCAATTCCGAAACTCTACAAGCCGAAGCTAGAGCCAGGAGGAGGACCATTTTCCAAGACAAATACTTAATATCAACCTCTTCCAAAGGTTCAAACCTGGATGACTGAAGAAACAAAAGCACTAAGTTCAAGTCCCAGGGAGCTATCGGAGGTACAAAAGGAGGCTGCACACGCAAGACCCCCTGAAGAAACGTCTGCACCTCAGGAATGAGAGCCAATTTCCGTTGAAAGAAAATGGAAAGGGCAGAAACCTGCACCTTTAAAGTTCCAAGACGAAGGCCAGAATCCAGACCAGTCTGAAGAAAAAGCAGAAACCGGGACAACCGAAAAGTCCTAGATGGAAGATCCCGACTAGAACACCATGAGATATAAGAACGCCAGATACAATGATAATGCACAGCCGAAACTGGTTTCCTGGCGCGTAGCATGGTGGGAATGAGTCTGGGATTCCTCTGCGTCTGTTGTGAACCATTCTGTTATTACTATAAAACTTAAATTAAATTTGTTGGAATAAATAACATAAGCTGTAATTCTTCAGTTATTATCAATATATTTCAGAACAATTTTCTAACCAGCATAACTCATTACATAGTAATATATTTAGAAACCACAGTCAACTGGGATCCACATTTAGCTCATTTACAGTCATTTGCATTGTTATGATATAACAATGACCAAATCCATATACTGTAAATACTATGTTGGTGGGACTGCAGTATTTTGTTGTATAGAATGGAAACATTATGACTTGTGATAGAGATTTTGCTTCCTTCAGCTTTTCTTTTCTAGTGGATCACACACATCTATATTATTTGAGTATCATTACATTACAGGGAAAAAAGTATCTTTTATAGCTACCCATAGATATTACATCTGAATAGCTCATCTTCGATATAGGTAATACTAGCAATAAATCATGTAGTACAGATGTGCTTGTTTAGTTTTTCACACAGTTTGTGGGTTGCTAATGAAATGAACAGTGAATGGTTGTAATTTACAATGCTCTTAGAAAGTTTGGCTATGAGCTGTTGAAGCAGCTTTGCAAACAGCCAGCAATGCACCTTCTGGAGTGCAAAATCAGCATGTAAATTATAAGGTCTATTGAACATGAATTGAGAATGTATCAAATATTCACTGTGTGCTAAAAATGTGAGTCTGTCTGCAGTTATTACTCAGTGTTGGAAGCGTGCACACATGAGAGGAACCTGACCTAACTCTAAACATTAACATAAATCAGCAACAATTCGTCTTCTGCCAACAGTTCTGCCAAATCTATCTCACATTGGCTGTAAAGACGCGCACTTTGTTAGGGAGAATGGCAGAAATCAATTATTGTTTCCTTGCAACAACTAGATAGAATAAAAAATAGCCATGCTTTCCAATATTACAACCATAAAATGCCTATATAACTATGAAACAAACTAGCTATTCAACTGCTCACTGAAAATATATCCAAAATGGAAAAGGTAACTACTGTCAGCATTAATCGGTCAGATATATATTGTGCTGTCAGTAATGATTTATTTATGCACAAATGGGGTGGAAGGATGCTTCTCATCTGTATTTCAGATATGTGTCAGTCTGTGATTGGATATATCCCTTATAATCAGTGAGTTCTGGGGATAAATTTATCAAAGGTCGATTTGATGGTCGATTTGAAGAGTGATTTAGCTCTTCTCAAACCGACTCAAATCAAATGTTGAAAAACAAGTGATTTTGACAGATTTACAATTCAATGTGTTTTGCAATTTGCAAAACAAATTCAATCTGAGTCGGTTTTGAACAGTGATTTGCTGTTCGATTTGGCATGTTCATGTACAAATCGAATGGCAAATCACACTTCAAACCGAACTGCAAATCCCTTACAGCATAGAACTGCTTCACGCTTTCACTTTCAGCATGAGCAGTTCGTTCTCACACAGATACGTGGAGACGTCAGTGAGATGCCTGCATGTGTCTGACTGTAATAAGTAAATAAAGAGTTAAAAGTAAAAAAAAAAATTACCTGAGGTACCCCCTCCAAAACAGAACCAGCTCCGGACTGTTCAAACCCAGTTCTGGTTGACTAAGTACATGGAAAAATTGCGTAGGGTCTCCCTCTACTTAGCTACAGAAAAAAAAGGGATTTTCCCTCCAGCACACTGTAGCAAAAACAAAAATACTTGAATCCTACATGATAATAGAAATTCAGAGGTATTGGTTTGCATACATTTGCAAATATATGAATAAGCGCTGGGCCAAACGTCAAGGCTCCTCTGTACCAGCGTCCCTAACATTATGGGGTTCACGTCTGAGACACAGGGAACCGCAAAAGAATCCAGCCAAGGACCATCCCCAGGGCATCACACGAATAATGGAAAAAAGGGTGAAAGTGAAGTGTAAAGTATAGTTGTGTAAAGATAAATCAATAAGTGTTAATGGTAAGGGGTTAAAATGACATAAATAATAGACAAACAAATAGAAAGGTGATAAAAAAATATCTATGTGAATTAAGTGGTGATGCCCTGAAAAAAGGCCCAGCCAGAGCAACCCTGGGGGCCCCACGCCCAAACGCTCACCCCAAAATAATTGTTGCTACCTAATAGTAGCACACACTCTGGGTCATATAATTACAAATTAATTTACTGCATAATAACAGTACATGTATAAGCTGAGAGCAGGCTCACCTAGAAGGTACCCCAGAAACCTCCTAATGGCACTATTCAGACCAACACATCCTCCCAATGCTGGCTCCTTTCATGCCTCACAGAACTGCAAACAAAAAGTATGGTGGTCGCTCACATCAACTTAATGACATTGCACAGGTGCTCGTAAAGGGTGGGGTTTACACTGAGCTACAGAAAAAAAAGGGATTTTCCCTCCAGCACACTGTAGCAAAAACAAAAATACTTGAATCCTACATGATAATAGAAATTCAGAGGTATTGGTTTACATACATTTGCAAATATATGAATAAGCGCTGGGCCAAACGTCAAGGCTCCTCTGTACCAGCGTCCCTAACATTATGGGGTTCACGTCTGAGACGCAGGGAACCCCAAAAGAATCCAGCCAAGGACCATCCCCAGGGCATCACACGAATAATCTCCCTCTCCAGGGCACCCCTAGCCTAGGCTGATAGCCCAGGGCTATCCCAACACCCCTGGGCAGTGGGTGGTGGGTTGATTTTGTTAGTGTAGTGTAAAAATAGAAGAATAAAAACATTGGCCCTCATTCAGAGCCGTACGCTCAGAGCAGAGCGCACGCTCTGAATGAGGGCCGCCCTCCATAAAAATGGAGCGTCCTCCTGGATGCTCGTATAGCTGTGGGTCACCACCCACAGGCTATACGAGCGTGCATTTTGATGGCCGCGATGGTCGTGACCATCGCGACCATCGTAATTGCGAGCCGGAGCCTGCGGTTGAGGTTTTCAACCGCAAGCTCCGGAGTGATTTTGGCTCTATCAGAGCCAAAATCACTCCCACTGACATCACTAGTGATGTCAGTGGGCCGGCTTCTGACAGGAGGCATTCCCGTGGGAACGCCCCAGTCAGGGAGGCACGCCCCCGGAACGCCTACCAAAGGGGGCGTGCTGTCAATCAACATTGACAGCACGCCCCCTTTGATCGGACACAACGAGCGAAGGACTTTCCTTCGCTCATCGCGTCTGGCGCATGCGCATGACGGAGCTCCCTCCGTCGTGCGCATGCTCAGTCCATAACATCGACCCACTTGCGAGTGGACAGCCACTCGCGAGTGGGTCTGAATCAGGCCCATTGTCTTTACAGTAGAACTGCAGGTCCCAGCAAGTCTCCCCTGCATGCTGGTACTTGGAGAACCACAAGTACCAGCATGCGGGGCATTAAGGGCCCACTGGGACCTGTAGTTCACCTGTAAAGAAATGTTGAAAGAAGCACACACACCTTACACAGTATAAGTTTAATACATACATACATACACGCTCACACAATATTCACCTATATTAGCTAGAGTGGTCCCCTTGTCCAGTAGGCATCCATGGGTCTTCTTAAAATAACAACATGAAAAACCCGACCCCCGCACTAAACAATAACCATCCTAACAAGGATGATTATTCCTTCCCGAATGAAGCGCTGAGATGCGGTTCCTCCTTTGAAGGTCCGTGTCTGAGCGTTAATTGGCTGAGAGAGGTCAGACCCCGCGTCTCAGCCAATGAACGGCTCCCTCCATTGAACTCAATGGAGAGCCGCGAGGTAAGTAAAGTTTATCCTGCAGTTCCCATCATTGAGTTCAATGGTGGGAGCCATTCATTGGCTGAGAGGCGGGGTACGTGAGCATATGTCTACATCCAAATACTCTGAGATGGTTGATATTAGAATTACTTCCAGACCATGCTTCTAACGGAGCACAACTATGGGCACACAATTCTTCAGATTAACTGCTGTAGACATTGCCTCTGCCCAAAAGCATTTTTCTAAGTTAGCGTCATATTGCATAGTACAAGCTCTTTCCACAATGATGCAGTTGGCACATTCACTTACACCATTTTTGCTAAGATGTGTATGCAGTGGTTAGTTAATGTTCAATGCCATAATTATTTAGTAACGTTGCTACATCTCTATTCTTGTATTATCCACCATTGTCAGATATTTAGATTTTTAAATTCTTACCAGTTTGAGTTTCTACAGACCTCTTGTAATCTGCAATCTTAGTTATTACATCACTTTTTGCTTTGATGCTGTAAACATGTGTCATTCTTGTGAAATCATTAATGAATGATAGAAAGTATCGATGTGGACTTATCGATTGTACTTCCATTGGTACACACACGTCTATAGTGTTTCTCTAGCCCTGGACCTAGGGAAAGGGCACATCTGTGCATGACCAAGGAAAAGGGGCATGTCTTTAAGACACTCCCCCATTTTCAGTACTATTAGGGACGCCCAGCACTTACTGACATGCAGGGCTGCCCCCAAGCACTGCTGTCTGTGTGAATAGATGCCGGGTGCTACACCGCAGTTTTCCACACCTACAGGACACTGCAACCCGTGGGTGCGGTTGGCACCTGCAGACTGTTTTAGCAGGACACCGTGCAGGAGTGCAGGGTGCTTTCTGCCATTTAGAAACAGGGCAGGGAGCGGCACCCCGCTAAAACAGCCTAGGGGAATGCTACATCTATACACACCAAAGCTAAAGGTGCCTCATTCCTGGATGCTGATCTTGGAAAGGGACACTGGGCTACCCATCTTACAGCTTTCACATGTCAGTGTCTCTGTGTCACTCACATTTATTCCCGTCACCATCCCGGCGAGATGTTTCTAGACATTATCATACCCCAGCTGGCTTAGCCGCCTGTGCCAGAGTTTCATAGATTGTGAAACAGAAGCCATCACCCCCAACACTCTCCCATATCCAAGATGTACAGCTGTTAGTATCAGGTCGCCGCACCTATCACACTTCCTGATTTATTCTGCACAACACATTTGCCCTATGCAAATTTGAGTCCTTTCTTCTATAGGACACTTATGGCAATGAGGTTTGTCCATGTATCTGGTATGAACAACACATTTTGGATGCATGTGATTAAGGTTTTACCTCTTATTCTTAGGTGTACTGTGATTGTTCTGACTGTAAGGGGTACATTTACTAAAGTGAGAGTTTTAAGAAGTGGAAATGTTGCCTATAGCAACTAATCAGATTCTAGCTATTATCTTCCAGAAAGTGCTAGTTAAATATTAAGTAGAATCTGATTGGTTGTTATGGACAACATCTCCACTTCTAAAAACTCTCAGTTTAGTAAATATACCCCTAAGAATCTTGGCCCTCATTCAGAGCCGCTCGCTATTTGCGGTTGTTCGTTCTAAAACAAGGGGTGGCTATTCAAATGAGCCGTTCGCTAATTGCGGTCTGTTCACGCCTCTAAGTCTGAACGAGCGAGCAAAACTTGCGGTTGAAATTTTGAAAAATACGCCCCCTTGCCGCTTGCACCATACGTCATGTCCGCTATTTATTAGATTAATCGAGTACATCGAACAGCGTATGAACTGCTCGCTATTCTTGCGGCTGGTTTTTTCAACCGCTATTTGGCGAGCAGTTCTCAGTAAAAAAAAACCAAGTGATGTGGTCAATGACGCTGCTGTATTAATTATGCACTCCCTTAAAACGCCCATTTTGACCTTTAAGCACGCCTGCGTTCGAATTCCACATCCCCGTTTTCAAGCACCTTCCCCTGTTACCACTCACATATGCCTCCTTCTGTCACTCAAAATAGCAGGCATTCGCTATATAGTGAACAAACGATTTTTGGCTGCACTGACTGGTTCGCGCATGCGTATTAAAATCCGTACGCATGCGCAGATGTGCAAACATCGGTCAGAACGAACGAGCGGCCGCTTACGAGCGGCTCTGAATCAGGGCCCTTGTCTCCAATTCCTCTGACTGTTATAGGGTCGCACGTGTTTAACATTGCAAACCAGTCTTGATTACAACTGAAGTTCCTTGTGTCCATTTACTAACAATCTCTTTTGCGACTGTCTATGGCATATAAAGCTGACTCCGTTTCCCTGTCATGCTTCTTTCACTGCAAATTATTTGCATCTTTCAGTTTGTGTCCAACGTTGTGACATACGAAGCACTTGTTGTTAAACTTTCTAGGCTTAGTACTTCTTGCATGCAATGCAGTATTCTCTGCAATTACAGTAGTACAATTGGCACGTGTTCTTGAAATTACAGTAGTTTAGACCTTACAATTCCAGTTAATAGCTTAGATGTATTGGATTCTATTGGATTCTAACATTACTACCAGCAAATTGAATTCAGATGTTAAATTCTGCAACTTTGCCTTTGCTATTTCCTCATCATCGACTTGGACTCCCACAGATGTTAATTGCTCATAAACAGACATAATTTTGTTGATATAGTTATTTATACTTTTGCATTCACTCAATTTAGTGTTATACAGTACTTGCCTCAAGTTTATTCTCCTCTTGAGACCTTTATCTTCATATGCTTTTTGCAGCGCTATCTACATGTTATATGCTGACACCTTCCAGTGAATTCTGGAATAAGCATGTTGTTCCACACTCAAGTCTATGGTTCCCATGGCTCTTTCTACATCATCAAGATTAGGATTGTCACCTGGATTATCAGTGGTCTTCCACAGCCTCTTACGCTTACGTTGCATGTCCATAGCAAACATGGGTGGCTTGAGTCAGGACTTCGTCATATATTGAGGTGAGGAGGTAGAGAAATGGCAGTGGTTGATGGGTCCGAAGGCAAGGACAGGAATAGAATGTCTTTATTGAACAGCAGGTTGGAATGGAACTGGATATATAATACTGAGTATAATTGGATTGGGACCGATGATGCTGGATTGAGAGCTGGATCGGTTTGAGTGCCTGATTCAGACCCGGTCGCAAGTGCTGAGTGCTCGCAACTGGGTCGATGGTGGCCCAGAGCACATGCGCACGACGGAGCCGGCTCTGTCGTGCGCATGCGTGAGACCCGGATAGCGACAGGCAATTTGTTTCTCCGGGTCTCGTACCAAAGGTGGCGTGCTGTCGATGTTGAGTGACAGCATGCCCCCTTTGGTGGGCGGGCCGGGGGGGGTGGCTGCCCAGATGGAGGCATTCCCATGTGAACGCCTACCATCTGGTGGCGGCCCCACTGACATCACAAGTGTCAGTGGGAGAGCTTTCGGCTCTGTTTGAGCCAAAAGCTCTCTGGGGCTTCCGGCAACGAGACCCTACCACAAGGGTCTCATCTCAAGCCCGATGGTCGTGATGGTCTTGACCATCGCGACCATCATCATGGCCGCTCGCTATAGCTGTGGGTGGTCACCCACAGCAATGCGAGTGACCAGGGGGCCGTTCTAAAAAAAAAAAGAGCGGCCCTGATTCAGAGCGAGCACTCTGTCAGAGCGTCCGGCTCTGAATCAGGGCCTGAGACCCATGTTGATGAATTGAAACACTTGATGGATTTGAATCCGATGTTGAAAAATTTATTAACTTGATGGTTTGAGAGCAATGTTGAAAAATTGAAGAACTTAATTGATGTGAATCTGATATTAATGAATTGATGAACTTGATCGATGACTTGAGTTGATGAATTGAAGAACTTAATTAATATGAGTCCTATGTTGATGAATTGATGAACTTGATCAGTTGGGACCGATGTTGATGAATTGAAGAACTTAACTGATATGAATCCAATGTTGAAAGCATCGGCTGATACAAGTGGTTGGAGGTATCGACTGGAATCGATGGCGTTTGTAAGAACAAGTCTCAGTGGTAAAACTAGACTGGTGTGCAAGATGGTATAGGAGACTTGTTTACCAGATATAGGAACTGGATATAATGGACTGGGGGCCCGATTCGGCAAGGATCATAGTTGCTAATACGCACGCAGTCAGCCAATTGTTGCGTTCTGCTCATGCGTACGCACCACAGTGCACGTGCCCGAACCAGGCGCTGCGATCAGAACTGCAATTGCAGTGGCGATGCAGACCCATCGCAGACCCATAACAGTTCCTTAGTGAGGTCTGACCCTGCCTTAACTGTGCGTATGGGTCCGATGTTACTCAATATTACCGATTGTTTTGCTATGTTGCCAGAGTATACGGATGTGTGTAAGGGGAAGTGGGTGTCCTTATGTTAGGCTGCAATCGCAATGCGAATGCAAACATTTGCATATCAGCGCTTATATTAGCAACTGTGTTGCATGCATATTAGCAGAATAGCGATCCTTGCTGAATCAGGCCCTGGGACCATACAGATACAGAGTACCTGGGAGCTCAGCACAGAGCTGTAATTTCAGCAAAAAGCAACGTTGTACTGGCAACAGAGGCCAGTCAGGAAATGGAATTTATAGTGGAGGATTCCCAGGAATTGGATGCTGTGATCAGCTGGTCTGGGAGCAGCACTCTGAGTGGAGTAAGAGTGTCAGGTGATAGAGGGTTCGATACAGCAAGGAACGTAGTTGCTTATACACATGCAATTGACCATTGTGGCGTACTGTGCATGTGTATGCATCGCAGCAGTCGTGCGCGAACTAGCCATTGCGATCGGGACTGCAATCACAATGACCCTTCGCAGACTGATTGACAGGAAGTGCTGTTTGTGGGTGGTAAAGGGGGATGGTCGGCCGAACGCAGACATGCCAGTGTGTTTCAACGCCATTGCATGCAGAAATTATCCACTGCGATGGCCTACGCAGTCTGAGGTCTCATAGCGTACGTGAAAGTTAGCAATTTCTGAGTAAGGTCAGAGCTTGTGCAAGTGTGCGTGAGGCTGCGATGGTACTCGATTGTACCGATGGTTTTGCAGTCTTGCTAAACATTACGGATGTGTAAGGTAAAGTAGGCTTCCTTATGTAGTGCTGCCATAGTCAAAACCATCGCGACCATCGGACTTGCAACGAGACCCTTGTGGTAGGGTCTCGTTCATCTCAAGCCCCAGAGAGCTTTCGGCTCTAACAGAGCCGGAAGTTCTCCACTGACATCACTTGTGGAGGCGTTCTCATGGGGCGTTCTCATGGGAACGCCTCCCTTTGGGCAGCCACCCCCCGACCCGCCCACCAAAGGGGGCGAGCTGTCACTCAACGTCGACAGCTCGCCCCCTTTGGTGCGAGACCCGGAGCGACGGAGTGCCCGTCGCTAGCCGGGTCTTGCGCATGCGCATGACGGAGCCGGCTCTGTCGTGTGCATGCGCTGTGGGCCACCATCGACCCGGTAGCGAGCGCTCATCGCTTATGACTGGGTCTGAATCAGGCCCTGAGTGCGTAATCGTTATTGCATTCACAGTTGTATTCTGTAGTGAATCAGGGCCAGGGTCCAACATGGCTGTGCCCATACTGTGGTGTAGGAGGGAACTCTGGTGGGCAGCCTATGTGCCATCATGCTGGTAAGACACGCTGTGAGCAAAGGGCTGTGGAGAGTCATCTCCATGCTCAGTGCCAGGGCACTGAGCGGATGGGGCAGGAGCAGCACAGATAGACCTCAGCACCAGCCAGGAGCGATGTGCAGCGTGAGCGGACCTCTGTGCTATCCTGGAGTGATGCATAGCATAAGCGGACCTCAGCGCTAACCTGGACAAACACCAGAGAGGTAAGAAAGTGTATTTGAAAGGCCAAAGTGTAAACCTACTATGTACTGAACCAAACGCAGTACTCAATGTATACTTCACAGGGGTACTGTAGCATCTGTGGTGCCTGGGCCCATAACCTGTTGATATGAGCTTTTGGTAAGAAACCAAAGGAGGTTACCAATAGGCACAAATGTAATGTAAATATGGAGTTTAGGCCACAACAGTATTCCTTAACCAGGCTTTCGGGTTAATTGTAGGAATAAAATGATATAACGGTGCAGACAGTATTGGCAATAACACTGGTATAAGCTGCGCATAGATAAGTGGCAGACCATCTGGTTATGTAATACAGCTGCATAACAGGTACTCCCAGAGGTAAATTTACTAAGATGGAAGTTCTATTAAGAGGTGATGTTGCCCATAGCAACCAATCAGATTCTAGATATTATCTTCTAGAAGGTGCTAGATAAATGAGAAGTAGAATCTGATTGGTTGCTATGGGCAACATCACTTCTTAAATTAAACTCCCATCTTAGTAAATTTTATACCACATGACGCAGAAGCGCTGGCAGTTGAATCAGCAGTGCACCATGGTCACAGCCCTCCCAGAAGGAGCTACTGTAGACAGAAGGAGGCACTGCCGGAGCCTGGCTCCGGCAGTGTCTTCTTCTATCAAGCTCACTCTGCAGAACAGGCCGGCCCGGGAAATTGGAGGATCAGACGGCGGTGGGCACAGGAGCAGGGATACAGGTAAGTGGGGGGGTTTTTTTGTGTGTGTGTGTGTGTGTCTTTGTTGTTATATATGTAAGGGGCACTGCTGGGTGGGAAGCACTACTGGGGGCACTATATAAGGGGCACTGCAAGGGGGGACCACTACTGGGGGCACTGGCACTATATATGGGGCACTGCATAGGGGGGACCACTACTGGGGGCACTGCATAGGGGGGACCACTACTGGGGGCACTGGCACTGCTGGGGGGGTACTATATAAGGGGGGACCATTACTGGGGGCAATGGCACTGCTGGGGGGCACTATATAAAGGGGACCACTACTGGGGGCACTGGCACTATATAAGGGGCACTGCATAGGGGTACCACTACTGGGGACACTGTATCGGGGGACTACTACTGGGGGCACTGCATAGGGTGGACTACTACTGGGGGCACTACATAGGGAGGACAACTACTGGGGGCCTCCGTCGCTCCCATCTACTTGGGGGGTGCTCTGTTTTTTTAACTTGCCCTGGGCTCCAATTACCCTAGTTACGCCACATATACTGTGTATATGTATATATATATATATATATATATATATATAAGTGTGTGTATGTGTGTAGACATATATAATGGAAACCCCTCCCTGAGAATCCTGCGTTTGCCCATGCCTCTAAGGACTGGGCCATGGCCGTCACTGCCTATGATCATATGCATGCACTTTGTTTGCTTTGGTTTGTTCACTACTTTTTGTGTCTCAGAGATCTAGAGCTGCATCTGTGTCTGCGTCTTTTGCCGGTCACATGTTTGCAACTTTATGCAATTTGGCTATAAGCTCTTCCCTGGTGAGTGCGTATCATTGTGCAAGTACGCAGACGCCCACTGTCAGCACCCATAGACACTGAAATACCAAGTGGGACGCACCAACGATCGCACCATCGAAACTTGCACCAGTCGGACCTATATAGCAGATGCAGTTTCTCCATACGGGGATGGCCTTCTATGTGAGGGGTTGAGCGTCTGCATACATAACAGCTTTCACCGACACTCCCATTACATGCCCATAAGACAGACCATCTCCATGTGTGCACTAAGTCACCTCCTTGTCACCGCAAAGGAACATCCTTTACATTTTTAAGACATTTATGATACCGTGCATCTCCTATACGTATAATCACAACTATAACTCAGGGCCTGATTCAGTACTGATGATTACAGGCTACTGATTATCGGGAATCTGTGCGTGTGCAGGCCCCTGTATGCCTCTGTCTGACTTATAGGCAAAGGCATTTACGGGGCGGTGCTGGGGTGAGGTTAGTGGTTTAGTGGTTGTAAGCCGAAAGTGCCGGAGCTGTAGGTATTGATAAAAGTACTTATGCGGTATACAGAATTTGTTTTGTACTGTATGACTACAAATGTTGGAAATGCCGTGTCTCAGTTAATATCATTCAATACTCTGATCCCCCCATTTTGCCATTGTCTCAATGAGGGGCAAAAACCTGCCTGAAGCAAAGCAACTATGGGTTTACAGGCACTGAGCAAGGTGATATCGTCAATTAGCAAGATCGAAGATATCTAAAGTGTGTATTATAAGTGTCTGATGCCAAGAGGATCTAGGTCGAACCAATTGGGGAAACCATCGCAGAGAAGAAACTTGCAGTACTCCTGCCCAATCATCGCCCCCATTCTCTCAGATTAGGCTCCACAAAACACACTAGTTTTTAATATGTTTTTAAAGAGATCCAAAACCAAAACGCAACGATGATTTAGAACCAAAACACGGGGGTCTGCGCACATCTCTAATATCTATGAACAGCAGAGAAGATAGACTGCACTCCGAAGGCTTGTAACTAGGTGAATATACAAGTTTATTTAATCAACATTTCTGGGTGCTGAACCCCTTCTTTTATGTATAAATATGTATCTCTGTGTTCTGGCAAAATAGTAGTATTGGATATGTTGGGGGAGAATTGATTTGCGTAAAAGCAAATTTATACATAACACTTAAAACAAAACTAGATTTATTTAACATTTTATTAAAAAAACTAACTTTCAATAAAATACGAAGCTCTTGTGTAAAAAAAATAACTTCTTCCTGAATGATGTCCTTAAAGGGTTAATGCTCCGAAGTCCAGTGGACACTGAATATCTATATAAATGGGAATGATTAGCTCACTACATTTACAGAAACTTTCTCCAGCAGTTATAAGTGTAGAAAGCACAAGTCTGACCTGCCTGGTTTAGATCAAGTCATTACACTTGTAGAATGATGCTCCGTATTATTTCCAACATATATAAAAGTCTTATGTTTCTCCCTTTCAACTCTCTGTCTCCTTAAACAGTAGAAGAAAGGCTAATTATCCACATCATCTTATATTCAGGAGAGCTATTAAGCTGAACAGTCTATAGAAGAGATAAAGGGGGTGCAAAACTAATATTTAATTTATACATAGGAAAGCTCCTTTGATTTTCATTTAAACTTTAAAAAAAAAGGTCTTCTGTTTCTTTATTCTTTGCAAAGGCTGCAGGTTTATGGCTTCATTTCCAGTTATGGAAAGATGGACTAATGGGGATTATAGACGTATATCTTACAAAATGAAGACATTTGCTCTAAAGAATTTTTATCAGAACTAAGCAGAGAGAGAAAGGAGCTCGCTGGCTTGCCTTGTGCTCCTACTTAAACAATAGGATCTTTGAGAAGCAGTCTTTATACCTTGTTATTATATACAAGCTAAAAGCAATTCATTGCATTGAAAGAGTTGGCTGCTAAAAATTCTCCTGTGTCCAATGTGTCATATGGTGCTTCAGTGTAATGCTAATTGTATCAAGGTGGATTAGAATTAAGCCCCGAATGGAATAAGTCTGTATCATTTTCACACAGCAGTCAGCCTTTAAATATCAGTGGATATGTTCTGCATACAAAAAATCTATTGTATTATTTATAATAGGTAAAGCATTGGCAATTTTAAGAAAATATGTATATAATCAGGGGTCCGGTAATAACCTTCTGACTGACCGTGACATTAATTGTTGTGTGTTTTCAACTGAATAATAATATACTTTTTTCATTTCTAGATTTCATTTCTGCTTTCCTAAAGTTCACAGAATAAGACCCTGTTTTCCATTTCTGCTAATTGATTTCAGCTTTCTACACACTAACATAAAACTGAGTGATGAGACTTCATGCCTGATCCTTGAGAATTCTGAAGTGTTTGACATTTTTATGCAATTGATTTTTTATTTTGAATATCCATATCATTGACCTTTATGGTTTGTAATTCTGTGGAAATTCCACTCTTACGTTCTCTTTTCTCTGCAGAAAATGACAGAGCTTGTTTTCAGGAGACATGCCATTTTATAACGTAGCATTAACATGCAATGCATGCTGAGTCTGAAGGAAAACAGTGTTATGCCGGGTACACACTAGACCAGGGGTTCTCAAACTCGGTCCTCAGGACCCCACACAGGTCATGTTTTCCAGGTCACCCAGCAGATGCACATTTTAAAAGATCCACAGGTAGAGCTAATTATTTCACTTGTGATTCTGTGAGGAGACATGGAAAACATGCACTGTTTGGGATCCTGAGAACCGAGTTTGAGAACCTTGGCACAAAACAATATGTTGTCCGATCCAAATGGATCGGACGAAATACACACTAGACGGCAGCATCGTCTAGTGTGTACCCTCAATGTCACTGATGATGCACGGTCCCATGCATCGTCAGCGACATCGCCCATTGGCCCTGCATGCAGGTCCGCCAAACAACATCGTTAGTGGGGGCCATGCCGCCAAATGCAGCATGGCCCCTGCTCTCACGCCGTCGCTCCCGGCATCGTCAAGTGTATATGCACTTGTTGATTTTGGCACCCCTCCGGGACACATCGCTAACAAGGATGGTACACACTAGACATACTCGTGTGTGAATGAGTGTTGTGTGTGTGTGTGAGTGACCCCCGGTGTGTGTTATCCCCCCATGTCAGTGTATACCCCCATAACATGCGCTTGGAGAACTACAGCCCCCGGACCCTCCCAGCAGCCCCCTCCCCAGTGACAAGATGGAGGGGAGGCCACTGGGAGCCATGGAGACCACCAAAGACCCCCGGACATGTGAGTATTATTAATTTTTTTATGCACCACAGGGTTTTTTAAAATTGGGCACGAGGGGCACAAGGTTTTTTACCTTTCTAAACCTCACCCCTAATTGAATATACCCCATAATAGTTCTAAAAAGGACTGATATAGGTATTATTAACTTCAGGAGATAATCACCAATATCCAAAGGACAGCTGTAAATACAGTATGCTCATTCAAAACATAAAGCTTATATAAGCTGCATATCCCCAAACAAATGTCCATAACTTTATTTACTATCTGATAGTCTTATGGCTGACAGAAGTTGGTGGTTTGAATATCAGGCAGTCCTAAGATGCATGCATAAGATGGGGTTTTACCTACCACAATGGAGACCGGTACAATGGCATAGCCAGGAGGGGTGGGGGAGCCTAGGTAGTGACTTCTGCTTCTCTTCTTTCTTCTGCTGAAAAATTGGTAAAAACATTGTCTATATACTGTAAGGCTGCGTGGTGACACCACCTGGTCACTGCTCCCCAGCCCGGCTCCTCAGTATCACCTGTACCTGGGGTATACAATCGGGAAACTGGCTGCCTTAATACCGGCAGCCGGCTTCCCGACTGTCATATCCCGTTGAGGGTGAAATGCCAGGCATCTAGATGTAGACGCCTGACATTTCCTCGACGCTGGGAGACCGGCGCCCGGCATCCTGATCGAAGGGATGCCAGGCACCGCAAGCGGACAGCCGTGGGGGGGAGGGTTAGGTTAGGGCACCCGGGGGGGACTTAGGGTTAGGCACCACCCGGGGGACTTAGGTTTAGGCAGCGGGGAAGGGGGGGGTTAGGGTTAGGCACTTAGAGGGGGAATTAGGGTTAGGCACTTGGGGGGAGGTTAGGGTTAGGCACCCCTAAGGAGGGTTACGGTTAGGAGGGTAGGTTAGGTTAGTATATACTTACCTTAGCGATGATCAGGATTTCCAGCGCTGTCGGCCTTCCGCTGTCGGGCTCTGCTCATCTGTTGGCCAGGCGCTGCCGGGAATCGAACCGCCGGCCATGCGGCCGGTGGTATTTCATACCGATTCTGTACCTGGCTCCTGGCAGCATCGCAGACATGATGATGTTGTGAGACTACCTGAAAGAGAGAAGAACAGAGAAGAGAGAGAAGAACAAGAAGGCAGCCCGAGGGAAACCATAATACAGGACATGAAGGGAGATGTGGGGCGTGCAGGACAGTATGGAACATAGAGATGGGAGTTTGCAGAACAGTAAAGAACATAGAGATGAGAGTGTGCAGGACAGTATGGAACATAGAGTTTGGATGTGTGGCAGTATGGAACATAGATATGGTGGTGTGGGGCTGTATGGAACATAGAGATTAGGATTTGGGAGGCAGTATGGAACACAGATATGGTGGTGTGGGGTTGTATGGAACATAGAGATTAGGATGTGGGAGGCAGTACAGAACATAGATATGGTGGTGTGGGGCTGTATGGAACATAGAGATTGGGATGTGGGAGGCAGTATAGAACATAGATATGGTGATGTGGGGTTGTATGGAACATAGATATGGTGGTGTGGGGCTGTATGGAACATAGATATGGTGGTATGGGGCTGTATGGAACATAGAGATTAGGATGTGGGAGGCAGTATGGAACATAAAGTTGGGCTACTGGGGCAGTATGGAACATACTGTAGAGATTGGGGTGTGCAGTATAGTATGGAACATCAAGATGAGGTTGTATAGGGCAATATGGAACATAAAAATGGCATGTGAGCAGCAGTATTAAACATAGAGATTGTGATGTGGGGGTCATTATGAAATTTAAAGATGGTGTGTGGGGGCAATATGGAACAGAGATATAGCATATGTGGGGCAGTATGGAACATAGAGATGGGGTATGAGGGCTAAATGGAACATAGAGATGATGTTGTGGGGGAATTATGGAACCAGAGGTGTCACCAGGTCTGGTGACACCCAGTGTGCACTCTGACTGCTCCAGTGTCCCTGCGTGCTGAAGGCACACCTGCGCCCAAAAATGGGGCATGACATAAAGTAAAGGGGGCTTGGCCACAGAATTCTGATTACGTCACTTAGGGGGCAGCCCAGCATCGCCGAAGATGGCAGAGTGGTGCAGGCGGGGGGACAGAGTGGTGCATAAGGATGAAGAAAGAGTGGCAAAGATGAGGGCAAGATAGAGCTGCATGGCTGGGGGGAAGGTAGTGGTGCAGATGTAAGGAAACAGAGTGGCACAGATGCAGGAAGACAGGGCGGCGCGGATGGGGAAAGACAGATTGGTGCGGATGAGGGAACACAGACTAGCACAGTTGGAAAGACCACACAGCAGTAGGGACTGGGGAAGACAAAGCAGCATGGAGGTGTATAGGGGAAGAAAGTGTACATGCATAGACAGACAATAATAGTTTTAGCAATTAGGGAGCTGAATGTGTATTCTAAATTAGATAGATGTATGGAGTAAGAAGGATGTTGCAACCCACTGGGATTGTTTTGGTGATCCAATGGGAAGATTGTGGGCACTGAGTGGGATGTGTGTGCCATATAACTGCTCAGACCTCAGTTGCATAGATTGCATGTGTGTATTAAAATGAACACACAATTGTGTGAGTTAGCAGCTCAACCATTTTGTGAGTGACAGCAATCTCCCTCTGTGAGAGTGCTGAATCTCTAGTTAACCACAGGGTGTGATGGCATACCATATCTGTATTGCGCAAGGAACACGTCCATTAAGGTGTCAGCCTTAATGATCATAGTTTTATTGTTTTTTTAAGTTTGAGTGGCACAAATTCAGTAGGTTTGTGAAAATTCAGATCATCTCTAACTTAAAATGCCTTAATGGGACATGTGAAACCGTAAGTTTTTTTGTCTGTGGAATTCTTTATATGCCTCCATACTGTATGTCCAATCACAGTGCTCTGTAAGTGTATTGTTAATATGTGGAGAAGGCAGGAATGTTAGACCACTTGCTCCCCTAATCATGACTGGACACTGGGTATGTCAGCTGCATGGTGTGGCTTATTTCCATTTGATAGATTCAGAAGGAGAAAGGAATAAAAAGGGACATCTTCCAGGATTCATTTTCAGATGACCTTGTGCTATAGGATGTTTAAATTGCCTACTTCATACAACTCTATAAACTTCACTATTTTCATTTGCTGGATTAGATTGAAGTGTCAACTATTTCTGATGAATTGCTCATGTAATTTATGCTCATGTTCTTCTTTGCTCCTTTCTTTTTATTTATATGAAGGCAATATAATTTATTTACTTTGGAAAAGCTTTATCTGAAAAGTGGGACTTTAAAATGTATATTTGTATTTCAAACACTTCTGCAAAGTCTTGCTCTTACTACGGCTTCTTTCTAGCAAAACAATATACTGGCTCTGAAATCTCTTCATTAATGGAATATTTTGGGACATGAGAATTCAAACAAGATACAAGAATCAGAATGTGGTACACAGCAGAATCAATCCTATACTGTGTTTTTTTATATTAAGCAGTGGAAAGTAGATATCATATACAATGCTGGTTCAGTGGGGTTAAATAAAACAAAATTACTTTATAATATAAGACATAACTGTATCTGACAACATGTTTTTGCTATTACTGCTGGGAGTTGTTACATATTTGGAAGTCACACTAACACTTTATCAATGTTAAAAGGCTGAAAACTAATTTTTCATATGTACTGTATGTGGTCAGCTGTTTTCCTCGGTAGCCCCGCCATTAACACAAATGACAGATGTCCCAGCATTCTAGCTATGGCAACAGCAGTCTTAAACCATGACAGACTTTCCTTGTTACTGTGGGGTCTATTTACTAAGCAGTGTTAGTAAACAGTGTTAGATGCATCCATCTCAGAATCAGGCCCTCTGAGTCTAGATGTTTCATCTTTAAAAATGACAAATCAATGCACAAAAAGAACACTTAGGGGTCTATTTACTAAGCAGTGTTAGGAGACAGAGTGAAAAGTGATAAGGTGCCTGCCAATCAGCTCCTAACTGCCAACTCACAGGCTATGTTTGAAAAATGACAGTTGGGAGCTGATTGGCTGGCACCTTATCACTTTTCACTCTGTCTCCGAACACTGCTTAGTAAATAGACCCCTGTACCTCTCCACATAACACTGATGCTACACACTTCCTTTAAATGTCACCGTGGATACTCAGTTTGTACTAGTTTGGGTGTCAACAAGAATTTGCAAGCTTAATGGTCAGAGCTCATAAACATTTTGAGTGTGATGCAGCAAAGGGAGAAATGTGGTCAAACCCCCTAAAATGCCGGTTTGACCGTATTACTCATATGCACCAAGCATCAGAATGCGATGGATTCCTTAGCTTGGATGCGGTGAGTAACACCATTTCAGCTGGCGTTACCCTATAGAACCCTATGGGCTTCTATTAGGAGAGTGCTGTGAGGGTATGCAGTTCTGGAAGCCAGCGGACTTAGGCCCTCATTCAGAGCCGTACGCTCTGAGCAGAGAGCACGCTCTGAATGAGGGCCGCCCTCCATGAAAATGGAGCGTCCTCCTGGACGCTCGTATAGCTGTGGGTCACCACCCACAGGCTATACGAGCGTGCAGTTTGATGGCCGCGATGGTCTTGACCATCGCGACCATCGAAACTGCGAGCTGGAGCCTGCGGTTGAGGTTTTCAACCGCAAGCTCCGGAGTGATTTTGGCTCTATCAGAGCCAAAATCACTCCCACTGACATCACTAGTGATGTCAATGGGCCGGCTTCTGACGGGAGGCGTTCCCATGGGAACGCCCCCGTCAGGGAGGCACGCCTACCAAAGGGGGCGTGCTGTCAATCAACATCGACAGCACGCCCCCTTTGATCAGACACAACGAGCGAAGGACTTTCCTTCGCTCGTCGCGTCTGGCGCATGCGCACGACGGAGCTCCCTCCGTCGTGCGCATGCTCAGTGCACACCATCGACAGCCGCTTGCGAGTGGGTCTGAATCAGGCCCTTAATCCTCACAGCCAGCTTCCCGACTGCTTTATCCCGGCGAGGGTTAAATGACAGGTGTCTAAATCTAGACGCCTGTCATTTTACCGATGCCGGGAGACCGATCGAAGTGATGCCGGGCGCCGTGCTTGAACAGCCTTGGGGGGGGAGGGTTAGGTTTAGGGCTCCTGGTGGGACTTAGGGTTAGGCACCCCCCGGGAGGTTAGGGTTAGGCTAGGGGGAGGGAGGGTTAGGGTTAGGCACCCCCGGGGGGGTTTTAGGGTTAGGCACCCCGGGGGAGGAATCGGTAAGAAATACATGCGGCCGGCGGTTCGATTCCTGGCAGCGCCTGGCCGACAGATGAGCAGAGCCCGGCTGCGGAAGCCGACAGTGCTGGAAATCCCGATCGTCGCTAAGGTAAGTATATATTAACCTAACCCCCTAACCCTAACCCTCCTCATGGGTGCCTAACCCTAACCTCCCCCCCAAGTGCCTAACCCTAATCCCCCCTCTAAGTGCCTAACCCTAACCCCCCCCTTCCCCGCTGCTTAAACCAAAGTCCCCCGGGGGGGTGCCTGACCCTAACCTCCCCCTGGGGGTGCTTAACCCTAACCCTCCCTCCACCTAGCCTAACCCTAACCCTCCCGGGGGGTGCCTAACCCTAAGTCCCCCCCGGGCGCCCTAAACCTAACCCTTTCCCCCTGCAGCTGTCCGCTCGCGGCGCCCAGCATCCCTTTGATCGGGATGCCGGGCGCCTGTCTCCCGGCCTCGGGGAAATGTCAGGCGTCTACATCTAGACACCCGGCATTTCACCCTCGCCGGGATATGACAGTCGGGGGACTTAGGTTTAGACAGCGGGGAAGGGGGGGTTAGGTTTAGGCACTTAGAGGGGGGATTAGGGTTAGGCACTGGGGGGAAGGTTAGGGTTAGGCACCCCTAAGGAGGGTTAGGGGGGTTAGTTTAGGTTAGTGAATACTTACCTGGGGACAATCAGAATATTCACCCATGTCGGGCA
Source organism: Taudactylus pleione (assembly GCA_031769625.1). Taxonomy (NCBI): domain Eukaryota; kingdom Metazoa; phylum Chordata; class Amphibia; order Anura; family Myobatrachidae; genus Taudactylus; species Taudactylus pleione. The sequence goes on from JAUIMM010000005.1 coordinate 3,819,370, forward strand.
CCCGCTGTCGGGATTCCAACCGCCGGACAATACCGATTCCACTGTGAGGGGGATACAATCAGATACCTTCCAGCACCCCCGGCAGCATGTGCATCCTTCTGCGCATGTGCAGAAGGACGCCAGGAATTTTCTGGGTCATAGACCCGAAGTCCCTCATTCGGAAATGCCGGCTCTTACTGGTAGAGTGGTCTTATGCGCATTCTTTCATGCATACCGGTGTAATGAACGTCGGCATGCATGCGAACAGTGGTGGGATACATCATGCATTCCGCCCTTTAACAAAGGAAACAATCAGCTTCTGTCATTATCTGGCACATTTTATGATAGGTAGAAGCTGAATGGTTGCTTTGGGCAACTTCCTCACTTTATTTCTCTCCAGTGCTTGACACATCTCCCCTTGTGGGATATGTATCAAGCAGTGAAAAGAGTGGAGAAGTGGACCAGTGGAGAAGTTGCCCACAGCAACCAATCAGCTTCTACCTATCATTTTATAGACTGTACTTGACAAATGCTACATTGATTGCTGATTGGTTGCTATGTGCAACTTCTCCACTTTTTTCACTGCTTGATACATCTCCTCCATTGTATGGAGTTGGTGGAACTAATGTGACAAAACTGTGAAGATTTTTCAAACTGCCAGGACCTTTTGTGCTTCAACTGAACTTACTCTACCTGTAGTACTTAGGAGCAAACAATGCCAAGTGTGCATACTAGACACATAGGGGTATATTAACTAAAGTGAGGGTTTATAGAAGTGGAGATGTTGCCCATAGCAACCAATCAGATTCTAGCTGTTATCTTCTATAAGGTGCTAGATAAATGTTAAGTAGAATCTGATTGGCTGCTATGGGCACATCTCCACTTCTAAAAACCCACACTTTAGTAAATATACCAAATACAGTATGATTCAGAGGTGGACGCTAATGCTGCCACGACTGAGACTTTTTATGCAGCGTGTCTACACCTTTATGCTAATGCTGCAGCTAATGGAATTGGTACAGAGATGCCCACTGGCTGCGCTGACAATCCGCCTCTTTGTGTAAAAAGATGAACCATTCGTCATACATTGGTCACATAATCGAACACTGCACCTGCGCTGAGGGGGCACAGAATGTCCATCTGAATATGGCTGATGAAATCAATACAACTGCCTAAAAATTCTCTATCACTGACATGACCGTGACAGGCATGTTTCTGTCTAGCCACCCCCTTGTTACCACCCAGGCATGCCAACTGAAATTTCACTTCTCTGTATCCAAATTCTCTCTGCAACCCCTGGCGGTAGCCATAGGTATGCATACACAGTGCAACTCAGACGCATGCCAGACTGAAAACATTGGCCAATTGCATCAGACATCGAAACTGCGTCCACCTCTGGCCCATAGTATTCCATACACAGTGCTATGTGGGTTGTCTGATACACTCCGTATGTGGTTGTATTCGGTATCTTTATTACAATTAATTGGATTGAAACAAAATGGATATTTGTACTAATTGGGACTGGTCATACGAGTAGTTGATAGAAGTGCCAGTGATAAAAGGACAGCTGGGGATGGAGATTGTACAAGCCATTCCACACACACTGTCTACCTGTTGACATAGCTATAAAAATGTTTTAATAGTTAATTATGTGTGCCATTGTCTGCAGAGACATTTCCTGCTTGGATCTAGGCAATTAGCTCCTTCTTTTTCAAATGCCGGGATTCACGCTCACATATGTAATTTCTGCTGGAAACTCAGCCACCTAAGGGTCGTTATCTATGGAGTTCTGCAATACCCTTATGCATGCTGATATCGGAGCTATCATTTTTAATTGCACTTACTGATCCTTATCAACACCAAAATAGCCAAACTGAGTAGAATTAATAGCCGATCTGGGTAAAGTGCTATGGAATATGCTGGCACTATATACTGAGAGGCTTGAATTCTTCCAGGCATGGATTCTACTAACTGTCGGAATGTTTTGTCCGAGATATTAGCCCAAATGCAATGAACTGCATTTTCCATTTTCTGAAAGTGTGGTGGTTGCAGATCCAGAAGGATCCAAGTTTTTGTGTTGTTGTTTCCATATTCTCACCCTACCATCTGCATTGTGTAACACATGACCCTCTCCAATCATTTACTGTCCAATTTCTGTGTCCCTGAGCAAACTGGAGTTATTTTACTCGTTTTGCAGCATACAGCAATGGCGTGCAGACAGATCTATTTCTTCTGTAGCCCATACTATATAATGTGTAGTGTTCTGTTCATTGAGAGGCCATCTGAATTGGTCTCTGATTCAGATTATACATAATTTGATGCATCTGTGGGACTGAAGAAGTCTGCCCACTCTCCGTTCCGCTCGAGCATCCAGTAGACATTTACGACCACAGGCCTTGTGCTCAGACCCACTTATTTTTGTTCGCTGGACCACTCTGTGTACCATTTACCAACTGCCGGCCACCCTCAGAGAATTCACCTGTGCAGCCGTTTTGCTAATACTAGTACCACTGATCTGAGCACCAACTTCAAAATCCATCAGATTGTGTAATTTAACCATTATTTCATGAGTGATGCACTTCATTAGTCTCTGCATACAGTACCTTCACTTTTCTGTTCTTATACAGATTCAGACATTCTATTTCAGCATTATGTGTGGAATGGCATGCAGTCAATGGTCAAAATACGTTAGAATCCCGACTGCGAAGGGATCCCGGCTCCAGAATCCCGACCGCCGGCATTCCGAAGGTAAGTATCAAGGGTTAGGGGGAGGGTTAGGTTTAGGGTTAGGCACTAGGGGGAGGGTTAGGCACTAGGGGGAGGGGGGAGAGTTAGGGTTAGGCACTAAGGAGGGAGGGTTAGCTTTAGGGTACGGGGAGAGGGATGTTAGGTTTAGACACTAGGAGGGAGGTTAGGTTCAGGCACCATGGAGGGAGAGTTAGGGATAAGGGATAGCGTTAGGGTTCTTATCTAATGGTATTGGGATTCTGACTGTCGGGATGCCGCTGTCGGTATTCTGACCGTTGGCATCCTGACCGCCGGGATTTCATACCCAACCCATATGGAATAACTAAAGTACTTTGCATAAAATTGTCTGGTGGTCATACTAACAGTTACTATTATTAAAATTAATAATAGTAAGCTGTTATTATATATACTGCTATTATATGGGAAGCATAGGCTTTTGTTCCTGAGCACAGGCAAAACTAAGGGGGTCTTCTGCCGCCGATTCACCATTTTTTAAATGTAATTATAATTAATGGGTGCCCGCCCTGTAAGGAACGCGTGTGGGGGAGGGGATATCCATCTCCAAATAGGGGAGGAGGTCTGTCTGCAAGTGGGGGTGGGGGATCCGGACCCGATTCTGAGAGCCTGCCCTGTTGTGCCTCTGCATGGCAACTGGCCAGCCAATAAGCATGCAGTGACAGGCACCCTGCGCATGCTCACTGTACAAACACTGGCCATGCAGGCTGCAGGAAGAAAGGGGGCAGGCATTCATTGCAGCCTGCGAGGTTAGTAGGAAGAGCGAGTGTATGTGACACCAGGAAGCCTCCACAGTGCAAAAGTAAGTAACCGCTTGAGCCATGCCCAGTACCCACACCATTTTTTCTTTTAACATTGGGGAGTTATGGCAGTGAACATATTTTTAAGGCAGTTGAAATTAAAGGGGACATGGTAGGCACAGGGGCATAACAATAGCCCCTGAAGACCCCGCAGTGGCTTGGGGGCACGGTAGCTTGGGGGCTGCAGATTCCATGCGGACTAGCCATCTGTATGGAATCTACTGAAAACGTCCCTCCAAAAATGGCTGCCACCTAGGAGGAGACAGATGCTAGAAGTCGTATTGGAAACACCTGGCAACGAGCATGGAACCCCTGACAATGAGCATGGAACCCCTGACAATGAGCATAAAACCCCTGGCAACGAACATGGAACCCCTGGCAACGAGCATGAAGCCACTGGCAACAGGCATGAAAGTCCAGGCAATGAGCATGGAAACCAGAACATAAACCCTTGACAAGCATGAGACCCCTGACAATGAGCAGGTAATTTAAAAGTAATTAGAAGACTTATTGTGGGGCACAAAATGGTGTCAGAGGCAAAAACGGATGTGGCATAATGTGTAATGGGCATTATGGTGTATGGCATAATGTGTAAGGGGCATTACTATAAGGAAGAAAAATTAAAAATAATGTAAACTGTCTGTGGGGGCACATTTTTAACTGTTTGCTCTGGGAACCAAATTGCCTAGGAATGGCCCTGTATTATGGGGGGATGCCAGAAATTTTTTGTCAAGTGGGAGCAAAATTTATAGTTACACCACTGGGTAGGCATACTCTGTATAGAATAGGGGAGGGGGAGAAAGTGGGCATACACAGTGTAGAATAGGGGAAGGGGAGAAAGTGGTCATACATATTGTAGAATATGGGAGAAGAAGGTGGGTATACATACAATAACTTATTGGGCATATACTGTAGAATATGGGGTGGAAAATCTGGGTATACATCAATATTTCATGAAGGTAGGTTTTCTGGCATATGACTAAGTTGACCTTGTGTTTATGTCCTTGTAATAGAAAAATTAGAATGTATGTAGCACTGCAGACTTCCCAGCACGCACCGAAGGGGGCACCCATGCTCTTTATGTACTCATATCATATGTAGGATTCCCCTCAGTGTCCCTGCTCTCAATCAGCCCTGTAACTTCACCTTAGTGTCTGTACCTTCAACCCACAGTGGACCTCATTCAGAGTCGATCGCTTGCTGCAAGCGATCGCTCTGAATGAGGGCGGCCGCTTACTTTTTTAAGTGCCGCCTCCTGGTCAAGACCATCCCGACCATCGGGGCTTGCGACGAGACACTAAGGTTGGGTCTCATCAACCGCAAGCCCCAGGGAGCTTCCTGCTCTGATCGAGCAGGAAGCTCCCCACTGAAATCATTGATGATGTCAGTGGGGCCGCCCCCAAATGGCAAGCGTTCTGTCGGGAACTCCTCTGTTTGGCCGGCCAAGCCCCCCGCCCACCTCCCAAACGGGGTGAGCTGTCACTCACCATCGACAGCTTGCCCCCTTTGGTGCGAGACCCATAGTGACAGAGCGCCCATCGCTAGCCGGGTCTCGTGTATGCGCACATCGGGGCTGGCTCCGATGTGCGCATGCCCAGTGGGGAAACATCGACCTGGTTGCGAGCACTTAGCACTTGCGACCGGGTCTGAATGACCCCCAGTGTCCCTAACCTCACCCTCCTTGTGACTCCCCCTCAGTGTCCCTGCCCTCACTCTCTCTGTAACTTGACCTCAGTGCCTCTGCCTTCACTATCCCTGTAAGTACCCCTCAGTGTCCCTGCCCTCACTCTACCTGTAACTCCCCCACAGTGTCCCTATCCTCACCCTCCTTGTAACTCCCCCTCATTGTCTCTGCACTCACCCTCCTCTTAACTTCAGTTTCTCTGCACTCAAGAGTGAAGAATAGGGGATGTGTCACTAGGACATGCCCCTCCCGGTCAGCCACACCTTTTCCGGGAGCGTGCACACCTTTGGCACGCACATGAAGACTCTGCCTGCACCTCAGTTCCCTGCCCTACCCCCGGTCTGGTATGAACACTAATAGGATCTTTGCTGCCTAAATAATGATCACAAAACACAGTGCCAAACATTCAAGGTAACATAAGTTCTGGTACTGGGTTAACTTGGAACTGGGACCACCCATAACCAAATTTCTGGTTTTGCCTATGTGCCTGAGATACAACAGCCACACATATTACCATTATTAAGCACCCTTTCCATCTTTAATATACCTTGGTATATCCTTGGGTATGGTTTGCTAGGGCTACACTGGTGGAAATAATATTAACCATTTGCCCTTTTTCCTTACCCTAGAAAACATACCCAACATCGTTATTTTCACTTTCACGCCGCCTGAGTGCCCAGATCACTATCATCGGACCCCCACCTCCCGAGACTCCATAGACTGTAGAGCATAGGTGTAGCAGGGGAGACGTGCCGGTCACTGAACTGCATGGAATGGAGCCCCCTGAAAGGGTCCACCAACCTCCCCACCCGGAGTCTCATCCGCATCCACCCCAAACACCATCCATATCACCATATTGTCCGGGACCCAATGGAGCAGCACTGTATCCACCCCAATAAAAGATTTAGCCCCCACATTACGTCTGGTCTCATTCCTTCACACACCCGCTGATCACCACACCAACCTACCCCATACCACACAACTTACCCACAGCCTCATAACATCACAACACCAAGGAAGAGCGCACCCTACCCCCCTATTTCTCCAATTGACCACTGTGCAGGATTTGGTACTCCAGCACTAGGGTGCAGCACTCCGCTTATCCCATACCCCCACATTCAGTTTTCCCCCAGCACGGATGAGCGCAGTTCTACCCCAACCTTATCCCACTTCTATAATATAACTAGGAGGTGAGCAGGAGTAGTAGTTCATGATCTGGCACGTGTTCTCTGAACTGAAGTACCATATGGCTAGAAAGCTTTGGGCCTAATTCTGAGTTGTATGTATGCCAATGTTTATGCAGTTGAGCAATTATCAGTAAACCGCGCATGTGTCTAAGTCACACAGTACAAGGTACATTACTGCAGTCACTAACAGGGACAATTTACTCACAGTGGAATTGACAGCCAGGGAGCATTCGGGGGGAGATAACAGGGAATGGAGCCATAGAATGTCGGTGATTCGAAACCATTTCGGGGCATCACATCCTGTGACTGTGAATTCCATACGCAAGTAATATGGTTCTTGCATCTCAGGGCTCACGGCTATTCTGCGGGACTATAGGCTTACTGGGACAATGATCTATGACCGATGAGTGTTTTGGGATCCACAGTTAGGGTAAATGATAGTAGAGCTCATTCACTAGCATCGAATATAGCTAATTACTAAAACACAAAAAACAAAACCCAATTATTGAAAGTCATTGACATTTAGTCTGACACTCTTTCTAAAAAATCTAAAACACATATTCAATCTCAAACATAGGAGGCTACTAATATTCAATCTAGTAGTAGCTCATGATTTCCCTATTGATCCCATGTAATCATTGGCCATTTTATCTTGAATAATGCTACTAAACCCATCTACCACACTAACCTAAATTGCCCCCTCTGACAGTTCTTGCATTGGCTAAACCTACTTCTTCATATTAATATTTTAAATGGTAACAATGATTTATAAAACAATTCACCATTATGTACCTTCCTAGATATGTAACATTAAATGTAAATCATCTTGAACAGCTACATGTCACCTCTGCTACAGTACATACTCCAATATGCAGTATGTTCCCTTAGACATTCCCCTAGGCGGAGACTTACAAAAGTGGGGCTTAATCAAACCACATGGTCTTTGATGCCTTTATATGCAAAATGCTAAAGATCGAACCTTGTTATTTAAAACTACCAGATCTGAATCCGTAATCCCGGATTTATCCCAGAGGAAAATATACAAATTGTACAATGTAATAACCTGTGGATTGTGAAAGACTATTTATGGTAAATTTAACACACTTCGAAAAACTTTGGTTTTTCAAGCTTGTCTCTGTTAGCCATCTGAAGTTGAATTTAACTATGGAAGAGGGGCGTTTTAAGAGAGGAGGGGGCCTGTGTGCAGCCTCCGTTTGGGCCCCCTCCTCTCTGTTGGTGGCTCAGTGGCACTAAGTGCTGTAGATTCTGTCTTCATGCCAGAATCTACTGTGCATGTGCGGGTCTCCGGGGAAATGGTGCCTGCGCCTACTTTCCGGGAGGACATCTTTTCTGCGCATGCGCAGATCGCTGGGAAACTGGCTGCCGCCTAGTGAGTGTTTGCTGCTCTGCAGTGCCGATCCGGTGCTGTGGAGCAGCACTTCGGGAACCGGCGGAGAGGTAAGTATAAATACCTAAGGGTGCAGGGTATACAGTGTTGGCCCCCCTGGATCCAGGGGCCCGTGTGCACCGCACACCTTGCACCCATTATAAAGACTCCTATGGAAGAAGCCCAACCAGAGAGGAACCTTCTGATCCTTATGGCCGTGCATGTGTAGTTGCAATTCCAGGTCCAAACACAGCAGTATAGTGATAGGCTGATAGCCATCACCAAGCTGTTTTCTATTTGCAGGGACAGACTCTTACCGAAAGCCCTGACCAGGGCAGAAAAATTATTTCTTATCATTGCATTTTGTGATGATATCAATTCACAGGGGCAATTTGTTAACCCTGCGCCAGGCACAGCTGGCCTGACAGGCGCCACAAAGCTGTTCTCGCTCACCTCCCCACCGCAAGGGTGCACAGGGGCCTGCCCCTCCTAGTACCTTCCTATCTCTAGGTGCTGTTTGAAACCCCCCTAGTCAGTTTTCCTGCCACCTGTGTGGAGTGCAGTAGTGACCTTCCTGGCTTCTCGGGCTCATTGCACCCGAACTCGTCTGACTTTTGAAGGTACGCATTTCATTTTTATTTTCTCACAATTTTGTGTATTTTGCTCATTTTATGAATGAAAATTACAAAGGTTGTGGGTATTTTGTGGAAATATGTAGGTTTGTCCAGGGTGGCCTCTTAGGCACACTGCGCCTCTTAAAATTTAGTATTTTTTGTTTTACTTGCTTTAAGGTTAATAAATGTGGTTTTGTGAATCAGATTTCCATATATTCTCTCTTTGTACATCCTAATGTAGGTCACTGATCACTTTAAGAGCGTTAGAATTGAGTTAATTAGGTGCTAATACCGATTTTATAACAGGCGCCTGTCAGGCTCACTGCGCCTGAACCTGGGAGTCCCAGAGGTGCGCCTGACGCACTCATTGTGATGAATTTATGGCTTGTAATGTGTTGGGGGGGGGTTTTGCCTAGAACATGTGTATATATAATGTATTATCTAAATATCTTTACTGATGTATAGATATTTTACAGGTAGCTTTGCTGTTTGCCTGCTTCTCTTAACTCACCTTTCCCAAAGGAAATTGTTTATGCGCTTTCTGAAAGCACTGCAAAGCCTCTTCAGTGAATTGGAGTGTTCTGCTGATTGTGAGACCTCCTCCTGGTGCATGCAGCTAATGATTGTCTTGCTGCTATGTAAGATCATATTTCAACAAGCCTGCATAGGAAAGCCTGCATACGGCAGAAGGATCTACATATAGAGTATGGATATAAAATATGATGAAGTGCAATGCAAAAATTGCTAGCGCTATGCAGTATAAGTAAATGTTAATAAGAACAGTTAAAACAAGGGCTAGAAGCTGGAGTGACGCTAGACTGAGCATATAACTCTGGACAAAAATAAGTACAGAAGGTACCAAGCAAATGCTGCACATACAATTCTGTTTAACAAATGAGTTGTTCCTGATCACTGATACTGATTCAGAGTTATACAGATCTCTGTTTTGCAGACAGATCCTGTGATTTTTAACACTGTTCATGCTTCACAGCTGACCATACACAAATGTGAGCAGCAACAAGAGACTTAGGGCTATATTTACTAAGCGGCGGGTTCTAAACCTCGGCGGTTTGATGGTTTGGCAGCGGTTTTGCTGTTCGCAGATTCGCTTAGGCCAAAATCGACATCATACCACACTTTAGAATACAGTAGATCGGAATTGAATATCAAAGCACCATCAATGTTTTAGACCATAGAGAGAATAGAATAGAAATCCTGGATTTATCAAGTAGGGTTTTGAAAACCACCGTAAAACCAAACACGCTCAAACAATAGACCTGTGGCAGACGAGTACTGCACAAATCACTATGATCTGTGCAGGTTTTGTTTATTTAACCACTTAACTGGCTAATATTTATTGCAAAAATGTCCCCAATTGTAAATAGTAGCTACTTAAACCTGAATCAATATCATTTTATTTATTTTTAACAAAAATGCTAAATTAAGTTTAAATAGCTATAATTTACGTAATGTGATAACTAAAAACAAATCTACAATCTTATTTTTCTAAAAAAATATTTTTGTAGTTAGAACAACAACAAAAAAAAACCAACACTCAGCACAGTCAACTATAAATTCTCTGCTCTTTAGAACAATAACTAGCTGTCTCTCCTCACAAACCTAAAAAGTGAAAGAGTAAGCGGATAGCCTATTTATGCTGAACGCAGATTCCCAATTATCAAGAATCTGCGCAGAACCCATTCTGCGAGTGTGCAGAATGGGTCCTGCATAATCGCATGCAGCCCCTTTTGTGCCTCTACCTGACTGACAGGCAGAGGCATTTAAGGAGCGGTGCAGGGGCGGCCGGCATTCCTGGAAACAGGGACGTGTCCGCCCAGTTTTCTGGGACTGGCAAGGCCAGGGACTTCATCAACTGACGCAGTTTCCTGGCCTCGCAAGCCAACCAGCCTGAGTAAGCTGAGGTTTACTCCACATCGCAACTGTCGACCACCGAAGGTCACGATGGTGATCCCAGCCTGCGACCTCGGTTGCAGTGCTGGGATTGCAAATGCAACAGGGAGTGTCATACATCTGCTGCATTTGCATATTAGCAGGGACGGAATTGCAAAGTTGCCTGCGTGCAGCTTTGCAATTCCGTCTGATGCTGAATCACCCCCATGTGCTGTCATTTAACAGGGGTTTTCATACACCAATTGAAAAGCCCCAGGAAATGAGCCTAAATTGGGAGCCTTCTAAAACACAGTGGCCATCAAATAGAATACACCTTGGCAGACTGTCATTTAGAAACCACCAGGGATCGACGGGGGTATCAGTTTAGACATCAAAACTGACCTTTAGTAAATGCTGTCAATTTGACACTGAAAACGCCTATAATTGATGGCAATTTCCAGCGGTTTCTCAATGCCACCAAAACCACAGCTTGGTAGCCCTCAGAGTCACTCACATCCAGTGTCGGACTGGAGCACTAAGGGCCATTAGGGGAATTGCAATGGTAGGGGCCCACTGAAAGGTGGTGGCACAAAGTTAAGGGCTATAGCTAGCCATAGAAAGAAGGTAAGATGAATAATTCATCCGGTCACCTCCTCTGAGTAATTTTTATTTCCCTCTGGCACAATGAAAGTAGCATGGGGAACATTTTAGCCAGTTAGTGCTTGCTTACAACTACTGTATTAACTGTTCAGTTTTAATGCTAGAATCCATTGCCCTAGTGGAGTGATAAGTTGTCCAGGACAATATTGCAGCCGCCACTCAATGACAATCCTCATCTCTGGGCTGCAAGCAAAAATGCACAAGTCTATTGTAAGCCCAGGCCTCGAATTTCGTTGCTGGCAACGCTGTGGAAACACCATTGCAAGGACAACTTGCGCCCTTTATGTGTCTTTATTCTATATCAGTGACAAGGTTATAAATATAAAAAAAAACAACACAAAATTAACATTTTGCAACTGGACAGGTTGAAGGATGGATGTCCATGAGTGTATAAAGCAAGCCATATACTTAAAAGCAGGATTAAACAAGTTGTTAAAACAGAACGATTACACATTTAATAGATAGCTGCTTTAAACTCTGTGGCTGTGTATAGGATGTTTTAATACAGTAGATCTCTGCAGCAATAGGACTGCACAGGGGGAAAGTCCTACATGGGTACTGTGCAGAATAGGGCACCATTTGGCATTTTGCAACTCATTTGTGCAGTAACATAATTATGAAAGGTTACCTGAGAGAAAACCAAGAATACAGCAGCCAGTATTCAAAGCAGAAATTTGGTGACAAGCGGAACATTGTTGAATTAAGGAGTATAGAATGGAAATGCAGTGTGTTTCTTCTGGATAGAAGAGATGATATGTAGTTAATAGACCGGTGGACTAAATGCCGCCGGTCTATATCCTGACTTCTAAAGCCCGACGGGGGGACTTATAATGGGCGTCGAAATATCAATACCTATCTTAATCGACGGCCCTCTTAGCTAATACTGCAGACTAGCCTTAAAGCTCCTCATGTGTGAGTCCACACAAACACCAGCTCCCTCCTGCCCTCCATGCATCCACGTGACTTCAGTACGACTGCACTTTGTTAGCAGCAGTGAGCGGCACACAGTATCCAGCACATTATCACCCTGGGGATCTGATTGATGGTGTTGGATGGTGGGGTGCTTTGAGAGAGGTGCACATCCCTCCCCATTAATTTGGCTCCTATACAGTAAATGGGCAGCCCACACCCTTTTAGTCTGGGGAGAGTCCTACAGGCACTGAGGGCCACTGAGGATCTCACCAGACCCCTGCCTGGGCAGTACGCCCCTGCACACTTACCTTGGCTATTCCCGACTGTCCTGTCATGCACTGTCACAGAGTCTGGCTGGTGCGCTGCTCTGTCGTTTCCAGGCTGCTGCTTGTCAGCTCCTTGGCCGGCTCTCCCCTTCACATGTTCACCAAGACAGTGACTAACAAAATGCGAGTGTCGTAGTGTGACACCATGACATCACACCATCATGCCGTCTTACACAAGCAGAGCGGGAGGTGGAGCTGAATGGCCACGGGGATTGAGATTGAAATTACTCCATCCATGTAGTTTCACCAGTGTGCAACCTCACGCATGTAACCCTGAACACAGCCCGCTTAGCCCCACCCCCTGACCAAAGGGGGCATAATCATAAATCAGAGGGGCCCACCGGAGAATTACCCGGTTCCCCGGTGGCCCAGTCTGAGCCTGCTCACATCTCAGCCACATTGCCACTTGTGGCTGAAAAGTTGTAACTGGGCAGCAACAGGTAGTACGTAGGTTAAGTCGAGTGAAGGCGTTTCATGGGCATGTAGGTGGAATTGCGGACAATGCCAAGTTGAGCGTACACATTCTAGATCCGTCTGATATTGGAGGGATCTCTTGCACCAGGTATAGGGCTTGTGTAACTGCACCCTGAAAGTGATAAAAGCTACTTCAACTAGTGGATGGATGAAGAGGTGGATTTAGACCTCATGGGGCCCTAAGCAAGACACCGATTTGGGGCCCCCCTTCCTCAAACAATCCATAACACTCTATTTTCATTCCTAATTTATTCCTCTTACATTATTTGTCATTTTTCCCCCTTATATTAAACTTTTTCAAACTTTATCAGTTCAAGACTATCCTGCAAAAATTGGGACAGCTTGGAGCAGCGGCTCCTAACCTCTTGCATGAGTGGGGCTGCCACTGCTGCTGGTGCAGTCGTCCGGGTCCCGGCGTCACACAAAGGAACTGGCAAATTCCGGGACCAGCGGTGACACATAAGACCGGCTTCTATTGGACTACACTAACAGGTGTGTAGTGCTGGAAACTACACCCCCCTTCCCCCACAGGTGGCACCACCCCTCACCTCTGACTATTGTAGCACTGCCACGGGACTTACCATATATTTTGGTAACCTCTCTAGCAATCTTATGCTTCTTCGAACATTTTCCTGACTCTTCTCTGCTCTCCCTGTGCGTGTGACATCACACACAGCACACAGTGCAGGGGAGAGGAGAGTGAGCCAGAGCGGCACACTGCAGTTGTTCATGTGCTGACAGTCTGCCGGGGCCGATACTTTGTAACACAAACATACATTATACAGCCCTGTTGGCGGGCCCTCTGGGACTCTGAACCTCTGAATGCCTACATTTATTTTCATATATGCAATGTGCCTACTCTAATTCAGGCACATTATGTATATTAATTCTATATAAGCCCCATAAATTTACTTCAGTAATAGCACAAAACATCACATCTACACGCTGACGAAATTACCTTCTCATTATTCAGGGCCTTAACTAAGGGTCTACAAGTGGTGCTGCCATCCAGGACACAGGGCCCTGGGGGCAGCACCATCACTGCCACACGGTACCTGCATTTGGCTTGCAGGGTGTATGGAATAATCCTTTGCAGCCAGTTGAGCTGCTACAGAGCCACTTGGATTGTCCAAAGCAACCTCTGGTTATTCACCCTACAGCATGTAGAGCCGCCCAGAGCCTCATGAGCTACACACGAGGCCCACATTGCACACAATGCACCCATATAGTATTACCTGTCCATAGTCTCCAGAGTGCTGTTGTGTACACGGACCCTCTCCTCTTAAAACGCCCCTGGATTTATTCCTCTCCCCAACAGATTGAAAGAGCTCATTCAATCTCTCCCTATGAATGTTATTGCCAGCTGCTACTTGTAAGGACTTTTCTTTTTTTAATCTGTTCTCCTTTAAATAGGCTAAAAAAAGTGAGTGTACAAGAGTGGCACCTGCCTAGCCTGTGAAACATGCTCACATGCCAGGCACCCAACATAAGCAGTGGAAACATTGTTATTTGTAGTTTATGACAATATATTTGTGAGTGTTAGAAACATTTTGCAACTAACAAGCCACATGCTGTTAATGATTACATGTACATTTTGGGTTTGTGTTGTTATTATGTGTTAAAAATTATTAAACAGTTTAACGAGAGCACATACAGAAATAGTGTTTTTCATTTGATTACAGTAAATGAACCTTTCAGATGCCTTTATAAAACCTGTACCATTTGCATTTTGTCAATTGTTAGTTGGATTGCATGTTTTTTTAACGGAACTGATGCCATCAATTTAACAGCGTTAAAACCTGCAAGTACAGTATTTTGCTGCCATTGATGGTGTATCACTGTTAACATTTGCACAGTCTAGAGACCCTTTACACCAGGGCTATTCCTTATTATGGGTTGTGTATGGGATTCCGATAGTCAGAATACCGACAGTGGAATCCTGACGGTCAAAATCCAGACAGATTATGGTAAGTGTTTTAACCCTTACCCTAACCCAAACCTCCTACAGCCTAAACCTAACCCACCCATCCCACAGCATAACCCTAACCAACCCATACCGCAGCCTAACCCTAACCCTCCCCTCCCGCAGCCTGACCCTAACCAACCCATGCTGCATTCTAACCCTAACCAGCCCATACCACAGCCTAAAGGTGCACATCCAGTAGCAGATATTAATGGACAACTGAATGATAATAACATCGTTAGCGTTCAGTCGTCCATTAATCGTGCATGAATCAGGCACTAAAATGTCAGAAACGACCAGCAATGTGCGCTCCCACTGGTCGTTTCCATCATCAATCATCGCCTGAACATGCTGGTCAATCTACTGATAACGATAGATTAACTATGTTCAGGAATGAGGGAGGGTGCCTACACTGAACGATATATCAGTGTAGGCACTGCACAGTTTAATGAATGACTGAACAATAACGATATCATTATCATTCAGTCCTTCACTGGTTGCCTAGTGGATGTGCCCCTTAACCCTAACCCTCTCCTCCCGCAGCCTGACCCTAACCCTCCCCTCCCTCAGCCTAACACCCCCACCTAGTGCCTAACCCTAACCTAAACCCTAACACTTACCATCAGGATTGTGACCGTCGGGATGCCACTGGCCGTATTGTGACCATCATCATTCTGACAGTCAGGATCCTGACTACATCCCCTTATTATGCCCTCCTAACAATTACAAAGCCTAAAAATTGACTATCCACTGTGATTAATATTTATATTAGATTTAAACATTTAATGCATGCAACATATAACTAATGGATGGTATATACTAAGCAGGTGGTGTGAGGACAGCAGACCAACATATAAATATTTAAAACATGTAAAAAACAAAAACCTCTGCAAGATAAGTTATGCCTCTAATGTGGCGTTATTGGGGATTTAACTTACTTAGCTCCTCTTTTGCAATTGTCTCACTGTGAAATTTTGCAAGGTTTAGCTGCTAGATGTTTTTTAGTTGGAAATGCAAGGAATCAGAGTTGGAAAGTTCTCCCCTACAATTGGCATGTGGTTTCACATGATTCTTTCCCCTATATGATATTGTTCTGTGACCCCCTATACTACAGAAAACATATGTTTTCCATATTGGTAGGAGGGCACTATGGGCTGATTCAGACCCGGTCGCAAGCGCTGAGCGCTCGCAACTGGGTCGATGGTGGTCCAGAGCGCATGCGCACGACGGAGCCGGCTCCGTCGTGCACGTGCGCGAGACCCTGATAGTGACGGGCAATCCGTCGCTCCAGGTCTTGCACCATAGGGGGCGAGCTGTCGATGTTGAGTGACAGCTCGCCCCCTTTGGTGGGCGAGCCGGGGGGTGGCTGCCCAAACTGAGGCGTTCCCACGAGTGATGTCAGTGGAGAGATTCCGGCTCTATTAGAGCCAAAATCTTTCTGGGGCTTGCGGCCACGAGACCCTATCACAAGGGTCTCGTCGCAAGCCCGATGGTCGTGTTGGTCTTGACCATCGCGACCATTATCATGGCTGCTTGCTATAGCTGTGGGTGGTCACCCACAGCTATGCGAGCGGCCAGGAGGCCGCACAAGAAAAAAAAATGCCCTGATTCAGAGCGAGCGCTCTTTCAGAGCGTCCAGCTCTGAATCGGGGCCTATGTGCCCTATTACCCCCTTAATGACACATGTAAGGACACTCAATTTAGAAACTGTCTGATGACATTTTCCATAGACAGTGTCTTACTCGTATTGACCCAAACACATATAAGGGAACCCTTGTTTGAAAGAGGGTAGTATTTATTTGTGGTATTTATAAAAAGAAAATACAAATTACATTTGCTGTTAGTTCACTATCTTGAAATTTCAATTAAACTAAACCCACTTTATTAGCCATTTTGGTTATATCTTATTTGACACTTTAGAAGGAGCAGAAAGACTAATAGGGAAAAATGTATTACCCTGGAGGCTCTTCCCAATGTTTTAAAGTGACAATCATTTAAAAGGCAAAGCCAACTGTGTTTTGCCTTTTAAATAGTTGCCACTTTAAAACACCAGGCAGACTCGCCGGGATCTCGCTGATGCTTGCAAGTCACAGGCTATTACAATTCCCCTATGGTGCTTTTAGTGCTTACAGAAAAAGCAATGTCTTCTGAAAATAACAAAGAATAATTTGTGTGGGTGCTGCATAAAAAAATGTGCTATTGATTTGGAAATACAGTATGATGAGTCCAAACTTCGGAAATGGACTCAGCACAGGGGTGAGAAATCCATCAGCAGAGAAGTTTGAGTAATATATCCCAGCTTTAACTTTTTCAGATTCAGCTGCCACTGTAGACTGTAAATTGTAACTAGCAGGGCCCTTATTTCCTTTATGTAAATGGCAGTATATTTATGTATTAGCTCATGTATCCCAGTTTTGTTCTACACAAAAGAAAATTATGTATAAAGTAAAGAAACTGTATTAATTATGATCTTGTTAAAATCTTATTTACAAATTTTGATGTTATACTTGGCTACACTAAAGCCATAAAATAATTTTATGTAAATATAACAGTCATAGTAATTAACTGCAAATTTTTGTTACTGGTAATTATTTTTATCTAACATTGTCTGTGATTTGTAGCCTACATTTATTATGAACATCACTGTTGCTGGAATTAGCCTCAAGTTAAATACAATTATCTAACAATCATTGTAGTTAAAGAGTACAGTAATGGTGCGTACACACGAATAAAATCGCCCCATGTGTCCCTGGCAGGGGTGTGCTCAGTATTGTTAACAATACTGACCACAACACTGAATGAAATCAATAACGATTTTGTTCAGTGCCGGGCTCCCTCCCTCATCCCCGAACATGTTCAACCTGACATTATCGTTGGGTTGGACAGGAAGTGCGGGCGATGAACGGCAACTACCAACTACAAACAGGAGCGCGCATTGGTAGTTGACGTCCATCGTTTTGGCCCTGAAACTGAACGATTTTTTGAAAGACTGAACAATAACGACGTCGTTATCGTTCCGTCGTCAAAAAAATTGACCCATGTGTCCGCACATTAACTCTAGTTTGTTCGGTGTTTACTTTAGCAATCCTTATACAAATGTTTTGATTTTATAAGGTGCATACAGTTTTATCCAGTACTTTATGAAGATGGATTTCATAACACATTTTCTCTTCTAAGTAAGTACAGAAACTTATCTTAGTAACTGTGTTACCCCTGTACAAGTAAATGAACATGTTGCTTGGAGTTCCACTGACCATTGGCATTTCAATGCATTCAGGACCGTAACTAGCTATGGGCAACCAGTGCTACTGCACAGAGGCTCTGTGGCAGCACCGACACCACCCCACGGGCCTTGGTTCTGGCTAGCAAGATGCCTGGAATGGCACCCTGCAGCCAGAATCAGGGGCGTAGAGAGCCACGTGGGGCCCCGGTAAAGAGGGGGCGTGGCCTAATTGCAGAAGGCGTGGCCAATCTCCCTTGAAAAAACAGTTGTGTTTTGCAGCACCGCGGAGGGGGCGCTGTGAGCCCCTCAGCCCAGTGCAAAGCCAGTGGGGGGCGCGATCAGTGTGATCGCTCCCCCCTTCAGGCATAGGAGATTGCTGTGGCTGCTGCTGTGTGCTGGGCTGCTGCAGAGGGAGGGCGGAAGTGTGGGGGGGTGGCACCAGACCCGGGCCCCCGCCGGGCCCCTCTGGAAGCCCGGGCCCGGGTAAACTGTACACGCTCCCCCCCCCTCTCAGCGCCCCTGGCCAGAATCAATATAGCAGTGTCACCCGTTGCAGGGGCAAACACAGGATTTTCAAGGGGGGGTTTCCATCCATACATTTTATATAAATATATATATATATATATATATGAAAGAAAGCTGGCACTCCACAATCAAGCAAAAATGAAATGGCCCTGGTGCCATCCACAGTGCCCCCAATGGAGCAATGCATGCAAAGTCTACATAAGTGGCGGCACTCACGGATCTTGTGAAAAAGAAGAATCATGCTGACAACTGTGTCGCTCTTGTTCAACGTTTCAGTCAAGAAAGACTTTTATCAAGAACACACGAGTGTTCTTGATAAAAGTCTTTCTTGACTGAAACGTCAAGACCGCTGAGTGCCGCCGTTTGTATATATATATATATATATATATAAGTGTGTGTGTATATATATATATATATATACACATACACACATTGCATATACACACAAGCATGCATACATGCACACACATAGCATATACACGCATACCAGCTGCATGTATCTATAATGGGTCCAGGGGGGCCCCGCACCGCACACCCTCCACCCATATTTTTTTAAACTTACCTCTCTTTGATCCCGCGTCGGGTGTCGGCGCTGCTCAGTACATGGGAAAATGGCCACCGCGCCCATTTTTCCGGTGTTCAACTCATGCGCAGTAGACTCCATGCACACTCTAGTGCCCAGAGTCTACAGAATGCCGGAAAATGGCCGCCGTGGCCATGTTTCCTGCATTCTGCACATGCGCAGTAGACTCTGGGCACACTCTAGTGCCCGGGGTTTACTAATGCTCCGGTGGCTGGCAAGACGCGTCAGTCGGCTGCCGACCACTGGGGGGAGAGGAGGGGGCCCCGCACTGGAAGTGCACACGGGCCCCCTCCTCTGTTAAGACGCCCGATAGATACATACATACATACATACACACAGAACACACACAAGCATACTTACACACAGCATACACATACATACACACACATAAACGTACTCACAGCATACACATACATGCACGCACACACATATATACTTACACACAGCATACATAAATAGACACAAACACAAGCAACCCTGCCCCCCCCCCCTCCCTGCACTGCTGGGACCCCCGCACATTCACAGTGCACATACCTACTGCTAGATACAAGGGAAAGCAGGAGTGAGCTGAAGTCACTTGCATGCGTGACACAGCCAGCTGTAAACCCCATGGGAACTGCAGCACTGCCTGGGAGGGGCTGCGATCTCCCTAGATTCAACCAGCCTTTCTCACTCAAGTGTGGCTGTGAGGACGGAGGCCACTGCCGTGTTACTGACAGAGCTGCCTGAGTAATTGGCGGGCGCAGGAGTGGTTTCTAGGTACTCAGAAACCCCCCCCTTCGTGCGCTAGTGCGTAGCATCCGTTGGATATATATATATATATATATATATAAGGGGCATCATTACTACAATGTGGCATTATGTGTATAAGGGGCATTACTACTGTGTGGCATAACATGAATAAGGGGCTCTACTGTGCAGTGCAATGTGAATAAGGTTGCACTGCTGTGTAGTGTCATTTGAACTGTTACTATTGTGTGACCACAACCCCGGGTTCTGTCCCTGTTTAAAGTATGGGGTGGGCCCACTGCTTTTTATGACACAGGGCACCAAAATGTGTAGTTATGGCTGTAAGCTGGGTAACACAGTGGCTTATCAGTGTGTCCAGCCATGTATGGCACAATCTCTTCTTGGGAGACACTCAGTGGCATGTCCTTACTATCCGGACGATGGAAGAGGAAGATACATGGTAATGGCAGTAGTACACTGGGTTGGAGGTCGCACATGCCCAGTAGGGAACCTCCATTGATATAGGGATGCAGCAGACATGAGGAGACAGCACAGACACTCTCCTCAATGCCCCCCTCACACAAAATTGTCTCTTTGGTAATACAAAACATTCCTGTAACCAAAAACACAGGAGGATACATAACACGACATAATATGACACAACATCTCAAAATACACTCCAGTCCACATTTTTTGCAGTCAGGTATTAAGCACATTTGACATCAGACCCCTAGTTAACATGTCAGCAATGTTTTCATCACTAGTCATATAATTCACACTGATCAAGGTGTAATCTACCAGCTTGCTAATGAAATGGTGTCATGTGGCAATAGGCTTAGACTGACCATAGTGTTTTTTGCTGTAAGAAAAGTCAATTGCACAATTATTGTCACATGCAATTAATTATATTGAATTAGAATCTCTATACACTCCTGCCTATACCTTCTAATATCCTGCCTATACCTTCTGATATCCTGCCTATAAACCTCTAAGGATAATGCTATTTTGCGTACGCAGTCATATAGTAAATAAAGACTCCAGACCTTTTACCTGTGGTTCCAAAGCACAAAGTGATATTTCAAGTAAAAGTACAGTCAGTTACATGCTATGATCTAAGTACAATTTAGCGCAAAGAATTATACAGACCCAAGTACAGTTATACATACGCAGCGCTTCTGGACCAGATGTAGGCTTCGGCAAGAAACCCCCGT
The DNA here is from genome assembly GCA_031769625.1 of Taudactylus pleione. Classification (NCBI taxonomy): domain Eukaryota; kingdom Metazoa; phylum Chordata; class Amphibia; order Anura; family Myobatrachidae; genus Taudactylus; species Taudactylus pleione. The sequence goes on from JAUIMM010000005.1 coordinate 3,840,280, forward strand.
CTATCAGCAATCAGCAAGAAGACTGGGGTCACAACACACACGTTTATACTCTCACAGAAACAGACAACACAATAGAGAGGCTTGTCGCTGATGCCATTGGTTCCCAGGAGGATGCATCTGTTGCAGAGCATTTAACAGGTTGATTCAAATAGACACAGTCCAGCCTCTAACAACTGGTTGTCTCTGGTTTCCTGCCTCATGCACATCCTCAGTTGGTCATATAATTTACATTTCGGTGCTTTAAGTCTTGTAGTCCATAAGTTGAGAATGCATGTTGCGATCTTCACACTGACGATACCAGAATGCTGTTGAAAGAGTGCAGATCAGTATAATATCAAACATGACTTACTTATCATGTATTAAACCTTAGCTACCAAATAACCTTTATTTCTTAGCAATTATAATAAATTAACAAACTTGAATCTGATACGTTAAAGCTTATGAGACCCTTTTATGTAAATATGTAATGTGTAGGTATTTGGGGTTTGATATAAAGACGCTAGTTAACTTGGGGAAGATTCGTGCACATGAAGCTAATAAACAGCGTTTTCATACAGGATCTTATGCATTCACTAATATGCGACTAGTTAACAGTGTAATTGTGCGTATTAATGTGTGTATGAGAAATGGTGAAAGATGCAATCGCATGATGCTAATAGTAATATCGCCATATGTACTTAAACGTGAGTTTACCTAAAATGGCGCTTGGGCGGCCATTCGCAAAATGGCATCTTGCGATCTCATTTTCTAAAATGGCGTCTTGCGGCCAGTCGCAAGATGGCGTCTTTACGATCTAATTTTAAGCTGATCTTGTCTCAGCCAATTATCCAGCTTTGACACAATGTTGACCATGTCATTTGAACTAAGAAAAGCCAATTCATACAAAGGGTCATATTTAATAGGCTGCGGACTTCAAGCAACGGCGAGTCCCGTGCGAGACTGCCTGATATTTTAAAGTAGCACTCATTTAAAAGGTAACCTGGTTTTGCCTTTTAAATGACAGCTACTTTAAAACATAGGGGCAGTCTCACACGGGACTCATCGAAGCTTGAAGTCCACAGCCTAATACATATACCTCAAAGTCTTGTTCTCCCACAACACCTCTTTTTCTGTTTCTGTGAGTGCCATATACTCAGCTTCAGTGGTAGATAAGGCAACAGTAGGATGTTTTCTGCAAGGCCAGCTGGTGGCTGTGCCCAATAGTGCACATAGGTATCTAGTCTAGAAACGCCTATCGTCCTCATGTGATCCCCAATCGGCTTCATAGAAGGCCAACAACTTCAAACTTTCAGCTTTTGAAAACTCCTTTCAGGAGAATATGTTTAACAGCAGTACAGTGCTCCATTCCATGATTGTTTGCAAATTGGCTAATTCGACTGCATGTGTAATGTCTGGATGCGTGCTAACACTTGCATACATTAAAGTTTCAATTGCATCTTGATAAAGATTACTGCTTATTTCCTGTATCTCTGCCTCTGACGTTAGACACATAGCTTTGTTGTTTGTGTGCTTTTATCAATTGATGTGCCGAAAGGTTTGGCATCCATCATACTAAATTTGTTGAGCATTACCTCAATGTATCCTTGGTCAACACTAACAGTCCTAGGATTAAAATCTTATACAATTCTCAGACCTTGGTGTGTAGGCCAAAGTTCTTTTAGTTTGAACCTGTCACTTAGCGAAAATTTCACTTTGGCTACCTGGCTCTCCTGAAAGCCATAAATCATCCACGTACACAACAATGATGAATAAGCTTTTCTCCTTCTATTTGTGGTATAAGCAGTGATCAGTTTTGGAATGTACAAAGTAAATTTCTAGTAACAAACTGTCAAAGCCACTTTGCTTTAGCCCATACAATTATTTCTGTAACAGACATACTTTTCCCTCTGGAAATGCATTAAGATAGTGTTCCGGTGGCTCCAAGTAAATTTTGACAGCTACACAGCTGTTGGTACAGGAGTAAATCATACATATGAGATATATAAATGACCATACGTAATGTACTGTACCTTGCAAGAAGCGAGAAGATCTCTTCGTAGTCAAATCCTGATTTCTGGGTGTAACCTTTGGCAACAAGTCAGTATTTGTACTGAGCAAGACTTCTATTTGTGTTTAGCTACTAGCATAAGACCCACTTGTTTTTTGGTGTTTTATGGTTGCTCAGTCTGTCCACAATGGTCCGCTTGTCATTGTTGTTCAAAGCTTTTAGCACTGGCTGACAGATTTGGACAACATGGCTGATTTCCATTTGTTCCAGTCGCTTCTTGATTTTGCTTTCTGTATAGATTCAGGTTCACAGCAGAAAAAGTTAGCAAATTCCTTGCTGTATCTTCTAGGCGGTTTTCCTTTTTTGCTACTTATAGAGATCCTGCACTGTGGTTGATCACCTTCATCTATGGTTTCAATTTCAGCAGGGCCAGCACTACCATTAGGCATCTTTAGGCAGCTGCCTATGAGCGCTGGCCTCCGGAGGGCGCCACATAGTTCCTTTAGCAAAAACATTATGGATGTCTCTAATATGATAAACCTGAGTCAATTGCATAACCACACTGCAGAGGTTTTCTGCCTATAACAACCCCCCTTTTCCTATAGAGAGAGATGCTCTCTCTGGTACTGAGATGCCGCCATGTCTTAAACTCAGGATAGTACAGATTTAAACAATAATCAGGTTATCACAGGGTTGACGCTGGATTAGTAGAGTAACATATGTGAGTACAATGAGACTGTATCATAAAACTCGTGGTTTTTGACAATAACAAGCGAGTATAACTTTACTAAATATTGGAAAAGTGTCATTTGTTTGCAATTGCTTTTATCAAGCTATCTGTTACAACAGGTAGCTTGATAAAAGCAACTGCAAACAAATGACACTTTTCCAATATTTAGTAAAGTTATACTCGACAACAGGTGATGCAGGGAGCAGAAGACCATGGATGAAATTGGAAAGCACACATAGATTTAGGATACCAGCATTACAGTGTATTCACCAGACCCTCAGATCAGCATGCTTACACCAAGGCATGAAGCTATTACTGGCAAAGAGACACAGTCCTATGACAAAACAACAATTAAGACCAACTCCCTGCAAGTGAAATAGGTTACAGGTATGCTGCTGCATGTATGAGAGCAACTAGTGAGAATTCCAGCAATTAGACACCAGCGCAGCCTCTAATCACATACAATGGCATCCCAGTCTCCTAGCAATGACTGATACCAGCAAGCAAAGCAGCTACTGACACTGGCGTTCAGCTCTCCTAGCAACCAGCGGGACCTGAGGAGGTAGTGAAATGCCACGCTAGTAACCGTGGCTCCTAAAAGTCTCTAAAAGAGACATCCTTCTTGTTCATGGCATTGGCAGTGGCTGCAGGTCTTGTCAGCCACAGCCGCCACTTTGCCCGACCCCACTGTGACCCATCATCCCATTGATCAGTCTCTGCTGCCCAGGCTGTCACAGCACTGATGTCCATTGTGATACTAGTATGGGGGCCCAACCCCAGCTCTCCTCCCCTTCTTTCTCCTCCCCTCTTCCTTTGGGGAAGACATGACTGATGAGGAGGCAGAACCAGCTCCATGGAAAAGTTTGTATCATGTGACTTATTTGTACTTATGGAAATGTGTATATGCATATATGTGTATGTGTATCTATGTATAGTATGTGTGTCTGCTTGTGTGTGTATTTCTAATTCTATGTTTATGTGTATGGACCTATGTATCTGTATATATGGATATATGTGCAAATATGTATATGAGTGTATGTATATGTGTACCAATCATACTCTCCTACATCAATTAACTCCTCTCCCAGGGAGTCTATGTACATCTATGTAAGTAATTTTAGCCCCGTACAGACCCATGAATTCCCTGTATAATCTCCCCATTGTGCCCACTTCACTAGGAAGTGGGTGGGATGTGGGAGATCCACCTACTCTTCCAGGGCGCGGGGGCTAACCAAAAAATAGGGAGCCTCCCGCAACTTCCAGGACAGTAGGCAAGTATGGTACCAATGTAATAAAGCATGTACAGAAGGTGGCACATTTTCCACTATAATAGGGAATATGTATGTATATGAGGGTATGTGTGTGTATCTATAGGAGTCTTAGGGGGGAATTCAATTAGCCGCAATAAAACATTAGGCTAACGTGTGTAAACTCAATGCACCTATCGCCTGTTAATGTCACTTATGTCCTGTATGCGCTCCCTCGTTTTACGCTCAATTCAATACGAAAGTTGTCTTCCGGCATTCAGGCGATAATTCTTGCAGGTGTTACACGTGTTAAGTATAGGTGAAAATGGGGAGATCAGCCTGTACTCTAAAAAACACAACTCATAAAGGGTTACAGTATGGAAGTCTTTTAGTGTCCCAAAGAAATTTATTTGGGTTTCTTACAGTGTGTCATATGTCTTTTATAAGCATTTATCACCAAAAGTGAATAAACTCATATAAAGTAAGTCTTTTCTGAAAATGAAATGCTGTAGTAGAATAAAGGGTGTATAAAATGCCTGTCAGTTTTTTTGGGGGGTCATTTTAAGCCACTGTAAAAAAAAGTGCTACAAAAACACCTGTAACCATCCATACAGCACCCCCATATACCTGTCCCACATATATTATCCCATTATCCTGGATGTTGTAGAATTTCACCCAAAAAATGACATGTTATTATTGGCCAAATTAAGCTAATTAGAAACTTCTCAGTGCCTAATTAATCATTAGGGAGACTGTTCCAGGGGATCTGATTCAAGTCATGACATTTTTACCTTAAAATAGGTATTTTCCCCAACTTTTCAACTTTCAGGATGTCCTGATAAAAAAAAAGACGTGTTAACACCTATGCAGAATTAGAACACATTAACTGGGCGACTAATTGAATAGGGTGAAAAAAAATTCACCCAAAATACAAAACGGGTTGTCGCAGCTAATTGAATTCTCCCCTATGTACAGTGCATCTGGAAAGTGTTCACAGCGCTTTACTTTTTCCACATTTTGTTATGTTACAGCCTTATTCCAAAATGGAATAAATTCACTGTTGTCCTCAAAATTCTACACACAATACCCAATAATTACAATGTGTAAAAAGTTTTTTTGAGATTTTTGCAAATTCAATTAAAAAAACAAACTAAGAAATCACATGTACATAAGTATGAATTTAAGTGTGTTACTGTATGCCATCCTTAGATGGCATACACCGAATGCCATTGCAAACTTATGTTTAAATGGCAGCTTGTCTAGCAGCAATATATCCTTACCTGCTTGCAGCGGCTGTGAGCAGCTCCTCCTTCGATTCCCTCTGTCTCTCCCTTCTCCGGTTGCCTCCTCCCGCTGAACTGTGGGCCTGATTCAGAGCCGGACGCTCTGATAAGAGCGCTCGCTCTGAATCAGGGCCCTCCTACCTCTTATTGGAGCGTCCTCCTGGCCGCTCGCATAGCTGTGGGTGACCACCCACAGCTTATGCGAGCGGCCAAAAAGATGGTCAAGACCATAGCGACCATCGGGCTTGCGATGAGACCCTGTGGTAGGGTCTCATTGCCGCAAGCCCAGGAGTGCTTTTGGCTCTATCAGAGCCAAAAGCACTTCCAATGACATCACTAGTGATGTCAGTGGGGCCGGCCCCAGACGGTAGGCGTTCCCATGGGAACGCCTCCGTCTGAGCAGCAACCCCGACGGCATGCCCACCAAAGGGGGCGTGCTGTCAATCAACATCGACAGCACGCCCCCTTTGGTGTGAGACCCATAGCAACGGCTTGGCCGCCGCTATTCAGGTCTCGCGCATGCGCACGACGGAGCTACCTCCATCGTGCGCATGTGCACTAGGGCACCATCAACCCGCTCGCGAGCGCTCATCACTCGCGAGCGGGTCAGAATCAGGCCCTGTGTTCTCCCGCCAATGCATGCTGCTGACAGGAAGCGTCTTCTCTCTGGCTGTTCCCCAGTGGCACTTGTAAGTGCTTCTTCAATTGTGTTATTTTATTAATTCACTTTTTATTTACTATAAACCGTTAAATAATAAAATAACACAATTGAAGAAGCCCTTACAAGTGCCACCTGGGAACAGACAGAGGGGAGACGCTTCCTGTCAGCAGCAGCAGTGGGGAGAACATATTTATTTATATGAAAAGTGTACTTATATTAGGGGTGTGCACCGGCCACTTTTCGTGTTTTGTGTTTTGGTTTTGGATCTGGATCTTTCTTCGTGTTTTGGATCTGGATTGGTTTTGTCAAAACCACTCTTCCGTGTTTTGGGTTCTGGGTTTTGTGTTTTGGATCTGTATTTTGTTTTTTTTAAAAACAGCTAAAATCACAGAATTTGTGGGTTTTTCTGCTCCTATGTTATTATTAACCTCAATAACCTTAATTTCCACTCATTTCCAGTCTATTCAGAACACCTCACACTTCACAATAGTGTTTTTATGTCCAAAAGGTTGCACCGAGGTAGCTGGATGACTATGCTAAGCGACACGAGTGGGCGACTCAAACACGTGGCCCATCTAGGAGTGACACTGCAGTGGCAGACAGGATGGCAGTTTGAAAAACTAGGCCCCAAACAGTACATAATGCAAAGAAAAAAAAAGAGGTGCAAGATGGAATTGTCCTTGGGCCCTCCCACCCACCCTTATGTTGTATAAACAGGACATGCACACTTTAACAAACCAATCACTTCAGCGCCAGGGTCTGCCACACGACTGTGGCTGAAATTATTGGTTTGTTTGGGCCCCCACAAAACAAGCTGGCAATTAATCTGTCCCTGCACAAACTGGCTCTACGGAGGCAAGATGTCATCCTCATCCTCCTCATCCACCGATTCCTCACCCTCTTCAGTGTTGTGTACATCCTCATCCTCACAGACTATTAATTCATCCCCACTGGAATCCACCACCACAGGTCCCTCTGTACGTTCTGGAGGCTGGTCTCCCTGGAAGAGTTGATAATTAATTTTTATGAACATCATCTTCTCCACATTTTGTGGAAGCAACCTCCTACGCCTTTCGCTGACAAGATTCCCGGCTGCACTAAACACTCTTTTGGAGTACACACTGGAGGGGGGGCAACTCAGGTAAAATAGAGCCAGTTTGTACAGGGGCCTCTAAATTGCCTCTTTTTCCTTCCAGTACAGGTACGGACTGTCTGACATGCTTACTTGGATGCTGTCACTGATGTAATCCTTTAACAGACAGATGCATGCTTGTCGCTGCTGCTTTGAGGATGCAGGTGCGGCTACAGTCCACACAATTCACAAAGACAGAAAAAAAAAGAATTTTTAATTTTTTGTGGAGCGCACTTTGAGGGTTACACCACCCTTTAACAGACAGACGCACGCTTGTCGCTGCTGCTTTGAGGATGCAGGTGCGGCTACTGCACATACATTTCCCACACAAACACAGAAAAAAAGAAGATTATTTTATTTTGGTTGGAGCGCACTTTGGGGGTTACACCACCCTTTAACATACAGATGCACGCTTGTCGCTGCTGCTTTGAGGATGGAGGTTCGGCTACAGCCCACACAATTCACAAAGACAGAAAAAAAATAATTTTTTATTTTTTGTGGCACACACTTTGAGGGTTACACCACCCTTTAACAGACAACTGCACGCTTGTCGCTGTTGCTTTGAGGATGCAGGTGTGGCTACAGCCCACACAATTCACACACAAACACAGAAAAAAAGATTATTTTATTTTGGCTGGAGCGCACTTTGAGGGTTACACCGCCCTTTAACAGACAGACACACGCTTGTCGCTGCTGCTTTGAGGATGCAGGTGTGGTTACAGCCCACACAATTCACAAAGACAGAAAAAAAAATAAGAATTTTTTATTTTTTGTGGAACGCACTTTGGGGGTTACAGCACCATTTAACGGACAAGCCATCTGGCCCTTTACTTATGACACAGGCGCATGCTTGGCGCTGCTCCTTTGTTGATGCACGTGCAGCCACAGTGCACACAATTCACAAACAGAAAATAATTCCTCCACCATTCTGTCAGTGGTGACAGTATCATATGCAGTGACAGTAGACATGTCAGTGTGTCCAGCCAAGTATGGCACAATCTCTTCTTGGGAGACACTCAGTGGCATGTCCTTACTATCCGGACGATGGAAGAGGAAGATACATGGTAATGGCAGTAGTACACTGGGTTGGAGGTCGCACATGCCCAGTAGGGAACCTCCATTGATATAGGGATGCAGCAGACATGAGGAGACAGCACAGACACTCTCCTCAATGCCCCCCTCACACAAAATTGTCTCTTTGGTAATACAAAACATTCCTGTAACCAAAAACACAGGAGGATACATAACACGACATAATATGACACAACATCTCAAAATACACTCCAGTCCACATTTTTTGCAGTCAGGTATTAAGCACATTTGACATCAGACCCCTAGTTAACATGTCAGCAATGTTTTCATCACTAGTCATATAATTCACACTGATCAAGGTGTAATCTACCAGCTTGCTAATGAAATGGTGTCATGTGGCAATAGGCTTAGACTGACCATAGTGTTTTTTGCTGTAAGAAAAGTCAATTGCACAATTATTGTCACATGCAATTAATTATATTGAATTAGAATCTCTATACACTCCTGCCTATACCTTCTAATATCCTGCCTATACCTTCTGATATCCTGCCTATAAACCTCTAAGGATAATGCTATTTTGCGTACGCAGTCATATAGTAAATAAAGACTCCAGACCTTTTACCTGTGGTTCCAAAGCACAAAGTGATATTTCAAGTAAAAGTACAGTCAGTTACATGCTATGATCTAAGTACAATTTAGCGCAAAGAATTATACAGACCCAAGTACAGTTATACATACGCAGCGCTTCTGGACCAGATGTAGGCTTCGGCAAGAAACCCCCGTCTATCAGCAATCAGCAAGAAGACTGGGGTCACAACACACACGTTTATACTCTCACAGAAACAGACAACACAATAGAGAGGCTTGTCGCTGATGCCATTGGTTCCCAGGAGGATGCATCTGTTGCAGAGCATTTAACAGGTTGATTCAAATAGACACAGTCCAGCCTCTAACAACTGGTTGTCTCTGGTTTCCTGCCTCATGCACATCCTCAGTTGGTCATATAATGTACATTTCGGTGCTTTAAGTCTTGTAGTCCATAAGTTGAGAATGCATGTTGCGATCTTCACACTGACGATACCAGAATGCTGTTGAAAGAGTGCAGATCAGTATAATATCAAACATGACTTACTTATCATGTATTAAACCTTAGCTACCAAATAACCTTTATTTCTTAGCAATTATAATAAATTAACAAACTTGAATCTGATACGTTAAAGCTTATGAGACCCTTTTATGTAAATATGTAATGTGTAGGTATTTGGGGTTTGATATAAAGACGCTAGTTAACTTGGGGAAGATTCGTGCACATGAAGCTAATAAACAGCGTTTTCATACAGGATCTTATGCATTCACTAATATGCGACTAGTTAACAGTGTAATTGTGCGTATTAATGTGTGTATGAGAAATGGTGAAAGATGCAATCGCATGATGCTAATAGTAATATCGCCATATGTACTTAAACGTGAGTTTACCTAAAATGGCGCTTGGGCGGCCATTCGCAAAATGGCATCTTGCGATCTCATTTTCTAAAATGGCGTCTTGCGGCCAGTCGCAAGATGGCGTCTTTACGATCTAATTTTAAGCTGATCTTGTCTCAGCCAATTATCCAGCTTTGACACAATGTTGACCATGTCATTTGAACTAAGAAAAGCCAATTCATACAAAGGGTCATATTTAATAGGCTGCGGACTTCAAGCAACGGCGAGTCCCGTGCGAGACTGCCTGATATTTTAAAGTAGCACTCATTTAAAAGGTAACCTGGTTTTGCCTTTTAAATGACAGCTACTTTAAAACATAGGGGCAGTCTCACACGGGACTCATCGAAGCTTGAAGTCCACAGCCTAATACATATACCTCAAAGTCTTGTTCTCCCACAACACCTCTTTTTCTGTTTCTGTGAGTGCCATATACTCAGCTTCAGTGGTAGATAAGGCAACAGTAGGATGTTTTCTGCAAGGCCAGCTGGTGGCTGTGCCCAATAGTGCACATAGGTATCTAGTCTAGAAACGCCTATCGTCCTCATGTGATCCCCAATCGGCTTCATAGAAGGCCAACAACTTCAAACTTTCAGCTTTTGAAAACTCCTTTCAGGAGAATATGTTTAACAGCAGTACAGTGCTCCATTCCATGATTGTTTGCAAATTGGCTAATTCGACTGCATGTGTAATGTCTGGATGCGTGCTAACACTTGCATACATTAAAGTTTCAATTGCATCTTGATAAAGATTTCTGCTTATTTCCTGTATCTCTGCTTCTGACGTTAGACACATAGCTTTGTTGTTTGTGTGCTTTTATCAATTGATGTGCCGAAAGGTTTGGCATCCATCATACTAAATTTGTTGAGCATTACCTCAATGTATCCTTGGTCAACACTAACAGTCCTAGGATTAAAATCTTATACAATTCTCAGACCTTGGTGTGTAGGCCAAAGGTCTTTTAGTTTGAACCTGTCACTTAGCGAAAATTTCACTTTGGCTACCTGGCTCTCCTGAAAGCCATAAATCATCCACGTACACAACAATGATGAATAAGCTTTTCTCCTTCTATTTGTGGTATAAGCAGTGATCAGTTTTGGAATGTACAAAGTAAATTTCTAGTAATAAACTGTCAAAGCCACTTTGCTTTAGCCCATACAATTATTTCTGTAACAGACATACTTTTCCCTCTGGAAATGCATTAAGATAGTGTTCCGGTGGCTCCAAGTAAATTATGACAGCTACACAGCTGTTGGTACAGGAGTAAATCATACATATGAGATATATAAATGACCATACGTAATGTACTGTACCTTGCAAGAAGCGAGAAGATCTCTTCGTAGTCAAATCCTGATTTCTGGGTGTAACCTTTGGCAACAAGTCAGTATTTGTACTGAGCAAGACTTCTATTTGTGTTTAGCTACTAGCATAAGACCCACTTGTTTTTTAGTGTTTTATGGTTGCTCAGTCTGTCCACAATGGTCCGCTTGTCATTGTTGTTCAAAGCTTTTAGCACTGGCTGACAGATTTGGACAACATGACTGATTTCCATTTGTTCCAGTCGCTTCTTGATTTTGCTTTCTGTATAGATTCAGGTTCACAGCAGAAAAAGTTAGCAAATTCCTTGCTGTATCTTCTAGGCGGTTTTCCTTTTTTGCTACTTATAGAGATCCTGCACTGTGGTTGATCACCTTCATCTATGGTTTCAATTTCAGCAGGGCCAGCACTACCATTAGGCATCTTTAGGCAGCTGCCTATGAGCGCTGGCCTCCGGCGGGCGCCACATAGTTCCTTTAGCAAAAACATTATGGATGTCTCTAATATGATAAACCTGAGTCAATTGCATAACCACACTGCAGAGGTTTTCTGCCTATAACAACCCCCCTTTTCCTATAGAGAGAGATGCTCTCTCTGGTACTGAGATGCCGCCATGTCTTAAACTCAGGATAGTACAGATTTAAACAATAATCAGGTTATCACAGGGTTGACGCTGGATTAGTAGAGTAACATATGTGAGTACAATGAGACTGTATCATAAAACTCGTGGTTTTTGACAATAACAAGCGAGTATAACTTTACTAAATATTGGAAAAGTGTCATTTGTTTGCAATTGCTTTTATCAAGCTATCTGTTACAACAGGTAGCTTGATAAAAGCAACTGCAAACAAATGACACTTTTCCAATATTTAGTAAAGTTATACTCGACAACAGGTGATGCAGGGAGCAGAAGACCATGGATGAAATTGGAAAGCACACATAGATTTAGGATACCAGCATTACAGTGTATTCACCAGACCCTCAGATCAGCATGCTTACACCAAGGCATGAAGCTATTACTGGCAAAGAGACACAGTCCTATGACAAAACAACAATTAAGACCAACTCCCTGCAAGTGAAATAGGTTACAGGTATGCTGCTGCATGTATGAGAGCAACTAGTGAGAATTCCAGCAATTAGACACCAGCGCAGCCTCTAATCACATACAATGGCATCCCAGTCTCCTAGCAATGACTGATACCAGCAAGCAAAGCAGCTACTGACACTGGCGTTCAGCTCTCCTAGCAACCAGCGGGACCTGAGGAGGTAGTGAAATGCCACGCTAGTAACCGTGGCTCCTAAAAGTCTCTAAAAGAGACATCCTTCTTGTTCATGGCATTGGCAGTGGCTGCAGGTCTTGTCAGCCACAGCCGCCACTTTGCCCGACCCCACTGTGACCCATCATCCCATTGATCAGTCTCTGCTGCCCAGGCTGTCACAGCACTGATGTCCATTGTGATACTAGTATGGGGGCCCAACCCCAGCTCTCCTCCCCTTCTTTCTCCTCCCCTCTTCCTTTGGGGAAGACATGACTGATGAGGAGGCAGAACCAGCTCCATGGAAAAGTTTGTATCATGTGACTTATTTGTACTTATGGAAATGTGTATATGCATATATGTGTATGTGTATCTATGTATAGTATGTGTGTCTGCTTGTGTGTGTATTTCTAATTCTATGTTTATGTGTATGGACCTATGTATCTGTATATATGGATATATGTGCAAATATGTATATGAGTGTATGTATATGTGTACCAATCATACTCTCCTACATCAATTAACTCCTCTCCCAGGGAGTCTATGTACATCTATGTAAGTAATTTTAGCCCCGTACAGACCCATGAATTCCCTGTATAATCTCCCCATTGTGCCCACTTCACTAGGAAGTGGGTGGGATGTGGGAGATCCACCTACTCTTCCAGGGCGCGGGGGCTAACCAAAAAATAGGGAGCCTCCCGCAACTTCCAGGACAGTAGGCAAGTATGGTACCAATGTAATAAAGCATGTACAGAAGGTGGCACATTTTCCACTATAATAGGGAATATGTATGTATATGAGGGTATGTGTGTGTATCTATAGGAGTCTTAGGGGGGAATTCAATTAGCCGCAATAAAACATTAGGCTAACGTGTGTAAACTCAATGCACCTATCGCCTGTTAATGTCACTTATGTCCTGTATGCGCTCCCTCGTTTTACGCTCAATTCAATACGAAAGTTGTCTTCCGGCATTCAGGCGATAATTCTTGCAGGTGTTACACGTGTTAAGTATAGGTGAAAATGGGGAGATCAGCCTGTACTCTAAAAAACACAACTCATAAAGGGTTACAGTATGGAAGTCTTTTAGTGTCCCAAAGAAATTTATTTGGGTTTCTTACAGTGTGTCATATGTCTTTTATAAGCATTTTTCACCAAAAGTGAATAAACTCATATAAAGTAAGTCTTTTCTGAAAATGAAATGCTGTAGTAGAATAAAGGGTGTATAAAATGCCTGTCAGTTTTTTTGGGGGGTCATTTTAAGCCACTGTAAAAAAAGTGCTACAAAAACACCTGTAACCATCCATACAGCACCCCCATATACCTGTCCCACATATATTATCCCATTATCCTGGACGTTGTAGAATTTCACCCAAAAAATGATATGTTATTATTGGCCAAATTAAGCTAATTAGAAACTTCTCAGTGCCTAATTAATCATTAGGGAGACTGTTCCAGGGGATCTGATTCAAGTCATGACATTTTTACCTTAAAATAGGTATTTTCCCCAACTTTTCAACTTTCAGGATGTCCTGATAAAAAAAAAGACGTGTTAACACCTATGCAGAATTAGAACACATTAACTGGGCGACTAATTGAATAGGGTGAAAAAAAATTCACCCAAAATACAAAACGGGTTGTCGCAGCTAATTGAATTCTCCCCTATGTACAGTGCATCTGGAAAGTGTTCACAGCGCTTTACTTTTTCCACATTTTGTTATGTTACAGCCTTATTCCAAAATGGAATAAATTCACTGTTGTCCTCAAAATTCTACACACAATACCCAATAATTACAATGTGTAAAAAGTTTTTTTGAGATTTTTGCAAATTCAATTAAAAAAACAAACTAAGAAATCACATGTACATAAGTATGAATTTAAGTGTGTTACTGTATGCCATCCTTAGATGGCATACACCGAATGCCATTGCAAACTTATGTTTAAATGGCAGCTTGTCTAGCAGCAATATATCCTTACCTGCTTGCAGCGGCTGTGAGCAGCTCCTCCTTCGATTCCCTCTGTCTCTCCCTTCTCCGGTTGCCTCCTCCCGCTGCACTGTGGGCCTGATTCAGAGCCGGACGCTCTGATAAGAGCGCTCGCTCTGAATCAGGGCCCTCCTACCTCTTATTGGAGCGTCCTCCTGGCCGCTCGCATAGCTGTGGGTGACCACCCACAGCTTATGCGAGCGGCCAAAAAGATGGTCAAGACCATAGCGACCATCGGGCTTGCGATGAGACCCTGTGGTAGGGTCTCGTTGCCGCAAGCCCAGGAGTGCTTTTGGCTCTATCAGAGCCAAAAGCACTTCCAATGACATCACTAGTGATGTCAGTGGGGCCGGCCCCAGACGGTAGGCGTTCCCATGGGAACGCCTCCGTCTGAGCAGCAACCCCGACGGCATGCCCACCAAAGGGGGCGTGCTGTCAATCAACATCGACAGCACGCCCCCTTTGGTGTGAGACCCATAGCGACGGCTTGGCCACCGCTATTCAGGTCTCGCGCATGCGCACGACGGAGCTACCTCCATCGTGCGCATGTGCACTAGGGCACCATCAACCCGCTCGCGAGCGCTCATCACTCGCGAGCGGGTCAGAATCAGGCCCTGTGTTCTCCCGCCAATGCATGCTGCTGACAGGAAGCGTCTTCTCTCTGGCTGTTCCCCAGTGGCACTTGTAAGTGCTTCTTCAATTGTGTTATTTTATTAATTCACTTTTTATTTACTATAAACCGTTAAATAATAAAATAACACAATTGAAGAAGCCCTTACAAGTGCCACCTGGGAACAGACAGAGGGGAGACGCTTCCTGTCAGCAGCAGCAGTGGGGAGAACATATTTATTTATATGAAAAGTGTACTTATATTAGGGGTGTGCACCGGCCACTTTTCATGTTTTGTGTTTTGGTTTTGGATCTGGATCTTTCTTCGTGTTTTGGATCTGGATTGGTTTTGTCAAAACCACTCTTCCGTGTTTTGGGTTCTGGGTTTTGTGTTTTGGATCTGTATTTTGTTTTTTTTAAAAACAGCTAAAATCACAGAATTTGTGGGTTTTTCTGCTCCTATGTTATTATTAACCTCAATAACCTTAATTTCCACTCATTTCCAGTCTATTCTGAACACCTCACACTTCACAATAGTGTTTTTATGTCCAAAAGGTTGCACCGAGGTAGCTGGATGACTATGCTAAGCGACACGAGTGGGCGACTCAAACACGTGGCCCATCTAGGAGTGACACTGCAGTGGCAGACAGGATGGCAGTTTGAAAAACTAGGCCCCAAACAGTACATAATGCAAAGAAAAAAAAAGAGGTGCAAGATGGAATTGTCCTTGGGCCCTCCCACCCACCCTTATGTTGTATAAACAGGACATGCACACTTTAACAAACCAATCACTTCAGCGCCAGGGTCTGCCACACGACTGTGGCTGAAATTATTGGTTTGTTTGGGCCCCCACAAAACAAGCTGGCAATTAATCTGTCCCTGCACAAACTGGCTCTACGGAGGCAAGATGTCATCCTCATCCTCCTCATCCACCAATTCCTCACCCTCTTCAGTGTTGTGTACATCCTCATCCTCACAGACTATTAATTCATCCCCACTGGAATCCACCACCACAGGTCCCTCTGTACGTTCTGGAGGCTGGTCTCCCTGGAAGAGTTGATAATTAATTTTTATGAACATCATCTTCTCCACATTTTGTGGAAGCAACCTCCTACGCCTTTCGCTGACAAGATTCCCGGCTGCACTAAACACTCTTTTGGAGTACACACTGGAGGGGGGGCAACTCAGGTAAAATAGAGCCAGTTTGTACAGGGGCCTCTAAATTGCCTCTTTTTCCTTCCAGTACAGGTACGGACTGTCTGACATGCTTACTTGGATGCTGTCACTGATGTAATCCTTTAACAGACAGATGCATGCTTGTCACTGCTGCTTTGAGGATGCAGGTGCGGCTACAGTCCACACAATTCACAAAGACAGAAAAAAAAAGAATTTTTAATTTTTTGTGGAGCGCACTTTGAGGGTTACACCACCCTTTAACAGACAGACGCCACGCTTGTCGCTGCTGCTTTGAGGATGCAGGTGCGGCTACTGCACATACATTTCCCACACAAACACAGAAAAAAAGAAGATTATTTTATTTTGGTTGGAGCGCACTTTGAGGGTTACACCGCCCTTTAACAGACAGACACACGCTTGTCGCTGCTGCTTTGAGGATGCAGGTGTGGTTACAGCCCACACAATTCACAAAGACAGAAAAAAAAATAAGAATTTTTTATTTTTTGTGGAACGCACTTTGGGGGTTACAGCACCATTTAACGGACAAGCCATCTGGCCCTTTACTTATGACACAGGCGCATGCTTGGCGCTGCTCCTTTGTTGATGCACGTGCAGCCACAGTGCACACAATTCACAAACAGAAAATAATTCCTCCACCATTCTGTCAGTGGTGACAGTATCATATGCAGTGACAGTAGACATGTCAGAAATTGACATTGTTGGCCCCCCCTTCAGTCCGGACCAGATGTCCAAACCGGCCCTTGACTTATGACACAGGCGCATGCTTGGCGCTGCTGCTGTGTTGATGCCCGTGTGGCTACTGTGCATACATTTCGCACACAAACACAGAAAAAAA
The DNA here is from genome assembly GCA_031769625.1 of Taudactylus pleione. Classification (NCBI taxonomy): domain Eukaryota; kingdom Metazoa; phylum Chordata; class Amphibia; order Anura; family Myobatrachidae; genus Taudactylus; species Taudactylus pleione. The sequence goes on from JAUIMM010000005.1 coordinate 3,857,027, forward strand.
AGAATTGTTTATTTTTTGTGGAGTGCACTTTGGGGGTTACACCACTCTTTAACAGACTTATGGGACACAGGCGCATGCTTGGCGCTGCTCTTTTGTTGATGTACGTGCAGACACAGTGCACACAATTCACAAACACAGAAAATAATTTTTTATTTTGTTTGGAGTGCACTTTGGGGGTTGCAGCACCCTTTAAAGGTCAAGGCAGCCGGCCCTTTACTTATGACACAGGCGCACACTTGACGCTACTTTGTTGATTCACGTGCAGCTACTGTGCACACAATTCACAAACACACAAAAAAAAAAAAAAATTTATTTTTGCTGGAGTGCACTTTAGGGGTTACAGCACCCTTTAATGGACAAGCCTGCCGGCCCTTTACTTATGGGACACAGGCGCATGCTTGGCGCTGCTCCTTTGTTGATGCACGTGCAGACACAGTGCACACAATTCACAAGCACAGAAAATAATTTTTATTTTGTTTGGAGTGCACTTTGGGGGTTGCAGCACCCTTTAACGGTCAAGGCAGCTGGCCCTTTACTTATGACACAGGTGCACACTTGACGCTACTTTGTTGATTCACGTGCGGCTATTGTGCACACAATTCACAAACACAAAAAAATATATTTTAAAATTTTTTTTGGAGTGCACTTTAGGGTTTACAGCACCCTTTAATGGACAAGCCAGCTGGTCCTTTACTTATGGGACACAGGCGCAAGCTTGACGCTGCTCTTTTGTTGATGTACGTGCAGACACAGTGCGCACAATTCACAAACACAGAAAATAATTTTTTATTTTGTTTGGAGTGCACTTTGGGGGTTACAGCACCCTTTAATGGTCAAGCCAGCCGACCCTTTACTTATGACACAAGCGCACGCTTGACGCTACTTTGTTGATGCACGTGCGGCTACCGTGCACACAATTCACAAACACAGAAAATCATTTTTTATTTTGTTTGGAGTGCACTTTGGGGGTTACAGCACTCTTTAATGGTCAAGCCAGCCGGCCCTTTACTTATGACACAGGCGCACAGTTGGTGTTACTTTATTGATGCACATGCGGCTACTGCGCACACAATTCACAAACACAGAAAAAAATAAAAATTTTTTGGAGTGCACTTTGGAGGAGCACCTCTGATGCACAGATCACCTCCTGGACAACACTACAGCACCCCTCTAGGACTACAGCCTTTATGGGACACTGCACAACACAGTACAGCCAGCCCCTATAGACTTTGGAGTGGACACAGCCCCTATGACTGCAACTGACTGCACAACACAGCCCAGCCAGCCCCTATGACAGCAGCACAACACAGCCCAGCCAGCCCCTATGGACAACAGCAGCACAACACAGCCCAGTCAGCCCCTATGGACTGAGTGGTCACAGCCCCTATGGACAACAGCAGCACAACACAGCCCAGCCAGCCCTAGCTCCCACCCTCCCTCTTCACTGTCCACAGCCGGAGTGAGAAATGGCGCCGACGCGGGGACCTTTCATAGAATCCAAAACCCGCGAGATCCGGAAGGCGGGATGATGAAGTTTTGCCTCGATTTCAGATCCGAGTCAGACGGGAAAAGTCGAGCCTGACTCGGATACGACTCGGATCGGGGGGGCTTGGGGGGGTTCGGATTTCAGAAATCCGAACCCGCTCATCCCTAACTTATGTACACTTAATTCAGCTGCACATGTGCCTCTTCTGTGGATGGAAGCATGCATAATAGCAGCGTTAACTTACAGCAGGCTGAGAAAAGTATTTATTATCTGAAAAGCTGTCATTTCCTTCTGTAGAGGAGGAATAATTAATTCCTCCTTTATAAGTAAAACTCAATGCAAGTTCTAAACTTAATTATCTAATTTTGTTATGATAATTTGTTATGATTAATGATTTGATACGGAGGACTACGTTTGTGAACGCTGGGTGTGAGCCTATCGTATTGGATTTCAATATGCCGCAAGCATCTTCAATATTATCTGCTTTTACACTAGTCCCAAGCTAGGTGCAAGAGATCCCTCAGTAACAGGCTTCCCTTTCCCATATGCAGGCTCAGACTAGCACGGAACTCTAGCTACACTCCCATGTAACTCCCACAAGAAAGATCTCTTGGGAGCATTTGCATGGATGCCGCCCAGTAATGCTCATTTCATGCAAAGTGAGATACGGCAAAGCTCCGTCCGAACTGCTCTTAGTTAGTGCAATTTGCAATCGATTGTGTATAAAAATATTTCCCTTTTTCAATCGATTGTGGCAATTCTGCAATCGATTGAAAAAGGGAAAGATATTTATACACAATCGATTGTAAATTGCACGATTGTTGCAATCAATTGCTGATGTACGCTGAGATGTACGCTGAGATGCGTACATCTCAGATTCAGGCCTATATGCATTAAAGAGTATTTTCCACTGATGGGCTTATTATATTAAATTCATCTTATAGATTTATTAGCTAGTGCTATTATTTAGTGCAGTAGCTTATATATAACTCCCTATGGTGGATTACACCCTCAACAAATAATAAGACCATAGGGCATATTTACAAATAATCGGGTTTTAGACTGGATAATTATTATTAGAAATTTATGGATCGTCCAGATGTATTATTACTTACATCCATGGACGTTCCTGCGATGTGTAAGAAGTGAAATTATCACAAAGGCGACCATTTCCATTCTCCTTTGAGAGCCTGCGCTGTTCTGTGTATGCGCAGTCTGCTGACCACGCATGTGCGGCTGCCATTCTCTGAGAGGGTTCCAAGAGACTCTCCCTGGTAATTTGTGCAAAGTATAGCCCATTGGCTACAGCAGCATTTCAAAGCTTGATAAATCTGACAGCTATTGAGGCTGCAGCTGTTGTCAGAAAGGGAGGGGCCGCGGAACATATGGATATATCTGCTGTGATCCCTCTTTCAGACATTTGGGGTACCTCCAAAAACACTGAATATGCTGCAAATATTATGTGATAAATAGGCCCCCATATAGTCTGCTTCCATAGTTTCAACATAAAGATAGCACCTGCGCAGTACTACTCCTATTATTTTTGGGGATTATCATTGACGGTGTGGTGGCAATCTCTTTGTGCCAAGTGTGTTGCCTTCCATAGATGTACAGAAGGGATGTGTGTGAAATACTGTTTTATGTTGTTGAGGGTGAGGGGATAACTGGCGTGTGACTACGGCATCTAGAAACCCAGCACCGGCTCTGAATTTCTGTCACTCTTCCAGCTGGTATATCAAACATGAAAAGTTTTTGTAGTGTTGTTGTACCTAGACTTTCTTTATTTGAAGTTGTTTCATGAAACACTACCTCTCTTGACTTTTTAGGTTTTTAATTGACAATGTCCCTCAATCTGTAGGCTTTGCTATCTAGACAATATTCAAGCATAATACATGAGATGGACTTGGGATATAGCTTGTGTCTCTTCTCTTTAGGGATATTGGCATATGATCTGCACCCAAAGACACAGAGATGTTTGACACTTGGGGATCTATTTACTAAGGTGTGTTAGGAGATAAAGTGAACGGTGATAAGGTACCAGCCAATCAGCTCCTAACTGCCATTTTTCAAACACAGCCTGTGACATGGCAGTTAGGAGCTGATTGGCTGGTACCTTATCACCGTTCACTTTATCTCCTAACACAGCTTAGTAAATAGACCCCTTAGCTTTTTACTGAACCGTACCTCCAATGGTGTTTTATCTGCCACTTTAGGTGCATGTTTCTTGAGCTACACTGAAGTTAGGACTGCCTCTACCCAGAATCTTTTGTCCAGACCTGCATCACTTACCAAAGTCTGTGCTCTCTCAACAATTGTTCTGTTTGCCCTTTCACTTACACCATTCTGTTCAGACATGTAGGCAATAGTCAATTAGTGTTGTATGCCATTCTTCTTTAGAAAGATAACAATATTTCTCATATTCTCTGCCATTGTCAGACCCTAGTACTGTCATTTTTAGGCCTGTTTGAGTTTCCACTAGATTCTTGTATTCTGCAATCTTACTGGTTACTTAGCCTTTTGCTTTCAGGAAGAATACGTGCATCATCCTTGCAGCATCATCTATGAGCACCATGACATAACGGTCACCTCCCAATGACTCCACTTCCATCAGTCCACAGAAATCTGTATGTACTGATTCAAATGGTGCTCTCGCTTTAGACGCTAACTTTGGAAAGGGGCAATGTGTTTGCTTACCCTTCACACTCTGGTCTTTCCGGGTTATTCATTGACCTGTCACCATGCCATCTAGAAGCTTCTGTACATTTGTCATATTCTAAGTGACTTAATCTCCCATGCCATAGCGCCATAGACCGTTTTGAACCGCCATCACACAAAAATCCTCAGTGTCTAGGATATATACTGTAGTTGTAAGCACCAGGGTGCAGTTGCACTTACAGTCCCTTTTTTATTGTACACCATGCACTGTTCCTCTGCAAATTGGAACTTGTCGCATAAACCAGGGAAGTGGGAATCTGGGAAGTAATTTGAGAACAGGATAAGAAAATAAAGTAGGGTGTAGTTGGTATGAATTAGTCCACAAATGTCATCATTAAACCCTAATCTGGGTGTTGTAGATCTCAGGCATGGAGGTGCTCCCCTTGAGAGTATTTATTGATAGTAGAAGGAGAAGAAAAAAGAGAAGAACTCTCTTTTTTAGGGGGCACTCTAATGCAATATTGCGATTCAGTAAATAATTAATAAGTAACGTTTATTGGATATACATTAAAAGATCATATCCGCCATAATGCATATGTACGATATAGATCCAGAAACCGTATATACCGTACATGTGCATTATGGCGGATATGATCTTTTAATGCATATCCAATAAACGTTACTTATTAAGTATTAACTGAATCGCAATATTGCATTAGAGTGCCCCCTAAAAAAAGAGAGTTCTTCTCTTTTATTCTTCTCTTTGTACTTTCAAATTGGAACTTGTATCATTTCATTTTCAGTACACTAATGGGAATCAGATTGGTTTCTAGATTTGGAGCAAACAATATATCTTCTACGTCTGCGATAATTATTTAATTACTGAGATATAGACAGCATCCAATCTATATATTCATTCATATGCATGTTCTTGCAGGCATTTAGCTTAGTGCCATACAGAGTGTGCCTCAGGTTCAGGGGTATATCCAGGGATCTGAGTACCCCTGGCAATGTAAGGGACTGGTGCCCCCCCTTGTCAGTTATTAAACAGACACTGTGGTGGCTGTACGGGTGGCAAAATCTCCCTCGATTATATTTATATATAATCAAAAATGTATTCAGATTAGTGTCTTACCCTGCCTTACTTGCTCTTTGCTTGATTTGTAAATCTTATGCTATATTCATCCAGTAAATGTATACTTAATATTATTTTACCAAAAAAATTGCTTTCCAAACTGAATTTGCCAGAATGTTATCAGATTAATGTTTACCTATGAATAACTCGGTATACGTTCAGGAAGCCGGCTGTCGCAATGCTGACAGTCGGCTTCCCAATTACTTATTCCCGGCGAGAGTTAAATCACAGGCATCTAAATCTAGACACCTGTCATTTTACCGACGTCGGGAGACCGGCGCCCGGCATCCTGATCGAAGGGATGCAGGGCGCCGAGCGCAGACAGCCACGTGGGGGAGGGTTAGGTTTAGGGCTCCCGGGGGGGACATAGGGTTAGGCACCCCCCCGGGAGGTTAGGGTCAGGCGAGGGGAAGGAGGTGTTAGGGTTAGGCACCCCTGGGGGGAGGTTAGGGTTAGGCACCCCCCCTAGGGGGACTTAGGTTTAGGCGGCGGTGGAGGGGGGGTTAGGTTTAGGCACAGGGGGGGGCAGCACAAGACCCGGATAGCTACGGGCAATCCGTTGCCCCGGTTGTGAGCGCTCAGCGCTTACGACCGGGTCTGAATCAGGCCCATAGAGCACAATCTCCACATCCTTCCTTGTGGATGGTCACAACAAGATGACAGCTCCACAGAGATATAAATACTATTTTATCCCATTAGTCCATGACTATTTACTCCTAATGCCAAAGGAGAGCAACGGACATCAAGTGCTGCACCTGGAACATAGGTAACAAAAGTGACTAGTCCAAGGTCAGAAGAGGTAGATGATAAAACCTCAAACCTCAAGTCTTTAAATCTTGCCATGCCTATGCAACTCCAGTCATTTGACCTGAGCAATGAACAGTGGGAACTGTGGAAAACAAATGGCCCACCGACATGGATGGCCAAAATGATCAGATCCTGTTTTTCACCAATTGGGTTGATCAGCATGATTGCATGGACAGTTGGTCAAATAGAACAAAGCAGAACAATAACTGATATCTGCCAATTGTGTTTTCAAATCTTTATTGATCTCAACTGTATTTTGTTCAGGATCTCTGCAGATTTTGGGCTTTTACTAAATCTGATAACACTCAGTTTAATTGTGACACAGAACCAAAAAGTAAGCAACAGAATTTTTGTTCAATTAGGCCAAATATTTTCATGATATTGCACAACAAAAACATCATGTGTGTGAAGCTTCAGTGTCTTACTTCCTATACCACTTAGCTGTTTTTTCTCACAATGCGGTAGAAGCCTTGGAGAGACATAAAGTGGAAAAAGATAAAGTACTAACTAATCAGCTCCTAACTGTCATTGTTCAAATACAGTCTGTAAAATAACAGTTAGGAAATAATTGTATCTCCACTTTATCTCTATCCAAGGCTTAGAACATCTACCCTATTGACTCTTATCAAGTTGCAGCAAAACGGCATCAGCAATTAATTGGTATACATGTGATGCAAATACTGTTGACTGCCTCATTTATTTTCGGTTAATGTAGAATTAATTGAAATTGGAATTCATTAGTATATAGCTATAAATCTCAAGGAAACAGTGAAACCTATATGTAGGTCTATAATGTTAGACCATGCTGTGTCCCAGTATCCCAGTTCATTTAGGTTACCTTAAAACATCTTAATTCAATTAACTCTTATGAACAGCAGCGTAACAATATCATTTAATAGATAGCAATCAAATATATCACAGTGGAAAACCCTTCTTCAGAGAATTTCCCAGTATAATTAGTTAGAAGTTATCTGTAAGCAGGAAAAAGAGTCATAGCGACTATATTCCAAACTGAAAACCGAACATTCAGAAAACATTCATGTAGATAACATAAGAAGTGGAGAGATGCATGTACCTTAGTCCTTATATCGTAAAAACTATTAATAAGTTTGGCTAAAGTCCTGGTGTTCACCCAGGGTTGGACTGACCCTCAGGGGTACAGGGGATATCCCTGGTGGGCCTCACTGCCAGTGGGCCCATCCCCACTTCTAGGTGTCAAGTTCCATACTTAAAATTATAGATTTTTACTCTATTAGATGTAATTTACCTGGTGGAGCAGGAGCACTGATCAACATGGAGGCTTGGTTCCATTCTATATAAACTACACCAAGATTATTCCCCCTGTGGGCCCTTCATGCTCCAGTCCGACACAGTGTTCACCGTCAAGTCCTCTATCATGGTGACGCTCTCCAACACGTATGCATTAAATATCATTTATATTGCTTGCTGTCTGTACTTTGAAATGAAGCGGTCTGTGTTTTCTATTTACTATGAACCTTATTGACTTAAAATCATTGTTGTGATTTGTAACGTGCATTTATCTTTATTACAATAAAGAAAAAAAATTGTAAAAAAATTATTTATGAAAGTAAGAAATGCAGATATCCATAGGGATCAACAACAAAAGACTAGTGCTTACGATTTCCATGGACAATCACCTGTGTCTAGAAGTTTCAAGTGCTTAGATTGTCTGTCTGTTTTTTTGTATGTTTTCATTATCCATATACCTAGCTTAGGCAGCCTTAGTGATCGCTCAAACATAGGCAATAATATGCATCACTTTAGCTAGTACGCTGCTACAGAAAGTGTTTTTAAGACAAATAAGAGAAATCATGTTATTTACAATGGTAAAACATATGACATAGGAAGTGAGTAAATAAATAATGTCCTAGTATATCATTGTACAGGTCCTACATTGTTTTTAAGGGGAAGCATTTATGAAAACTGCTTATTTGGGGGCGAGGGTGGGGGCAGTTGCTGTAATTTACATCAACCATAATTTAGATATTGTTTTTGCAGCGCAGTTTACAAAATGAAAGAATTGCCGGGTTGCCATTGCTTACAGGACAATTTCTGTACACCAATTTTAAAAACGATCCATTAAGTGTCTTATTTAATATGCCATATTATATTATTATACAGTATGTATGATTATAGTTCACCTAAATATTATGTAAAATAGATCTGCTTTATATTCACTCAAATTCTTATTGTACTTTGTGTTAATAAGTGTACATTGGTAGCAGTATAATTGTATAAAATGTATCATGTGACTACATTAGTAAGAAGAATTGTATCACTTAAGTAATTTAAGACACACACTGCTCTTTCTACTCTGCCTCATGCAAATGTGTTGTTAATATCGGTGTAAAGGAATGAGACAGAGGAAATGAGTCAAACATCTTTTTTCACAAAGAATTTTGTTCTCTGTAAAAACTGCAACTTTGTGATTAGATAACACTGTTTATGTTAGAATACAGATTTGCAGAGAGTTTGGAATCTTGGGAATGAAAACCTCTTTTAGAACTTTTCGGTAAATCTAAGTTAAAATCAAGAACAACTTTTTTTTTCCTTCATACATTTAAGGGTATATAAATATAAACCAATCTACCTTTTGTAAATCTGCTTTCATCCTCAAACATACAGTAACAAATCTTCAGCTAAAACTGGGGATCAAATCAAGAAATAAATAGCACTTTTTTTTAACGTCAAGCATTTTCCTATTTTTCCACTGACACATATATTTTAAAAAAATTTACCATTTATTTGTATAGTAGTTGTTCACGTTCTATATCAAAGGTCTCAGCTTCTTTGCTGGTGCCTATTTTCAATGCAAATTAATCCAAGGAAGAGATCAAGACCATCCAGCAGTATGGAAAGAAAGATACCCCTGACCACTGTCATTTGGTAAGAATTGGAACAAAAACAGCTTCAAATACTGCATTCTGTTTAATAATATGCAATCAATTATGCTACTTCCTGTGGTGGCATGGCAAAGTATGAATATTAAGCTTTATGCCGCACATCCACTATCTTCCGACCAAGGGAAGACAGTACGATTACGACATTGTAATCGTACCGTCGTTCCCCATCCCCTGCAGTTCCTACACTGAACGATCATTCATTCAGTGTAGGCACCCTCCTTCATCCCCGAACATCGGCAGATTGACCAACATGTTCGGGCGATGATTGATGTCGGAAACGACCAGCGAGAGGGCGCATCGCTGGTCGTTTCCGACATTTGCATGCCCGATTTGTGCCCGATTAATGAGCGATTGAACGATAACGATGTCGTTATCGTTCAATCGTTCTGTTTAATCAGGTCGTGGATACCCTAAGGGGACTATTCAATTAACAGATATGGCTGGGCAATTCTGGAGAAGTGGTTGGGATTCCGGCACCTCACGGACGCCAACATTGCACATTTTCACTGTATCCCATATAGGCCCACAGTAAAATTTGTGATGTCGGGGTACCGTAATTCTTAGTGATGTTTATGATAGCTAAACTATAAATATTTCACTGTGGTTGTCTGTGAGGTTAAAAGAGTTTCAGAAATTAATTTTTAGATGTAACAGATATTCACACGCCAAGTCAGCTGTTAGACATGAAAACTTATCTCCATATGGTTAGCAATGAAAAGATTATGTACATGAATTCTAATTTGTAAAATACCAGATTGTTTACAGAAACATTCAATTAACTTATCCTGTCTTGTTTATGGATTCAATAATTAAAAACTGCCAATAGTGCCAGACTGAACCTTATGTGTATACAGTGTGTAGACTATTATTAATTAATATTGTTTAAACTGGTGCATTTAAGCCATAGCAACAGCTACAATTCTAGGCATTACACTTAAATTACTTAATTGAATGCTCTTGTAAACAAGGTTTCAATGAATTCCATACTAGTTTTTGAGAAAGTGTCAGTTTACGCTATCTTTGTATGTGGGGAATAGAAGTGAAGCCACAGAAAGCAGCCCACATTCTGGCCCTACACCAAGATCCAGCTAAAGAGAATCATTTCTTGTACTCTTACTTATTATGGACCTCACCATGAATTCACTAATTTCTGGATTAATCATGAATTTGATTGGCTATACTGTCACAAATGTTTATAATATACTCATTCTCTGCACTTGATCACTCTCCATTAAAGCACTACCTGATCCTTGCGTGATCTCTTCTCTTTTGTTAGAAGGATTTGTCTCCTACATCTGAGGAAAGATCTGCATGCATACTGTATGACGGAAGTTTTCTCCAGCTCAGTGAATCTACCCTGGCAATAGCATCGACATCCACTTTTCCTCTAAATTTACGGCCAGTTTTCTTGTACAGTATATCGTTACTGTTTTTAAGCTATTAGTGAGAAGCAAAATAATTTGAAACAAACTGCAAAAATGTTTAATAGGAAATGTGCAATGCTTTTTTCCTCAAGGTACACAATGGTATGCAGTACTGGCACCTTTGATATGGGCATGTCCTGTATGCAATTGTAGAGAGCTCTACCAATGCTCTATGGTAATCTAACATTATTACTGGTATATTTCAACACTCCTGCCTGGTATTATATTGCTCCTTGAGAGGAGACCTGCTTCTCAGAAATGGCACAAATGTCTGCTGCATTACTGCCAAGGCTGGATTTACAATGGGGCAGGTGAAGCTGCAGCTCCAAGTCCCCCATGGAAATAGGCCCACACCCAGAGCTGTAATTACAGCAGACATGGGCAGGGCCATAGAGAGCCAGCCTGGGCCCCATTACTATCAGGAGGTGTGGCCTATTTGCAGGAGGCATGGCCATGTCCCCTTAGAAAAAAAATAAAATATAAACACGTATTGCAGTGCTGTGCGCTGGGTAGGTGAAGAGCTGTGAGCACCTCAGCCTGGCGCAAATGCAGGGGGGGTGCGATCAGCAAGATCGCTCTGCACACCAAAGGCAGTGGAGACTGCTCCTGTGGCTTAGCAGCAACAGTCTCCCTGCTCTCCCACTGCAGCCTAGCACACCACACAGCAGCATGTGCTGGACTGCTTACTGGTAAGAGGAAGGGGAGGCATCAGACCCGAGCCCCCTTCAGGCCCCTCCAACAAGCTAAGGCCAGGGTATTTAGTACCCACCCCCCCTCTCTGTGTCCCTGGACAGGGGTTAAGGTGGGCTAGGATGGCAAGGAACTGAGTCCATCACCTGTATTGCTAGGTGGAACTAGTTCCACCATTCACTTCCTCTGTCTATGTATGAAAGTGACTCCTCTCAGATGAGTCATAAAGAGAGCCCATCTGCTGTGCACTGCCCAGTACAGTAAAAGATGCAGGCCAGCCTCCACCTCCTCCTCTTGTGGCAGGAACAAACAAGAAACTGAAGGGAAGATGAGCCGCATGGAGCAACCAGCCAACCCAGAAGACAGAGAAGGTAAGGAGTGGGGGTAAAGCTGGAGGGAAACAGAGCAGGATTGTGGTGCTGCAGAGACACAGGGTAGGATTATGGCACTAGAGGAATGCAAAGGGGACGAGGCTAGAGAGACATGGAGGATGGTGCTGGAGAGATACAGGGGGGATGATGATGGAAGACACAGGGGGATGATGTTGGAGAGATGCAGGGGATAGTCTCTGAAGAGGTGCAGGGGGATGATGCTGGACATATGCAGAGAGGAATGATGCTGGATAGATACATTGAGGAATGTGGAGAGACACAGGGGAATGGGGCTTGAGAGATGCAAAGGGATGATCTTGGAGAAATGTAGGAGAGATGGTGTTAGAGAGAAGCAGAGAGATAGCACTGGAGATATGCATGGTGGGAAGAGGGTGGAGTGATGTGAGGGGATGGTACTGGAGAGACACAGGGGGCATGGCACTTGAGAGTAATGGGGATTGTGCTGGAGAGATGCAAGGGATGGCACTTGAGAGACACATGGGGTAGAGGCTGAAGAAATGCAGAGGGAAATGAGGCAGGAGAGATGTAGGGGGATAAAGCAGGATAGACACATGGAGGATGATGTTTGAGAGACACAGGGGGGATGATTCTGGAAAGATGAAAAGGGATGACACTGGAGAGATGCAAGGAGATGGAGCTGGAGAGGTGCAAAGGGATGATGCTGGAGAGATGCATGGGGATGAGGCTGGAGAGATGCAGAGGGGGATGAGGCTGGAGAGATGCAGTAGGAGATGAGGCTGGATAGAAACATGGGGGAATGGCACTGGAGAGACACGGGAATGAGTCTTGAGAGATGCAGAGGGATGATGCTGGAGAGATACAGGGTAGATGGTGCTAGAGAGAAGCAGGGAGATAGCACAGAAGATATGCATGGTGGGAAGAGGCTGTAGAGATGCAGGGTGGTGCTGTAGCTACACAGGAGTATGGCACTAATGATAGTGGGTGATGCAGGAGAGATGCAGGGGGATGTCACTGGAGAGACATTGGGGAATGAGGCTGGAAATATGTAGGGGGAGTGAGACTGGATAGACAGATGGGATGACATTGGAAAGACGAAGGGGGATGAGGCTGGAAGGACACAAGGGGGTGAGGCTGAATAGAAGCAAGGGGGATGGTGCTGTATGGCATATTGGGACATGGAGGCACTTTGACATTTTGTTACTTTAAAACGCATTAGGTCTTGTTTGTAACAACTAATTATTTATTATTATTTATTACCAGTTATTTATATAGCACACACATATTCCACAGCACTTTACAGCAACTAATTTGCCATTCATATCAGTCCAAGCACCAGTGGAGCTGACAATCTATTTTCCCTACCATATGTTTACACACATACACACTAGGGTTATTTTTGTTGGGAGCCAATTAACCTACCAGTATATTTTTGGAATCCCGAGGGAAACCTGTCTGTTTGAATGCCGTTACTTGGGCATGAATAAATTAGTGACTGTGACGGCATACACAGCTTGTGTACTCACTGCGTGTGACAAGGTTAGCAATTTCTGAGTAAGGTCTGTCCTGTTGTAATTGTGCATGAGGGGCTGATGTTACTCAATGTTTCTGATGTATACACAGGAGTGCAAGGTATTATGGATGTGATATAGTGGTAGTGGGCGTCTCTATGCTGGCTATGCGACGGCATTGCATATTTTCGCAGCATATCTGCGTGCATAATCGCAGCCACGATCACAATAGCGAACCGTAATGAATCAGGCCCTTAGTGGGTATTGAACCCACAACCTTAGTGCTGTGTGGCATTGTTTTATGAAATGGTGAGCTGAGCACTCTTTTGAATAAAAATGGTATGCGAGACTGCAAGTGAGGAAGAGGAGCCTGTGAAGAGAAGCAGCCACCTGAGGAAGAAATAGAAGAAAAGAAGCTAGAGGCAGAAATAAAAATAAGCAAAATAAAAAAGGAATAGGGGACACTGTGGCAAATTGTGCAAGGGGAAAGGAAACTGTTCTAGTGATTTTATGTCAGGCTGGTCAGGAGGAGGGAGTCCTCATTGCTCTGTTTTCCAGGAAGTGAATAGAACCTCTCTCTTTTCCAAACAGGACCTCAATGTTCCTGGATCTAGCCAATCAGCAACTGAGCTTAAGAGACCAGCAGAAGCACCAGGAAGTTAAATCAGCAAGAAGTGGTAGGAGAAAGTGGAACAGGGTTAGAGGGCAGTTTTATGCTAATAGAGGCCCCACAGAAGTTAGGCCACACTCTGGCAGATTAAAAAGGGTGCCCCAGAGATTAGCAACAAAGCTACACATAAAATACAAAAAGATAAGACAGGGTAGCAGAATAAGCTTGTGTTATCACAATCGTGTTTTGTGTCCCAGAGGTGTTTTTGGAAAATGGCTAAGTAAAGAAAGGTTGGTAATCAACTGAATTCCAAGCAACATATGTATTAATTTATTAATTTTTGAGAAATGTGCATCTTTATTAGAGTTGAGAGGTTGAGTTGGGAGATATTGTGAGACAACAGAAGATATATGTTGGTGTAATATTGTTTATGGTCTTGTATGTTATAATGTTTGTATTTTACTGTATATTGGATTCGGTCTCAGGCAGCCAATGTAAGGACTGACAGAGTAGATTAGCAGTAGAAGAGAGGTTTGCAAAGAATATCAGTCTAGATGCTATATTCAATTTAAATTGAAGTGGTGAAAGTTTGATATGAGACTTTCAATGAGTGAGATAATGAGTATATGAATTAAACTTTTTGCACTGTCTTGTGTGAGCTATGTGTGTATTCTAGAAATATTTCTTAAGGTGCTTATCCACTAGCAGATAGTGGAACGACAGTACGATTACAACATTGTAATCATACAGTTGTTCCTCTTCCCCTGCAGTGCCTACACTGAACAATATGTCGTTCAGTGCAGGCACCCTCCCTCAACCCACATGGTCAATCTGTCATTATTGGCAGATTGACCAGCATGTTGAGGCGATGATTGATGTCGGAAATGACCAGCGGGAGCGCGCATTGCTTGTCATTTCCGACATTTTCATGCCCGATTTGTGCACAATTAATGAGCGATTAAACGATAACAATATCGTTTTCATTCAATCGCTCATTTTAATCGGCAAGTGGATACCCGCCTTTAGATGTATGAAATAGTTGGAATGTGGGGAGCAAAGTACAGTTCCAAGTCAAGAATGACACCTAGGCAGAGAGCTTAAGGTATAGGTTTGATTTATTGGTGTCAGGTAGGTAACTGCTTTTGGGGCCTATTCATCAACACTAAAATAACGTTTTTAAGGACATTTTCCTTAAATAACGTTATTTTGGTATTCATGTAGCCACTTAGCACAGGAGATATCACAGATATCTCCTTGCTAAGTTCCCCTGCATTAATTTCCACACCACCCATACATTAGTATGGGGATTTGGAAATTGTGGTATTCAACAAATTCCGAAAATTATGAATTTTCGGAATTTGATGCAGTTACTATTCGCCACTCTGAGGTGGCGAATAGTAGAATCGACTTACCTGTATACACGTGTGCAGGTCCCCCGACGAGTCCCTCCGGCGCTCTGCTCCGTCCTCAGGCTCCGGAGGCTGGTCGGACATGTGTGCTCCCCAGCAGAGCACAAGAAAGTTTAGACCAAAAAAAAAAAGATTTGTTTTTTTTTCTAATCTGTCATGTGGTCTGTTGGGAAACCACATGACAGACCAGCAGGACGGAGCCGGAGGCTGCTGCGCGGACAGGTAAGTCGGGGGGGGGAGGTGAGCGGAGGGGGGCGGGGGGGTTACACAAACTTAACGCATCTGTAGGCAGTGCTGCGCATGCGCTGGTTTTACAGATGTAACAGCGCATGCGCAGCACTGTTTCCAGATGCGATAAGGTAGTGTAGGCAGGGAAAACTATCTATTTCCTGAAAAGCTGTCATCGCAAAAATGACAGCTTTTCGGAATAGATACTTATGGAGAGGTGGAATGATGAATTCCACCTATAATTAGCTAGAACTCCATGAGAGCCCAGCGGCATCTCCAGCACTGTCTTCAAGTCACGTGCCGAGCATGTCCAGTGCAGACCTCTGACAGAGTGGCGGTTCCGATGAGGATTCTTCTAATCCCTAATCTCTGCCCCTAGACCCCCAAACAGCACCTAACCCTACCTTCCCTTCCCGCAGCCTAACCCTAACCTCCTCTTAATACCTAACCCTCCACCCTTCCATCCTGCAGCCTAACCCTAAAGTCATCATTCTGAGAAAGTCTGAATTGAGCATGTTGACATTTTACATGTCGACATTCTGACTGTTGACAGTTCAACAATGTCGTGGTGTCGACATTACGATTGCCCACAATTTGAATGTCGCCCTTATGACTGCATATACAATTAACAATTTGAGCATAGTACATACAGAGTGATAGAAATGTTTATATCAATATATATGTTTTAATTTTGTCCATTTTTACTAGTAATCTACTTCTATTCTTGAAATAGATTGTTAAGAACTGGAGTTACTGTTTAAATTGCATTTTAAATGTAAATATTTGTAACTGGGTCACAGATCTCATGGATCAGTCTTATGTATGCAGCAGCAGTGTATTTTGATAGGTCAAAAAGTTTATTGTTTCAAAGTACAGCGCAAAGAAAGGAAGCCTTTCTCATTTTATATAGTCAATCATTCCATACAGAACCAATTGCACATTACAGCAACCCTGTTTAGGCATTTAAAAGATTATCTGTTAATTACATGGTGGTTTGTATTTTGATGTTGTCAGTATAATTAATAGCTCACTCTGCAATGTGTTTTACGTTTTAGATGCGAACAGTAGAGACCGCTGCATACTTATAGCAAGTGCAATCTGTTTTGTGACAGATTAGAATTCACGTTATTTATGATTTGGATAAATTATGAATTTGTATCTTACAAGAGCAGTGAAAGATAGCTGCAAAGAAAGTGATAGAATACTTAAAGTGGCAGAAAAATACATTTAATGATTTCTGTGCTGTAAAAATGATCTAGCTTTACACTTTTAGCAAACAGTGTAGGGAATTTAACGGAGTGTGATTTGGACAAATGGATGCTTTTTTATGTGATTTTTATATATTTTACAATCAGCTAATTTATTTTAAATAAACTGCAATTGTGATTTTTTTATTTAAATAATGCAAACCATATAAAATACATTAACTTTTGGTCATACAACAACAGGCTAACTCGACAACAACAAAAAAACAGCCAAAAAAAAGAGGTGGTTGTGACAGTCGAGATAGCTGGAAAGACAGTTATCTTGCCTATCATAGTGTATTAAAAGAAAAATAGAAAAAAACACCCCCTCTCTATCCTGATCAGCCAATACTACCTAAGTAGCTTTGGCTCTATCCTGCTACCCCTTGCCGGAGATGCCAGAATGAAAGAAAAAAAAGAGTTATTTGTAACCCCTTCCTCAAATAAAAAATAAAATCATATTTGTGATTGTTCCTTAAATAAAATTATATATGTGACCCCTTTATTAAATTAATATCTGTGCCCTCTTAATCAGTTTTAAATAAAATTTCTCCTTTATAAGTTTTAATAATGTTACTATTACAATCCTATTATTGTTATTAAGAGTTATTTATATAGCACACATATATTCTGCAGCTCTTTACAGTCCTTTACTATTATTAATATTTGTGGCCCCATAAAGTATAATAAGAATTTTTTCTATATTATTATTAATATTTATGACACCTAATATTTTATAGTACAGAAGGGCTTATACTTACCTTACTTTACCATCTATAGTGAAATGGACCGCTCCATGGAACATCCTGGCCAAAATGAGTTAAGATCAGTAAGCCAAACCACTCATAGATGAGCAGCCAATCAGGAGTGGTCTTATAAATACCACGCCTAATTGATTGCCCATCTAAAAAGTACTGCTCTCTTATACCCCTTTCACATTGCAATGCTAGGTCGCACCCGGGATTTTGTTCACACATCCAGGTGTAACCCAGCTGAGACTCCTATCAGACTGGCGCCCAACCCGACTTATTGTCAGGTCGATGACATGACTGCCATCACATGCTGACCTGGCACTTAGATATGAGATCATCTCAAAGCATCGGCTCTTCCTATGCAATGAACAGGACCTGGGCCGCATCAACCCGGTTTACCCATTCACACTGTATCACAAGCCGGGTTGACCTCGTGTTCAACCCTGTTCGTTACCAGGGTTGAAATGCCAGGTCACTTTACCCCGGGTTATTTCAATTGGGTCCTTTCACACTGCACAATAAGCTGGGCTGCTGCACGTTCAAGTGCAATAACCCGGGTTATTGTAGCAAAGGTGTATAAGTCACTATTTAGTCAACCAACAATTGTGGGAATAGATGAGACAAGCTATTCAGAGTAAAGACTCACCAACAGTAAACTTTCAACAAAAGACAAGCATACAGTACCTATGTCATACACTCAACAGCGTGTCCAATCCATAGCCAATGAATACATGACATTCAGATAGCAATTGGGGAAGTATATATTTCACTGTAATTTAGGCAAACCTGAGGTGCAGCTTACATTATTATATCATTATGTAAAATGGGCCTGATTCAGAGCTGAAAGCTATACTGATGTTCACACAGTTGAGCGATTTTTGGTAATTTGTGCATGCGTTACAGCCGTATGGCGCACGCGCTGCAAATTAATTGTGATCACACTTGGTGTGAGGATTCACTTGCTAATGATTGACAGGAAGAGATCGTTTTGTAGGTGTACAGGGAGTTCCAGCCAAAACGCGGGCGTATCGGGGCCGTTTCCTGGACATTTACCAGCCAGCAACTGCAATCGCGCATGCAGAGAACAAAGCTCCAGTGTCTCAGTTACCATGGCCATTCTGAGTGGCCATAGACTCACTTAAGGAGTTGATGTTTTCAGGATCTGCAAATCCAATGCTGCGTTTGTGTACGCAGTTGTGAGCACATACACCCCTTTGGGCGTCTCAATACAAATTCTGCCACCTGATGCATTAGCATATTAAAGCACTTGCTAAACGGCAAAACTCGAGTTTGCATTCACTTACAACTCAGAATCAGGCCTAATTCTACACTAATTTTATAATCATAAATCTTTAGTTGCTAATACCGTAGCTTAATTTACAGTTGGGCATATGCAATTTTTGTGGCATTAATATATAGAAAGTTACACAATAATGTTGTTCCCCAATTCACAATGTTTACACTAGGCTCAACATGATTTTTCTAAGTTCTGAACCGGCCCAGACCATCTTAGATGTTTTAATTTTGCCTCACACATGGACTGATCATGGTCCAGTGACCATAGACATTGTGGGCCCTCAGACTAGCTGTGTACCTCGACAATGGTGCCTCAAGCCCCAAACTAAAGGCCATTTGGCTACTGAACTAATCCACAATTATCACACCAATGTTACCCCTAATATGACTCTGATGCGAGAGGCTCATAAGGCAGTGATTCGCGGCCACTTAATTAGTGCTTCAGCCCATTCTAAGGAAGCAACAAATAACGGATCTTACAGAGCAGCTACGTGTTCTAGATTTCAAGCATAAGTCCTGGGGGTCCTGGAAGACTGGAGGTCTTCTCACAGATAAGGCTGAACACTGGCTTAACCAATCATATTACAAAAAAATGGACAAAGCAGATAGGTTACTTGCCTCTAGTCTGTACTCAAAGATCTCCCAAAATAATATTCAATTAAAACCTCTGCGGGCCGCATATCCCACAACCCCAAACATATCAAAGATGAATTTCTTTCTTTTTACTCCAAATTATATAATTCATCTAGGTGTTCTACTCTGCCACCAGTGTCCTCAATTCAGCAACTCCTCACTAAATGTAATCTTCCTCGTCTATCCCATGCATCGTCTGAAACTCTTAGCACTGATGTTACTCAAGACGAGGTCACCCAGGCTATTATAACTATGAAATCTAACAAAGCCCCAGGCCCAGATGGCCTCACTGTGGCCTATTATAAAATGTGTTCAACAATTCTTACCCCACACCTGTCCACATTATTTAATATTGTTTTAAAAGGTGCTCCTTTCTCCCCACAAGCCCTTGAGGCACAAATTATTTAATTCCCATAAGAATCCTGCTCTATGGCTTTATCTAGATGCAGAGAAAGCATTTGACAGGATTAGTTGGCCATTTATGTGTGAAACACTCTGTCAGTTTGGTTTTGAAGGCCCATTTCTCCTAGGTGTCCTGTCTTTATGTACCTCCCACTCTGCTAGAGGGGCAGTTAATGCTTTTGCTTCAAACTCCTTTACTATTACTAATGGATCTCAACAGGGGTGTCCTTTATCACCCCTGATGTTTGCATTGATGATAGAACCCTTGGCTGACCACATTTGCCATTCCCTAGACATTAAGGGGATTCAGATTAGATCAAGAGACTTCAAAATATCTTTATTCGCTGATGATGTTCTCCTCACTCTGTCCTCTCCGAGGTGTCGCTTCCCAATCTGTTTGAACTTCTTGCCTACTATGGTACTTTGGTTATAAAATAAACTTCTTAAAAATGGAGTCTCTCCCCTTTTATATCCCTAGCTCTCAACTGGACCTTCTCAAATCTAATTATAATTTTACTTGGAAGACAGATAAAATTAAATATTTAGGAGTTTTTTTTACCAGCACCTATAGCTCTCTATGGGGTCTATTTACTAAGCAGTGTTAGGAGATGAAGTGAACTGAGATAAGGTACCAGCCAATCAGCTCCCAACTGTCATTTTTCAAACACCGCCTGTGACATGGCAGTTAGGAGCTGATTGGCTGGTACCTTATCTCATTTCCCTTTGTCTCCTAACACTGCTTAGTAAATAGACCCCTTGATGCTGCTAACTACCCTAGGGTCCTCTCCTCTATAAAAATTGGACCTGTTCAGATGGCAATCCTACTTTATCTCATGGTTTGATAGAATAATAGCTACTAAATTAATCTTCTCCCGCAGCTGCTCTATTTATTTCAAACACTGCCAATTAATGTACCTAACAATGTCCTCTCCCAACTCCAAAAATGGTTTGTGCAGTTTGTTTGGAAGAAAAAGATCCCTAGGACCAGTTTTTTGAAATTTACAAAGAGAGACTTCCAATGGTGGTCGAGGGCTTCCGGATATTAAACTACATTATTGGGCTACACATCTTAGTCAGGCCGTAGCATGGTTTGCTCCATCTGCCTCTCTGAGATTGGTGAAATTGGTGAAACTTGTTTCTCTTGGGACTTCCGGTTCCGATCTGATGGAGTGAGGAAGCCTCCGATTCGGGCTCCGTATCCGACCACCGGTATATTCCTAATAACGGCAATTATTTGCCTCCATCAGCCACCCGCGCCACTCCCTACCTCCCGCTGCACAGAATGGACCGCTATGTCCTCGCTGCTTCCCAGACGCCGCAGCAGCAGAACCGCCAGGAGAAAAGGCGCACGTCTGGCAACATGGCGCTGACCGCGGGTCCCGATCCTGCCTCTCCCAGCTCCAAAAAAAAATAGTGGAGTCTGACATCTCAACAGCGCCCCAGGTAAGCCGCCCACTAGACTCCCCTGTCACATATGGGGATGTTGTGGAGGCTATACAATCGGCTATGGCCCCGCTGCTAACACAAGCTGTGCAGGATATTTCACAGCAGCTGCAGCGCTTAACAAACAGAGTCACACAGGCAGAAAATCAGATGGGAGCAACAGTTCATGAGGTTGAGATATTGAAACAATCTGTACAGAAGCTCACCTGAGAAAATCACCAAATCCATAATAAATTAGATGACATGGAAAACCGTGCCCGTAGAAACAATATACGCCTAGTGGGATTACCTGAATCCGTGAAAGGAACCTCCCTGGCACATTTTGTGCATAATACATTACCATCCTTATTGGGGATCACTCAAGAATGTCACCCTCTTCAAGTGCCTTAACTACTTGCATAAGGCAGCATTCTGGTCAGCTTCGCGCCGCATCAAAAACCTGACATGGGAAGGCCACAAATTATATGTCTTTCAAGACTATTCTGTGGAACTAACTAAGGCCAGGAAAGCGTTTTCGCCTACTTGCTCAAAGCTAATCTCAGAAGGCCACAAATTCAGCTTATTGTACCCTGCTCGCCTTCGGATATATGATGGAGCTTCACATGTCGATTTTAATACCCCAGCTGACGCATCAGGGTATCTAGAGGAATTATCCCAAGCTGCAGATGCCGATATTGGTGACTCTCCTCCAGGCTAAGGCTCATTATACCATTTAACCCATAATGTTCTTATATAATACTGTCTATATTTTTAACTTAATACCAATTGCGGTATTATGATATGTTTATCTCCCTCCTTAAACTACTTACTATGCGAATTTTTGCATTTTAGATCTCACAAGATCAGATGTCTTAAAATTCTGTGTCTAATCATTTATAATATTATGTTGTGGCTAATTCATTTGTAAGATGATGCCTAAAGTTATGATTATGATTCCATAATTCCTGGTTAAGCACGGGTTGGTGCTATATGTTAAATATTATCCGTTAAAATCCTGGTGGTTGTGATGGAACCGGACCTCACACACCGGCAATTTTTATTGCAGTTATTGCCTGTTAATTATTTCTATAAAGTCTTATCTTCCGGAAGTACGGGGTACAACCCGTAAATCATTGTTAATTCCATATTCATTTTTATAATATGCTTTTGCTCATTTTGTCTTGTCTCCCCTTTGACCTCCCCTTCCACCCTCCCCCCTTACCCTTCCCCTCCCCCCCTTATTGGCATATTATTTTTTTCTTGAGGGTTGATTGGCCTATGACATCACTAATTTCACTACTATACTATTACTGACCTAAAGATTGGTTCCTTAAATGTAGGGGGCTTAAATTCCCCGGCAAAGTGAAGGAAAATACTCCTTTATTTGAATAAACAAAATGTAGATATGGACTGCCTACAAGAAACTCATTTAGCCCCAGAGGAAGTCGCGAAGCTGAACATACTTAATTGGAAGGTTCTAGGGTCCAGCTCTTTTAATTCCAAAGCCAGAGGAGTGGCTATTTTAATAAAACGCCACATCCCTGCAGAAATTATACAAACCCACACAGATCCATATGGTAGATTTGTGACTATGCATATTAAGATCAGAGGTTGTGCATATATTCTCTCTAGCGTCTATGCCCCAAACCAATATTCCAAAGTATTTTTTCAAAAACTATTAGCTCATTTAACCCCTCTCCTCCAGATCCCTTTAATCCTATGCGGAGATTTCAATTTAATTTCTTCTGAAATCCTAGATAAATCCCAACACATACGTCGCCTCCATCCCCTACCCAAATTGGACATTGCCTCTATAACACAACATCTTCAAACGATAGATGTCTGGAGAGTCCTACACCCGATCGATAGGGAATATACATGCTTATCTGCAGCACACCATACTCTATCTAGGATAGACTACATTTTCATATCACAGGTACTGTTTCCTAATATCACAGACTCCCAAATAGAAACTATCTCAGTCTCTGACCATGCTCTGATAATGGCCACCCTGCACATCCCTGAGTCGTCTGGGTCCTCAAAACCCTGGAAATTTCCATCCTACTTAGCAAAATCTATTAGATTCAGACAAAGGCTGGAAACCGTGTGGGAGGAATACAAAAATGACAATATCCTACACCTAGAGACAGACCCACTTTTATTCTGGATGACAGCAAAAGCTGTCATAAGAGGTGCAATAATCTCATATGTCACAGATATAAACAAAAAATATGCCACACAATATTTGAAATACCAGTCAGATCTCACAACAACATTCCAACAATATAAATCCAACCCCTCCCCTCAAACTAAACAATTTTATGTCTTGGCCAAGACTCACTTTGACGAATTCTTGGGGGGCATGGGGGAAAAATATATTTTTTCCGTAAACTACCGATACTATAAATTTGGTAACAAGACGGGAAACTCCTCACTAACCTGCTCAAAGGAGCCCGTCCTCCCGCAGTGGTACAACCACTCATAAATGATAAAGGCTCTTTCACAACATCTAACAAAGAAATAGTAGAAATACTACACTCCTTCTATACCAACCTCTACTCTTCCACCACATCCAGTAATCAAACAACCTCCTCCGATGCTCCTATCCTTCCTGCTTTCTGGGACACCCTGCCTTGTCCTCAAATCACTACAGACATATCACAAACCCTTATGGCCCCAATAACATTAGAGGAAATACAACACACTGTCCAACATCTCAAAAGCGACAAAGCTCCAGGCCCAGATGGGTACAGCGGAGATTTTTATAAAATACTGTTACCCCACATAGGTGATTCACTAATACTGGTACTAAACTCCCTGCTCAAAGCTGACACCTTACCTCCACATTCCAATTCTGCCACCCTAAAAGTTCTTCCTAAACCTGGAAAATATCTTTCTCTCCCGGGCTCTTACCGCCTGATTTCCCTTCTAAATCTAGATTATAAAATATTAACGAAAATTCTTGTGGACCAGGTTAAAGTTATTCTCCCACACATAATTCATACAGACTACACTGGCTTTATATGGGGAAGGCACTCTGAAGTTAACATCAGAAGAGTAATCTCAGCTATATACGCATCCACCTGGAATCAACATACACAATCAAATGCAATCCTTTCCCTAGATGCCGAAAAGGCGTTCGACCTATGGGATCATTTGTTCAAGACACTTTCCATCTTTGGATTCCCCGAACCTTTCATAAACATACTAAAAATTCTATATTATAAACCCCAAACACAAATTATTTGTAATGGTTTTACATCCCCTTCTATTTCCATTCAGAAAGGGACAAGGCAGGGGTGTCCTCTCTCACCACTTTTATTCGCTATAGCATTGGAGCCATTGGCGATAGTTCTTAGAGCTTCACCTTCTGTTACAGGTATTAATATCTCAAATGTCACTCTGAAAGTATCCCTATTTGCAGACGACATGCTTCTCTTCGTCTCAAATCCTCTATCTTCTATTCCAGAAATCTTAAAACTGATAGACTCCTTTAGTAAAATCGCAGGATACCGTATTAATATTTCTAAATCTGAATTATTATACCTTAACCAACCTAACGACACGAATAGCCTTTGCCCCCCTTTATCCATATTCAAAATGGCTCCTAATAAACTCACTTACCTGGGGATCCAGATTACAGCCAATCTCTCTAAACTTTATGAAGAAAATTTCTCTCCCATGATTTCTAAAATACTGGGGATGTTAAATAATTGGAAATTACTCCCTCTTTCACTCCTAGGCAGGGTGGCGGTACTCAAAAGTATTATCTTTCCAAAAAATTTTTACCTAGTGAGGATGTTACCAATTTCTCTGAAAAAAACAGACGTTTTACATTTACGCTCGGCCATGAATAAGTTTATGTGGCATGGGAGAAAACCAAAAATAGCTATGACTAAACTCATAGCCCCCAGAGGAAAGGGGGGATTGGGAGTCCCAGATTTTGCGTCCTATTCTATCTCCGTGCTAGCTAGATATGCGATAAACTGGATCTTAGGAAAGAATACATTCACTGATGTTCAATTAGATGAAGCTCTTTTTTATCCTCTGTCTCCAGGAGCCTTACTCCACTCAAAACCCCCGCAAATTCCCTCTAACATCCTTCAAAATATACTATTCCGTGACATCTATTATGCGTGGATCTCTCTAAACAAGAAATTTAAGCGAGACCCCCTCTACTCCGCATATATTCCTTTTTGGGGTAACCCTGCCTTCCCTCCCTCCCTGTCCAATAAGTACTTCTCACTCTGGAGAGAGAAAGGCCTAACAAACTCAGCTCAAGTATTTGACCCGGGGGGACAAATATATCAATTTTCAGACATTAGAGAGAAATACAGCATACCTCAGTCACACTTCTATATGTACTTACAAGTGAGACATTACCTTTCATCGGTACAATATATTAAACGCAGATATTTCACGAATACTGACTTATTACAATCCACCATAAGCCTATGCGAAAAACTCACATGTCGCATTAAATTTATATACCTCCCTCTGGTTAATAGCTTTGCGAGTTCAGGTGGTGACAGAACGATCAAACAATGACAGAAAGACCTCCCAAATCTATTGTCTTCAGACCAATTGTTTGATCACTATGACTCGACGATGAAAATCCTTAACTCCTCGTACCTACAATAAGTACTTTTGCGTACTATACAAAGAGCATATACCTCTCCTGCACAACGCTCCCATTTTTCCCCACACCTTACAGGAGAATGCCCTAAATGTCAATGTACGCTCGCAGCTTTCTTTCATTGTTTCTGGACATGCCGGAAAATTAAACATTTCTGGAACAAAGTGATAGCCTTTATTAATAGGTTACTATCCACTCGGTTTTCACCTGACCCTCTGACATGTCTATGTGTTGACCTCACCAATTGGAACATAACCCCCTCCACTACCCCCCATATTCCTATTATTACCATGATAGTGACAATATCTAAAAAGATCATATTGACACATTGGATTTCCAGATCCTCCCCTTCTCTTGCTGAAGTTAATATAAAACTTCTCCAATTTATGTATTTTGATAGGAAATCCACACATCCACATATAGAAAGAGGGGCTGTGACTTTTTATAAAAAATGGGGTCTATATATTGACAAATTGGAACAATCTACTCAAACACAAATATATAAAATTTTTGAGACAACAGAGTGGTTTGTCCACCGACAACTTTCGATAACCCCCTAACAACCTCAACTATATCAATAATCTCTAGAGCATTTTATATGTGATTATTCTTCATTGTAAGGTCACAATTGTAGAAATTCTCAGGCTTCATGCCAAGCTATCTTTATTAATATAATGTTCATTCCCCTATCTTCCCCCCGTGTTCTTTCCCACCCCCTTCTGTATTTGTCTATATGTTGCTTTACTATTTTGGGTATCTTAATCAACTATTCCGGAATATTGTTACTCCTTTAACAATTTACTCCTTTTTCTTCATACATTGAAATGTAAGATGATACATGCTAACGAGGAGTCCAAATATTATCTGTCTTAGCTAACACCTTCTATCCCTTTGGGACACTATATTTATGTCTATTCGAAACTGATGCTTAGCAACAATAGGATATTATATTATACAATGTTATTATCGTTGTGGCTTTTAAGCAATATCTCAAGCAATTATGTAAACCCTATAGTTACTGTAACTTGCTATATGTTTCTCTTTTATTTGCTGTATGTCTTATATTTTTGAAAAACTTGAATAAAAAAGATTTAAAAAAAAACAAACTTTCTCTTCCCTTTATGCTAGGGGTCTCCTCATAACACCACCCACTGTCTGTTTCTTTTAACCCAATAGTGAACTTTACTTGCACTATTTGGGATCAATGTACTCACAAGTTTAAACTTCTTTCCTCCCCTCACCTCTTACTCCTATTTGAGGCAACACATTGTTCACTCCTAGTATGTCTGCTTCTCTCCCTGCACCTTGGATTGCTAGAGGCATCAAGTTTGTGGCAGACATGGTGGAAAATGGCATTTGCATTAGCCTAGTTGACTTACAGACTTAGGGTCGTATTCAATTAGTTTCGCACCCGCGGAAAAGTTTCACCTGCCCGACTTTCACCGACATAGCCGAATAGCCCCAATAAAACTGTTTGGGGTACTTAAGTTGTTTCAATAGTTTCTTATTAGCATCTTTGCACAAGTGGTGCAGAATGGCATTAAGCAGTATTTTTTGGTGAAAATAAGTAGTCATGTCAAATTTGGGGTACTTGAAAATGGGTGCAAGCATCTTTTAAATTGTCTAAAGTGAAGTTTAAAAAAATGTGAACGCACCTGTTGCAAGCACCTGCAATCATAAAAACACCTGACCCATCCTTGCAGACCCCCAAGAAGTCTATTTTGCTAGTTTTTATGCTTTCCCCCCACTTTGTGCTTTTTCGCCCCCAAAATGAAAGTACTTTTGTGGGGTGTTAAGTTTTTCCCCAGGATTTTTTGACACAATTGTCCTTTGGGGGGCTGTCCCAAGGGTGCTGAGAGGATCCCCACCTTTGCACACCAAAATAAAAATGTTGCAATTCTTTTCACCTGCTATTCAGAGGCGAATCTTTTTTGCCTATTACATTGTATTGACTTTCAGCATAGGTGATAACCGGCTGGAATTGAGGGCCTGATTCAGAGCCGCTCGTTAGCGGCCGCTCGTTCGCTCTGAGCGATGTTCGCACAACTGCGCATGCGTATGGGTCTTAATGCGCATGCGCAAACCAGTCTTTGCGGTCGGAAATCGTGCGCTCGTAAAACAGCGAGGGGCTGTTAATTTGATTGACAGAATGTACTGTTTGTGGGTGGTAACAGGGGAAGGTGCTTGAAAACGGGGGAGTGGAGATCCGAACGCAGGTGTGCCTAACGGTCAAAAGGGCGTTTAATGGGAGTGCATAATTAGTAAAGGAGCGTCATCGACCACGTCATTTGGTTGTCTTTTAGCCTGAACTGCTCGCAGTGATAGCGGTAACAAAATCCTACCACAACCACTGCGAGCAGTTAAGATGCCTTTTGATGTTCCCGATTATTCTAATAAATACCAGTAATGACGTGTGATGCGAAAGGCAAAGGGGCGTCTTTACAAAATAGCGAGCGCATTTTCCGAACGCTCGCTCAGACATAGAGGAGTCAACACACCGCAAAGAGCGAGCGCTCAATTTAAATATCCGGCCCCTTTTTTAGAACAACCATCTGCAAATAGCGTCCTGCTCTGAATCAGGCCCTGAATACGGAGATAAGTTCCAACCACGCGAAAATCCCCAATCGGCGAAACTTTTCTGCAGATACCGGCTTTTCGTTTCTAATTGAATACGGCCCTAAGCTTTCTTTCCCAGATGTAAATTGGTTTTACTTTTCTCCAATCTTGTTTAAATAATCCCCTCATGACAGGTATAGTTTCATTTTTATACACCCTGCTACTGCATTCTACTGAACCCCCAATTCCAAAATATGAGTTACAATGGGAGGTTGATTAGGGGGTCCCACCGGAGGAGGATTCCTGGTCCACAATCTGAGAAAGGGTCTCTAGATCGTCTATCTCTACACAAATTAAAGAAAATGCTTATAAGGTTTATTACGTTGGTATATGGTACCCACCAGACTGAATAATATATTCCGATCTAACTCTCCACTTTGTTGGAGAGGTTGTGGAGAGATAGGCTTCTTCATGTCTGGTGGTCCTGCCCAAAGAGTGTAGTTTTCTGTGATGTGGCGGCAGACCTAGTGAGTAATATGATCAAACAAATAATTGCCAGAGATCTGTGGGGGGTTTTTCTGGGGCTCTCTATTGTATCTTTGGATAAACTATCAGAAAAACTAGTTTCCCAGATCCTTTATGCAGCTAGATGCCTTATAGTTTCTCCTGACCCTCCCTCCCTACAAGCAGTTATCAACAAAATATTGTATATAGCCACTATAGAAAAGATTACTGCTTATTTTCATAACAAATATTTTCATGAAAATCCACAATGCTTCTAGAAGTATTGTGGATTTTCTCATTTACTTAAACTCTCCCACACAGACCTCACTTGCTATATGTCTACATGGATGATTAGAGCTCTGTAATTTCTTTCTCTTTGATATCTGACTTTTCTCTTTTGATCCCAGGGCAAATTCCCACCCCTTCCCCCTTTTTTCCTTACCCTCTCCCTCCTTTTTTACATTAGCATTTTTTCATCCATGTCTTTGTATTTATTTTCTGCTATGTTTATGCTTATGTAATGCTAATTTGAAAATGCAAATAAAAATACAATAAAAAAAAGAAAGTTACACAATAATGATGAGTACTATCTGTAGAACTAACCATCATTTGAGATTTATCATTTACTGTTTGCATATTGACATCTCCAGCTGATATTACTTAATCCATCACACGAGTCAACAATTTAAAACTTTTTTACATTAACATGAACAAATTAAATAGAATAATTTTTACTAAATCATACATACTGATCATGAGCTCGGCAATAGAAAGATCATTGCCCGTTATGTTTTTCTGTTATAGTCTTGTGTTCTTTGGTTTAAAAAAGTTAATTATTTTACCAATGTAAATTAACTAAATAGCTTAAAGCAGGAATAATACTGGAAAAACTGTCACATTTTATAACAAAAAGCTTATAACACACACACATATATATATATATATATATATATATATATAAAAACACAAAAAAGCATCACAAGGGTGGGTGAATACATTTGGAAAGTATACTACATACAGTTATTTTTATTCTTGTGAGTAAAGTGGTCCTTCCTCATCAAGAACCAGCAATAAACATCCATCATTGGTGGATCCCATTTATCTTGATCTTGATGGAATCTTTCTCAGTGTTCATCACTCACAGCTCCCAAATTGGCCAGAAAGAAGTCCAGGTGCGAATGTAGGAAATGTACTTCAACGACAAACAGCATTCTAACTTTACAGAGCTCTAACCATCCATGTAGACATCT
This sequence comes from Taudactylus pleione, assembly GCA_031769625.1. NCBI lineage: Eukaryota > Metazoa > Chordata > Amphibia > Anura > Myobatrachidae > Taudactylus > Taudactylus pleione. The sequence goes on from JAUIMM010000005.1 coordinate 3,886,951, forward strand.
TCTGGCTCCTGAAGTGGGTGATGGGAGAGACGTCATGATGTCTCTCCCATAATGCAGAGTGGGCCAGCCCAGGAGGACGGAGGAGTGGACGACGGCGGTGGGCACAGGAGCAGGAGCTGGGAATCAGATACAGTAAGTGTTTGTTTAAGTTTTTTTACATGTTTGTCTTTGTCTGGCACAGCTGGGGGGGCTACTACTGGGGGCACTATATAAGGGGCACTGCATCGGGGGGACCACTACTAGGAGCACTGAATAGGGGGGGATTACTACTGGGGGCACTATATAAGGGGCACTACTGGGGGCACTACATCGGGGGACCACTACTGGGGGCACTGCATAAGGGGGGACTACTACTGGGGGCACTATATAAGGGGCAATTTGAGGGCCTACAAATATACATTTTAAATTTTGGAAAATTACCTTTTAAATATTGAAAATTTTTCATGAGGACTAGCTTAATATGTAATTGAAAGAGAAGCATCATTTCAGGTTTCACTAAAGGTGCATACTGTACTTGATATTGTGCTTTCCAGGGAAAACTCCTTTCTGATGAACCAGTCCTTCACAATATAATGCTGCTGGTACAGACAGTTTGGTGTTCCCATCAGTAGCGTAACTAGGGTATTTGGAGCCCAGAGCAAGTTAAAAAATGGAGCACCCCACCACAAGTAGGTGCGTGCGGCAAAAAAGTGGGCATATCCACATGCCACAGGGGGCATTGCCACTGGAAAATTGAGGCGTGGTAACATGACACCACCATTTCTCGTCCCTCTGGGAATATTCCTTTCCATTCCATATGCACTTTAATGCCCCAAGTAGTAGTGCCCCTCTTGCAATGACCACTGTAATATTGCCCCTTATGCAATGTCCACAGAAGCAGTGCCCCTTATGCAGTGCCCCATGTAGTAGGGACTCTATACAGTGCCCCTTATACAGTGCCCCCAGTAATGCACCCTTATACAGTGCCCCTTATACAGTGCCCCCAGTAGTGCCACTTATACAGTGCCCCCATTAGTACCACTTATACAGTGCCCCCAGTAATGCCCCTTATACAGTGCTGCTAGTAGTGGTCCCCCTATACAGTGCCCCCAGTAGTGGTTCCCCCTATGCAGTGCTCCCAGTAGTGCCCCTTATATAGTGCCCCCAGTAGTGGTCCACCCTATGCAGTACCCCTTGTAAAGTGCCCCAGTAGTAGTCCCCACTATGTAGTGCTCCCAGTAGTGCCCCTTATACAGTTCCCCCAGTAGTTGCCCCCCTTATGCAGTGCCCCTTATATAGTGCCCCCATTAGTGGTCCCCCCTATGCAGTGCCCCTCATATAATGCCCCCAGTAGTAGTCCCCCCTATGTAGTGCCCCCAGTAGTGCCCCTTATATAGTGCCCCCAGTAGTAGTCCCCCCTATGCAGTGACCCAGTAGTGGTCCTTCCCAATGCAGTGCCCCCAGTAGAGCCACTTATATAGTGCCCCCAGTAGGAATCCCCCTATGCAGTGCCCCCAGTAGTGGTTCCCCCTAGTTCCCCCAGTAATGCCCCTTATACAGTACCACTAGTAGTGGTCCCCCAATGCAGTGCCCCCATTAGTGCTCCCCCCTATGCAGTGCTCCCAGTAGTGGTCCCACCTATGCAGTGCCCCCAGTAGTGCCCCTTATATAGTGCCCCCAATAGTAGTCCCCCCATGCAGTGCCCCTAGTTGTGCCTTTTATATAGTCCCCCCTATGCATTGCCCCTTATATAGTGCCCCCAGTAGTGGCCCCCCTATGCAGTGCCCCTTACATGAAGCCCCCAGTAGTAGTCCCCCCTATGCAGTGCCCCTTGTATAGTGCTCCAAAAGTAGTGCCCCCAGTAGTAGTCCCCCCCTATGCAGTGCCCCCAGTAGTGGTCCCCCCGATGCAGTGTCCCTTATATAGTGCCCCCAGTATTAGCCCCCCCAGCAGTGCCAAACAAAAACAAACACGTAAAAAAAAAAAAACATTTACCTGAATCACCGCTCCTGCTCCTGCTCCTGCCGCCATCGTCCACTCCACCGTCCTCCTGAGCTGGCCTGCTCTGCATTATGGGAGAGACACCATGACGTCATGATTTCTCTCCCATCACCCACTTCGGGAGCCAGAAGATGTAGCTCCAGTCCGGCTCCGGCAGTGGGCGCAGCAGTCAATGAGAGTCTATCTAACTTTCATCGGTTGGCTGCCAAAACAAACACACTGCCGCCAGGTAGTACAAGTGTACTAGCCGGCAGCTGTGTTTGTTACTGTGTTATGCTAACTGCACTCCGTGCTGTCCGCACTACACTGACCACCCGTGTCCTGGACACGGTCCGATGGTGCCCAGACCACAAGCCCCCCTCGACCCCCCCTTGTTAAACCACTGATTTTCAATATGTAATCACTTAAACTCCAATCATAAGAATCAATTAATTATTTCCATTCTTCAGGGTTATGCTAAAACTATAGTTCATCCATTAGCCCATTTACATCTTTGCATACACAAAGGGAACCTTGTATTTTATAGTAACATGAAAGGTTTTTATGTCTTTTGTTAAACAAAAATCCTCTTATCTTTAGCAAGCAAATTCCATCGGAGCAACCTGTTCGGCCTGTTGCTTTGAATGTTTCAAATCTCAAACTCCAGTAATTCACACTTGCCTACCCTCCTGATTCGGCCGGGAGCCTCCCAAAGATCGTGTGCCGCTCCCGGCCCCCCGGGACGGCAGGCAAGCCTCACGGCGGCCGCCGACCCGTCCAGCTCCCCATGCGATCACTATAAAACCCCCGCAGTGGGAGAAGGGGCAGTGCCGCAATTTGCGCTGAATCACGTCATCGTGGCCCTGCCCCCTGCTTCACAATGGTGAAAATCTCGCCATTGTGTAGCGGGGGCAGGGCCAAAATGATGCAATTCTGTGTCCACGCCCCGGCCCCATTGCCAGGTAGTATTCTCGGCCACGCCCCCCCCTCTACCACACCACGCCCCCCTGCTTGTCCGACTTGGCTGCCCCCTCCCGGAGAGGACTGCCAGGATGTCAGCAAGCCTGCAGTGATGTAGCTCACTTTGCTGAATTAAGTGTATTTTTATTGTCATGCACGTAACTGTAACTGGCATCGCTAGAAGTAGAGAAACCAACAGCAGGCTGAGGTGACTATTGCTCTTCTTCTGGAATGGTGAACTCCTCTCAGTTAGATGGAGAAACAGGAATCAGAAGTTCCTGTGAATGTGGCACTGTTCTTATTGCAGAAGGGAGATTGGGATATTCAATGTAAACGTTACTTTTCATTGAAAAGTAGACAGAAAAAAATCTTCTAAGTGACTGGTGGGTTCTCTCAGACCATTAAGACCACAAAAGTCATACTATTTGTTTCCCTTCATTCATTTCATCAGGCTTACAGAGCACGTCACATACTGTATGTGATACCCAACTTTTATCTTGATCACCCACACGGCAGCTGAAATATACATAATACGCTTGTATTCAGTTCTGCGATATCTGCCAACATTGTGACTTCTCTGTAAATTGTCCACAAATATAGCAAAAACTATGTGATGAATTTATACATTTTCGCTCAACTTTGAAATATTTCATAAAAAAAACACTGCACTCAAATTAGGCAACTTGTCACTGCAGCTTATAGCTTATAAACCAAAGCTATCTCTTGTAGAAAACATTTGGTTTGTATTTGGTTCAAATGTAGACAAACTTTATTGATTAATACCCTCCCGACAGTCACTTAACACAGACGGGGTGGGTCAGATATATCACATGTTTTTACATATTAAGGATTTAAACAATACATATTGTTTGCATTTGTTATCCCTCCCCATACAGCATAATACGTAAAGCTAGAGTGCATTTTTATAGCTAACTTTAACAAAAAGGAACAATTTCAGATGGCATTGTAATTTGTTTAAGCATTTCAAGATGTGTTTTAAGATATATATTGCTTGTTTTAAAAAAAATGTGTCATGATAGAACATTTTTAGTGTCATATTCTGAATCAGCGCATAAAAGCTAGCAGAAAATTACACTTTTCCATGCACGTTGCCAAAACCTTGTTGACTAGTGAATCATCGTCAAGGCTATAATATATCTAGTGAAGTATCGTCAAGGCTACAGTATATCAAGTTGTGGCTGTCTACTTAATTCCATTTCAACTACTACAAGAAAAAAAGATTATCATTAAAGTTTTAGACAATGGTTGTGGAGATGTTTCTAATTAATTAAATTTTATATGGAACATGTAATTTTTGCATTCATTAATAAATGTCAAGACACTATTCTTTCTTAAGTATGTGAAATTACATAATTATATTTCTTACAAATAGGGTAATACCACTTTAGCATTTACTATTTTTACTGTCGCTGTCTAAGGCGTATGTATACTTTGGGGGGAACTCAATTGCCCACGATAAATTTTCATGTGGTAAATACTAGGGATGTGCAGGCTCGGATTAGTTTGGATTTTCCCACCAAGTTTGGATTTTTCCCGCCAAAAATTGGGTCTCAGAAAGAGGCAAAACATCATCTTTCTTGGACTTTTGTCCAGGAATGATGATGTTTGTCCACGAAAGACAACGTTTTGCCTCTTTCTAAGACCCGATTTTTGGCAGGAAAATCCGAACTAATTCGAGCCTGCACATCCCTAGTAAATACGGGACTTTACCGCAATTTTTTTTTTGGGCAATACAACTAACCCCAGATCCATGTGTTTTCGTGATTGCGGCCTCGAAAAACAGCACTTATATGGGGTTAAATTTCTCCTGCCTTCGGGCAGGTGAAATAAAATCCCTGATGGTGCTGGCTTCCTGTCAGCAACCTTGTACATGCTGCTGTGTGCTGGGTTGCAGTGGGACGAGGGAGACTGATGCCACTAAGCAGCAATCTCCTCTCCTCTGGGGGGGTGTGATCAAACTGATCGCAGCCCCCCTGGAGCTGCCCCTGGCTGAGGGGCTCATAGAGCCCCTCTCTTCAGCATGGCCATTTTTTTCTCTTTTTTTTCTATGGGGTTGTGGCCACATCTCTAGCAATAAGGCCATGCCCATGATAAGTCCCGAATCTTCGGGGCTAATTAAATTAGCCCGCGGAATCATTTAGCTGGTGGTTATTTGATTTCCCCCATAGTTGTATAATTGACATACGTATGCCTTGTACAATTGCACACATCTTCAGATACATGAAATACATAACATACAGTAATAAGTACACTTTCTTTTTTGTTTTGCAAAAACTTTTTTTTAGACATACACAGAGTGCAAATGTGCTCAACTCTGAATGCAATTGTGCTCAACTCAACCCTTATATCACCCTTTATCTGAGGTATAAACTGGCATAGTAAATGTCAAAAAACTACAATATAATTTTTAAGACTAGTCATGTGCTGAGATAAATAGTGGGCACCTTGTTTCCTCTATTTCCCAAAGCAATGGCCTATTTATACCAGATCAATAAATCTTTACAAATGCAGGGTACAGTAGTTTGACTTTTTGGAGACCCCTCCCCACACACACTCTTGGTTATCTACAGTAACCTGCAGTTATATAACATTATGGACATGTATCAGAGGTGCTATCAGCCATGGCTGCATCTTTATGCTGTTGCCGGGATCGATTCTGAGCACACTGAGATGCCCACTTGCATTGCCACTAATCCGTCTCAGTCTGTATTTAGACGCGTCATTAGTGCACCACAGTGGAGGCTCCAGAGATAGGGCTGCAGCACAGTCCAAAATTGAAATAGGGGAACCACATCAACTGCCAGTGAGTCCCAGACATCTATATTTGGCAACATTTGAAATGGCAGTTGGTGTGGTTCCCCTATTTGAATTTTGGACTGCGCTGCAGCCCCACCTCTGAAGTCTCCACTGGTGCACCATCAGAACTTGCACCACCTCCGTGGCAGGTGGAATTTCTCCAGTTGCACTGTCCTATGTCAGCGCTACGCAGTAGCTATCAGCGACAAGCCTGAGACAAGCCCATGTCTGGGTAGCCAACCCCCTATTACCTCCCAGGAACGCCCCTTTAAAATCCATAGCTCTTGCATCCAAATTTGTTATGCACTATTGTGTGGTAGCCAATGAGATGCATGCGCAGGGTAACTCAGATGCATACGCAGTACTTCCAACATCGGCCAACTGCGTGCATATAGGCATTGCGTGCAGCAAGCGTGCACCTCTGAATATGGCCCTATTTCAGTATAACATTTATTTCAACATCCCCATGAAAAATAAACACAGCACTATTCTATGCTAGTTTGTGTTCTTTTTCAAGCATTAAGTGACACAGCAATGACTGACATGTATGAAAGGCCTGGCAGGAGCAATGTATTTTCTGGAATTAAATTGCTTTCCGACCTTTAGGCAGGCTGTTATTTTTGCAGGTTCTTCACAGCAATGTTCATCAATATGAAATGACATAAACAATATATAATAGCACACCATATAAATGAAAATCCATTATACAGTATAGATAGTAATAATTGATTATTCTGAGTGTAAAGACACTCTGATATATGTAGATAAAAAATTCTTAATAATACAGTGTCCACTTAATTAGGTCTAAGGGTTCGATTCAGACCCGCTCGCTAGGAAGCGTTCGCGCGCAGACTTCCGATGTTTGCATTGTGCGCATGCATATGCATCGCAGTGCACGTGCGCAAACCAGTGTGAGTGATCGGGAAGCGTTTGCTCGCTGCGCATATACAGCCGGCTGAATGAGTGACAGGACAAGCCGTTTGTGGGTGGCAACAGGAGATGGTCATTGAAAACGGGGGAGTGGTGGTGCGAATGCAGGCATGCCTGGGCATCTTAACGCCATTTCAGAGGCGTGGATAATTAAGACGCAGCATCATAGTACATGTCACTTGGCTGATATTTACACTGAAGTGCTCGCAGTGCTTGTGCTAGGGTATGGACGACCACAAGCGCTGCATTCGCTTCTGATGGTTCTCGATGTTACCGATGGCTTCATTCATACACATCCTGGAGATGACGTGCATAAGTGGGCGCCTTAAGACAGGCTGGTGGGCATCTGCATACACAGCGCGATCGCACGCCAAGACATAGTGGGCGTGCTAATGCCTTGCTGTGTGATCGCCTGCCTTGCAGTGGGTTTGCCAAATTTGCATACACTGGCTGCATGCGAACGCCTCTAGCAAGGGGGCTGTATCGAGCCCTAAGTATCAAGGTACCAAATAACAGTGAATAGGGGACACAACATAAAAATAGAATCACATTTATTTACAAAATCTCATATAAATCAAGCATGTTATAATACAATAATGTCCGGTCTAAGGACTTTTACCAGAATGGTGAACAAAACTGTCAGGTAGTTAAAAGTCTGAGGTTTCGGAATCTCAGAACTACGTTTTAGATCCACTGAATCTGGGAAGCAGTTCCTTCCCTGGGCTCAAAGGAGTGGTTAAGGAGCTTCAAACACGATTCAAGATTGATATCTCTTTGTCATGTGAATTTTAACAGCTTCCTTGGATGTGCTTTAAAATAACAGAGGTAATGGACCCAGTTTCCATTATAATGGTATTAGCTGAATCCAGAAGTGATGCAATGTCCGTTAAGAAATTCTCTAATATAAAGATCTAACGCAAGGTATCAATGTTGGGAGTATGTGTAGGGGCATAATTAATGCCCTGCATACCAGTGTTATCATTAATGCATATGCTGGGTCACTTCAGCATACCCTGTATTATACCCTCCCCACAATACTAACTGATCCTCCTGTACTCTCCAGCTGGATAGCTGTCCTGTCTCTGTCACCGTTAGATGGAGCCGTAGTGGTTGGGAATCTTTGTCCTTTGCTCTTTAGCTGTTTATATACTTTTATTCCTCCCTCTTCACTAACCTCTATATTTTTAACGCCTAACCCTCACCTACCAGTCTTCATATCCATCCTTGTTACCATTCTCATTCACTTCACCACTCTCAATATCTGGCAATATACTGTACCTCCCCCTCCTGCTACACCAGCCTCCATAATTTTACCTCCCAGTTTATCTAAGTCATTCGCTTGCCAATATCCTTTACTGTCCCTGACTCTACTTCATCCCTCCTCATCCCTCTTCTTTACCTCTCACATTCCCTTTACCTGCCTAATTCCACTTTCTCCTCTCTTCAATAGCCTCAGTAGTTTTAACACCCCTACCCATGTACCTGCCTCATTTCTTTAACCCTCCCCATACCCTTCCTCTCCATCATCCATTAATATCTCCCCCTTTCCTGCCTCCTCCAACTTTACCCTGTCCTCTGCCCATACCTCCCAACACTTGTGTGGAAGAAGTCGGGATCGATGTGCACGCCAAATTAGGGGGTTCGACTTATGAACAAGGGGACAAAGCCTTGCGGGAAGTGCCATACCTGTGAGCCACACCCCCAGTTTCATCATGCTGGGTGCTTGCCCAGCACTCTAGGAACTGCTGGACAGCTCCCAGTCTCTCCCAAAGCCTTCACAATGTGTGTGGATGACGAGCGCATGTGTGCATCATCCATTCACTGTTGCTTTGCTATGCAGAACCTCCCCCCACTTTGGCCATCGGGTGGGACAGCAGGACAGTGACCAAGAAGCGAGAATGTCCCGCTGAAATAGTCAGTAGCTATGTAATATAATATAGCTCACACAGTTTCCCCACTTGGGCCCCAGGACATCCCAGAATGTGCCCCCGAATTTCCTCACTTCCAGGGGCACAATTTATTTGCACCTATGTGATGTCATTGCCAGGCAGTACTGGGAAGAGGTAAGAGCATGTTGTGTGGAAGTGATGCGTTGTCCAGGCAGCCAGTGAGAGCTGAGAGGGAAGGGGTGGGGCCTCCCTCAAGCTCTCCACTGAGATTTCAAATCGATCAATAATAATCAGGCTCCAATTTTATGTAGATAGATATCAATTATGAACACACATGTGCAGTATATATTTACACACATAAAAAATGTACATACTGTAAGAGCCTCTGCACTAGTGGGGACATTAATAATGCTAATTAAGTTATTTACAGTTGTGCTCTGTATAAATGCTATGCTCTGTATATTGCAATACATGGTAAGATGAACAAATCACACATAAGTTCTCTCATTCTAGCTAGTGTTACACTAAACCTGAATACATGCACCTATATACATATTTAACCATATAAACTTACTTAAAGGTATATATGTATTATTTTGTTGCTAAATGGGATGCAGGCAGCCTAGACAATCTAAAAGATCTTTCTCAATGTAAACATCTACAATAGGAGATATTATCTAATTTTATACACACTGCAAAGCAACGCAACAACCTCAACAACAATACATTGTTAATACAAGATTCCCCTTACATCAGTGAATGCTTTGTATTATCTGTTATACTACACCATTTTTTAGTGACTTAAGCTTGGTACACACTAAACAGATATATCTGCAGATGATGGTTGTTCATATACATTGTTACTCTATTAGAGGGTCAGTTATTTGGGTTAGCAGGAACATGGATGAAACTTCATGAAGATTATCCCTCACGCCAATCAAAATTAGTGTTTGGGATAACAAATGTAATGTTTTCTAGTGTGAAAATAACATTTAAATTATAGCATACTGCAAATTAAGAATGTAGTTGTAAAAAAAGCTACCCACACTTAAGCCATTCCAGTGCTAATAATTTAGATAACTGGTATTTGACCTTTACTAGCCCTATTACAGTTCTCATTGAGTTTTAGACATGGCTATTGTGTATGGTGGTACCCTATCATAAGTAGTGTGCCTTAATGTGGTATATACTGTATAGACAAGATAATCATCATGGGCTTTATTATTATGTGTATGTCTCGACATGCCTGGTCCTATGCGACTCTGCCACATAATTAAAACAACTAGAAGTGACAAAACTACATCTGTGTGATAATGGGTTTTTGCTGCATCTGTGATGCAAGTGAGACACAAAATATAAAGAAAAATACAGTATGCTACTCCTCTTAGAGCATCTCAGTGGTGCCAGTCATCTTGCACCATATGGCATAAGGACGCCCAGTAGACAAAGACACTTTTGTATTCATTATAGTACATAATCTGCTATATTATATGCATGAACTATCAGTATTTAATATATATCTTTATAAAGGATCCCAGACCATGCACTGTAGTAGCCATGTTGTCTGCAGGCCATGTCCTCTATAATGGTTCGCCAAGCCTCTGTGGTGGCTAGCCATACCCCCTGTGGTAGATTGTAACACCCCTTAATCACCCCGTAAGGTACTTTGAGTCCTATTAGAAGAAAAGTACTAGATAAATAACATTATTATGATTATTATGATTATTATTATTATTATTATTATTAATAATAATAATAATAATCATGAGCCCCTTTCACTGCATTACCCCAGTACGCCTTTTATGCCCCAGTCTGAAACTGTTCTCAACATCAGTTTTAATATTCCTCAGCCATAAAAGACAATGTGGTCTATATACTAAGCCTTGGAGAGAGATAAAGTGGACGTAGATAAAGTATCAACCAATCAGCTCCTAAGGGGTAAATTTACAACGATGGGAGTTCTATTTAAAAAGTGATGTTGCCCGTAGCAACCAATCAGATTCCAGGTATTATCTTCTAGAAGGTGCTAGATAAATGAGAAGTAGAATCTGATTGGTTGCTATGGGCAACATCACTTCTTAAATAGAACTCCCATCTTAGTAAATTTACCCCTAGCTGTCACTTTACAGGCTGTGTTTGAAAAATGACATTTAGGAACTGATTGGCTGGTACTTTATTTCCGTCCATTTTATCTCTTTCTAAGGCTTAGTATGTAGACCCCACAGTTGCATAAAGCTGCATGTCCTTTTCAAACAAGTGATTTCTATTAAATCTAACAGACCCCATTAAACATATTTGACAATTAAATATGGTACAGAATCTGACTTTTGGTTTACAACTAGCTGGAGTACCCGGCGTTGCCCGGGATTTTAAGAATGTTTGTTTACACATCATCCTCCCACAAACCTCTCCTTAGGCAGGCCTCACGAAAAGTGTGACAACCTTCCCCATCCACAGTCCTAAGGTCTTTGAAGGAAGTAGGACCTGTAATGGTGTAAAGCAAACTTCGGAGATGGAAGCATTCAAAATTTGTCAGATGTACAGTGTAAACATGGCCAAGAGCTTCTGTTGCTCTGATACCAGGTTGACCGGTTGCTGGATCGAACTATGAAATGCACAGCAACTACTTCCAGTTCCTTGTGCAGCTGTTCCCTGCATTCAGGGTCTCCACAGTGTATGAGATTCATCCAATCGGTTTTACCCTTCAGGGACTGACAAAGGAATGAAGGAATGAACAAGGAAGTAGCCTCTGTGCGTTCCATAGTGTGGTCCAGCAACCAAAAGCGTAGACATAAAAGCTTGGTCACAACTGTTGACACCATCTAGTTGTGTAAGCTGATGCATGAGCAAGTATAAATAAAAATTTGTGCTGCAGAGCTGCATTTTTGCATCCCAGTATAGGTTCCATCTTTATGGGCCTGATTGTAAATTAGATGGATCTCTCCTGATGGAGTCAGATATCAATTTTTACCATATTCAGACTCATAATAAGCCTGGCTTAATATCAATAGTGGTTATAAATTCAGGAGATGTGCGCCGACCCTCGTGTTTTGGTTTTGGATTTGAATCTGGTTTTGTTTTTTTTTCCTTGGTGTTTTGTTTTTCAGTTTTGGATCTGGATTTTTTCTTAAACTATGATAAAAACAGCTAAAATCACATAAAATGGGCCTGTTTTTGTTCCTACACTATTATTAACCTCAATAACATTTATTTCCAGTCATTTCCAATCAATTTTGACCACCTCACAATATTATTTTTTTCATCTAGTTAAGGCCAAAAGGTTGCATCCAGCTAGCTGGCTGACTAAGCTAAGCGACACAGTGGGCGGCACTAACATGTGGCATTTCAGCTTCCAATTTCCAACACAGATACAGTCATTTATACAGTGTGGGTTGGATACACCAATAGTGCACTTACTGTGACAGCAGTGTTGGCAGAGCGGGGTTGCTGACTCCTCAGTACATGGAATGGCAGTGCCGAGGTGCTGGCAGTATCCTCAGTGAACTGTACCAGAGATGTCGGCAGTGTGGGGGTGTCAGCGGTGTCCTCAGTGCAGGTTTGCTGACTGTGTCGGCAGTGCAGGTTGTTCTCAATGCAGGGTGCTGGTGATGTCGGCAGTGCGGGAGTCCCAGCGGTGTCCTCAGTGCAGTTTTGCTGACTGTATCGGCAGTGCAAGGGTGTTCTCAATGCAGGGTGCCAGCGTGTCGGCAGAGCGGGGGTTCCAGTGGTGTCCTCAGTGCATGTGTGCTGACAGTGTCGGTAGTGCAGGGGTTCTGGTGGTGTCCTCAGTGTGGGAGTGCCGGCAGTGTTGGCAGTGTGGGGGTCGCTAACAGTGTCCTCAGTATGTGGGGCAGCAATGCAGGGGTGCCGGCAGTGTCGACAGCGTTGGTGTCGGCAGTGGGGGATGTTACCAGTGGAGGTTCCAGCGGTGTGAGGCAGTGAGGGATGGCAGACGCCAACTTCTTTTGCTTCCTGTGTGCATATTAAATGGGTTTAATGCTGATTGGCTGAGAGCCGTGACAGACGGCTCTCTCAGGCAATCAGCATTAAGCCCGCTCAATACAAAACCTCTCGACCCGACAGCGGCATCGCAAGGTTTTGCCTTAGGTGAGGGATCCGGGGCAGGCAGGGACATCCGAGCTTGGCTCAGATTGCCCCGGATCCCCGAAATTCGGGTGGGTTTGGTTCTCTTAGAACCGAACCCACTCATCCCTAATAAATTCATACAGCATGTAAACTCCACGCGAGAGCCATAGTAAATGATGTTCAGAGACTTAGATTATATGCTACAGAATAAAGGGCCTGATTCAGAGCCTTTCGCTATTTGTGGTCGTTCGTTCAAAAACAAGGGGTGGCTATTCAAATGATCCGTTCGCAAATTGCAGTCTGTTCCCACCTCTAAGTCTGAACAAGCGAGCAAAACATACGCTCGTTTATTTGATAAAAACGCCCCCTGGCCGCACGCACCATACGTCATGTCCGCTATTTATTAGATTAATCGAGTACATCGTACAGCGTATGAACTGCTCGCTATTCTTGTGGTTGGTGTTTTCAACCGCTATTTTGCGAGCAGTTCTGAGTTAAAAAAAACCAAGTGACGTGGTCAATGACGCTGCTGTATTAAATATGCACTCCCTTAAAACACCCGTTTTGACCTTTAAGCACGCCTGCGTTCGGATCTCCACTCCCCGTTTTCAAGCACCTTCCCCTGTTACCACCCACATACGCCTCATTCTGTCACTCAAAATAGCAGGCCCTCGCTATATTGCGTACCAACGATTTTCGGCCGCACTGACTGGTTCGCGCATGCGTACTAAAAACCGTATGCATGCGCAGATGTGCGAACATCGCTCGGAACGAGCGTACTGCCGCTAGCGAGTGGCTCTGAATGAGGGCCAAAATTCCATAATTCCTTAGTATGTAGCAAAATGCATGTTATACAATCAAATTATGTAATGAAACAAAAATAAAATTTTTATATTTTTATTATTGACCTTGCAGATGGCCCAAGAAGAATTGTGTCCAAACCTGCATCTAACAAAAAAACAAACAGGACAATGCTTTTATTCTTCTTTGGTGTTTTAGGTGTAGAACCACGAGAGATTTTGGCTTGTAAACTGTGGGCTAAATATTTTCTAATTCCGTACCTGACCTGTAGAGGGCGAATTCTATTATTGTGGTTTTTAATTAATTAAAAATTAACAGTAATTAATTTTAATTTCAAATTTTTTTAGTTGCCTCCGACGTGTTTTAATACGCTCGTATGTAAAATTTCACGATCTTGGCTTGTAAACTATGGATTTGTATAGAAAGACAGATAGAAGGACACATTTTCATTTGTATATACTAGATATACATACAAAACAAGATACATACATAACAAGATACATACATAACAAGGTACATACATAACAAGATACATACATAACAAGGTACATACATAACAAGATACGTACATAACAAGGTACATACATAACAAGATACATAACTGGCGGATCTCCTGTTTAGTTCAGCAGGTCTGAGCGGCAGATGCTACTGTGCAGCTATTGGATTGTCCGGCCCTCCTCCACCCACATTATGCTCTCGCTACCATCTCTTCAACTTTAGTCACCTTGTCTACAACTACAGTTACTCTCTATGCAAATGTAAGCTGTAAGGAAACAGAATACAAACACGACCAGGCTACAGGCAAACTGTTGATGGTGTCTCATGGGAGAGACATACTATATACTGCTGTAGCAATCTACTCAAATGCATCATTGTAAATGTATATTTCTGCTACAATGATTGCACACAGTGCATTGATGTAACTGCAGACTGCTTTCCACACTAGTTACAATACAAGTAACCTGAGCACTTGCCTGTGGTGTTCTGATTATAATTATTGTATGGTGGTTTGTTTTGGAATAACACAATAGAATAAATGTATATGTCAATGGAATACAGATTTCAATATATGAAATTGTAAAATGGTATAGTAAATGATAATTGATATATCACATAAGCAATAAATACAGTTATATGGGGTGGTTGAGTTTGATATACTCCATCAGCTCCCAACAACAGAGATGACAGCTATTTTAGCACATCCGTACACTACCTTATCACAATGCTTTCCCCACTAGGACTACAATATGAAAAGATACAAAGCTATGGAAATGTTACTAACATCCACAGCAGCAATAACAACAGTACAACACAAACACTTTTCTTGCAGCCTTTACTCATGTACAATTTAGAAATCAAATTCTTTTTTAAAAATATGCTATTTTGCTTATTAAATCAGGTACCATGGCCATTCAATTTAGCTTGCTAAAAAGAAACATTTTATAGTCAAAACTTTAATTTACCTGTCACAAAACAAACCATTTAATGCTACATTTTATATATTAGCATGGTAAAAGAAGTTGGAACTTTTGCTAAATATTAAACGCTCTTGCCTAAGTCGGCTTGCCAGCTTCATAATGATTATCCTAATATGCTTTCCCAGAGGTTAAGTAGAAATGATGACTCAAAAATACACTAAAACAGTCTCTTCTTCATACTGAAGTTAATAGCAACTGCATTTTAGAAGATTATAATAAAAGCTTAACATACTTATGTGTTTATAGAGTCAGATAATTATAATTATACATAAATCACTGCTGGTATCAAAATCTTCTGGTAATAAATGAATGGAGAGATTAACCCTTACATTAGGTATAATGCCGGCATGCCATACAGTGTGACAGGTCAGTGTACCTGCAGCAATTATACAGGCTTTACCCCTGAGAACGCCATGGAGTTCTGTAACAGATTATTTCAAATGACTTAAATATAAATAGCACAATTGTATCAATGTCATTCCTGTTAGCTCAAAGTAGAAATTCAGATCATTATCCTGTCTGAAAAATATGTTATTATTGAAGACAGATTCATTTTACATGGTACAACATGGGGACTGACCTATACATCACACCCATATATCAAAGTCTTTTGAAAACAGATATCATTCATTATAGAGGTAGAATTCAAGGCCTACCTTCCACTCAGTTCCTGTGAACAAGGAGAATTACAAGCTTTGTTGATCATAGATAGAACAGCTACACTAACATGAAAGACTACTCAAAAATGGAGCCACAGATAAAATCTGGCACAGGACCATTGTACAGTAGCATTAAATCATTCTACAGAGAAGTAAAACAGAGGGAAACTTCTTAACAAAAATATCATACCTATTATAGGACCACTAAATCTTAAACATAAGCTACCTTATATAATTGGTGCTAGTAACAACTATATATGACTTTCTGAAGCTTATTTGAAATGTAGATGGTTAGTAGACGCTTTAGTTGGATGATTGTTCAATGCACACTTGCCTTATCTGTCTCAATGACAATTACATTATATTGTAAGCTTCCTCTATTTAAGGCTCCATGTACAGTTGGAGCACAAATATTAGGCACAAATATTATGTGCCTAATTATCTGCAATTGCAGCTGTAGGAATTTGCAGGCCAAGAGAGAGGGGTGTAAAACGTGAGCAGATTCAGAGCGGTTCCTGATTAGAATAGATTGTTTTATTGTTTGTGCATGGGAGAGCTTGCTTTTTAGGAGGGCTCAGACAGAGCCTTTTTCAGGACCTCTGAGGTTGGTTTCTCATACATTTAATGGCCAGCCTTTGTACCTTCCAGTTGAACCTTTGCAGAAAAGTGCTTTTATAGACACATTTCAGGAAATGTAATAAAAGTGTAAAGGAGCCAGGCATGGTCAGAAGGTGCATGTCAGAGGTTGCACCTCCAGCAAAGAGCCGCTCCGGGTCCTTGTGCCTGCCAGCTATATAGCCTGATTTAATAACTTCTCAGTGCTGGTTAGAGTCTGACCTTGCTTGTCATATGTCTGCAGCTCCAGGACTTTTGCTGTGTCCTAAACTTCAGTCTGTAATTTGGATTACCTTGACCTCAGTTACAGTGTTCACAGACCATTGCATCTCTGTAACGTTAAAACAGTTTCTCTCGTTGGATACGGGACTTTTTCGGTTAAGTCAGGTGGTGTGTTCGTCAGGGGTGCACCCTTTCGCAGAACTTCAGGTATCTTGGGACCTTCCCCAGTCTGAATTTTGGAAATATCTCCAAATTCGGCATTTCATTGCCTCCTTGTGTAAACTTTCTGACCTCTCCAGGATCCCCACCTTATTTCTATCTTTATGTTCTGCCTCTCAAACTCCTTCTCACACTATGGACCTGATTCAGACATGGTCTCTAAGGTGCGCTCGCTCGCTGTGAGCGATTTTCACCCGTCTGCGCAAGCGTATAATTCGCAGTGCGTGTGCGCAAGCCAGTCTTTGCAATCTGATTTTGGTTGCTCGTAAGCCACTATCAGGTCACTACTTTGAATGACAGATAGTGCCGTTTGTGGGTGATAACAGGGGAAGGTGATTGTAAACGGGGGAGTGGTGTTGCGGACGCAGGCGTGTCAGGCCGTCAAAACGCTGTTTAAAGGGCGTGCATAATTAGCAAAGTAGCGTCATTGTACACGTCACCTGCATATATTTCAGTCCGCACTGATCACAGTGCTTGCGGCGGGGAAAGGCAACCTCAAGGGCTGCGAGCAGCTCCGATGGCTCTCGATGTTACCGATTATATCCTACAGTTCCCGGAGATGACGTGTGTTGCGAGTGGCAAGGGGGCGTCTTTATACACTTGCGAGTGCACTTGGCTGTAGATCGCTAAGACATAGAGGGCATCCTTACGTGACGGAGTGCGAGTGCTTCATTTAAATATCCGGCCCCTTTTTGCTAGCGAGCGGCCGCATCTTGCGATCAGGTCTGAATGAGCTCCTATATCCATGTTATATTCTTTAATTATTGAAAATCTGTTTAATTTGCCCCCTCCATTTACAAAAGCATGGGAAAAAGAACTCTGTGATAAGGTACAAGATATTGACTGGAAGATCGTTTTTGGCAACACCTTTGCCAGTTCGACGTGTATGGCTACATTTGAAACTCTTTACAAACTTCTCTCCCACTGTTACAGATACCCTGCAATTTTAAACAAAATGTACCCTCAGATTGCAAAGGACTGCTGGAGATGTAACTCAACCCCCTGTAGTCTCCTCCACATATGGTGAAACTGCCCTTCAAGTCAATCCTTTTTGGTTGAAAATCAATCCTTGGAGGGGAAGTTCCTAGAGAGGAATGTAATGCCGGCTGTTGGGTTGCCTCCTGTCAGAATACCGACAGCAGCATCCAAATGGTTGGTATCCTGACAGGGATCGGTTAAGTATACTAACCCTCCCTTCCCCCTTAACCCTCCCTTCTTGTAGCCGAACCCTAACCCTCCCCATTAGTGCCTAAACCTAACCCTCCCCCGTTCGTGCCCAAACCTAACCCTCCCCCCTTAGTGCCTAACCTTAACCCTGCCACAGTTTTAGCATGCCCTAATAGCAAAACTGTGGTACTGCATGCTGGGATGTGTAGTTCCACTGCAGCTTGATGGCCTGAGTTTGACACCACTGTTCTGGAAGTTGCATATAAAATGTTAAGTAGAATCTGATTGGTTGCCATGGGCAACATCTCCACTTCTAAAAACTCTCACTTTAGTAAATATACCCCCTGCTGTTTAATTTAACCTATAAAAGATACAGGGGATATATGAATAAAAATGATAAAATTAATAAAATTGAAATAAAAAAGTAAAATAAATTGAAAAAAATATATTTTTTTAAAATGCAAATAAAATTCAATATGAGTGGTACCTGTGAATAAAGAGGGTTGTTAGCAGCAATGCTTATAGCTATTTGTAAATATGGGACCATTTGCAATCATAGTCCGGGGGCTGTGCTGACCCTAGCTTACCCTTTCTCTGTCCTCCTGGTGGATGTGGAGGAGTTTAGGGATGGTTCAGCATGGCTCCTGTCGTCTGCACTCCTGGTGCGTCTGGGCTTTGGTGGGCCGCGATTGATGAAGTCACTCCGGTGGGCGGGCGGTTGATAGAATGCAGTGGCCATGTGCTTCAGTCCCCTCCAACTCTACAACGCGTTTCGTGCTCTCCAGGCACTTTTTCAATTATATTTTTATCATATCTTTCCTCTAAAAATCCAAGCGTTCATATCTACCTATTAATCTGTTTAACTGAACCTGTTACATCTTTGTTGAATCTCTCCCTGCACTGCAAACTGGTGAGTTATTGTTTCCTTACATCATTTTTATGCTGGTTGTGTCCTGTTTATACAAAATTAAATGTGGGTTTATGTTTCATGCATTCTGTGATCTGATTTTGACCTGGTTCATAACAATTTATTTGTTGATAATCTTAGTTTTAACAAAATTTGCTCCTCCATACCATTTTCTTAACTGTAAAGTAATTACCCTCCATCAGTGGAACATGCATGTATCGCAATTAATATTACATTTAATCTCTGTTCACTTCTAACTAATTTGCTAGTACATAAACATATACCCTATATGAAATAAGTTAAAACTTTGTCAATACTGAGTTACTACATTATATAATTGAAAAAGGGTTGTGACAGAGTACAAATACACAGAATCAGTTTTATAGGATTATATAAATGAACAGCAGTTTCTTGATAAACAATGATAAACCAATGTATAACAGTATATAGGTATCAGCAGATAAGGTATATACTCAGAAAGATTATCAAAGATATACTCAGCACTAAATCAGTTGGATTTAGCAATAGGCTTCAACAAGAATCTCTGGGGATCCTCTTTGGCCTGTTAGTTTAAACTCCCATACTAAACTCCATCTGTGTTGGGTCTAGTTACAAAGGCTAACAGCCCCTGAGATCCCTGGCTTGGGCTGACTAGCTTGGGGTGTTAATGCTTTGGCTGGGGTGACCCGGTGAAGGGTCCCCTGGCTGTGGCATTACATCCCGGGTAGGTTTGAGTCCGGTGCTGGTTTTAAAATAGGGGGAACCCCACACCATTTTTTTCTCCTATTTATTAAACCAGCAGTTGCTCTGGGAGCCCAGTGTTTCATAAAATATGGGGGAACCCTACATGTTTTTTTTCCCCATATTTTAAGAACCAGGGCTGGCTCAAGAGCCCGGGGCTGGTTATGCTGTTGCAGGGGAACCCTAAGTCATATTTTTTTAAATAACACTTTAGAAAGTAATTACAGGCAGAAACATACACAGATCACACTGATCTGTGTATGTTTCTACCAAACTCGCAGCTCAGGGGGTAGTATATTTTAAACTTGTATTTAGGACCAGGTTTGCTAAAATAACACCTGTGATTATAATCACGATTCTTGATAAATTCCAGAGCTGTATATTTTCCATGGAAAGTACTTGCGAGTTTAGCCAATGGTGTATTGAATCGAGATTGCATTCTCACCCAAGATTTTCATCTTCAATAGAGAAAACTCTCCCGAGTTTGCCTTTAGTAAATTTCCGAGTTGCTGAAAGTGCCTAAACTCACCCGATATTTCACAATCTACAAAATACAAATCTTAGTAAATTTACACCCTGGAGTCTGTTATGGGCCATAATCAAAGGGTTTGGCATTCCCAAATTGTGTCAAATAGCTGTTATATGCATTTTTCTCTAAGAGTGAAAAAATGTTAGAAAGCAATATTATGGGGGGGGGGAAATAAATGCTGTAGTTATTAAAATGAGTATAAGTATGTTTTTGTGTCATAAAAGTTCATTTTTGAAAACTGTTAAAAATAGACCTGTTAAATGTACCTGCAATCGTAAAAACACCTGTCCCATCCATGCAGCCCCCACAATAATACCAATCCTACTATTTTCCCATACTTTCCCATACTTTTCACGCTAAAAATTAGGTCATTATTGGCTGAATTAAGCTAGCAAAAAATTATCTTTGCCTAATTAGTCATTGGGGTGGGGGGTGGTTGTCCAAGGGGCTCTAAACCAAGTCTCAACATTTTTAGCAAAAAACCTTGGTTTGGCACAACTTTACACATACTCTGAGATGGGGAAATCTTTTAGCGGCTTTTGACTATAAAGAATTTGCACGTGCGAAAAGGTGCAGCTAATAGGATAGCGCAAAACACATTTTTGGCAAAAAGTTCACACAAGTGTAAACTTTTCGCACATACGCTGCTATGTCTGCCAGTTACAGAACTAAGGCCCTCATTCAGAGCCACTCGCTAGCGGCAGTACGCTCGTTCCGAGCGATGTTCGCACATCTGCGCATGCGTACGGATCGTTATACGCATGCGCGAACCAGTCAGTGCGGCCGAAATTCATGTGCTCGCAATATAGCGAATGCCTGATAATTTGAGTGACAGGATGAGGCGTATGTGGGTGGTAACAGGGGAAGGTGCTTGAAAACGGGGAGTGGAAATCAGAACGCAGGCGTGCTTAAAGGTCAAAACGGGCGTTTTATGGGTGTGCATATTTAAAACAGCAGCGTCATTGACCACGTCACTGGGTTTTTTTTAAGCCAGAACTGTTCGCAAAATTGTGGTAGCAAAAACCAACCACAAGAATAGCGAGCAGTTCATACGCTGGTCGATGTACTCGATTAATCTAATAAATAGCGGACATGACGTATGGTGCGAGCGGCCAGGGGGCGTTTTTAACAAATAAACGAGCGTATGTTTTGCTCGCTCGTTCAGACTTAGAGGTGTGAACAGACTGCAATTTGCGAACGGATCATTTGAATAGCCACCCCTTGTTTTTGAACGAACGACCGCAAATAGCGAACGGCTCTGAATCAGGCCCTAAGACTTTTCCCCAATCTCTGGGCAAGTCATCGCTTTCATACTCACAGGCTGCACAGTGATTGATGACTGTTACATATACCTGGTGAGTGGGGAAAATGTTAGCTCAGTTGGTTGCAGCACATTACCAATACTTAGTTAATAATAGCAACCTGACTTTATTTCTGCTGTCAGCTCCAGGATGTCTAACGTTTTATATTATTATTATTCAATTATTAACATATTATAAAATAATCATTTTGGAGACAGTGGTGCAATCGATTACCAATCATACACTACTCATGGTCTAAACTCTATTGTGATATGGTAAAAAAAAGCCATAGTCCATGAGGATGAACATCAGCAGCAAATGACAGGTTTGGTATTGCAATAACATTAGAGGTTTTCTTCTTTTCTTATCGGAAATGGATAATAATATGTCAACAGTATAAGCCTTGATTCAGAGAAACTGAGAGGGAGAGATATTAGCAGGAAAGCTACAATCTGAGACACCTGCAACACTGCAGGCAAGAATGACACCATTGTGATAAAAGCACTGAGGCTTTCAGAGGATTTGATCTCTTCAATAATTGGTCTTTGCTAGGGCAATATCTGGTGCCAATTTGATTTCAGAGTGTAAATGGACATTTAGAGAAACCACTAGGTGGAGCTTAGAAAGGTGAAGCACACATAAAGGGCAGCATGAGGTGTCATATAAATGCACACACAGAGTGACAAAGCACAGTAAATGTTTGCTGTTGAGAACTATGGGTCACGTATGAACATTTGTTTTTCGTGATCCCACATTTGTTTTCAAACCAATTTTCCTGAGTAAGCACATTTTTCTACTTCTGTTGGAAGAGCTGGGTGAATAGAGCATTTATTTTGCTAGTGGACCTAAAAGCAAACATGAGATTTAATTTTGAAGATAGAGATATTCTAATGAACATGAAGGGGTATATATTGTAGAAATAAACAGCTCAGTTTGTTCGGTTCTGAAAATGAGGCAAAACATCATCTTTCCTCTAGGGACGTTCATAAAATGTACACAGCTGATATATGAAATAAAAAGCCAGGAAGTTTTACAGCAGTGAATCAAATTAAGACAAAGAGGGGTCACATGACTTTATGTGAGCCAATAACATGACACTGAAACCCAGTAATGTGATTGGCTCACATTTCTCCAGCCAGGGACGCTCACTACTGTAAAGCCATTCATTAAGAGATAGCTTGCCCTTTGAAGACAAAAGAACAAATATATTAGGATAAAAATGTAATTGTAATTTGCAAATGTAAGTGTTATTTGGTACTACTTTGAAGTTAATTTTCTTCTAGGGCCAGCATATCTGGTCATCACAGGCTGCAATGCCATAAATGATTGCACAAAGCATCTGCGTTAGGGAAGGGTATGGGAAACAGTTTAACATGGACTATATGGGACTAATAGACTTATGCATCTGGGGGTCTCCGGTGGTCTCCGTGGCTCCTGGTGGCCTCCCCTCCATCTTGTCACTGGGGAGGGGGCTGCTGGGAGTCCCGGGGGCTGCTGGAAGACTCCAGGGGCTGCTGGTTGGTGCAAAGGCTGCTGGGATATGCAGTTCTCCCAGTGCCAGCAAAAAGGGGGGGATACACTTACACAGGGAGGTCACACACATCAGGGGTCATTAACACACTCATGCACACACACTCACTCATACACACTTACAAACACTCACATACTCACCCTACTGCAGAAGACCCCGCTCCCTACGCTAGATGCAGAAGACACCGTTTTGGGAGGTGAGTAATTAAGGACTACTTAAGCTAATTGGAAACTTACAATTGCTTAGTTATTCCTCGGGGGGGGGGGGGGGGGGGGATGGGCAGTGCCGCCAGGTTCCCAGAGCAAGTCCTGCCGATTTTTTCCTAACATTTTCAGAAAAATCAGACTTGCCCTTGAGGTGCTCAAGAAAAAACCCAGAAAGGCACCATAAAGATGTAGTGGAGGAGAGTCAGGACCTTGACTAATCAGTTTGTGACCTGTTCCAGGAAGATTGCGTCTGGAGGGAGGTGACTACCTGGGAATCATCCTCTTTTTTTGATGTTACCTCTTTATCATGCCTTTCTGGAAAGGCCACATAGGGTACAAAGTGATTTTGTATTTATATGTTTTGCCATTAATTACCATATATACTCGAGTATAAGTTGACCCGAATATAAGCCGAGGTACCTAATTTTACCACAAAAAACTGGGAAAACTTATTGACTCGAGTATAAGCCTAGGGTGGGAAATGCAGCAGCTACTGGTAGTAATCCCCCCCTGGTACTGCCCCCAGTAGTAATCCCCCCTGGTAGTGCCCCCAGTAGTAATATCCCCCCTGGTAGTGCCCCCAGCAGTAATATCCCCCCCTAGTAGTGTCCCTAGTAGTAATATCTCTCCCTGGTAGTGCCCCCAGTAGTAATCCCCCCTGGTAGTGCCCCCAGTAGTAATATCCCTCCCTGGTAGTGCCCCCAGTAGTAATATCCCCCCCTGGTAGTGCCCCCAGTAGTAATCCCCCCCTGGTACTGCCCCCAGTAGTAAGATCCCTCCATGGTAGTACCCCCAGTAGTAATATCCCTCCCTGGTAGTGCCCCCAGTAGTAATATCCCCCCCTGGTAGTGCCCCCAGTAGTAATCCCTCCCTGGTAGTGCCCCCAGTAGTAATCTCCCCCAGTAGAGAGAGTTGTAATAAAAAAAAAAAAACACTTACCTGAAACCCCGCTCCTGGTCCCGACGCTGCTACCGGCTCCTCCGCCCACTTTGCACTATGGGAGAGGTCATGACATCATGACGTCTCTCCCATTACCCACTGCGGGAGCCGGAAGATGGCTCCCGCAGTGGGAGCAGCAGCAGCCGATGAGAGTCTGACAGACTCTCATCGGCTGCTGATTACAACAAACACACAGCTGCCGTTGCCGGCGGTTGTGTGTTTGGCACTGTGTAGTGCCGACCGAACTCCATCCGGTCAGCGCTACACACGCGGTGCAGCTGTGTCACAGAGACACAGTCTGCACCGCGGTCCTCTGGTCCTGGAGCATCACTCGAGTATAAGCCGAGGGGGGGCTTTTAAAGCACAAAAAATGTGCTGAAAAACTCGGCTTATACTCGAGTATATACGGTAGATACTTTTAAAACACTATGATAAGCTTTCCTATTACTTGTGGAGGAAAACTACAGCAGGAGGCTGGATGCTGCTAAGTAGAAGTGTCGCATGAGGATGAATAAAGAAATATTTATGTGCATGTGTTCACCTTTAGTAGGTGAGGAGTTTCTGAGAATATCAGAACCATTGTTATTCCCATTGATGTGGATAAAACCATTTGTTATAGTTTCTTTTAAGAGATTTTAGAGACACAATCGGGTGCAAGTTGGCCTTCTCGTATTATATATTTGCTCTGTATGAGGTGTGGTGATCCTGAGTTGGACGCTAGCAACAGGATTGAAAAGCACAGGTAATAGCTTTTTTAATTTTACCTTAATAGTGAAACTTTGGTACTTATCCAGGCCTACTGGACACTACCCTCTCCCTGCTTCACTGGAAGAATGATCTTTACATGTCCATCGATGAAATTACTTATTCCAGCCACAGATTGATATTTGGAATTTACCTCCACCTGGTGGAGATGGCTTGAATACAAGCAATCTAATGCATACAGCTTCTGTAATAGATCACCCACACTCTGAACTTGATCCTTGCTATTGATAATACCTCTCTGGTTCTGCCATTCTAAGTGGGCTTATAGCGCTCCTTCCTTTACACTTTTTGGTTTTATCAAACCTTTATGCAAGCCTCCACTACGAGTCCTTAGGTTACCTTTCCCCTCCCTCCCTCCCATCTCCATCTTTCTTATACTGCACCACCTCTTACCAGTTTGTATTGTAATTGTTGATTTTTTTCCCTGTGTTTTTTCTTTTCCATTTTCTATAATATTTATGAAAAGAAAATGCTATATTGGCTTTACTATTCAACTTTTGCTTTCAATCCATTTTGCAACCTTTGTCCAGTATGGCTAAATGAAGAATATACTGCCATTTGTAACAATACAGTGTGTTGTTTCTTTGACAAGGGTACAACTGTGTTTTTATAGCATAGTTAATGATACATTTCTACAGAATATAAGAGACTTACATTTTTATGTATCTCATTATCATTTCTGTCTGTATAAAATGGATACAATCATTTCTAAAGCTTACAATAAAGAAGGTAAGTTGGTAATACTGAAATAACCAGGAAATCAGAAGTAGATAAAGCAGACAAGGACACTTGAAGAGGATAAAACACTTCAAATATTTCTATCACATTGATAACTTCCACTGTGATGAACAAAATGATAAGGCAGAGTAGACCTTTGCACTCTAGATTTATAGGCTTTGATCTACCACGAGACAAGTGGTTTCGGAATTATCTGCAAAAAGAGAATGAAGCAAATTAGCAAAAGAACATACTTGAACAAGATGCTCATAATCACACTTAGGGTGATCAAACACTTCTGCATAATGGAACTCGTAATTACAAACTGCTATATTCAAGTTTGTCAAATAATTATAAAGAGAACAAAATGTACAGACATTCATTATGATGCACTCTGTAAACATTAAAGTTTTATTTTCCTATGTATTTCTCTTATTTGTAGCCAAGATGCATTTACTTTTTCATTTAAAAATGTTTCCTTTCCTTCTAATGTACTAAAAATGCTTAAAACGTATGTACTTCATCATCTATACTAATAAGGTTGCTGAGCAACAAAGTACAACTTATAAATATAAGGTCCTGTGAATGGAGGAAAAAAATCTAAACACAACATCATCAAATGTCCTACAATGATTTACCAGTGTTTAAGTGAATAACACTCAATGGCCATAGACAGAGAATGCTATTTAACTATATTTAAATTAAGGATTTAAAATGTGCATTGCTATTGTAGGACTGAAAACTATGTCAGGATTATTTTGATAGAGCTGACACATCTAGGTCAGTGACAGCCGGGGGAACCATAAGGGTGCTAGGAACCTACTCATTTGGTTTCCGGCACCCCAATCATAGCAGACAACGTTCAATTGAAATGTAGCAGTCCATGTTATTTCACATTAAATACATGTAAAATAGATTTAATAGAAGCAACTATACTAGATCCAGTTTACTGAATACTTTAGTGGTTGCAAGTAAGAGGTGAGAACAAAATAGAATCTTCCAAAGTTAAAGTAAATTAGAATTAAAATGGAAATAACTTCTGGTACTTCCTATGACACAAAGGAAAGCAAACAAGATTTAGGTGAAGATGTATTAAGCCTTGGAGAGAGATAAAGTGGAGAGAGATAAAGTGGAGAGAGATAAAGGGGGAGATTTATCAAAGATGAAGTAGAGAGAGATATCAATGAGTAGTTTTATAATAGGCAAAGAGTGATAAAACACGTTGCGTATGATAAATGGTGCTCAAGCCAATCAGCTCCCAACTGTCATTTTTCAAACAGATGACAGTTAGGAGATGATTGGCCGGAGCACCAGCCAAACTCATTGCATATGATAAAACTTGTTGATAAATGGGCCCAAAGTGCCAACCAATAAGCTCCGAACTGTCATTTTTCAAACAAAACCTGTAAAGAGACTGTTAGGAGCTGATTGGGTTGCACGTCATCTCTCTCCACTTCATCTATCACCAAGCTTTGATACATCTCCTCCAAAGTACCAACCAATCAGCTCCTAACTTTCATTTTACAGGCTGTGTTTGAAAAATGACAGGAGCTGATTGGTTAGTACTTTATCTCCCTCTACATTATCTATCTCCAAGGCTTAGTACATAGACCCCCTAGAATGTTTAACACATACTGTACACACACAATAATAGGACCCTCTTTTTTAGTGGAAAACCCATAATGTTTGAACACTTGAAGTATAAATATCCTGGTTAATTGATTGAAAGATGTAATAAAGTGATCTCCGACCATCCAAACATCAGTGAATCATTTGTACATTCTGTAGGTAAATCAAAACCCTAGCTAATCATCATCTGAGTCCCTGGTTCTTTAGCAATGTACAACGTTTGAACCAAAGCACTGCGGGTTGATGTATTCTACACAACTCCTGACTCTCATAATACATTTTAATACCCATTACAAAATTACAGAGAGAAACATTTTGTTAGCACCTTCTGCTGCATGGCACCATTAGCGACATCCAGCAGCATCACAAGGGGGTGTGGGCCGCACCCAGGTGTCACCCGCCGAGGGCTGACACCAAAGTGCAGACTCCTCCTTAGTGACAGGAGCCGGGTCCTACACTGTTGCAGGTTGTCCCCAGGGGCAGTCCGCATCTCCGGACCCCCGAAGTGACGTAGTTTTGGCCATGAGGCCACGACCCTTATCACAAGGCCACACCCCTACAGCGAGGCCATGCCACCACTATAGAAATTCCCGCACCAGGTGTCACCAGGGGGAAGGACGCCACTGGCAAAATCCCCCATTAGCCCTGCAGCAGGGCCGACAGGAGACATCACTACCGATCCGAGGGAGAGCACATATCATGGGTGCACACTAGACCGTGTATCCCATATGTCGCTCCGACACACAGGATTGGACGACATATCATCTAGTGTGTACCCAACTTAACCCTAAAAACATTAAATTACAGCACAATGTAACAAAAAGTGTACACTACTACATATTAAATCAATACTAATGCTAACATACTAAGTTACAATACTATGTAATGTTCAATAAATTCATCACTTGGGCCTGATTCTGAGTTGCACACAGAAGCGGTCCCATCTGCGTCTTTATGCTAAACTGAGACACCCGCTTACAGAGTCTTATGCCTAGATGCACTATTGGACACACTATGGAAACTTGCACGAGCGGTACGGCAGGTGTAGTTGCTCCAATGGTGTCCTGTGTGAGCAGTTGTGCAGTACTTACAACATCAGCCAACTGTGCTCGTATCAGCATAGTGTGCGACTCTGATTCAGGCCCTGTGCTCATATCGGCATAGTGTGTGACTCTGAATCATTCCCTGTGCTCATATCAGCATAGTGTGCGACTCTGAATCAGGCCCTGTGCTCATATTGGCATAGTGTGTGATTCTGAATCATTCCCTGTGCTCATCAGTATAGTGTGCGACTCTGAATCAGGGCTTGTGCTCATATCGGCATAGTGTGTGACTCTGATTCAGGCCCTGTGCTCGGCATAGTATGTGACTGTGAATCATTCCCTGTGCTCATATCGGCATAGTGTGCAACTCTGATTCAATACCTGTGCTCATATCGGCATAATGTACGACTCTGAATCAGGCCCTATGCTCATATCGGCATAGTGTGCGACTCTGAATCAGGCCCTATGCTCATATCGGCATAGTGTGTGACTCAGTCTGAATCAGGCCCTGTGCTCATATCGGCATAGTGTGCGACTCAGTCTGAATCAGGCCCTGTGCTCATATCGGCATAGTGTACGACTCTGAATCAGGCCCTGTGCTCATTAGAGTAGTGTGGGTGACGGGGACATAACCTTGTGGTAAAGGGGTGTGGCCACGTGGTAAGGTTTTTGTCTCTCCAGGCGCCATTTTCCCTGTGATCTTTGCTACTGTGCAGCATCGGGCCAGCACTGCAGAGCAGCACTCTGGAGACTGCGGAGAGGTAAGTATAACTATATATATGGGTGCAGGGGTGTGCAGTGTGGGCCCCCTGGACCCAGGGGACTGTGTGCACCACACACCCTGCACCCATTATAGTTATGCCTTTGGTGGATATTCAGTTGTACGTATATGTTATCATCAGCACCTTACACTTGCAACAACCCTATCCTTGGTGGAAGAGATGCTTCTAAATAACAATGCATTTCTGCGTACACACAAATCAGCATAGTCCACAATTGTGTTTACATGCCATTGTCACACCCTCACTAAATTTAGCCTACATCAGAGTGCCCTGTTGCGACCCAATTACTGTACATCTTTCAAACCACAAGTGGAGATATGACTAAGATTCATATGGTTCTGAATTACCTGTATATGCATACACCCTGCTCAAATGAATGCGCTATGTGAAGAATCTCAAGATCTGTCCTCAAAATGGACTTATGTTCAACCTTTCATCAGCCTATAATATTTTCCTCTATAAAAAAAATGCACCTATACAGAGAAAATGGTGTCCCCTTGTCCTGTGTTTGAGCAGAGGTCTAAAAATTCCCATTTCCAAAGTGGTGTTGGCACAGATAATCCTTGGGGAGTGTTACTAAATCTGGTTCAGCTTTACATATGGACCCATGAAATTAATTAAAATATTTAATTTAACAAAACTTTCATGTGTGTGTTGTGAGCTACAAGCATCTTAAGCTATATGCAACCTCATATTGCGTATAGATCTGTTTCAGGAAACCACAGGCATTTAATAGCTCTGGTAAGATCACTACGGGTTTAATGCTAAGCACTAAAGATTACCAGAATATAAATAAGTAGTAGTCTTCACTGGGTACCCCCACAAATAGGTATGGGCTTAGCTGGCACAACACTAAAGTCACGCCAACTGAGCGCCAGATGTGATTGGTAGGAATGGAGTGACTATGGAGAGACAAAGGTTATGGAGTACTGGTGGTGGATAAGATCAGTAATTCTGAGGCTCAGGGATACCTGTGTGCTGAAAGCTCGGGGAATTGGAATTCTGGACATTGGTAACGCATATTGCTAGAGGTATGACAATAATCAGACAATGGCAGACTGACAGTGCTGGAAGCGTGAGGTACCAGGATACCAGATAGCAGCTCTGTTGACAGTGCTGGTGACACAAGGCAGATATATAGCCAATAATGGCAGAAAGTGGGGCAGATTCAGTGTTTCCCGGGTGGGTAAAGCTGCAGGTTTAAAGCCCGGAGCTATTCAATTATTATGCAATTTCCCTGCATGGTAAACCCAGACTTAATATTGCATTAACCCCCAGATTTAGAGTTAACCCCACACATTAAGCCCCAGAGGGTGAATTTAGTACAGATTATTCTTCACAGCTCCTGAGGCTGCAAGGAAAATTGTGTGTTAAGTGCACTTTCTGTGGCTTACTGTGGTTTGGGGTATCGGTACTCAATTGGTTAGCTCAAAGCAGAGCAATGAGCTGCAGGTAAACCCTGCAGCTAATTGAATCTACCTCTCATAGTGCTGGAGTGGAGGCCTCAGGATACTGTACACTAGCAGAGTGACAGTGCTGGATGCACCAGACACTAGATGAAGAAGACTGAATACCAGACAAAAGCACAAGGGGTCCAGGGAGCCAAAGAGTCCAACAAGAAAAGTAGGCTAGATGAAGTTCTGGCACCTAAGAGTTGCACTCAGACGATTTAAATATCCTACAGAATGAGGAGGTGGGCACCTCAAGATGCAAGATGGAGGTTCCGGGAAGTGCTGTCAGATAGCCCCGCAGGTAGAGTGTCAGACCTCAGGGCCTGATTCAGAGCCGGACGCTATTTGCGCTCGCTTGTTCAGAAAAAGGGGCCGGCTATTTAAATTGAGCGTTCGCTCTTTGCGGTCTGTTGACGCCTCTATGTCTGAGCAAGCGAACGAAACATGCGCTCGCTATTTTGTAAAGACGCCCCCTGGCCGCTCGCATCCTACGTCATCTCAGCTATTTATTTGATTAATCGAGTACATCGAAAGGCATCTGAACTGCTCGCAGTGCTTGTGATAGGTTTATCCTACCGCAATCATGCGAACAGTTCAGGCTAAGAAACAACTAAGTGACGTGGTCGATGATGCTGCTTTGTTAATTATGCACACCCTTAAAACGCCCGTTTTGACCATTTAGCACGCCTGCGTTCGGATCTCCACTCCCTGTTTTTAAGCACCTTCCCCTGTTACCACCCACAAACGCCTCATCCTGTCACTCAAATTAGCAGGCACTCGCTATTTTGCAAGCGCTGGATTTCCGACCGCAATGACTGGTTGGCGCATGCGCATTATGACCCATATGCATGCGCAGATGTGCGAACATCGCTCGGAGAGAACGAGCGCCCGCTTATGAGCGGCCGCTTATGAACGGCTCTGAATCAGGCCCTCAGTATGTTAGCAGAAGGTCTGGTGCATGACAATGTACAGATGTGATCACATCGAATGTAAATGAATCATTAACTTGAAAACTACATCTGTCTTCTGATGGTGCAGGATTTATAATTAGTAATGTAATTTTTTTTCAAAAAAATTGGATTTTGGTACTTACCGGTAAATCTTTTTATCTGATTCCAAAGGGACACTGAAACTAGTACACTGGGGTATGGAGGCGTGGATAGTTGGAGCTGGCACTTTAAATCTTAATTTAGAAGTGTGAAGCTCCTCCCCCTCTATTCCCCACCAACCCTCAGTTTACAAAAATGAAGATTGAGAGGAGATAGAGAATAGCAGGAGTAAAGAGAAGAGAAGATCACACAATAACAGAACCACACAAACACACGGAACCAACCGAACAGGCAGGCGAAGAATGCTGAGGAGGGCGTCCAGTATCCACTGTGGAATCAGAAAAGGACTTACTGGTAAGTACCAAAATCCCATTTTCTCTTTCATCCACTAGGGGAGACCGGAACTAGTACACTGGGGACATCTCAAAGTTTTCCCCATGGGCAGGAGCAATCTGAGGAACTCGTAGTACAAGGCAGCCAAATCTGGAAGTTGAAGCAGCAAATGTGTCAAACCTAGAAAACTTCACAAAGGTATGTACCGAGGACCAAGTATCCACATGGCACAGCTGCATGGTGGAGGCACCCCGACGTTGCGCCCATGACATACCCGCAGAGCGTGTGGAATGTGCTGAAAAAAAACAGAGGATGTTGCCAATCGCTGCTGATATAAGCCAGATATATATCCAGTTGAATCCCCCTTGCCAACGTTGTTTGGATGCTGGCCAACCCCTCCGAACAGCATCATACAGAATTAAAAGTGAAGTTTTCAACCAAGGAAGGTACCACAATACGCTGATTTATATGGAAAGCCAACACAACCTTAGGAAGGAAAGCGGCGTGTGTCCTGAGCTCCACCCCATCATCATGGAAGATAAAGATAAATATAAAAACCAAATGAGCGCTCCTCCTCTGAGGTATATAGATAAGTCACTCCATAAAACGGTCAATTCTTCTCAATTCAGTTCAACTCCTGTGTTCAAGTATTCGGTTCATCTCCTGTGTTCAAGTATTCAGCTCAGACACTGATCTCCCATGTTGAAGTACAACACAAGTACCACTCTCCTGTGCCAGTGGTGCGTCTAGGTTCTCAGCCGCATAATCGGTACACCATCCGAGTATAACACAAGTGTCACTCACGTGTGCCAGTGGTGCATCTAGGTTCTGAGCCGCATACTCAGTACACCATCCGAGTACAACTCAAGTGTCACTCTCTTGTGCCAGTGGTGTGTATAGGTCCACAGTTGGTCTCATCCATTTCCCTCCAGTATACAATTCCCAGAAGTTATTCTACTGAGCCAATACAGTAGAAGCAGGGTACAGAGTTCTGTAGTGTTTCACCCTGAAGTATATTTTCCTGGGCCTTCCCGGTGTTACATTTCTCCATTTTCCCACTTGTATTAGGTACCTGATCAAAGGGCTGTGACCTTAAACCCATATTCTGCTTGGAGGGGTCACTGGTGAACACCTCTCAGCAAGTTAGACTTCGCGCCTTTGATCAGGTCTCATCAACATCCGGTACTCGTGGACGAGGAGGACTTACATCCAGGCCCTTCACCTCCAATTTCTTCCATTACCCGGGACCTCAGGTTTCAGCTCCTCAATAGGAGATCCTCTTGAGCAGATCGTGACACAGGCCACAGAGAAGGTTATCTCTATGTTTAAATGCAACTTGTTCAACGCATTAGTAGGTGCTGTCTGACGCTGAAGGGGTGCATTGGAGTATGTTGAAAAAAGGAATATTCGTATATAACCCGAAGGAATTTCTAAGAGACTGTTTCCATTGGAGGAAGTCTGAATTTTGTTTTATGGATGACTTTTCTATATACCTCAGAGGAGGAGTGCTCATTTGTTTTTTTTTATATTTATCTATGTCTTATTGTGTGATGTGTGTAGGTCACCAAAGTCTTTTTTAGCTGCACCTTATTAAATTTGGATGATGGGTGTATTATATATTTCCTTTATCATGAAAGATAAGGTATGGGGGTCTACAAGACAAGGCCCACAACTCCGAAACCAGCGGGCCAAAGCCAATGCCAGGAGGAGAATCGTCTTCCAAAACAAATACTTGATAACTACCTCAGCAAGCGGTTCAAACATGGAAGACTGAAGAAATGTAAGTACCAAATTTAAGTCCCAGGGAGCTGTAGGTGGAACAAAAGGTGGTTGCACCCGTAACACTCCCTGAAGAAAAGTCTGCACCTGAGGTATGAGGACCAAATTGCATTGGAAGAAAATAGAGAGGGCAGATATCTGTACTTTTAAGGACACAAAACGGAGACCAGCATTGAGCCCCGTTTGAAGAAAAAAACAATAGATAAGGTAAACAAAAAAATCCAAAACAGAAGGTCCCGACTCACACCATGCTACAAAAGACCACCAAATGCGGTGGTAATGCGCAGCCGTAACCGGTTTTAGTGGGGATAACAGATTCTGGGATGTTTTTGCATCTCAAGACAGCGGCCTCAACAGCCTCCCCGATAAATGCAGCTGCGCTAGGTTGGGGTGTACAAAAGGACCCTGTTAAAGATGGTCCAGATGAAGTGGTAGGGGCTGCGAGTCATCTGCTAAGAGAGTACAAAGGTCCAAGAACCAACTCCTCCAAGGCCAGTCCAGTGCCACGAGTATAACCGAGGCCTACTCGTGTCCTATCTGCCTTAGGAGATGAGGAAGTAGTGGAATTGGATGAAATAGGCAAACCATGCCATCAGTCCATGGAACTGTTAGCACATCCACTGGCTCTGCAACCAGATCCTGAGTTCTGGACACGTATCTTGGTAGCTGATGTTTAATCGAGATGCCATGAGGTATACCTGAGGCCAACCCCAATGACGGACCAAGGCTTGGAATACATCTGGGTGAAGCATCCATTCCCCGGAGTGGAGATACTGGCGACTGATATAATCTGCTTCACAGTTGTCCACTCCTAGGATGAACACAGCCGACAGGATCATTGACTGACTCTAGGCCCACCGGAGAATCTGAGTAACTTCTCGCATAGCCTTCCACCCTGTTGATATAAGCGATGACCGTCGTGTTGTCCGAATGTACCCTCACCAGTTGAGACCTTAGTAAGTGTTTGGCTTTGAGCAGGGCGTTGTAAATTGCTCTGAGTTCCAACACATTTATAGGCCACGACCTTTCCTGTGCAGACCAACGGCCCTGAAACAGACAGTCTAGGACTACTGCTCCCCATCCTCAGAGACTGGTGTTTGTCATCACGATTATCCAAGCCCACACTCTGAGGGCCTCATTCAGAGGCGGTCGGAGGATGCAAGCGGTCGCTCAGAAAGTGGGCGGCCACTTGCATCCTGACCGCCCGCCTCTGTTTCAGTCGTTAGGCTGTAGGTTTACACCCACAGCTCTAACGACCGCTCGGGTAATGGTCGCGATGGTCAGAGACCATCGCGACCATCAGGGCTTACGACGAGACCCTAGGGTAGGGTCTCACTTGTCGTAAGCCCTAGAGAGCTTCTGGCTCTGTCAGAGCCGGAAGCTCTCCACTGACATCACTAGTGATGTCAGTGGGGCCTCCCCCAAATGGAAGGCGTTCCCATGGAAACGCCTCCATTTGGGCTGCCACCCCCCCAATCAACATCGACAGCTCGCCCCCTTTGGAAAGAGACCCGCTACGACCCGTGCCGTCGGTTGTAGCGGGTCTCATGCATACGCACGAGGGAGCCGGCTCCCTCGTGCGCATGCGCACTGGCCAAACTGCCTCTGAATTAAGCCCTGAATCTTTTGACCTGCCAAGAGGTTGTTGGGTTGCATCCACAAGAAGAGAGACACCCTGGTTATCGGAGGTTAACCAGATCATCTGATGTAGGAGTAGGTGAGACTTTGACCCTTGTGTTAGGAGGTCCAGCTGGAACACACAGGAGTGGAATCGGCTGAATTGTAGTGCCTCGAAAGCAGCTACCAGCTTACCTAAGAAACAAAGACAAATAAGTAAAGACACCTTCTTCAGTCTGAGAACTAGCTGAACTAGTAGCAGAAAGTCCTGGGCTTTGTCTTCCGGTAGGAACATGTTAGCAAGGCATGGTCCAAGAGAAGAAGCTCTGATGGGGCCTTGATGAACAGGTCGTCTAAGTATGGAATTCTGGTCACACCTGATGTAAGAAGGTGTGCAATCATTACAGAGAGGACCTTGGTGAAGACACAGGGTGCCGAGGAAAAACAGAATGGCAGTGCCCAAAATAGATAGTGATCGAGCAATATTGCAAACCGCAGGAATGCTTGATGCTGTTCCCACATATAGACATGTAGATACATATCCTTTATTTCCATAGAAATGTGAACTCCGCCATTTCTAAGCTCATGATAACTGATTGAATTGACTCCAGTTTGAAGCGATAACCCATTAGATACTGATTTAAAGACTTGTGAAATAGAATGGGCCTCACAGACCCGTCCAACTTGGTGTTCTGGAACCGAGGCCGTTACTGATAATTCCAGGAGAGATAGAATCGCCTCTAGCAGAACCTTGGCCTTGTCTGCTGATACCGGTAGACCCGTAGTGAAGAAACTGATTTGGAGGTTATCCTGTACCCTATGGAGAACAATCTGTGAATCCACAGATCTGAAGAGGTCTGGGTATAAATCTGCTGAAAAGTCTTTAAGCGAGCTCCCAGCAGAGGAGATCCCAAGTGTGATGGGAGACCATAATGCCACCTGTTTTTCAACTAGGTTTTGCTCCAGGCGACTTGCAACTATCTGTCGACGACCTCTACCTCTGCCACCTCTAGCCTGTGTGGAAGCACCTCTGGCTCTACCATGAAAAAGGCTGTGGACACGAAAGGAATAAAAAGTGGGACCAATGAAAAGTCCCTCTGGGTGTTGGGGCAGATGAAGGGAGGAAAGTAAACTTACCCCCAGTGGCTCAGGATATCCACTTGTCTAGAACTGGACCAAAAAACATCCCAGAGTACTGCAGACCTACAACCGCACTGTTGGATTCTGCATCCACTTGCCAAGAGCGCAGCCAGAGAGCTTTGTGAGCGGCCATAACCAAGACAGATATACGTTCCTTGGAGGTTTAGCCCAGGTAAACAATAGATTCACATATGTGTTCCATACTCGTAGCTCTGCTCTACAACTACCAGAGTCCAGACCAGTTATCAACTTCTCCGCCCAGCAGGCTACTGCCTTGTTAAACCAAGCGCTAATAAGCATTGGTCTGAGTTGAATTTCTCCACAGTGTGCATGGATCATAGTGTTGTTTCCAGCTTATGATCTGAAGGGTCCTTAAGTGACGTTGCAACTGTGACCGGAAGCATCATCTTCTTTGATAGCCGAGAAATGGATACATTCACTGGTGGAGGCGTTTCCCGCGAAACGTCTCAGAATCTGGAAACGCTATCTGGTTGCTTCCAGGCCACTGAAAGCTGGTCCTGAAATTGCTGTGAGAAGGGAAAAACAACAGACTTCTTTTTGCTGTTTACCAAATAAATCAAACTATGCAGGTACTATGTCTACTGTAAAATTAAGTACCTGCCTGACCGCCAATATAAATGGCTCTATGCGGTACAGAAACATCCTCCTCCAAAACCTCCTCTATTTCACCCTTTTTCCTGTGAGAGGTGAGACATTTATGGTAGGAAGTGGGGGGCATTCAACTAGTGGAACCCATATCTACTGATTTGTACAGTCCTGTCGTCCAGGCAGTCCGTAACCTACAAAACTCGGCCAACACTGATGTTAAATCCTAACGCCCGTTAGGAGTAGGGCGAGGGGAATCTACTACTGTACACGCATCACACATTGTGGTACCAGTAGGATTTTGGGTGTGTAAGTTTGTTATTGCATTTAGAGCAACAAACAGCTTCTGAGAAGTTTTGGTGACTGCCTTGTCTGTCATGGTAGAGACACACAACCCATTCACACAGAACAGGAATATATAAAGTTAGAGATCAGAAGGCTAATGGGAGACAGAGGGGGAGAATCACACGGCACCTTTCCCAATTAATGGATTCCCTATAAGCACCAGCTAGTTAGAAACATCCCAGTGTACTCATAGCCTTTGGAAAAAACCTGGGTAGAAGAGATGTCAGAAGGTTCCCAGAGAATCTCTGTAGCCTTGCAGTATCTGTAAAATGGCGCCTGTAGGAGAGACGCAGGGAGAATGTGTATAAGAGCCAGTGAAAGCAGCAGCAGCGCTGTTTGTTACAGCCCATGTGTAATGAGAGCCCACACTTATGAAGCTCTGCCCCCTACCCCTCTTCATCCTGGCACCATGTTTTTATATATATATATATATATATATATATACATACATACATACAAGCGCCTGCTAGCACCAGTGTACCTGCTTTACCCCCTCCTTAACAAGGGGAGAAGCAAAAGGCAAGTAAAAGTATGAGGAATGATAACGCAGACATACTAACGCAGAGCGTTCCACTCACTGACCACCATTCACTCCCACTGCTTCCACGTCCCAAAAGCAACAGGACAATAATAGTGAGAGACGCTGTAGCGAAGCTCTTGGCCGCCGTCAGGTAGAGGTGGGGGATGGAGGCAGCGCGCAACTGTTCGTGAGAACTTGCACTCCATACAGTCATTCCGCCCACCGCTGGCCCTAGGCATAGGCATTCTAAGCAAATGCCTAGGGTATCTGGAATGCCTAGGGGCATTTCACAGCTCTTCAGGCTGCCATCTTCAGTGATTGGAGCTCAGCTCTCTGATCAGGCAGCTTGAAGCCAGTGGAGGGGGGTGTTGAGGGTAATTCCTCCTCCCTGTAAACTTCAGGATTTATGCAACTTACAAGGAAGTGCATTGTTCTTCAGCAAACACCTTGAGGATCCCCCCAGCACCAGCAGTGTCTGTTGCAGCTTCCTAAACTGTGCAGTTCTGCTGGGGAAACTTTCTATGAAGAGGAATGCTGCTGCTTCTGTGATGCAGTGTGTCAGGTACTACAGTGTATCCGCTGCCTCCATTTACCCCCTCCCTACCTGGGGCAAAGGGCATGCATTTCAGTCACTGTGCCAGCTTTTGCAACCAGCAACAACTTACATTATCTAGGTACCAGCTGCAACTTACATTGTTCTATATCAGAATAGAGGGCTGTGTGCAGGATATGTCAGAGGTCTGTTATGTGTGTCAGTCTGGAAATACCACACAGTCAGTGTTGTAACTAGGGCAGGGCCACCAAGACTCATACCCTGGGCACCGTAGGACCGGTGGCCCGTGGGTGCCGCCAGCCATGGTACAGGCCCCTCCTAGTTAGCCAGTGTAGTGCCGACTGCAGTGAGTGCGGTCAACACTACAGATTTACACAGGATCGGTGCTAGGCTTCCCTGCACTCATCACCATTCTGTGCTGCACATCCAAGCCCCTTCCCTCCCCCTGAGCGCTTACCCAATAGCACCAGGTGGATTGTGGGAGGCGGGCTCAGGGCTGATGCATTTTTACACACACATCCATCAGTGCGGTGGTGATGTGTTAACCAGCAGCCAATGAGAGTCAGACAGACTCACGTTGGCTGTTGCTGTTGTATTAATCAGCAGCCAATGAGAGTCAGACAGACTCTCATTGGCTGCTGTGCCCACTGCAAGAGCCATGCTGGAGCTCACTCATGACCTCCGCCTTCTGGCTTCTGCAGTGGGTAATGTGAGAGACGTTATGACGTCTATCCCATAATGCAGAGCGTGCCAGCCCAGGAGGACTGACGCGTGGACACCGACGGGAGCAGTAGCTGGAGCGGGGATCAGGTAAGTTTTTTTTAACTTGTATTTGTCTGCACTGCATCAGAGGGGGGCACTACTGGGGGCACTACGGGGGACCTCTACTGGGGGCACTACTGGGGGGGACCACTACTGGGAGCACTGCATAGGGAGGGGGGACCTCTACAGGGAACTACTACTGGGGGGACTACTACAGGGGGCACTATATCCAGGGATTACTACTAGGGGCACTGCACTGGGGGGACCACTACTGGGGCACTAAATAGGGAGGACCACACCAGGGGCACTGTATAAGGGACACTGGATAGGGGGATCACTACTGGGGGCCTGCATAAGGGGGACCACGACTGGGGGCACTGCATAGGGGAGGCTACTACTGGGGGGGCACTATATAAAGGACACTGCATAGAGGGTACCACTACTGGGGGCACTGCATAGGGGGGGACTATTACTGGGGGCACTATATAAATGGTACTGCATAGGGGGTACCACTACTGGGGGGACTGCATTGGGGAGAGTATGACTGGGGACACTATATAATGGGCACTGCATAAGGGGGACCACTACTGGGGGCACTGTATAAGGGGAACTAATGGGGACGCCACAAGGGGGACCACTACTGGGGGCACTTTATAAGGGGAACTAATGGGGGGCTGCATAAGGCAGACCACTACGGGGGGTACTGTATAAGAGGCACTACTAGGGGCTTGCATAAGAGGGACCACTACTGGGGACAGTGCATACTGGGGGTACTGTATAAGGGTCACTACTGGGGTTAAGGTGCATATGGAAAGGAATGTTCAGAGTGATGAGAAAGGGGTGTCTGTCATGTTAACACACCCCATTTCTAAGTGACCACTGCCCTTGTGACCACGCCCATTTTTCAGCTCGCACATAGGGGGTTTCCATTTTTAAATTTGCCCTGGGCTCCAAATACCCTAGTTATGCCACTGCACATGCCGCAGAGGGTTAATAGAACTGTACTGTAAGGGGGTGCAGAGGAGGTTAAATGTATTGTAGCAGAACTGCCAGATCCTCTTGACATTGGCTGCTTCATATATTGGGCAGGGGGGAGATCAGAGAATGCTGCAAGGAATGGACACACCTACACATGCACAAAGTTTCAAAATCTGCCTGAATTCCTAGTTTGTTGTACTTCTATGGCTGACATTACTGTAGTCCTATGCCAGGGTACAGTGGAGGGCTCTCTGCAGTGGTGGAACTCCCGGAGATAATGGAGACAGTTGCTGCCGGGCGCCAGCCCTGAAGGGGGCACCTGACTCCATTGTCACCCGTGTCCCGACTGTTTCACCTACGCCTAACGGCTTCCTTCTAACTACAGTAAAAAGAAAGCCAGAGGAGCCGCTGAACTGAGCGGCAATCAGCATCAGTGGCGCTCCACCTCCGCCTCCACTACACTCTGTGGTCTCGGCAGGCTGCGGACGTCACATATCATGTGACCGCCCGCAACCCTGTGCGTACCCCTTCTGAGGAGCCTCCGACACTGTGACTGCACCTGCGGCTGGCACTGAGAGACGAGTGGCCGGGACCCAGGACTCGGAAGAGAGAGGATCTGTGTCTGTGGGCTATGGCTGCCTGTGGCACTGTGAGTCGACTGGAGACAGGCAGTAAAAATCAATATAGTAAGTCTGCCTGTCTCACAGTGTCTGGACTGGCATGCCAAGTCTGCTGAGGGTGGGGTTGGGGTCATTGCCTGGCGTTGGACTCGGCAGTGGGGGGAAGCTGGTCTTGGACTTTGGGGGTAGGTGCTGAAGGGGGGGGTGATATATTTATTAAACACATATTTTATCACTCAGTCATGTTGGGGGGGGTTATATTTAAAGATCATATATTTTAAGTGACTTGTTTGGGCATCCACTTTCCGCGACCTCATTGGGCGCGATATTCTAATCAATAGAATCTCACCCAGCAACCTCCCGTCACTTTAGACAGGAGATCGGGTGCAATAAAACAATTGAATTGCGCCCATAAAGTCCCGTAAAATCTCACCCTTCTGTTTCTTTCTTTACCTTGTATGCCAATGCTGCATGAATGAAGTTCAAATGCTATCGATGCTAAATTTTGTTCACCATTTAGAGCTGACTGTATGGCTAGAGGATTTTAAATGTGATTAAAAATAAACTGGTTTGTCCTGGGATTAATTTAGCATTAAACTAAATAGGCACAGGATACTGTATGTCTTTCATACCATCAATATTCTCTTTTCATACTGTATTCTTCTTATATATATTATATTACGTATAAACATGGATCATGCTTTGGAAAGTGATGATTTAACTCTGTTAAGTTGGCTTTGTAGGAAATGATGGTTCAGCTTTTCTCCTTTCCATTTTAGAATGATTGACTAAATTTTGTGCTGCCAGTCTGTGAATCTCCTGTACGCAATGACCTGTAGACACGTTTAGCCTCCTGTGGGATTGTTACCAGGTGGATTGGGCCACCGGGAGAACGAGGGACTTTCTGATGGGCTGAACCCCTCTCTTACCAGTGCCCCGCTCCCGCCACCGATCTATAATATATATGTATATAACATATACTCAATGGAAGGCGGCACTCGTCAAAATACACCAGATCACAGCCGGTAAGTAAACTTCAATGTTTCGAGATCTTTATTGTCTCATCATCAGGATAAAAAAGATACAAACACACTGACCTTAAATACCTTCACAATCATCTCGTGCACTGCAGGACAGCGGAAGACGCTCTCAAATGACGTCATCAACAGGAGTCACGTTGCCCAGACAACCAAAATCTGTGATATAACAACAAAGACAGAAACACTCACATTACACAAAATATTACTACAAAGATAAATACTGAAACCAAGGTGCAAAACCTGGCGAAAATGATATAAATAACATCATTATAAAAAAAAAATCATTATATCAAAAAAACCATTACATCAAAAGAAGCGGTACCTCATCAGCTTCACTGAGTATAATGCACACTCGTAATATTACACTGGCAGTTAACCCTTCATAGAAATGGAAGCCCATAATGAGATATATTAATTGAAACAATGTAAGCCCATGCTTTCATTCAGACCCCTGGGTGAGAGAGTACCCAATTTGTGAATCCATCGGGATTCGCGCGCAACAATTTACCAGCACGGTCACCGCATCGAATAGCATCTGGGATGTGGTCAATGAGAATAAAACAAAAAGTAGACAGCCCGTGACCAGCATGCAAAAAATGCCTGGCCACGGGCTGATCACTGCATCCACTCTCTATAGCCATTTTAATGGCTGAACGATGTATGGCCATCCTTTCCCTAATAGTTCTCTCAGTTTTACCTACATAACTCAGTCCGCAAGGACAGGTTATGAGGTATATCTCATATCTTGTTAGACAAGTAAGACGATGCTTGATGGTAAGTTGTTGACCACTTAATGGATGTCTAAAAGTGGTC
This sequence comes from Taudactylus pleione, assembly GCA_031769625.1. Classification (NCBI taxonomy): domain Eukaryota; kingdom Metazoa; phylum Chordata; class Amphibia; order Anura; family Myobatrachidae; genus Taudactylus; species Taudactylus pleione. The sequence continues at coordinate 3,929,449 of JAUIMM010000005.1, forward strand.
CCAACATTCATATACCTACCTGTCAAACAGTTATGACATCTAAAACATTCAGGTTTAAGAGACAGAAAGTTGGTTGGCAAATTTTGTTTAACATTCTATTAGTAATATCTGTGCGCATAATAATATCTTTAATATTGCGACCTCTCGTATAGCATGGCATAATGCGCTTATCCTGTAAGCGTAAAGATATATCAGATTGCACAATGGGCCAAAGGCTCTTAGTGACCTTGTTAATCATGGTGCTCAAAGGGTTAAAATGATTAACCCAGGGAATACAAGATTTCTCATTCGTATTCTGTTTTTTCAAAAGTAATTGTTCCCTGGGAATGGACAGAACACGATTTTTATCTTTAATGAGTCTGTCCAATTGATAACCACGTTCTGAAAATTTTTGGACCATAGCATCCATATGGTGACCTGCATCATTGATGTTACTGCATATACGCCTAACTCGAATAAACTGGGAAAAAGGAAGCCCATATTTACAAGAGTTAGGATGGCAGCTACTGGCATGAAGGAGTGTGTTGCAGTCTGTGGATTTCTGAAACAGAGATGTAGTAAGTGTACCTTCATATAAGGAGCCCTCAACATCTATAAAATTGACTCTGTGCGCATCGGCATGAAAGGTAAATTTAATAGGGCTGAACCGTCTCATTATGATGTGCAATAAACTCAGTTAATTGATCTCCAGAGCCTGACCATAGCAGGAAAATATCATCAATATAACTACAATACATCTTGATCTGGTCACAAATCGTTGGCCTACTGAAAAAGATCTCCTTTTCAGCAACAAGCATTTAGGTGTATGCATAGGATGGGCCACATTGGACCCCATCGCACATCCAGAGATTTGCAGGAAAAACCTGCCATCATGGAGAAAATAATTATGTGTAAGGGTCATTTCTAATAGCTTAATGAACAGATCAATACACGGACCCTTATAATGTTCATTGCCTTCAATTAAAGATCATACTGCCGCTAAACCCGCATTATTTGGAATTATGGTATAAAGATTGCAAATATCAATGCTACACAATAAACAGTTAGCTGGTACATCGCTAATAGAAGCCAATCTATTCAAAAATGCAGTAGTATCAGAAATGAAGCCTAAACTGTTACTAATACAAGGCTGCAACAAAGCGTCCAGATAGGTTGACACTGCCTGAAATAAAGAACCCCTGGCCACTATGATGGGTCGACCAGAAGGACAAGTACTAGACTTGTGTATCTTGGGCAGTGTGTACATAACAGGCACTACAGGATTCACAGGAATAAGTGCAGATTTTAATTCTTCCAAAATAACATTAGCACAAACTGCATTATCAAGCAGGGTATTTAATTCAGCACAGAACTTAATAGTAGGGTCACCAGGAAGTGGTTGATAAAATAAACTGTCAGCCAGCTGTCTATCAATCTCAGATTTCTAAGTAGAAGTGTATTGAATAACAATCGCCCCCCCCCTTTGTCAGCAGGGCGAAAAATGATGTCCGTATAACCAGACAAGTCACGGAGACCATCACGTTCCAATTTAGATAAATTGTGATGCCCCCTACCACCATGCTCCTTCGTTTTTTTAAGTAATGTGTCAACATTATTGCCAATCATATGAGAGAAGGTACGTATAGACGCATTGTTGGAACAAGGCTCCAAAGCACTCTTTTTCTCAAGATGCTTCAGTTGTTGTGGTATCTGTGTGTCAGATTGATTAACCACTACCTTATCATTCTTAACACCCTTAAAGTGTTCGTGGCACTTTAGTTGTCATGTAAGTTTATATTTCTCCACTTCCCAGGATAACTCATTGAAACTAGTAGTAGGAATAAAAGATAAGCCCTTACTTAGTACTTTCATCTCTGTATCCGTCAAATTATGAGAATTATGATATATAACATATCTATAAATAAATCTATAGATATATATCTACATCTAGATATAGATATATATCTGCTAGGGGGCACCAGCCAAAATCTTGCCTAGGGCACCAAACTAGCTAAGGCCGGCTCTGATGCCGCCTGATCTCATGTGGCGGCGGAGGGGAGCTATCAGAGGCCTTTAGGAGAAGCCCTGTGCACTCCCTGCTGCTCTTATGGTGCGGTGGTGAAGGGGAGCTGTCAGAGGTTTTTAAGAGAAGCCCTCTGCACTCCCTGCGGCTCTTATGGTGCGGTGGTGGAGGGGAGCTGTCAGAGGCTTTTAAAAGAAGCCCTGTGCACTCCCTGTGGCTCTTATGGTGCGGTGGTGGAGGGGAGCTGTCAGAGGCTTTTAAGAGAAGCCCTGTGAACTCCCACCTGATGTTAGTCAGGCCGCCAGGGACCCGGACCCCAACCTTTGCATAGGTAATTCAATTAAATATAAAATAAAATAAGGAAAAATGCTGGAACTCTGTCCATAGTGATCCAGCTCCAATAGCACATTTTTCTAAACTGAGAGTTGGTGGAGAAGAGAGGGGGAGGAGCTTCACACTTCTAAATTATTATTTAAAGTGCAAGCTCCAACTATCCACGCCTCCATACCCCAGTGTTCTAGTTCCAGTGTCTCCTAGTGGATGAAAGAGGGTTACATATAACTCAAAATAACACATATCTCAAAGGGACATGCTTAACTTGCATCTCCAATCCCTTTTCTGCCTACACTTTCGCAATAATCCTCCTGATATACCTCTCATAGTGCAAGATACCATAAGTGTCACATTTAGCAGCTCAAAATTGTGACCATGTATTCACTTGCACCCAAATATAAATCACCCCATAGTGTATGTGCAGAAATAGATAAAATGGTAGCAATCCTACAGTATATGAACTTTGTGTCCATGTCCAATCTACTCCACCCACCTTAAGGAGCAAGCATTCGTTTCACTCACCATTAAAGTTGTTTTGTAAATAGGCACAATGGTACAAAAATAACATATATGAGGACAAACATCAGAAGTAGACAAACAGAACCCTATGTATATTATAGGCAGATTTTTAATCCACTAATAGTTTTGAATTAGTCTAATCTACATGAATACATATCTAACTATGCTCCTTGAAGTTGATTGAATCAGCGAGATGAAATCCCGAAAGCAGTCAGAATCCCGGTGCCAGAATCCCGACTGCCGGCATCCCGACAGTAAGTGTTAGGGTTAGGAGAAGGGTTACATTTAGGGGTTAGGGTTAGGCAATAGGGGTAGGGTTAAAGTTAGGCTGCGGGGGGGAGGGTTAGGGTTAGGCTCTGGGGGGGGCGGGTTAGGCTGCGGCTGCGGGAAAGGTAAATTAGGAGTTAGGATTAGGCAATTTACCTTTGGGCGTCGCGATTCAGACTGTTGAGATGCTGCTGTCGGTATTCTGATCACCGGAATCCCATACACAACTCGGTTCATCAATTAATTGAGATTTCATATATTTGCATGTATTCCGATCATTTGTTTCTGTGTCTTGAAAATGCAATAATCACACCAAAATTACCTCTATTGCATTAATGAACCATTTGCTGAAGCTGAGGGTCATATTTGTTACACTAGAAATCATCTTAAAGGACTCAGAATACAGAGGATAGTCTGTTACCAGAATATAATAACTTTAGGAACTTGGGCACTAGTGGAGTTAGCAAAGGACAAGTTGCAAATATTTAGAAACTACTTTGCCAAATTGAGGTCAAGATGATTGTACCTTTGTGCAAACAAGCCCAGTATAAGCCTTCTCATACACATCCATATGACCACTATCTTGCCTCAGTTTGTTAAATTCCCTATTGCACTGACTTCTATATATCACTTTAAAGCTGAACATTTAGTTAGCTTTACAGAATTCATTTAAACAATGGATGAGACCTGTGCTAAATAAAAGAAAAAAAGATTAAAAAACAAGCACATTTGAAAGATATATGAAATTAAACTAGCAAAGAAGATTAATACAATAAATCTACTCTGAGGCTGACTGGAGGACAAAATGAAATTGCAATGTTACAGAAGAAAGGATTTGTTAGGGCTGAATAAAAAGCAGTAAGCTGGCTGGTTATGGGTCCTGCAACAAGCACACGGAAATCATGGTGCAATGAATTCCAAATACATGAGAATGTTCATGCATACAGATGTTTTCATCCATTATTTGTACAAGGAAACATTTACATTTATACTATATAGTGTACTTAGAGGATTTATGTAAAAGCTTTTCTCCATAAACGTCTTATAGTTGAGTAGAGCTCAACCAAGAAATTTTATTTCAGCATATACCATCTTTTTTTGCTGTCAGATCAGGATTTCTTTGATCTCCTGAAGGTAAAACAATGTCTTAAAGATTAAATTATTTCTAGACACTTTTGCAGCTTTTCAACATGTTAGTTCATAGGTTGATATGGCTTTGGGCAGATTAATATTATTATTATTTCATATTTGGAAGTAACTCTTTAGTTTAAGTATTTGTGACTGGAAATTGTAGGATATATATATATATATATATATATATTTATACATATATATATATGTGTATATATATGTATATATATATATATATATATCTGTGTATGTGTGTGTGTGTTCATGTATATATATATATATATATATATATATATATATATGTATATATATATATATGTATATATATATATATGTGTGTGTGTGTGTGTGTTCATGTAGATATATATATATATATATATCCCAGATAAAACGTTGTCTTGATAAAAGTGTATGTCACTGAAACGTTGACAACTAGCAACAGTCTTGCTGTGATTTTATTGAAGCTGTGAAGTCTCTTTGAGGGCCTCACGTTTTTTCTGGGATATCCTTGCTCACTGCATTTGGGAAAGGCACCGGAGCCATATCTACCTTCAGTGCGAATGCCGGGTCCATTGGGATTATATATATATATAATGTAACACCCCAATAAGGGTGTACTAATCCAAGTGTGTGAGGTTAGGGTGATTCCTTACCGAGTAACTCTGTCTCAGAATCTCCTTGGGTTCTTCTAGAAGGTGATAATTTAGATACAGGCAATAGTGTGCAACAAAAGGGTATATTTATTCAAACAATTGCAGTTTAGTCAAATGAGCACTTCTACAATTAGCAATTCATTTTTAACAAGTTCAAATACAATTTAGTACACACATTTGAGTCAGAAAATTGCACTGGGATCCGTACATTTTTATTATAACTGGAACACTGGATTCTCGATCTGCCTGTAGGATCAATAGATTAACGGCAATCATGCATATAACATTACTTTCATTTGTAATAGCTCAAATAAAAGAAATATGACCGTCGGTTACATGGTGTACCAAGAAAACAAAAAGGCAAAGGTCTCTAGTCCTATCTTTTGCATGCAAGAGATTAACTACCAATTAGACAATGTTTGTAAAACGTTGCCAGGGTTGATGGAAGGTTTTGCAGAATGAGATGTGTTGTCTTTAATTGATGACAGATCCTGCACTGACACTTTTTAAGCAACTTTGATTACTTATCTCTGGTATTAGTGCACAATACAATCCTCTCTGACTTCCCTTACTGTGCAATATTGACAACTTGCTTTGATGCAGTGTGTAATATAACAATATTTCCTTAGCAACAGCTGTATGGTAGCTGACTGGGCTCCGTTAAGGTTAAATGTAGTAAAGTTAGTTACACTTTCTCCTGGCTATTTCCCTTCTTCACTGGTCCTGTTTCCTTTTCAGCGGTCAATAGGTAATGCTAATGCTGGTGCAGGGATAAACTTAAGCTCTTATAGTACTTGCTGTAATCCCAGTATTACAACTTCTTGCAGTCACAGATGATTTGCATTAGAATTTGTCTCTAGCTGTCACTGCCTCTGGCCAGTCTCGGTCCCTTATTTAAATAAGTGTTAAGTATTGTCCTAGTAGTAAGGCAATGTCACTATAATGTGAGGGAATTTCTTGTATTTTGCTACAGACCTCTCCTGCAGAGTGATGACACTCTCTCTCTTACCGCCCCTTTCAGCCAGCTCCTCCGTTCAGGTCCCAGCCTCCTTACTTAGCCGCCGCCCATGACTTGCCTCCAGTCAGCTCCGTCCTTCCCCAGGCTGCCTCTCCGACTTGGCCACTGCCTCTGGCCCACCTCCTTACTTGGCAGGCCTGCCTCTCCCCGTCTGTCCAGGAAGTCAAGCCCTGATCACCAGCTCCTCAATCAGCTGGCAATTGTCACTCCAGACACAGCTCCCAGGTAAGCGCTCCGGTGTGGACCCGCTTTCCTTTCTATCTCCTGTCACTTCTGGCTCAAAAACTCCCAGCCGCCCCCTCGGGAGTCTCTTTTATAGTAGCGGTTGCGTGCGGGCTCCTTCCCGCTCACCGCATGCTCCGCTCTGCCCCTCTGTACTGTAGGTCACTATGGGGACCGTTCCCCCTTTGCAGTGGCTGCAGTGTCCTGTTCCTTGCACGTGCCCCTATAGTTTCTAAGTCCAGCGAGGGCAGCCTGCTGCAATGTCCTCTCTCTGGGGGGGGGGGGGTGACATGACTCCTTCAAGCAAGACAGCATACATATTTATATATGGAAGGGGCTGTATGATTGGGAAAATATCCCCTAACAGCCAAGCCTTATATACTGGGGTATCATAGTTTCTGTCTGGTGGACCAGAGCTTCCCAAACTCTGCCATTACAGTCCACATATAATAAAATTCATGCTTTAGCACAAGTGACTAAATTAATACCTCAATCAATTTGATTTAACCATCTGGACTTAAGTATGGACATCCTTAAAACCTGGACTGTAATGGCAGAGTTTAGGAACCTCTGTGGTTGACAGTTAGCTTGATTGCCAGGCCACCTGTGAGAGGCTGATAAAAGGTGGGTCAGTTTCACTAGTCTGTCTCTCACTGCCCGTGGAGCAGGTGAGGCCTGCAGAATTGAGAGAGACCATTGGTTGCGATTTTAAGTGTTGTGCTAAATGCTGTGTTGTGAGTTGAACACTAGGTCCTTTCTTCCTTATAGAGGGAATTGTATGTTAGTTAGAGCCAGACATGCTAAGATTTATTTTTATGTGTTGTTTATTTTGTAATCTCAAATTAAACTAGTTGTGAATACTTGTACCAAGGCCCTGGACTAGTGTGATGATAATTGGTTGCTGCGTGCAAGGTGCTGCCGTTTATCCCAAGAGATGGCAACCATTACCTGATCTTGCAACACATGGTGAAGAATGCAAGCATTGCAGTTAAATTGCAGCCAAAAAAATCTATGTAAAAAAATCAAAGTGACAGACATATGTTTGTTTATTTTTTTTAAACTACTATATTGTGAACTTCTTGGTGGTGTCATCATCAGATGCTTATGGAAGCCAGATTTTGTTTCCCCCCTCACACGAAGAGATGACATGGAAGCCACAGTTAAGGTACTGCTGAGGCTACCATAACTCAGCAGGAAGCTACCATGGTGCAGCAATTAGCCTTTGAGGAGGCCCAGAGGCAACAACAATTGGATGTTGAGGAGATCTGAAGGCATCTGCAGTTGGTTATCAATGAACTTTGGAAATAACAGCATCAAGACTGCAAAACCTTCAAAGAGGTGGGGCAGCATCTAGCAGCCATGTCTAGAAATGCTTCCACGGATGTCACAACTATTGTAGCTCCAGCTCAATAAGGGTTAGTCATTTCTGCATAAGATGACAAAGAGTGACGATGTTGTAGACGATTTAACAACTTTCGAAATAACTGCTTAGAGGGAAATTTGGCCTAAAGGTTAGTGAACAGGTTTTTTTGGCACCCTTCCTGTCAGGGAAACCAGAAAAGGTATATTTTGACTTGAATAAATAATGTGGGAAAAACAGCGCTAAACAAGTATAAAACTGTCTCTAATAAATAAAATGTGTCAAATAATAATAAATATAAAAAATATATAAAGATCACATTTTTGACTTGAATACAGAAAATTAAAATGTATTCCTGACACTGGAGCTCATTCAGACCCGCTCGCTAGTTGTGGGCGCTGGCTCTCAGCATATTTAAATTTTGCTAAGTGACATTGTTCGGCAAGGCATAAGCACGCCCACTATGTCTTGGCGAGCGATCACTTTGTGATTACAGATGCCCACCAGCCTGTCTTTAGCCACCTACTTGCGTACGTCATCTCCAGGAAGTATATTCAACCATCGGTACATCGGGTTACATTGGATCTGGCAGCAGCGCTTGCGGTTGACTGTACTCTACCGCAAGCACTGCGAGCACTTCAGTATATTTTTCAACCAGGTGACGTGTACTATGACACTGCGTGTTAATTATGCACGGCCCAGAAAATGGCATGAAAACAATCTGGCACGAATGCGTCCCTAACTCCACTCCGCCGTTCCTACTGCCATGCCCCTGTTACCACCCACAAATGGCCTCTCCTGTCACTCATTCCACTGGGCTGTCTTTGCAGGGTCAGCGAGCAAAATCCAATCGCTCATACTAGTTTATGCACGCGCATGGCATAATACACGCATGCGCATATTAACAAACATCATCTGCAACGAGCGGCCGCTTGCTAGCGAGCGAGTCTGAATGAGCTCCACAGTGTGCACCAGACTGTCTAGATCACACTCGAACATGAAGTTACATCCCACTCCAAAATACACAGATGAAATACAACAAGTACTGGGTGTACAATTAAATGAAAAAATACTTATATTTAAAAACAGGTTCCACTCTCGATGTTCCCTGAAGGGATAGTTTAATCAGTGTAATTCTTTATATGAAAGGTGTCTCCAAAACAGAACATGAAGAGATACCAAAAAATGGAAATAGTGTAGTATTTCAATTAATGACATTCATACACTCAATGTGCAAAAACTTAAAAGTGTGTCTTCAACATTAAAAAAATTCAGAGCGATAACCACCTCTTTGTGAATGCTCTCGAACAAACTTGGTAAGGTAAAGGCACATCAAACAATGGCCCTGATTCAGAGCCGGAAGCTCTGACAGAGCGCTCGCTCTGAATCAGGGCCGTCCTTCTTTATTTTTAGAGCGGCCTCCTGGCCGCTCGCATAGCTGTGACCATCCACAGCTATAGCGAGCGGCCAAGAAGATGGTCGCAATGGTCAAGACCATTTGGGCCATCGGGCTTGCGACAAAACCCTTGTGGTAGGGTCTCGTTGCCGCAAGCCCTGGAGTGCTTTCGGCTGTATCAGAGCCGAGAGCACTCCCACTGACATCACTTGTGATGTCAGTGGGGCTGGCGGCAGGCGTTCCCATGGGAACGCCTCCGTCTGGGCAGCCATGCCCCCGGCACGCCCACCAAAGGGGGCGTGCTGTCACTCACCATCGACAGCACGCCCCCTTTGTAGCGAGACCCATAGCGACGGCTTGCCCATTGCTGTCCGGGTCTTGTGCATGCGCACGACGGAGCCGGGTCCGTCGTGCGCATGCGCAGTGGGCCAACATCGACCTGCTTGCGAGCGCTCAGCGCTCGCGAGCGGGTCTGAATTTAGGCCCAATATTCACTGCTTCTTATCTCCTCCTTAGTACCAGATATGTCTGAATTATCGTTTAAAAGGGAGAAAAAAAGACGCTACATAGCGTAATTCCATTAAAATCAAATGTATTGAATAAAAAGCACAATATATATGGATGCACATGGTGACACAAATTGAATTTGCCTTCTATTAGAGAACAGATGTTAAACAGGCATCTAAAGGTTTCTACATTTCCCAGGACAGACACAGGACCCGGCCAGATGAAAGGTGTCTCCAAAACAGAACATGAAGAAATACCAAAAAATGGAAATAGTGTAGTACTTCAATTAATGACATTCATACACTCTATGTGCAAAAACTTAAAAGTGTGTCTTCAACATTAAAAAAATTCAGAGCGATAACCACCTCTTTGTGAATGCTCTCGAACAAACTTGGTGAGGTAAAGGCACATCAAACAATGGCCCTGATTCAGAGCCGGAAGCTCTGACAGAGCGCTCGCTCTGAATCAGGGCCGTCCTTCTTTATTTTTAGAGCGGCCTCCTGGCCGCTCATATAGCTGTGGGTGACCATCCACAGCTATAGCAAGCGGCCAAGAAGATGGTCGCGATGGTCAAGACCATTTGGAACATCGGGCTTGCGATGAAACTTTTGTGGTAGGGTTTCGTTGCCGCAAGCCCTGGAGTGCTTTCGGCTCTATCAGAGCCGAGAGCACTCCCACTGACATCACTTGTGATGTCAGTGGGGCCGGCGGCAGGCGTTCCCATGGGAACGCCTCCGTCTGGGCAGCCATGCCCCCGGCACGCTCACCAAAGGTGGCGTGCTGTCACTCACCATCGACAGCACACTCCCTTTGTAGCGAGACCCATAGCGACGGCTTGCCCGTTGCTGTCCGGGTCTTGTGCATGCGCACGATGGAGCTGGGTCCGTCGTGCGCATGCGCAGTGGGCCAACATCGACCCGCTCGCGAGCGCTCAGCACTCGCGAGCGGGTCTCAATTTAGGCCCAATATTCACTGCTTCTTATCTCCTCCTTAGTACCAGATATGTCTGAATTGTCATTTAAAAGGGAGAAAAAAAGATGCTACATAGCGTAATTCTATTAAAAATCAAATGTATTGAATAAAAAGGACAATATATATGGATGCACATGGTGACACAAATTGAATTTGCCTTCTATTAGAGAACAGATGTTAAACAGGTATCTAAAGGTTTCTACGTTTCCCAGGACAGACACAGGACCCGGCCAGATAGTTCTCCATTCAGAGGTTGAAACAGTATCAAATTCACACACCACCAATATGTTTTGACCTTCAATAGGTCTTTTTAAAAGTATGGTGGGGAATGTAATGTGGGTTCCATATTTATAAGGTGACCCACCAATCAAAATTCATGTGGGCATTAACATACATTAGACATATACAAAATGTGTTTTAACCTGGAAACCTAAAACATCAGTATAAATAATGGTGAACAGATTTATATACTCAAATATTTCAAACACCTTTTAAAATAAATAAAATAATTGAAAAACAAAATCACAGCAACCAAAAGTTAATTTCATGGTTAATTCATTATTATGGGTCCTAATCACAATTTTATATACAGATCGTTCCTATACTCATAATATACATAAACTAGACACACAATTTTTTATGGCTCATGGTCACATGACTGTAGGACATCAAATCTGCAGCAGTTTTCCTGTCATGGGGTCCATAAACATGTATCTGAATACTGAGCATCCTGCCCTGAGTGTCAGTACTATGCTCCCAGGCCACATTATAGAAGTCCACTTGTTCCATTATCTATTATTCAGGTCCTGTTTGAGAGAATAGCTTTGGATTTGGTTGGACATCTAATAAAGCCTGTCTGGGGTCAGCAGTCTATGTTAGTGGTAATGGATGATGCTACTGTACCAGATACCCAGAAACGAGCTAGATCCCGTGAGACTCTGCTAACACCGGGTGTCTTTTTTGATGAAAAATGCATCTAAGTCGCAATGTGATATGAATAGGAAGCATCAGCAGATTGTGCTGATTAATTTGATATGTGACACCTGTATATCTGTGTGCGACACACTAGACCAACTTGCATCCAACCAGCCAACTAGTTGATTGGTTGGAATGAAAATCTGGTAAGAATGGGAGTAACTGATGATCAGCAATTTGCTCCTAAATGCCAGAAAACAGATGAAAATGGTCGTCAGACAAGTTTGTTAAATGTTTGATCTAAACAATTTGTCCAAACAACATTTTTTGTCCATTTTCCGGCGTTTGGGAGCAAATTGCTGATTGTCATTTGCTTTCATTCCTTACCAGATTTTCATTCCAACCAATCAACAAGTTGGCTGGTTGGACAGATAATCTGTAGATGTGTGGCCAGCTTAAGTCTCTGAATCTGTATATGAAGTGCTACAATGTAGCGGCTGCAGCTTTTTATATTCCAAGTACCATTGTGTTTCATATAAAGACTAAGGCCCTCATTCAGAGCCGCTCGTTAGCGGCAGTACGCTCGTTCCGAGCGATGTTTGCACATCTGCGCATGCGTACGCTTTTTAGTACGCATGCGCGAACCAGTCAGTGCGGCCGAAAATCGTTTGTTCGCTATATAGCGAGTGCCTGCTACTTTGAGTGACAGAATGAGGCGTATGTGGGTGGTAACAGGGGAAGGTGCTTGAAAATGGGGAGTGGAGATCCGAACGCAGGCGTGCTTAAAGGTCAAAGCGGGCGTTTTATGGGTGTGTATATTTAAAACAGCAGCGTCATTGACCACGTCACTGGGTTATTTTATAGCCAGAACTGCACGCAAATTTGTGGTAGCAAACACCAACCACAAGAATAGCGAGCAGTTCATACGCTGGTCGATGTACTCGATTAATCTAATAAATAGCGGACATGACGTAGGATGCGTGCGGCCAGGGGGCGTTTTTAACAAATAAACGAGCGTATGTTTTGCTCGTTCGTTCAGACTTAGAGGTGTGAACAGACTGCAATGTGCGTACGGATCATTTGAATAGCCACCCCTTGTTTTTAAACGAACGACCGCAAATAGCGTACGGCTCTGAATGAGGGCCTAAGATGCAAACAGATATACAAGAGTCATATATTAAATTAGTCAGCACAGTGTGCTGGTCACATTGTAACTTAGACGTATTTTCTGAAAAAAATGATGCCTGATGCTAGCAGAGTAGCATGGGACCTGGTGGCTCACTCATGCCATACAAGTCATGCTGTGTGGCATATTGAGGCTAGATGTAGGAGGACACATCTGTACCACTGGTTCCTAATAGGTAAAACTCTCTCAACTATTCAGCACCATGAGGCTAAAGAATTTTTTGTAAAAAATAGAGATTTTTTTCTGACATACCTCATAAAAAACTGTCATTAAACATGACATAATCACTGAACCAGAGGTTAGGGTTAACTTGATGTCCTATCGAATACCAGAAGACCAACAGGAATCAGTGTCTAAACAAATGTAAAAAAATGTTGGAGTTAGATAAAATTGGAGAGTCACATAGTGAATGGTGAAGTTTCATTGTAATTATTCCAAAAGCAGATGGGAGCTTACGCTTCTGCAATGATTTCTGTAAATTGAAAAAAAAAGTGTCTAGGTTTTTTGCCCATCCAATGCCTCATGTGGATGAACTTATTGAAAGGCTGGAAACAGCATGGTACTTAACCACTCTAGACTTAACCAAAGGATGCTGGCAAATACCGTTTACAGACAATACAAAAGAAAAGACAATTTTTTCAGCACAGGAAGTCTGTTCCAATACAAGATGTTGCCATGTGGGTTAAATGGAGCACCTGCTACCTTTCAGAGGATGATTGATACAATTCTAAGGTTCCATAGAGAGTATGCTGCTGCTTATCTAAATGATGTAGTAATCTATAGTCCTAATTGGCAGTTTTATTTACCCAGGGTACAAGCAGTGTTGGACTGGATCTGTGAGGCAGGATTGATAGCCAACCCAAAAAAGTGTTGCTTAGGGATGGAAGAGGTGAAGTATCTTGGAAACACCATATGCAGGGGTTTGAAAAAGCCCCAACTTAATAAAATTGAGGTGGTATAAAATTGGCCACGAACCCTAAATAAGAGCTTTCTTAGGAATCACAGGGTATTATAGAAGATTTACACCCTATTGTGCCACCATTGCTGTCCCTTTGACTGTCCTTGCCAAGAGTAAATAGTCAGTTAGGGTTAAGTGAAATCCTAAGGCAGAGAAGGCTTTTCAGATGTTGAAGGTAGAGTTGCACACCCAACCAGTTTTGATGACTCCTGACTTTAAAAATAAATTTGTCATGATGGCAGATGCATCATATGTAGGGATATGTGCTTGGTTGTCTCAAAGCAAAGATAGTTTAGATAGTTTTGCAACCTCTTATTTACTAGGAAAGTAGGAAATTGAATATACATGTGAGAAATTATGCCACTGTAGAAATAAAGCATTGGCAATTAAATGGGCATTAAAAACACTAAAGTATTATCTTTTGGGTAGGAAAGTTAGATTAATTATGGATCATGCTCCATTCAAGTGCATGACTGAGAATAAAGAGACCAATAAGAGAATAATTAGATGGCATTCCAAAATGTTAAATTCTCAGTAAAGCATAGGCCAGGAAGCCAACTGACCAATCCAGATGCTTTGTAATTTTTTTTGTGTTTAGGGACTACAGGTGTTCTTCCTCACAGGTAGAAACTGGAGGCAGGATATGTAACAAAACACTGGGGTTCACAGCTTCTGTCTGTTAGACAGTTAGCTAATTAGTAACTTTGATGCCAGTGTGAGAGGCTTATAACAGGTGGGTCAAAATATCTAGTCTGTCTCTCACTGCCTGGGGAGAAGGTCTATAGCCTTTGATTGTAAATGCTGTGCTAAATGCTGTTTTGTGAGTTGGATGCTAGGTCCACCATGAGACTGGTGTGCTACTAATTGGCTGCTATGTGCATGGTGCCACTTACCCAAGGAGGTGGCAACCCTAACCTGATCTTGTAATACATTATATAAGGGAGATCCTTGTATTGAAATAGTCTGTCAGGGGTAGAAAAGGCGGTCTTGGCTCTGGCTGGGTGATTAAGTGGGATCTGCCAGTAACTATTTGTAAGGGCGAGGGTGGTTAAGTAATGACTCCTAGACTGCTTCTTCAGTTCAAATCTCCTTTAACCTTCATTATACAGACTTAGGGTGATATTCATTTAACCTCGGGGGTTTACCCAATGACTAATTGGCAGGCAAAATCCCTGCATTTATTAGCCTATTTCCTGCACCGAAAAATCAGGACTCATGCGCAGAAACACACTGTTTCCACGTAAACTACGGAATCAATGGGTTTTTTTCCCTGCGCATGGGCCAGATTTGGTGTTTTTTCCATGGACTTTACCTTGCAGCTTCATGAACTGCGGGGAGTAGTGCGCAGGGTAATCCCTGCTAATTGAATAGCTCCGACACCTCCATAAAGGGGGTAACCTGGTCCATTAGGTTCTCCTTTGGGATTCCCAGCTGGGCATACACCAGGAGAAGTTCCTTAGCAATTGTGTTAGATTTAATGTTCTGCAAGGGAATTACCGCCGGAAATCGGGTGGTGTAGTCTAGGATTAGTAGGACATAATGGTGTCCCCACGCTGACTTTTTCAAGGAGTTGACTAAATCTATGCTCATACAGATGTGTAATCTTGCACCTTTGCCGATCGCGCTGCAAACAAGTGCATGCACCGCGCTGAGTTTGCACCATACAATCCTATGGAGTCGCAGGTGCAATCAGTAGGGTGCATACCCATTCGTGGGTGCACGACTCGCTCCATGTGTGGCGCTATTTGCCGCAGAAGCGGCAAAGATGCAAGAGGACACATCTGTATGTTCAAAGGGAATGTGGATTACTGGAATGGGAACAAGGGAATTAAAGATATATTCAAGAATGGCATTGCTAAGTATTTTAATGAAAAACCCAGTGGTTATACTCATCAGTCAGAGCCCTCACCAGGGGCTGGGGAATCCTCATCCACGACTTCACTGGCTAAAGGTGCTGGGAGTTTGTTCATTTGCTGGAGCTGTTGACCCCAACACTGAGTACTCTGAAGCTACCGAGAAGACATTGCTGCAGATGCCTGGACCACATTAATGAAGGGTAACTCTGTCAGTTTGGGTCCACATCCCTATTGCCCTCAAGCAGGTCTTTCAAGATGGTACTTGTGGCCTGTTTCAATTGTCAACCTGTTCTACAGGACATTCTTTTGGAGGACCTCTTTAAATAGAGGAATATTTCTGCCTAGAATTATCAGATATTGGAGTTTGGAAATGATCGCCGCCACCACAGTGACCATCTGCTCCTTGATGGTGACTGGCATAAGAGTTCTTTCATATACTTTAGTATCTACAAAAAGAACGTTTGGCTTTTGGCACAACTGAGCTGGAGATCAAGGACAGCTCACACCCAGAATCTACCAGAGTCAGGACTAGTTGGTTTTTCCATAAGGACAGTCATCCAAAACAGACATGGCTTCCCTGCAGATGGACTCATTGTACAACAGCTTGGGAGGCTTGGTCCCCCCTAGTCAGTGAAAAATCCATGGGCTCCTGTATTGTAACACACAGTGCCTGCAAATTACCAGGCTCCCCACATTCACAGCAGAATGGAGCTTGTGAAGTTTTCACTACCTCTATGTTTTCCACCAGTCCGGTCCCAATCTTTCATAGTCCAGACTTTTGTTAAGGCATAGGTCTCAGAACAAACAATTGCAGGTAAGACATGATGGCCAGGTCTTTAAGTAACTGTGGGCCAGACTACAGCAGCCACCTTTGTAGTAATTATCCAAACCTCATATGCAATGGTCTATTGCTAGAATTTCTACCATCTGAGCAGGTGTATGCTTCTCTAGCTGAACTACTTCCTGTTCTCAGGGATTTTTGTCATGTCAGCCAGATGAGCTCACACGGGCTGGTCCCTAGACAGTCACATCATGGTGCTTCTGGGCCCTGCCCAGCCCTGTGACCCAGATACATGCTAGTATTACTGTCTTCAGCTGTTGATAGTTAGCCTCCTCCAGGTCGGTCACATTCACAATAGTTCTCAATATCTCTTCCATATTTGCAGTTTCCTGGACTGAGAAGCATAATCTTGCTTCCAGTTTCATCCCATGATGACAGCATTGTGATAAATGTAGTCCCAGATGACAACACCTCACACTGATATGTTGAACCAAGTTCTTTATTTATTCATCAGGATGGCAAAACAGACAGCGTGCTAGATCAGTTATAAACTGCAACTATTCAAAATTCCTGTGACACTGGGCCTGATTCAGAGCCGCTTGCTCTGACAGGGTGACCACCCACAGCTATAGCGAGCGGCCATGATGATGGTCACGATGATCAAGACCATCGTGACCATCGGGCTTGTGACGAGACCCTTGTGGTAGGGTCTCATTTATCGCAAGCCCCAGAGAGATTTCGGCTCTAACAGAGCCAGAAGCTCTCCATTGACATCACTTGTGATGTCAGTGGGGCCGCCCCCAAACGGCAGGCGTTCTCATGGGAATGCCTCCGTTTGGGCAGCCACCCCCTGGCCCGCCCACCAAAGGGAGCGAGCTGTCACTCAACATCGACAGCTCGCCCCCTTTGGTGCGAGACCCGGAGCGACGGATTACCCGTCACTAGCCGGGTCTTGCGCATGCACACGACGGAGCCAGCTCCGTCGTGTGCATGCGCTGTGGGCCACCATCGACCCGTTTGCGAGTGCTCAGCGCTTGCGACTGGGTCTGAATCAGGCCCACTGTCTCTTACTAGACATAAAACAAGCTAGCTATACACTGGCCACTAACTAACATCACCCACAATGCAACAACACTAGCATTAACTATTTAAGGCACAGCTGATTCCCCCACCTGTCTCTCTACAGATGTGTTTCTAATCCACAGCTGACAGCTTGACAGTTAACACTAGAGACCCATGGAGCAGAGCTCCCTTTCCCTCATATCCCCCTCCCACACACAGACACACACACACACCCTAGCGTGGCCAAGTAGAGGGAATTAATTTTGCAGAGAGCACATCATTTCTTGAGAGTCCGTCTGCATTATGTTTACTTATGGGCCCTCCTACATGTCTATATGTGTGCGTGTATCTGTAAAGTTATTTAGTAATTAGTGTCACATCGTACATTACTATAAGTGGGCTAAAACAAAAAAATCACAAATAAAATGTGTAACCAATTAGTTATATGAAATGTTTATATATTCAATTGTGCCAACATTAAAAAATGTCCAAGAAAGTGAAATAAATAATAGCGCGTAATCGAATTTGGTAACTACCAACGTGTACCTGACACTAAGGAGTGGCATCATTCGGACTTTTTCAGGGGAATATATATTCCACCATATTCAGATACGCACTGTTACTTATACATATTGTACCTGTGTTTCTTATATTTTGACATATGTTACATTTTTAAATCCAATTACACAATTTGCCTTTTTATGTTTTTATATTTGAAAAAAAGAAAATACTTATGGAGAACCATCTTTTGGTATTCATTGAGATATTACAGTAGTTAAGGCAAATTATTTATGCACTTTGGTACAGGTCCACATTTCAGTTATTATACACAGGTGGGTTTTTATGCTATTGCACAGTGGGTGACTTGTTTGTTTTTGTTTCAGTTTATTTCTAATATTTGTTAAAATAATCCATGTATATTTTGGGATTTTTATTCTTGTTTCCCGATTCGTAAATAAGAAAAAGGTTTTGAAATTTGTAGCTGCTAATTGACTATGGGGTTGATTCAGAGATGCACGCTAACCCGATGGTTAGCGCACAATTCCGATGGCCAGTGCTGTGCATCGGTGCATGACCCGTAATGCGCATGCATGAGACACTCTGTAATTTTGATGGTACAACTCAGACAATGTCAAGGATAGGTTCTTGGTTTTTATACAGAAAGGTAAGGGCTTCAGCAAGACGCATATACAATATGTAACGAATTGAGGGTCTGATTCACTATGTATCGCTATTGTGCTTCTACACACGCAACTGCGTTGCAAATATCAGCGGTGATAATAAAATGTTTGCATTCACATTACAATCGCAGCCTGCCATAAGGACGCCCACTTCCCCTTACCCACATCCGTATACTTTGACGACATAGACCTCACTCAGGAATTGCTGAGTGAGGCGGCATCTGGTTTTGCAGTGGCTAATTTATGCATGCCCATGCAACTGGCATGCCTGCTTTCACCTGACCCCCCCCCATTACCACCTACAAATGGCACCTCCTGTCAATCACTCTGTCATGGGTCTGCATAGCCTCTACAAACGCAGTTTTGATTGCAGATTCTGGCTTGCACACTGCAATGCTTATGCATGCGCATTGTGAAATAATCGACCAATTGCGTGCTTATATGCAACTGCTTTCTTTGCTGAATCAGGCCCAGAGTGTTCTCTCTTTATTTAAGTGTAAAGAGAGGCAAACAAGTAAAGAAGATAAGATTATGCAAAGACAATATAATTACTTTACAATTTGTCTATCAGTGTGACAAGCTTAGTACAGAACAATAATTTCATTATTATAGTGGAATGTATAGTTGACCAAAGCCTCAGGTCTTGGCAAGAGCATTGTGGATTTCAAAGGTTAGCGCATTACACACAATATATTACACAGTTACCTTACAATTGCCTCTTAAGAGTGCAATGTACACCAATATAGCAACACCGTGATGCCAAAAACTCTAATTTAACCCCTACTTCTCACCATTTACAGTTCAGCGCTGTGTTTTCCATCAGTGCACTAATCGTTACCCGGGTTACTTAAATTTAAGTAGGCTGAGGTTTCCAATATCAGTTTGCTATCATTTGAGGCTGGAATTTATCCTCTATACCAGTCTAATGCTACGGTACGGGTTGGGTATGATATCCTGGCTGTCGGGATGCTGCTGTTCAGAATACCAACAGCGGCATCCTGTCAGCCAGAATACCGACACCCATTGGAATGCAAGGTAAGTTTTTTCCCTACCCTAACCCTCCCTCCCCAGTGCCTAAACCTAACCCCCCCTCCTAGTGCTTAAACCTAACCTCCCCCTCACTGCACCCTAAACCTAAGACCATCTCCCCGGTGCCTAAACCTGATCTCCCCCTACCATTCGGGATGCCGACGGTCGGGATACTGGTGCCGGGATCCCGATCTGTCGGGATTTTGGCACCGGTATTTAGACCTTCGGCATCCCGCACGCCGGGATGCCGACTACATCCCACACGGTACAACCTGCATAGATATCACACACTGATAGATATCTATGATAGATATCCTTGATAGATATTTCAGTGAAGTCATGTCTTTACAGGCAAATCTTGACAAAATCGTCCAAGTTGGCCCTGAATGTACGGTCGACCATATATATCGTTATTGTTCATGCGGGAACATGCTTCGTTGGTCGATCAATCACTGCATAAAAATGAACGATATGAACGATTTATCATTGAACAATATTGTTATCGCTCATATAGTTCAGGGAAGCATTAGGCTGCACTCAGTTCTAGTTGCAGTATGCTTGTACTGGAAGCTCCTACTTATAATGTCAACTGGCTGACTTGTTATAACTTAGGGCCTGATTCAGACCCACTCGCGAGCGGCTGTCCGCTCGCAAGTGGGTCGATGTTATGGACTGAGCATGCGCACGACGGAGGGAGCTCCGTCGTGCGCATGCGCCAGACGCGACGAGTGAAGGAAAGTCCTTCGCTCGTTGTGTCCGATCAAAGGGGGCGTGCTGTCAATGTTGATTGACAGCACGCCCCCTTTGGTGGGCGTGCCGGGGGCGTGCCTCCCTGACGGGGGCGTTCCCGCTAGGGGATAACTATGTTGCAACGAATGTAGAAATACTGTATAGTGTGAATTGTATCTATTCCACTGCAGTCTCTCCTCACTGCCTTTTTTTTCTGTTGCCGTTGGTTTTAGCTGAATTGCTCCCTAAAGACCTCTCCTGCAATAGTCAGAACTTTGATTGGAATGGCCTCCCGAGGCTGCTGAGGGAGTTTAATAAACAGTCTGCTGCTATTTCTGGGCAGGGATGGGGCAGCAACAGCCTTTGTTTCCCCAAACGGAGACATGTCACTGTCGTTGGGGGGGGTGAGGGAGAAGTCCAGGATCTTCGTTCACTGACGGAGATTTCCTGGCCTCTTTTGTGCATCTGCGCCAATCAGCTAGAATGACCCCATGGTCACCCAGCCGGCCGAGGATCATGCAGATGATAACATTATAGTGCTATCTCAGCTGCTACCATGTTAGCAGCTCCGACACCAGTGCAGGAAAGGAAACTAGTTTAGATGATTTTAAAACAAAGAAACTCCTTAGTCATACACTATCAGACCTTTACTCTGCTTTTGTTGTTGTTAAGGAATAAATGCTGTGTAATGCCATTAATGTTAGCATCCAGGTAGCTCCTAGTACTCTGATTTTTCAATAACATCAGCAAGAAAACAGTTTTTAAAAAGAGGAATCTGGCAGCCAAGAGCGGCCATGATAGGGGATAGCATGTATATTTTACCAACCCAGATGCTTGGACTCTTATGTATTTGATGTAGGGTAGGGATCACTGTTTGAAAGAGGGAAGGTTAGGTGGATAGAAGATAATAGAAATACTGTAGATCCAGATTAATGGAATAGATTATCATCATTCCTTTGCCCAAACTGTAGTGAGGGCATGGTAGTACAATGAGCATATACTTCATTTAAGGCTTGCTTGTCATGTGAGTGAATTATTACTGTAGAAAAGTATTCATTAAATCTAAGACTAATAAAAACCATAAGCTTATGTAGAAAACTGAGCCTTAAACAATATAAAAGTGATAAACGTAATAAGCTACATATGGCTCACCGCTGTATGTTGAGTATCTGCTACACAAATAGTATGGCTCATCCACACCTATAGTATAATACATTTCAGCAGGTCTTACAACTGTCAGCGCACCCTCTCAGTAAAGGTGCATACACACTGGGCGATATTACGACATCGTAATCGTGTAATCGCTCAGTAATCATGCACAAATCGTGCACTTTTATGTCAGAAACGACCAGCGATGCGCGCTCCCGCTGGTCATTTCCGACATTGTCCATCGCCTGAACATGCAGTCCAATCTGCCGATAACAACAGATTGGCATGTTCAGGAATGATGGACTGTGCCTGCACTGAACGACTGATCATTCAGTGCAGACACCACAGATGATCAGGAATGACGGTACGATTACGATGTCGTAATCATACTGTCTTTCCTGATCGCCCAGTGGGTACGCACCTTAAGGGGCACACCATGCATGATGGGTCCCATGTTGCTCTAAGGATGCCTGGGAGTATGCAAGTTATGCATCCAGAGATCATCACCTCACAGATAATCATACACTAGAGCCATAAATTTAGGAAGCTGAGTATTTCAGTCAATCACAAAAAATGGTGTCTGAGGCATTGGAGAGAAGTTACCCACTTTATACTGTGCATAATGCCCTCTAGGTATTCCACTGGGATTGATTTTGAGGAGCACATGAGTAATTATTCATCCTGAAGTAAAAAGCCAAAGTCTGCACTTTTATCTTGCACACTACGAAGTATCTCTTAATGTCTCTCATATATAATTGCGCTCGCCAATCTTGACCAAAATATGATCATGATCAGCAAATATGGGATTTTTAACATGAAGAATTTCACTGATTCCCAGACGGACCGCCGATAACCGATGACTGTCACTCGGTGGTTCCAGTCACATCGGGGAATCGTCAGGCAGATGTATGGGGCCCTTTAGTTTATAAGGCTCTGAAAATGTATTGATTTCTGGTTATGTCTTCGCTTGGCTTCGTTTAAAGCCTATCCAGTCAATCAAGCATACACACCATAAAAAAGAAGTATTAATGGATCAACTGGAAAAGATCCAAAACTTTTTAAACTTTTATTTTTGCACAATCTCTTAAGTTCAGCAAATATAGTGTAATTGTGTATTAAAATGTGCAGAAATATGTAATGTTTAAGTGTGACCTCTGCTGAGGTGTTAATTTTTTTCACTTAGATATTCAGAGAAAAATGCTAATTGATCAGGGGTGCCCACAATTTTGTATACAGATATATTCAGTTTGACATTAATAATAAAATGTTCAGCTAGTGAAAAATAAATTATTATTTGTATAAGTGTTGCACTGTCTTTTATTCTCTTAATTGATTCAGTGTTTCATGAGAGACCTGTGTACTGACCCACTCCTTCTTTATACAACTGTTCATTTACATGGATCACAGTTATTTAAAGATTCCTGTTCTTGGTTTAAACACCACAATCATCTGCATGCATAGGCAGATTAAGTCTCTAATCAAAACATCCCCAGTAATCATTAAGCATGACATTAAACAGTGTAAGGCTAATTACACTCCCCTGAAGAATTTCTTTGTGAACATATTGTAAAAGACTATTGAGAAATCTTGCCCAAAATACAAGACGTTTAAACCAATTTTATCAACTAGCACAAGCTCATTTATTAATACAATGCCAGACACAATCTCCTACTAATTAACAGTAGCTTGGAAGCTTGTATGCAATGGGTTCTTGTGGAGTCATAAGGGACTAGACCAGGTCACTAGCCCTGTGTATAGGAGTGATTTTGAATTCATAGCTGAAATAAGATTAGGTTATTCCTTCCCATTTCTTTTCTAATATAGTTAGCCTTACATGACCATACCAGCAGAAGCATAATACAAATGTAAGAATTTACAAATTGCACACACATTTACCTCTTACTCATCTCAGATGCAGCAAGTATTTTTATAACTGCCTTTTTTCATGCTGGTAAACATGGGGACAGGTGCATTTTAAAGGGACGGGTATAATTTAATAGAGCAAGAGTAAAATAATCAGTTTTCATTGGAGAAATAAGACTATTGTTTGTACTTAAAGGTAAAATAAAAGCCATTTTCAGAAAGATAAGAGATAGCTCCTTTGACAAAATATAAGATCAAAGTAAAAACTTTGATTAGCAGCCACAGGGTAAAAGTAAATTAACCTCCCGCAGCCCCAAATGTACCTGGTGCCTGAAGCCGCTGTGTCACAGAATCAAAGAGCATGTTCTCTGGAACAGTTCGCACATACTGTAGTGCTATTGGAGTGCTGTCGACAACATGCCATATGCTTATTTTCCAAATAGCAATCTGTCTCTCCAGTGTAGGTAATAGGCAAGGTTCCTGGGTGGACCCCATTCGCTAAGAGCAGTAACCAGGATTGACAAGGGTTTGTCCGAAGGTTTAAGTCTTGATGGTCACTATGTTTCCGATGTTTCAAAAACAATATATTTTTTTTTATAACTATTACATAAAAAAAAATATATATATATATATATATATATATATATATGTGTATATATATATAAAACGTATGTGCAAATGGGACCAGATATAACATTTTTTCTTGATTTATTGAATTTAACACTCATTCGCAACGATTTCATGTTTGATCAAAGCTTCTTCATACAACTCCAAGGGTGTGCGATGGGTTCATGCGTCGCACCTACCTAAGCGAATGCTTTCATGTTCGATGTTGAAAGGGATCTTTTTCTCAGTCAACCCTTACATGCTTCCAATATTATCTTTTACACCAGATAGATCAATGATGTCTTTATGTTATGGTCTGGCATGAAAGAACACTTCCAGGAAATGATGGAACGGGTGAATTTACAAGATGAGAACATTAAGTTCACCCATTCCATCAGTAATACTTCCATTAATTTTTTGGACGTACTTGTCAGGTTAGATGATGGTCAACTTTCGACCTTATATCATAAACCGACTGAATGGAATAACCTGCTGCACTGTCAAAGTCATCATCCAGCACCCCTTAAACGGGGCTTACCCTATTCACAATATCTACGAATTCATAGAATTTGTAGTGATCATAAAGATGAGCTAGAACAAATGGAGCTTAAGACCAATAGGTTTCTCAATAGAGGCTATTCACTAAAATTATTGATTTCGGACCGTAATAAGGCCTTAGCTGAGCCAAAAGTTCAAGGTATGGCTTTAGAAAATCTATAGATAATTCCATCATTTGGGTGAATAAATATACTACATCGAGTAGGGCTATTACAGATACTGCTAAAAAATTAATTCCGATAAAGATCTACCATTGCTGCACGATTCCAAACTTATCCCCTGTTATAAACGAGGTCGCAATTTGAAGGATTGCATTGTCCGCACTGATATTTCTCAACATCAAATAGCACAAAAATCTGATTTTCTTTCCAGAAAGACAGGTAATTATAAATGTTTGAGTTTTATTCACTTGCAGTTTCTTAGAGATAGGTGACAAATTTGTGCGTCCACATTCAGGTCAGAAATTTACTATCAAATATGCCCTTTCTTGCAGCAGCAAATTTGTTGTTTATTATATTTGATGTCCCTGTGGTCTTCTCTATATAGGGAAGACCATACGCCAATTCATCACTCTGCAATAAGACAAGCGTTGGAGGGTAAGGGAAATGAACAGCCTGTAGCGAGGCACTTTCGTGATCATAAGCATACATTAGCTACTATGCGCTACAAAATGATTAATTATGTTCCGGAAGATCCCAGGGGTGGAGATCGGGCACAAGCTTTACTTAAAGCGGAGGCTCGATGCATATACAGATTAAACACTGTACACCCTTATGGACTTAACGAACATCTCCCTTTAACTTTTTTTCTTTAGGTCTTTAAATCTGCTGATATACTAAGCTTTTATCTCTTTGATGTGTTTTCTTGTTAATACATTAATTTGATATTACCATATATATTTGATGCCCTGTATCTGTATCTTAAAGTATACCATATGATGCTGTTTAAATGTATTGGTGAAGGTTTATTTTTGTCACTATAGCAACGGACTCCGGCTGGCTACGTCACTTCCGCTATGATGCGCGAGTCGTTTACGTCAGTACTATTCCGGGTCCAGCCTGCACAGACGTGGTGTCTTTCTTTGTCTATTTAAGGTAATAAGGGCCTGATTCAGACCCACTCGCGAGCGGCTGTCCGCTCGCAAGTGGGTCGATGTTATGCACTGAGCATGCGCACGACGGAGGGAGCTCCGTCGTGCGCATGCGCCAGATGCGACGAGCGAAGGAAAGTCCTTCGCTCGTTGTGTCCGATCAAAGGGGGCGTGCTGTCAATGTTGATTGACAGCACGCCCCCTTTGGTGGGCGTGCCGGGGGCGTGCCTCCCTGACGGGGGCGTTCCCACGGGAACGCCTCCCGTCAGAAGCCGGCCCACTGACATCACTAGTGATGTCAGTGGGAGTGATTTTGGCTCTGATAGAGCCAAAATCACTACGGAGCTTGCGGTTGAAAACCTCAACCGCAGGCTCCGGCTCGCAATTTCGATGGTCGCGATGGTCTCGACCATCGCGGCCATCAAAAAGCACGCTCGTATAGCCTGTGGGTGGTGACCCACAGCTATACGAGCGTCCAGGAGGACGCTCCATGAAAATGGAGCCCGGCCCTCATTCAGAGCGTGCGCTCTGCTCAGAGCGTACGGCTCTGAATGAGGGCCTAAATTTTCTATGTTCTGTATTCCTGACGAAGGTTGAAATTAAACCGAAATGTTGAAAGTACAGTTTGGACTGTTGTCCTCATTTATACAAAGCCGTGAGTGCCGCCAATTGTTGCACTGTTTATATATATATATATATATAAACAATATATACACACAATACAGTGCTCCGGCACTCCTCCACTCAGTGTAGATGAGCATGCAGCCCCAGCTAGCTCCGGTGCCCTCCAAAGAGAACAGCACCCCCAAATCAATGTGCAAACAATATCCAGGCGGCACTCGGAGACTGGTGAAAAAATACCCTGAACAGAGGGAGTGTATTGGTGAGTCGACGTTTCAGGGTATTGTACCCCTTCCTCGGGACAACATAATGCTATAACAAAACTTTGGCCCAGTGCCTCCACAATGCAAAATAGCATAAATAGTACGATGGAGGTGCGGCACTCATGACGCTTCAAAGAAAACACAGCCCACACAGCAAGTAGCTTCAACATTTCAATCAAATGAAGATTTTCGTCAGGAAGTAATACAAACATAACCAACAGCGTTGAAGCCCCTTGCTGTGTGGGCTGTGTTTTCTTATTACACTTTGGAATCACTTTGTGGTCATATTACTGTAAGTCTTTCAGTTGGTACTAGACTTGACATCTTGTGACATAAATGCGATTGTCCATACAATGGCTGATACCAACGAGCATGAGCAGGAATTTTTTAATCCGCTTACATTGCCACAGCATGAATATATTGAGTTTTTCTGAGTCTGATGCAGAAAATATCCTACGCAAGGATGAATTATTCAAACAGGCAGAAGCTCTACCTACTGAGCTATTGTTTAGAGACCTTGTATGTCTGAAGAAAAATGAGATCGATTACAACTATCATGCCATTTCTTTAAGTGACTTACCACTCTAAAAAAATCCCTAGGGTCTTTAGAGTCTGCAACTGTCCAACAATTGGAAGATTTGACCCACGATTTTGTCGCAAACAGATTTTGGTTCTCAATAAATGCTCTTTGGACTTGATGCTGCTAGCTATAGAGCAATCTAATAAAGAAATTGAGCTCTTGAAAGATAAGGGGGTAGACGTGCTGCTATAACCCTTCCTGCTTCGCCTCTTTACCGAGGCGAAGCAGGAAACACTACCGATGAGATGTAAGAACATCTCATCGGCCGGAGAGGGGGAGCGTTAACTTCCCCCTCTGGTACTACCCGCTAGAGACAGCAGTGCATCAGTCTAGTGCTGATGCGATGTGTCTCTGTCCCGGCCGGCTCCACTGAGCATGCGCGGGATCTCACAAGTATCGCGAGATCCCCGGGTGCAGACCTGGAGCCGGCAGCAGTCCCTGCTGTGGGGATAGGCTAGCACCAGGCTGTAGCTGTCGATAATGACAGCTACAGCTGGCCGAACGGTCATGTGGTATGACCGTTCGTACATGGCCCTGCCACTCGGCACTGCTATCTTGTAGATAGCAGCGCCGATAATGAGCGCCCCTGTCATTTACCACCAAGATCCCTGATCATACATCGGGGAGAAGCAGTATCAGCGCACATAACGTGCGCTGATACTGCTTCTAGGCTTCGTACATCTATCCCAAGATCTCTAAATTTGAAACATCTCATCTCCCCAGTTTAGTATCAGATGCGGATGAGGACTGGATTGGCAAGATAAATAATCAGCTAGGCAATTACAAGAGAGACTTAATTAGATTTAAGAAAGAGAAATTGGCCAAGGTAGAGATCGATTACGAACATCACCAGGTCTATCGTTGGCTCACTGGTAACAGACCTGAAGACATGAGAAAACCTTTTTTTCGCAAATATCAACATCCATGGACAAATCTAGACACAGATACATCTGGGGATAGTAACAGCAACCAGAGTGAGACGGAAGGACCCAGGAGACGTCGTAAGGGCCCGGTTGTCCCTTTAGGAGTACCAACACGCACCAAGGGGGCATCAAAAAGTGACCCAATAGGAGAGGGGGCCAGTATAGATGACAGTGGATGTGGAAGAAAGCCACTCGCACAACCAAAGAGAAAATAATTTTCAATCTGTCGTCCTATACTTTATCTGATAGCGAATGTAATGTGTTGTCCAAAGGGTTATGTTTCGTCCCTACGAATATTTCAATGATTTACGTTGGATGGGTGAAAAACATCAGCTTCACCGCAAATTAAAACTTAAAGAACTTTTTTGCAAAAAGGATTCTCATGTCCAAGCTGCATCTGATTTGATCCCAACAAAATTGTATACATTAAAGAAACCTTCGACGTTTGATCCATTATCGAACAATTCATCGATTAAAACTTTTCTTAGAGTTTTGAAACAGGATATTGTCAAGACAGTTAAGAATAATACAAAGATACATCCTAATCTTTCTACCAATGAAAGGAATATGCTCCAAGCACTCAGACAGAATGATCAATTGATAATCTGTCCCGCTGACAAGGGAGGAGACGTTGTGCTTCAAGATTTATGTGATTATCGGGCTGAAATTAACAGACAATTTGACGTGGTCGATGGGCATTTGTGTCGCCGGTTACAGGCTGATGGGCGATTTTAGCTAACTCCAGCTGGAGCCTGCAATCAGCCTCCTTTTCAAGTTCTGCAGTCTCCAGGTCCATGGCAGCTTTGCGTTCCGCAGCCTCCAGGTCCCTTGCGGCCTTACGCTCTGCAACCTCTGTAGTATGGAACCTCTCCACAAGCTGCAGTACAATAGTCGGGTCGGGCTCTTTCACATACTTCAGAGGTGACTGCAGATACCCAACCATGGCAGAGTCTCCACTGGAGGTATTGGAGGAGTCTGAGCTATGACGAGTGGGCCCCGTACCATACAGTGTCAACTGCCCCTCCACAACAGACCTGGAGTTTGACTACTACTTGCCGCTGGTCTGCGCCTTTGAGGGCTTGAATCATCTGCTCATTGGTCTGATTGTCAGTGATCAGACCCTGCTCCACACATAGTTCCACAAGCTTTTCTTTCTTGAGATTTCTGTAGTTCACGGGCATGATACGTCAAAAAAAAAAAAAAGGATAGGGGAGGGGAACAGAAATTGCTTTCTGGAATCCGGTGAAATTGGGTTGCTCCCTCTGAGTACTCCCTTTTTCACTTAAGTTTTTATAAAAATAAAACACTTTTTATCCCACCGCTGCTAACCAATTGTCACGGACCGCCGTGATGACTCTTCCCAGATACGACAATCTGAGTGTTGCCGCTGTGACCTTACACCAATACCTCAGCACGTGTGGTTATTAACTCCGGTATCTGCCACCAGTAGAAGACCAATTTAACGCTAAAGCGTAAGGCAAGCTTCTGCTCTCACCTGTACACACAACTTATCAATATTTAAACATAGGTAACATGCCAAACATGAGGCGATTGGGTCATAAAAACACAGATTCCAAGAACTAAAATTAGTTTAGCTTAATTCAAGAAATATCTTCAAAGCTTATATACAAAGATTACAAGCGATATAAGGATGTTACAAAAAGTCACAAACACAGTTAATCACAATTTCAAGTAAACGAAAGAAAATAATAAAATGGTAGAAAACAGACCATTCAGATCGGATAGAACAGCTTTGGGATGAGGCCTTCCCAATGATGTATTCAGGTGCCCTGTGTCTTGTCGACAGCCTCAAGCGGAGAATCACACCCTCTGTCCAGTGAGCCTGTATTTTATACCTGGGTGCCCAGCTATTAACTAACCCTCCCTGCAGAGAGTGGCTGATTGGCTCACCCAATCTGTTTGTAGTTGTGGGACAGCAAACTGGTACCACTTATACAAGTCAAAGTAAGGTTCCTTTTTATGCCCAGCTGCACATCCTGACTCCAGGGTCTATAGACCTGACCCCCTGGGGCTATGAACAGCCCCTATATTTTGTGTTCAATACCCACAACCACAGATTTTAACAGTTGACCAAGTTTTAAGATGCTATGGGAAGGAAAGCCCTTCTAACATTCATCCCAGCTTCAAAGAACTACACTTATGGTGCATACACACGGTCAGATTTTTCCTTCAGATCTGAACGATAACGATTTAAAAATCATTCAGTCGTTCATATCTGAAGGAAAATCTGACATATCTGACATGCCTGAACGATGGACGATGAACGATGCGCGTTCACGTTTGTCAGATAACGATATCTGACATCTGATGTGTTTGCAGTCAGACTTGGACGATTCCATTCATTTTAATGCAGTCAAAAATCGTTCAATCGTTCAAATCGTTCAAATCGTTCAATCGTTCAATCGTTCATCTGACAAATCTAACAAATCTGATCGTGTGTATGCTCCATAAGGGTTTTGACACCTCGCATTAGACTTTAGCATGACATTATACAGATACACCTTCCAACAGAGAGACACATATATATTGACATTATATTCTGTATAAGGCCACACTTCTTTAAGAAAAAATTGACTTTTTCATCACAATAATCATGTGTATTTAAACAAGAAAAAGGAAGAACAATATGTGACTAAATAGCAGACTGATGTAATGTATAACACATAGAATACTGTATATAATATGTATGCCACAAAGTAATGTGGAAACAAAGCTCAATAACTAAAATAACTGAAAGAATGGGTACAGTACTGCAGAGAAAATAAAGATAATCAAGAGACACAGTGTCAAAAATGGCTATATAGTGAAACCATAAGTCAAATGTAAATGCAGAAAAGCTGAATACAAGCAGAGCATATTAATGGTTTATAAAAAAAAGCATTCCATGTAATTCTTTCATTAAGGCCCTTCGCTTATACTGTATTAAGACGTAAAATCCATTGCGCCTCCAATTTTAATAATGCTGCTCCTCTATCACCTCCTCTTCTTAATGGTGGCATTTGGTCAATGATTTTATATCTGATGCTAGCTGGTGCTCCGTTTGTTTAAAGTGTTGGGCTACTGGCTGATCTATATCCTTCACGGCTAGGACTGCATGAATAGATGATCTGTGAATTGCCATCCTTTCTTTAAAAATGCGGGTAGTCATCCCCATATAGTAGAGGCCGCACGTACACCCCACCGCGCATGTCCTCCGGGTCCCGCTGCAGCTAATGGCCACTTCTTTCCCCCGAGCCCACCTCCACTAAAGCCCAAAAACAATGGCCATCTTTGTGCACCCAAGTGAAGCCACAGTGAGTGGTGGAGGCTCCTAATGCGGCTGCGCAACAAGTTGAAATTTCCTATCTATTCAATGGTGCATTCTTGAGGTAATATTTTAAAAACTGTAACTTTCTCAATTACCAGAACCCCAAAAGGCCCTACCCTGGCACAATAGCTACCTAATAAAACAAACCCCAAGTCTAAATTCGCCCCCTTCCCTAAGTTATGGCTTCCCCCCAAAAAAACATAGAGAACAGCAGAAAAGTGGTCCTAATTGAGAATGTCAGAAAACAATGACAGTTGGATTACTACCGAATCCTCATTTTTTATGTTTTTGCCCTGAAATTTGGCATGCAGCACCGAGCAACAGTTCTTTCCGTCCATGCCAAATTTCAGCTTGGTACCTCTAATAGCTTTTGAGGTGTAGCCCCTTAAACACCATGCCCCCTCCTCCGGAATTCTCTGTGGGAGAATTGCAGTTTTTTAGATGCAGCCTTAATATAAGGGCACGACTGTTCCCCTATAATATATATATATATATATATATATATATATATATATTCTGCAAGGGAGAGGCAAAAGACATAAGGGGGGGCGCCGATGCTCTTCTCAGACACGGCACCCAAATGTCTAGTTACGGCTTTGTCTTTTGCGGATACTCTGTTGGTTATTCTCCTATTCTCCAGTGTTTACTGAGAATACTCTGCTGGTTATTCTCCTGTTCTCCAGTGTCTTTTGTGAAAACTCTGTTGATTACTCAGCAACCAACTAGTGCCGCTAGTGTATACTCTGCTGGTTCCAGTACTCCGCTGGAATGTCTTCTCATTGTCTTGAGTATTTCATGGGTCTGTATTATCTCTTCTGCATGTTATTATGATTGACTTGTGTCATTCTCTGAGTTGCCCTCTGCTAGTTACATCTAGGTTCAACCCAGGGGGCCATGACCTATGGGCTATTGCAGCAAGTCAAAATTCCCTTGCAGAAATCCTTGGTGAATACCAGTACCCTGTTAATTGCGTGTCCCTGGGTTGCTCCTGGAGAGTGACAACATAGGGCAGAATTTACTAAGCTGCGGTTTGACTGCGGTTTTCTATTCTATTCTAAACCCCGGCGGTTTGGTGGCGGTTTCTATTCTATTCTAAAGCCCGGCGGTTTGGTGGCGGTTTCGATTCTATTCTAAACCCCGGGGGTTTGGTGGCGGTTTTGCAGCAGTTTCTAAATGACAGCCCTGTTCTATTCTATCCTAAAATGTCTTTTGACTGTGGTTTGGCGGCGGTTTTGCTTTCTGCAGATTTACTAAGGCCAAAACCTGCTGCAAAACTGCCATCAAAACACATTTTAGAATAGAATAGGGCTGTCATTTAGAAACCACTGCAAAACCGCCACCAAACCCTGGGGTTTAGAATAGAATAGAAACTGCCGTCAAACCGCCGCTTAGTAAATTTTGCCCATAGAATCCCTAAAACACCTGTGAATCTTAGCAGTATCTTATATTTTGTACTTTGTATCTCACCAAAGTATAATCATATCTCTGTGTAATGCTTATCCAACCCATTGTAACCTATGCAATGTGTCCAAGATGGCTGACTCATCTGGTGCTTTTTTGGAGGAATGAACAATCAGTGGAACCGATGATTCTGCTGGTATCTTATATTTCTATATTCACCCACTTTAACCATTGTACTGTTTCCTTTGTAATATGGTTGCTTTTCTGCAACTGTAAACAACTTTGAGAGCTTTTAGAGAAAAGTGCTATATACAGTAAATAAACATTATTATTATTATTATTATTATTATTTATTATTATTATTATTATTATTATTATTATTATTATTATTATTATTATTATTATTAATATTACAAATTGCATCCAGTTGTGCATCAATAGAATATGCACCCAGATTGACCAAAGCAGATGTTACAAACATCTATGTTTTTACATCTATGTTTTTAACCTTTTGTTTTGGTTGTGAAAAAGGCATGTACTACAAGTTGAGTCTACCATATCCAAAATGCTTGGGACCAGGGGTATTTTGGATAACAAAATATTTCGTAGTTTGGAATATTTGCATATCATAATGAAATATCTTGGGAATGGGACCCCAATATACACACAGAATGCATTTATGTGTTATATACACCTTATACACACAGCCGGCAGGTAATTTTATACAATATTTTTAATAATTTTGTGGCTCAAGCAAAGTTTGTGTACAGAAATTAAATTCATTTATGTTTCATATACACCTTATACACAAAGCCTGAAGGTAATTTTATACAATACTTTTTATAATTTGTGCCTTAGACAAAGTTTGTGTACATTGAACCATCAAAAAAATCAAAGGTTTCATTAACTCAGTCATGCCAAAATCATTCCGTATTTCGGAATATTCCGTATTTCGGAACATTCCGTATTTAGGAATAATCGGATATGGGAGACTCAACCTGTAATAGGCTTTAACAAAATTTAAAAACCTCTATAATACGCCAATGAACCAAAAACATAACATTTCTAAAATACATCATATATGTATGAGCAATGAAGAAAGCACTTATCAGTGTCAGTGGCACATTCATTCAGAGAATATAAAAGCAGTATGCAAGTGCTGGAGACTGTCATCATCGTGTATTTGTATTTAATTTTATTGTTCAGCACCTTAAGAATTTTTTAGATATAGCACATCTGTGGAAGAATATTGGAGAACTACATTTAATAATTACAATGAGATAAAATCAGCTAGTTCTTATTATCTTCTTTTTGCATCTTCACTGATTTTGAAATGGACCCTGGAACATAAGTCAGATGATGAAACTGAACTCTTGCATGGGTAACAATAATAAAGAGAAATAATCAGGCAATTAAAAGATGATGCACTGCTTAAAGCAGATATCTAAAAATACCAAAAATGTGTCAAAGTGTTTATATAACCGCTGCTCTGTATAAATATACTGTTGATCTCAGGGTAAATGTCACATGTGATTTAGTTTAGTATTGCCACAGTTAGAACTTCAGTGTTAGAGACACACTAAGATATGGCAGCTGAAGTTGAGCTACCACAATAATATAATAAAATAAAAGTGATGCCCACCTGTGTATAGTTGTTATTAGATTAGAAAATAATGGCAGGACAGTGCACAGTTGTGGTGCACAGTAAGAGCAGACAATGGCAGGTACGGATCAGCAAGAGCGTTGTCCAATGGTCCACTGCACAGTAAGGGCAGGTATGAATGAAGCAAAAGCATTGTCTAATGATAAATCCAAAAGGTCCAACACACAGCTAGGTAGACATGTGCTTAACTTTAATAAATCAAATTTCTTGATGATACCATGTGATGAAAATATTCTTATAGACACCTTCATGGCAACTTTTAGTATCAGGTGACGCATTTCTCAACTCAATTGTATCCTTTT
This sequence comes from Taudactylus pleione, assembly GCA_031769625.1. Lineage (NCBI taxonomy): Eukaryota > Metazoa > Chordata > Amphibia > Anura > Myobatrachidae > Taudactylus > Taudactylus pleione. Next base: position 3,963,873 of record JAUIMM010000005.1, read on the forward strand.
ATGACAGGAATTGATCCCTGTTGATTAATTCAGATATTTAATTGTACACAAAACAATCAGCTGATGTTCAGACCAAATGATGCTCATATTAATTAGTCAAATCAGAAAGTAACTCTTATGTAATCATGGGAACAATCCATAGGGTATTATATGTAAATAACAAAGAATCATCATAAAACACATACACAGCTGTCAGCTAATCAGATAATTATAAAACAGAGCTTGTACAGCAAACATAGTACTGTACATTGGACAATATAATTAGAAAATAAAAAACATTATTGTTTAAAATAGCATAAGCAGAAAAAAATTGTAACAAAAAGTTGTTTACTTATATATAACTATAATTACTAAAATGGTGAAAAATTTATAATTATTTATATATATCATTAACCTAACTTATTAAAAAAAATTTCAATTTAAAATATATTTTTTGCTAAAAATACTCACCAGGTCGTAATGCAAATATTGGATATGGTTAATGTGGCAAACAAAAAAAGATACATTTGCAGTCATGCGTGACATAAATATCTTAATAATACTTTCAACTCATATTGTCAATAAACATGAAAAAAACATCGAACTCAGTGCTACTCAGCCTCTTTTAAAATAGGGGGTTGAGGGTTCCAAAATCAGTGCTTCACTCCAACAAGGATGATGCCTATCATCATCTTGCAAGGATCTATCCCAAAATATCCTAGGTATTAATATATATATATATATATATATATATATATATATATATATATATATATATATATATTTATGTGGAGATAGGTGTGGAAAGTGGTGCTACCTATTGGGTTTCCAGGGTGGAAATTATTCAACTTTCAGGGATAAGTATTTTTATTCATATTTGTCTCTATTTTTCCTTCATGTTCATCAGGTTGGAGATCCTCTCCTGTGCGGTGAACTGCTTTTCAGCTTGTCTGTGAAAAATGTGAAAGACAACTCCTTGTTCTACTCAACAACAGGCAATCTTGAGCTTTTGACTGGTTCTCTGGATGTTGGTGATCTTCTTTCTGTGTCTCTTTGCTCTGGTGACCAGGAGCTGCACAGCTGCTGGTCACCAGAGCATTTTTCACACCTATCTCCTGGGGGAACAAATTATTCAGCATCTAGAAATGACTGACCTAATGTTGAGTAATGTTGTGCTAAATATTAAAATCTAGAGCAAGTACTTTTATTAAGACACTGGCACGAGATTGTTCTTGCATGCTGTCATTTTTAGAACTAAAGGCACATTCATGCAAATAGACCATACTCCATACCATCACTTACAGTGAACTATAAGTGTTGATCCCCAAATAAATTAAATAAACAGTATTGCTCCTTTTCTCTACATGATAAATTAATCTTACCCCCTTTATAACAATAATGAATAGTGCCCCCTTTCTATAAATAATGAATTGATACTATTTTAAATAAATAATTGTGTCTGCTTTATAAAAAATATTTTGTATGTCTCATTTATAAAAATAAATAATGTGCCCCTTAATAGAGATAATTAATAGTGCCCCATATAGGAAAGCCCCATATGATGGTTTTTCCAAGGTGAAAATTCCATTAAATTAAATTAAATTAAACAAAATGTACTCCTACCTCTAATTGAGGCCTACATTTCTAATTTCTTTCTTATGGGCATTATAACTTGTGTATTTGCTTAAAATACTGTTCACATCTTTTTTTGAAATAGTGTTAAAAAAGTAATCCAGCTCTATTTCTAGGTGTCTAGAGTTTGTCTGGAGTTGCTATGGTAACTTTGAAGATTTAATTGTGGTGTAAAAATATATATTGAACTTGAAGACATTTAATTTTCACATTTAAAAAAAACATTACTAGAACAAAAACAAAACTAAAAAAAACACACAAAATAGTGCTGACCGGTCTGGTCTGTACAAAAAAAAAAAAAAGCTAAAGGAAAAAGAAAAATGTAATACAATAAAACCAAAATCAATAAAATGTGCCTATGAATCTTAAACATTAATATTCATAATACTGATATAAATAACAAATGTCACTAAAAAAGCACATAAAAATATATAAAATAACACTGATATGAAAAAAAAATAATTCTATTCGGACTTTTAATTTATCCCCATGTATTATTCATTTTTACATTATAAATTTTCATCATCAAAGTTGGATGATTTCAAGAAGAGTTCAAGACGTACACTACATCTTGCAAGTACTGCACAGAAGTATGTGATTGTACTCAAAGACACTAAAACCTGAGTTCCGAGCAGCATAGGTGTGAGGTCTCCAACCGTATAAAACTGTGCTAGAGGAATCACCCAGTGCTGACTGAGGACAGAAGTAAGGATGTAGCTGAGTGTATTGGATTATCTCTCCTGATGATGCAAGTGTGATATCTAATATAGAGTCATCTGTGCAGGTCTGAAATGCTACTCTGCTGATTGCACCATTATAAAATGTCAAATACAAGTATTATTATTCTCTTACTCTGAACCTATTATTTTATACTTTATCAACAATATTACTCATGTCAACATACTGGCTGTCGATTTTCACAATGTCGAAATTCAGAGAGGTATCTGGATAGAAGATTGACAGGCAACAGATCACGGTCAATAGGTCGACATCAGATGGTCGACAGGCAATAGGTTGATGGGCAAAAAAGGTCAACTGACAAATGGTCGACAGTGCAGAATGTCAACAGTTTTAAATGGCCGACAGGTTAAAATGGTCGACACACATTGGTTGACAAAACATGGTCGACACGTTATTTTCCATGTTTTTTTTTATATATTTTTAAAATAGGGTTAGGATGACGGCTAGGCATTTGGGGGAAGGTTAGGCTGCCGGAGGAGATGGTTAGGTTTAGGCACTAGGGGGAGAGTTAGGGTTAGGATTAGGGTTAAATGACTTTCTGCACTGTCAACCATTTGTCAGTTGACTTGTTGTCCCTGTTGACCATCTGGTGTCGACCTATAGACTGTTGATCTATTATACCACACACTTTCAGATTATGTCAACATTCTGAATGTTAAAAAACTGAATACTTTCTATATGAACAACATTAGATGAAAACATATCTGGGGTGGTTTGAAAAAGTAGGTGTGGGGACCCACAGAATAGGATCAAGGAAAACAGATAAGTGTCAGTATATGACTTAATGGTTGTACCTTCAAACTAAACCCATATGGAGCAGATAGTATGAAGGTAGTATGTAATATTCTCCATGCATGCAACATACCAGATGTTGATTTTGACCTCTGAGAGGGGAGAGGGGATGGGCTTTGGTTGTTTCAAGTAGGACCCAATCATAAATTTAACATCCGCTAGCAGGGCCGGATTAACAATGGGGCTGGTGGAGCTCCAGCTCCAGGCCCCCAATGAAAATAGGCCCACAGGAGTTTACTGTCTGTAGTCTAGTGGTGACAAAAAAAAATCCTGTCACAATCTGTGGCAATGCGAACCCCCGCTCATTCACCCCAGTGGTTGTCCTGCCTGATCACTCATTTCAGCCCCCTGCCGACATAAGCCCCGCCCATTTACCACGTCAAATGAAGCTCTGCCCACCCACGACATCTGAAGCTCCGCCCACCAGCGACCATCCGAAGCTCCGCCCATCCACAACCATCCAAAGCTCCACCCACCTGTGGCTATCCAAAGCTCCACCCACCCACGGGCAGCCAAAGCCCCACTCCCCCATTTACCCACTTCCCCCTCAGCAATTGAGCTGGCTGCTACAGTCGGCAGTTGGAGCACTGAAATTACGAGAAAAGTGGAAGGAAGGAAATACAGAGCTGAGGAACAAAGGCCAACTATAATGCATCTCCCAGAGGTCAGTGTAATCATGCCTGGCACTGCTGAGAATATATATATATATATATATATATATATATATATATATATAATATATGCGTGTATGTATATATATATGTGTATATATATATATATATATATTCCAAAGTGTCCACACTCCAGTATAGCAAGAGTACAGGCGGGGTGCTCAATTTAAAGGCAGTTAGAGCTGTCCATTTATATACAGAGAAAATAATCAGCACTCACCAAATATATGAAAAAAGACTCATTTATAAATGCAAAAGCAGGTTTTTGAAATACCCATTGCAGCAAGATACAAAAGGTTCAGTCCAGTCGACATTTCGATCCCTATCCAGGATCTTTATCAAGACCACAGCGACCATGCAACAACAATTTCTGATGAACAACCAACACTTGTACATACACAATCTCCATTCACATAAGGCACACATCTACTAGCCGATATTTCTGAGCGATTCTACGATAGCAACATCGTTATCGTGCAATTGCTTAGAAATCGTGCACAAATCGTGCACTTTTTTGTCGGAAACGACGAGCGATGGTCGTTTCTGACATCAATCATTGCACAAAAATGCGGTACAACCTGACGAAATCGTCAGGTTGTACAGCATAAGGGATGATTGATGTGCCTACACTGATCGTTCAGTGTAGGTACAGCGTTCAGTGTTTGCACACTGACAAACGACTGCACAATTACAATGTCGTAATCGTGCAGTCGTTTGCATATCTACTAGTGGATGTGTGGCTATACACATACATTACATCCCATTAATTATCACGTTCATCACTCTTTGTTAGACTGGTTGTAGGACAGAAACCTCCCGTGGAGCCCTTCTGCTCCACGGGAGGTTTCTGTCCTCCTTGAGCTCACCTTAGGACACCTGCGTTACGGTTTGACAGGTGTACCGCCCCAGTCAAACTCGCCACCTGCCACTGTCAAACAGCTAAACATATCTAAAGTCCTGCAGTTTAATGGAAAAGAGGTATGACTGAGACCTGTCACCCGAGAGAGTTGAGATTGAGGTAGATAATCTGAATTCTAGTCAGGTGTTTTTATAATTATAATATGTGGAATCTGGAGGGGATATATATGTATTTATATGTATGTTGTATTTATAAGGGAATCGGTATGTAATGCCGGCTGTCGGGATGCCTCCTGTCAGAATACCGACAGCGGCATCCCCATGGTTGGTGTCAGGTAAGCATACATACCCTTCTCCCTCTAACCCTCCCTTCTTATACCCTAACTCTCACCTCCCTGCACCCTAACCCTCCCTGTTAGTGCCTAAATCTAAGTCTTCCCCCTTTGTGCCTAACCATAACTCTCCCCCCTTAGTACCTAACCCTAACCACCCCCAGTGGTGTCTAACCCTAACCTCTCCCCCAAAACAAACCTAACGCTAACCCCGTTAAGTGAACTAAACCCAACATTCCCCCCCGCGGCTAACACTAAGGACACACCGGACTTACCTCGTTCGGGCAGCTGTCCTCCTGTGTTCCGATGCCGGTATTCAGATAGGCGTCAGTATTTCTACGCCTATCTTAACTCCGTTGTCGGGATTCTGCCATCGGGATTTAGAGGCCACCGGTCTGTTGATAACATACCTTTATTGGTATGTGTGTATATACATCCCCAACAGACCCCACATATTATAAATAACACAACTACAGTATATGTATGTATGTGTATTTTGTTTTATTAACAAGTAAAACTGAAAACCTAAGTTGATCCTTACCGTCTTGTTCCAGTATTGCCATTGTAGCTAATTTTTTATTTTTTTTAAAGGTTACAGCTAAGAATTCAGTCAGGGATGTGGGATGGACACAAATACAAAATATGGCAGTAATCAGTGAACAATTTTAGATGTTTTTTTTTTATTAATCTAAACTATTCTAGCATTCAAGCAAAGGCAGGTTACACAATACACACCCTTTCACAAAAAAAAACAACATTTTGGACCTTATTTATCAACGAGTTTTATCACTCAAAACGAGTGGGTGGAATGTACTAACGGAAAAATGCTGTAAAAACCCCGTTTTCGGGGTATTTATCGCATATCCATATTTACTAAGACCCCGCCACCATATTATCGGTGTGGAGGGTAACTCCAGAAAAACCTGGCATTACCCTATAGAAGCCTATGGGCTTCTTACCGCACCCTGCACCCGACGCTTCGCCATCGCCCAGCACTGGCCCCCACTCACCTAGCTCTCCTGGTTGCCGGCCCATGCTCTTCCTGGGTCCTCCGCCGCCTCCTCCTCCTAATCTTCTTCCGATTGCAGGGAGGAGGAGGAGCTGGGGACTTCCTGCACAGGTCACCAGCAGGAAGCTCCCGAGGCTCAGAGGGGGCGGGGTCCCACGGAAACTCGGTGTTGGCTGCTTCGCAAAGGGCAGCTCTTATCGCAAGAGCTGTCCTTTGCGATACTAATCGCATATGTTAGTAAAGTTGTGGTGGCTGGCGGGATGAACACCGAAAAAGTAGTACATCCCACCCTGTGTATAATAAATGGTGCTCCTACCAATCAGCTCCCAACTGTCATATTTCAAACAGATGACAGTTGGGAGCTGATTGGCTGGAACACCATTATCACACCCAGCAAGTTTTATCACTCGTTTTGAGTGATAAAACTCATTGATAAATAAGGCCCTTTGTTTGAATTGTGAATATTTCCTTGCAGCCTCACGAGCTGTGATGAAAAAATCTCCTTTTAGTGCACCCTTTGGGACTTAACGCTTGGGGTAACCATAGATTCCAGACACTTAATCGAATCTGCCCCTATACATTAAATTGGTTAAAGGTAGACACTAGCTATGCCCTCCAAGGAACTAGCCACACCCCATGGCACAGGCCACACAGTTAGGTTTAGAATTGGGTGCTGCAAAGAAAAGCGACCAAAGGGGGAGGGGCAAGTATCCGAACGGGGTGTAAAGGTGGCCCCTCGTGGGCTCGCTTCTCTCGCCGCGCTTCGGGAACAGTGTCTCGCTACACTTGCTACAAAAATATATTCTCCCCCCCCTATGTCCATATGGATGGTAACACTGGAGCAGTCCGGCGCTGCCAAAGCGGTCACGTGGTTGCAACATCAGAGAGGTCCTTTCTCCAAGTAAGGATCTAGCAGCAACCCAGGGCACACACCCTGTGCTGACCAAACCCTCACAGCGCTGGCCATGCTCCCACATCACTAGTCACACCGCCACAGGGCTGGTCACACCCCTGCAGCGGCTTACAATAGGCCCTTCATAAATTTCAGCTCCAGGCCCGTGTTGACCTTAATATGGCACTGTCCACTAGTACATGGGAAGCCAACCTTGTGGAGTGGCTACCTAGGTCTTGGGGCAGGGATAAGAGAGCATGAATATCCATTGGTCCTTAGGGATTGAAGCATCCATCATATAGGCATGTATCCTGTGTATTTAGTCCCAAAACAAATAAATCTTAGGGCAGGTCCACCAAATGTGATAAAAAGTTCCATTGTTGTCGCAACCCCTCCAGCCGGCCAGGTCCACAAACATTTTGTTCAGGTTATCTGGGTTATGATACCAACAACAGTAACGGGGGTATCCAATTAGCCGCGGTAAATTACCTCGCCCGGGGCTATCCAATTAGCCCCGAAACGGCACTTATCAGGGATTTTGTTTTGCCTGCCTCAGGCAGGCAAAACCAAATCCCCGGTATGAAGGTGTTTTTCTCCCGATCGCGGAAGGGAAAATACTTAGGTTCGTGACTTTTCGCGGATCCAATGTATTTTCGTAAGTAAATTATGTATATCAAGACAGATACATAAATATGTTTGTGATGTCTGGTAAACAGAAAAACTATTCACAACTCATTTTGTTAAAAAAAAGCCATCAAAATAAATTAAAATGTGAGTATAAAAAATAAAACTAAAGCTGGCTCTTACATCTGTACTTTGGACACTTTAATCCAATGAAGCCTGCATGGAAAATATGCAGAGTTGTTTATATCTCAAGATGTAACCATCTCTGTGTCTGTAACATATGTGCCTGATGCTACTACTAACTGAAAGGAATATTCTCAGTTACATCCAGGCCTGTATAGGTCACAAGCGCTCAGTGAACTTTGCTTACGTGAAAGCATCAAACCCAATTCAAATTTTTGGTCGTATGTGTAGATGCGATCATAATGCATCCAACTCTGCCATGCCCAATTTTAGAGCATAAGTACTGCAAATTCATGTAGGATAGTCTATGCAAACAGGCAGAAGTTCGACTCTACACATCTCCTGATGTGTAATTACAAGTAGTTAATTGCAACAGTGCTTTTCAGCCATGTATTTATTGTATATATACCTAGCAGAGTTGTTTATTTTATTTGCAAAGGATATGACATACATCTGCTGTGCTCTCTGCATTGGATAGAATTGTTCCAGAGGCCAGTTTCTTATCTGACGACAGCAGAAGTAAACAATTCTACATAAAGAAATATATACAATACTGAAAGCCAGAAGGAATGCTAGAAGCTCAAGCAATGTATTATCCAAAAGTTGCTGGCTAGTAAATGAAAGTAATCCAAAAGTGCAAAAACTCTTTAAACTTTAGCATTGTTTTATTAAGTCAATATATTACTGCAATTTCAGCATGGAAAGGCTCAATAGCAAGACTTAAAGAACGATCAAATTTAAACTATTGCAGTCTGGAAGTCAGACCTATTAGTCTCGGTCACAATTTAGTCCTATGCTTGTCAATACATGGTCATTCTCCTGCCAACTGGAAAAAAGATTTCCAGTCTCAGTTTATCTGCATTAACAAGGATGACTCCAAATGCTTGTAAATGTGGAATAAAGTTGCTGTATAGTAAAAACAAAAGCAATATATTGATTTTGCTTCATTTTTTTGAGCGGATTATTATCTAACGTGAGAAGCAGAGCCATTCTGTAATACCAGAAACAGTCTTCATTGAGTTTAGAGATGACTGAAAAGCTACAGTGGAGCATATTTTATTTGGCACACGACAAGGTTGTGTCTACATTAGATTATTCAGTTGGGAACAGAATACTAAATATTAGACAAATATTCTCATTTAAGTAATACATCATATGAAACACTCTTACAATACACAGCAGGTCAGCGAATAGATTTTTCCCAGGATTAGTACGATACGGTATACTGCTGTTTTTTTACCATGTTACTGCACAAACTCCTAGGGCTGGATTCAATATTTTCTGATGAAAGTGATTGAAGAAAACTGCCGTTCACATCAATGGCAGTTTTCACAGTGGGTTCAGCTGCTTCAGACAATATCCGGCCCTTTTCTCTGGTTCATTATAGAAGTCTACGAACACGCCGCATAACTCCAACCTTTTCACAGCCTGCATTCTGCGCATAAATGTAAGAGAGAGATACTCTTATCAAAAAGTAATAAAGATTATTCTATAATAAACAGCAAAGAATAAGCATTTGCACCAGTAAATTGAAAAACAACCCAAAACCTACAGAGATGTAACATTTTGCAACCAGGAAACTATTATTAGTAATTAGATACAAGCAGCGATACCTGTAAATAATTCCATAAAGTATTTATACATAATTGTAGGTTGACTGATGTCATTCTACAGTTTTACAGTAAAATATGGACCACTTCAATAATGGTGAAAGGAAGATGTAAATATCTCTTATCTAACTTAAAAAAGGGCAGAATAATTTAGTAATTTAAATTAAGAACCAATGGGCCTGAATCAGAGCCGCTCGCTCCGACAGAGCGCTCGCTCTGAATCAGGGCCGGGCCTTTTCTTTTTGGAGCGGCCTCTTGGCCGCTCGCATAGCTGTGGGCGACCACCCACAGCTATTGCGAGCGTCCAGGATGATGGTCGCGATGGTCAAGACCATCGCGACCATTGGGCTTGCGACGAGACCCTTGTGGTAGGGTCTCGTTCATCGCAAGCCCCAGAGAGCTTTCGGCTCTAACAGAGCCGGAAGCTCTCCAGTGACATCACTTGTGATGTCAGTGGGGCCGCCCCCAAACGGCAAGCATTCCCTCAGGAACGCCTCTGTTTGGGCAGCCACCCCCCCGGCCCGCCCACCAAACGGGGTGAGCTGTCACTCAACATCGACAGCTCGCCCCCTTTGGTGCGAGACCCGGAGCGACGGATTGCCCGTCGCTAGCCGGGTCTCGCGCATGATGGAGCCGGCTCCATCGTGCACATGCGCTGTGGGCCACCATGGACCCTGTTCCGAGCGCTCAGCGCTTGCGACCGGGTCTGAATCAGGCCCGATGTACGTAAATCCAAAGACTTGCACTAGATAAAAACAAGACAACATATATAGTGTGTATTGCTCTGATACAGTAAATATTGAAAATGAAAATCATACACTCATCCCTTCATTGGTAATGACCTTGGCATGTAGTAAACTCATGGATATTCAAGCTGCCCTTACCTAATATAAGATCATTTGTAGCTAAAAAAAATGAAGTTTATTAAACATCCAGCCATTATGGTGAGGTTATGATTGACAACATAAATACAAATATGTTATGCTCATCTTCAATAGGTGAGAGAATTAATTTCCAATTGGCTCAGGGTATCCAAATTGCAATATCTTTATTCTAAAATCTATATACTGTATATAAAAGAAGTTTGTGTCTTTGTTTATTTTTTGGCGAATATCTTTCACAGCTCTCAAGGTATAGCTGGCAAATCTTAATACAGATGTGTCCTGCTACATCTTTGGTGTTAATGCAGCAAGTCGCACCACGCATGGTGCGAGGCGTGCGTCCACAAGCGGATATGCATACTTCGTTCGCACCTGCGACTCTATAGGATTGCATGGTGCAATCACAGTGCACACCGTAGCGTACGCTGCTGCAGATAACCGCATGGCGTGATGCGTGCTCACATTTGTACCGCGATCAGCAAGGATGTAAGAGGAGACATTTGTAGTTACTTAGTATAAAAAAGTAAGCTATTAGACCACATAGCAACAATGTGACAATGCGACAAAGTGACAGAGTGAGAAATCTTATATATAAAATGAATTGGTCTGTTTGTTTGTTTGCTTGTCTGGTTTTGCATTCGGACACCCCTGCAGATTGTGATGAAACCAACGTGAGGTGGTCCAATTGGATCCTGGACATGTTTTAGGGGGGTTAGGGACCTGCTCAGACCTCCCATTGGTGTACGCTGGGCAGAACTTTGACCCGAGGAGCCTGTTCTGAGCCTTCCACTGGATGGATTTGGATGAAAACTTCACAGAGTGGTAACATTTGATCCCAGAAGACATACTAGGGGGTTGAGGTCCCGGTTGGACCTCCTGTTGGTGTACACTGGGCAGAACTTTGATCCAGGGATGCTGGGCAAAACTTTGACACAGGGGAGCCGGTTCTGGGCCTTCCACTGGATGGATTTGAATGAAAACTTCACAGAGGGGTTGCAATTGGAGTGGAGTGGTTGGGGTCCCAGCCGGGCCTCACAGTGGAGTGAACCGGGCAGATCTTTGACCCAGGAAGCCTGTTCGGACTTAGGGACCCTGTTCTGAGCCTTCCACTGAATGGATTTGGACAAAAATGTCACAGGGTGGTAACGTTGGATCCCAGAAGACGTAATAGGGGGTAGAGGTCCCGGTCAGTCCTTCCGTTGGTATATGATGGGCAGAACTTTGATCCAGGGAATCTGTTCTGGGCCTTCCACTGGGTGCATTTTGATAACTTCATAGAGGGGTGGCAATTGGCCTGGGATGCCTAATGGAGTGGTTGGAGACCTGGTCAAACCTCATGGTGGAGTGCAATGGGCAGAACTTTGAGCCAGGGAGCCTCTTCTGAGCCTTCCACTGCATAGATGTGGATGATATCATATAATAGAACTTAATAACTTGAATATTTAAACCCAGGCAACACCGGGTATTTCAGCTAGTTACATAAAAGATTTATATTGTAGCATTAGGCGATTTATCATATTTCACACAGTTTGCACTATATTATGTCTTGAAATTCTAGCGGAAATATAAGTGTAATAACTCTATGGGGTATATTTACTAAAGTGATAGTTTTAGAAATGGAAATGTTGCCCATAGCTGATAAGTTCACCTAAAGAGGACGTATAGAGGGAGAATAGGAGAGTTCCAAGAACAGAACCTTGGGGAACTCATACTATTAGTGGTAGTGGGGAGGGGAGAGGAGTCATGAGAGGAGACAGAGAAGGAACTGTCAGAGAGGTAGGAGGAGAGCCAGGAGAGGGCAGTGTCACATACTGTAGACCAAGGGAGTGAAGGATCTGCAGGAGAAGAGTGTGGTCCACACTGTCAAAAGCAGCAGAGAGGTCAAGGAGAATGAGCAGAGAGTAGTGGTCCTTGGATTCAGCAGCAAGGTCATTGCTGACTTTACTGAGGGCAGTTTCAGTGGAGTGGATAGAATGGAAGCCAGACTGAAATGGGTCAAGGAGGGAGTTGGAGGAAAGAAAGGAGGTAAGGCAAATGTAAAGAATATGCTCCAGGAGTTTGGAGGCAAAAGGGAGGGTTAGGTTTTTTAAAAGTGGGGAGACAAGGGCATGTTTGAATGCAGAAGGGACAGTGCCAGAGAGAGAGCTTCAGAAGGTGGGCAAGATGGGAACAGGCAGGAGAGAGATAGCAGCGGAGGTAGGAAAAGATAGGGTCAAGGGGAGAGGTGGAAGGGGGAGGACGGGATGAGGGCCATGATATCCTCTCCAGAGACGGGGGAGAAGAATGTCAGATTGGTAAGATGGATGGGTAGGGATGATCTGGGAAAAGAGGGGGATGAGTACTAAGGGTCTTGTGGGATATGATGTCCTGACATATGGAGTAAATTTTAGATGTAAAGCAGGTGGCCAAAATCAAGGGTAGAGTATGAGGAGGGAGAGGGCAGAGGAGGGAGTTGAAAGTGTTGAAGAGATGCCAGGGGTTTGAGGACTGGGAGGAGATGAGGGTCTTGAAATATTATTGTTTGGAGAGGGAAAGGGTAGCATTGTAAGATGAGAGCATACATTTTAAATGGAGGAAGTCTGCCTTAGAGTGTGATTTCCTCCACTGTCGCACCGCGGTTTATGAACACTTTTGCAGGTATCTGGAGGATTTGGAATGCCAGGGTAAAGGTGTGGATCTGCGACGGTGAGTAGTAATTGCCAGAGCAACAGAGTCAAGAGCAGAAGTAATGGAGGCATTATATAGGGAAGTGGCTTGTTCAGGGCAAGAGAGAGAGAGGATAGGGGAGAGAAGCGATTTAAGCAGGGAGGAAAAGGAAACAGTGTTTATAGCCTCATTGTTACAATTAGTGATAGTGGCCTTAGGAAGTAGAGTAGGGGAAGGAGAGAGAAATAAGTTAAAAGAGAGAAGGTGATGGTCAGAGAGGGGGAATGGGCAATTGGAGTAATCATAAATATCTCACTGGTGAAGGAAGACCAGATCAAGTGAGTGCCCACTCACGTGGGAGGGTGAGGAGGATTGAAAAAAGTCAGGAAATAGTAGCTTTAAAATACCGACATTTCAATGTATAAACACAGAAGGACATCACACTGATAACCAGTTGTGGATTTTACAAAGGAGCTGCACCCCAGTAAAATCCACCACCGCAGTGAGCCAGTTGCAGTCTGTGACTGCACAGGTTACACTGTGAATGGCAGTGGCTTTCCATTGGAAGTGCTACCTGCCAGTCACATATGCAATAGGCAGCCAGTATGTGCTGCTATTAGCAGAGAACAGTACAAAATAGACGTGCATATGGTGTAATTGTGCAAATGATATCAATGGGTTAAATGGGGGATCTAATCAGCACAATTGATTTACGCAAGGTCCCAGCAATGATGAATGACAAACAAACACTCAAAACTTATGACTCATAAAAATTTTTAATAGCGCTTTCTGTGATAAATGGCCTTTCCCTGTCTGAGTCCCGCTTGGTGTGCGGCTGGTGACTTAGTCCCATGTTGTTTAATGACCAGGTTTCAGGATGGAGGCTAGATCTTTAGTCATGTCAGTTATACATGTGACGGACATAACTATCCAGCCAAGCGGCATCTATGAGGGTGTGTGGAAGGACAGCGTTCCAGACGGGCTGTTAAGCGGACGGAGAAACAGCACAGCTGATCCGGCAACAGCAACGCTGAAGACACCAGCCGCACACCAAGCGGGACTCAGACAGGGAAAGGTAGGGCGAGTATTTTCAGTGCTCCTATCCCACTGGCAGTCATGGGGAGATCCACCATATAAAACATTTATCACAGAAAGCGCTATTAAAATTTTTTATGAGTCATAAGTTTTGAGTGTTTGTTTGTCATTCATCATTGCTGGGACCTTGCGTAAATCAATTGTTCTGATTAGATCCCCCATTTAACCCATTGATATCATTTGCACAATTACACCATAAGCACGTCTATTTTGTATTGTACGCCTTTAATTGGGTCATTTGTTTGACCACATTATTAGACAGCTGCTAACACTAGGTCTGGGAGCGCAGGATTTATCAATCAATGCTATTAGCAGAGAGCATGCTTCCAGCAGGAATCCACATCTCTGCCTTTCAGGCAGCCCTACCCAGTGTATAAGGGCTGCAACCTATGCAGCCCTTTGGAAGCTGGTGATATGTGCATGCATGGCACCCCAACGCTAGTGCGCATGCACTGTTCCTGGCACCTGTCAGATCCATTGCACTGGCGTCTGGACCCGGCTAGGAGGTGTGTTTCTTGAGTCCCCTCTCTTACTCGGCAGTAGCAGCACCCCTCATATAAGAGGGTAGGAGCCGTCGCTAGCGGATAACACGTCCTGCCAGTGGTCCTGAGAGAATGGACCCCAAGCCGTATAATTAAATATTACAGGTATAACTTTATATAACTAATTCAGTAAATAATGCATGCATAGATATAATATATAATGTATATTCAAACCATTTTATATACATGTCAAACATTCAGATAAAGAAAGAAGACTCTCATTCACACAGTGATAAGTAGCATTCAGCAGCAGCTTATCCCTGGCATCTATATCTGTTGTTATCTATAAATATCTGCATTTCCAATTCAGAGTACTCTCATTAGATTGTGTTACCAAGGATTGACCCTGCACTGACCTCACAATGGCCTCTTATGGAGGACTGATCTAAGAGCAGATACCACTTATTTAATGCTGAATGTGGATTGTAAAGACTCGCTCACTGTACTTTCCACTGCAATTATTGTACAAAGTAAGACACAGCTGTTTTATTTATTTATTTATTACCAGTTATTTATACAGCGCACACATATTCCGCAGCGCTTAACAGAGAATATTTGGCCATTCACATCAGTCCATTCCCCAGTGGAGCTAGCAATCTATATTCCCTATCACATGCTCACACACACATACATACAAGGGATCATTTTGATTGGAGCCAATAGGCCTACCAGTATATTTTTGGAGTGAGAATCATACACTTTGAGGGCGTTTCTCTTTTCCCTGCTCTAGCACTACTTGCTTTAAATCTAAGTTGTTTCACAATTTCACAATTGCATTATTCAGTTATGTATTCTACTGTACTGTACATGAGCTGAATTGATTACTACTACTGCTATAAGGGGCTAATTCAGCATTGCACACAAGTGCAATGCTGATCGCAGAATCCCGATTAACGGGAATCTGCGTGTGCACAGGACCCATTCTGCGTGGGTGCAGAATGGGTCCTGCGTAATCGCACGCAGGCTCTTCGATGTCTCTGCCTGATTGACAGACAGAGGCATTTAAGAGGTGGTGCGGGGGCAGTCGGTGTTCCCAGAAATGAGGGAGTGTCTGCCCTGTTTTCCGGGAGTGGCAAGGCCACTGATTGTATAGAAGGATGCAGTTTCCCGGCCTCACAAGCCGGCTAGTCTGAGTAAGCTGAGGCTTACTCAGCTGCCGGAGGCCCGGCGCCATCCACCATCGCGACCATCGACCACCGGTCACAGTGCTGGGATTGCAAATGCAGAAGGGTGTGTTATGCACCTCCTTCTGCATTTGCATATTTGCAAGGACAGAATTGCAAAGCTGCCTACATGCAGCTTTGCAATTCTGTCCGATGCTGAATCACCCCCTAAGGGCGGGATGTAATAGAGATCGAGTCTGCCGCTTTGCCTTGTAAATGACTGCAACTTTAAAAAAACGACCGAGATTAGTCTGCATCCCGCACCTTCAGCACACTCGATCTCTATTACATCCCGCCCTAAGTGTTGAATTGCTACTTCATTGATTTATTGTTGAATTCTCCACCTCTATTGCTGTAATTGTGTAGACCAGTGTGGACACAGACACCATGATGTTAATATTATTAAGGTGTCCTTATACAACAAATAATTATATATATGTGATTATTGTACTTCACTCAAATCATATTGTAAGGGCACGGTCGTGCCCTTATATTGAGGCTTACTCGAATAAACTGAATTTTCCCATAGATGGTTCTTACAGGGCTACACCTCAAAGCTATTAAATGAGCTGAAGTTTGGCATGGTCGGGTAGAACTGTCGCTCAGTGCTGCATGCCAAATTTCAGGGCAAAAAAATAAAAAATGAGTATTTGGGAACAATGGCCCTGATTCAGACCCACTCGCAAGCGGGCGCACGTACGTTAGGCGTACGTACAAAAATATTTAAATTCAATGGCTCGCTCGTATTTTCGTTCGCATCTAAAATTCCTCCCTAAACTCTGACGACCCCTCCTCTAACTAACGAGCGTACGAAATAGCGAGCGTACATCCCCGAAATGGCTTGAAAGGAACGCACGCACAAGTATAAACAGGAAGTGGCCTTGTCAGATGTCGATTACCTGCTCCTTTATTCTGCCTACCTCCATCAATCGTATCATGCCAATCAATGTATCAATTAGCTTAATTGTTTGTTTTTTTCAACACAATGCAAGAAACTTTACTCTTGTCCGTGTTTGTGTTTACCCGCAGAATACGTACGGATGAAACATTCGCTTTTATTGTTCAAAAAACATGTGAACCACAATTAAACAATTGTACTATTGCTGTGGATCCCCGCATATTTCCCTGGGTTCATTTCTTTATTTAAATTTGCTTACGCATGTCACTGCATCAAGCCTATCATAACTCTCCAGAGATTTCTGGCCCTGTCGAACACATGACTCATACACTAACCAATAAAATTGCTCCTGTTAATTTCCAAAATACATTAGCCAATCAGAAATTTTTTACACACTTTATCAAAAATGTTTTTTACGAAAAACACCATTGCCATCATGAGAGCCTCCGCATTCACCAGGCGCGAGCTGCTGGTGCTTACGGAGGTCATGGATCGCCGGATCACCAGTCAACCTCAACCCATGACCAACCGGCAGAAGCGCTCCGCGTATGCGGAGGCATGGTCCCGCCTGCGGTCCTTCGGCTCACGCCGCAACATCGGGCAGCTGGAGCGCAGGTGGTCCGACCTGCAACGGCGAACGCCCCGCTTGCTGGCATGCTTTCGCATGCAGATCCTGGCAAGTAAGTGTTATGTATTGTGGTTGAAATGTTTGTGTTTGTGGGGCAAACTGCGTGTGCATGTTTTCCTGTCTGTCCTATTTATTATTTGTACTCATATCTGCGTGTGCATGTTTTCCTGTCTGTCCTATTTATTATTTGTACTCATATCTGCGTGTGCATGTTTTCCTGTCTGTCCTATTTATTATTTGTACTCATATCTGCGTGTGCATGTTTTCCCTCTATTTCTGATTTATTCATTCTACTGCTATTTGGCTTATTTGTTTGTTTGTTTGTTTTTTTTAGTTTTGTTGCCCGGATTTGTCCATAAACTAACCGCAATTTCTTTGTCATATTTTAGGGGGACAGCCAAGACTCCGCCGTCACCGTCCGTCCAGACGGCGTTCCCGGCCACTATCCCCAACCCCCAGCCAACACTCCACCCCAAATCTTTCCCCTATTCCCCACTCCTCCCCATCCTTCCCAGACCCTCTCCCGGAAATGTCGGGCCTCCTTCCCCTCCGTCCCACTTCCCCCTCTCCTCCACCCACCCCTCTTCCAATTACCCCCTCCCCGGAGTCCATCATAACTCCTCCCCATTCATTGGGGAATGACGGATCCTCCGAGGAGGATCATGGAGGTATTTCCGGAGCTCCCGTTTTGGCTCCCGGTATGTTTTTTTTTTTTTTTTTTTTAAAGCACAAACTGTTTGTATGTAATCATGTGTCGTGCCTTTCTTCGTGTTTTTGTGGCTTGACTTTTGGTGATTTTGAAGGTTTGCCTTTACCTCTTCCTGGTGATTTCAACATACACATATCATACCTGTGGGAATTTTTTCCTAGGCCTTGTATTTTTGCCAGCCCCCCCTTTTTTTTTTTTTTTTTCGGTTTAGGAGTGATTTGGTTGTGTTTTTTTTTTTTTAATGTGGATTCCCTATTGTTGTATTAACCCACACACTTTTCTCACCCACAGAGGAACAGAGGCGTCGGCAAGAGGTGGCGGATTGTGTGGGGCAGATGCGGCAACATGTAATCGGCATTCTGGTGGCCCTCGACCGGCTGTCTGGCCTCCTTCGGCAGTATTTTTTTTATTTTTGTTATTTTTTCAAAATAAATTTATTCAGACAAATATACGTTGTGGCTCATTTTTTAAATCCAAAACCAAGATAGTTTAGCATGACATAAGTAGACTGTTCCTGCAAGGATTTCCCTTTTTTAAAAGTTAGATTGTGTTTTGTCTTTGTATGTCAAACAGACACAAGAAACACATAACAGTAACAATGTCATTTCCCTTTTTGGGTGTAGTGTCAATTACATATTTCTACATTTTACAGGTTCCTAGTTGGTGCGCAAGCTGCTTAGGCCAATCTTACAAATCCCAAGGTTGGGCCAGGCTTCCTTTTGGTGTGGGTTGGGAAGCTGAAAACATATTTCAGTTTAGCTCAACTGGCGTCAGTACTGGTTTACCCCTTAGTCAAATGTAACTTGTGTTAACCTGGTTACACTTGCTGTTAACGTCCCAAAAAAGGAAGACCATTTCACTCTTCAAACATTTATTCACAACATAACAGAGAAAACAAAGTGGTCACTCCCAAAAAAAGAACACAGTGATAAATTCAAATACAACACATACCAAGAAATAATTAAATAAAAGCAAAAAATCAAGAACTGGTTGACGAAGGACCATGCCAACATGATTCCACAAACATGGCGTTGCGATATGGGTTCCAGAATATATGCCCAAAAGGACCAGATCCAGGTTTGGTAAGGGTAGCAGGAAGTAGTGAGCGTTGGAGTGGCAAAGATTATGTGAACAAACAGAAGATGGTGAGAAAAATAAAACAAAATTAGATGTTCGCAAACAAACACAAACACATTAGGTATAAACACTGTAGTTTTGTTCAAACTTACCTAAAAAATCTGGCCACCACATCATCGCGTATGGCCCCCCCACATACTGACCTTCGACCAACCTCGGGGGGGCCATCCTCAGGTAAGGCATCCTCTGGCTGCATTGGGACACCACTCCTTATGGCAATGTTGTGAAATATCCCACACAGGACCACAATTTTAGACACCATATCCGGCACATACATGAGCTCGCCACCAGAGCGGTGGAGGCATCTGAATCGGCCTTTTAAAAGGCCGATACAGCGCTCCACCACTTGCCTGGTGGCTGTAAGTGCGGAATTATACGCACTTTGTGGCCCTGGTGTGGGAGCCAAATAAGGAGTGAGCAGCCAGGACATGCAAGGGTATCCACTGTCTCCTGTGAAAAAAAATAGACCACATCAGGAACACTGTGTATCAAGCTTAACATTGTTATGTACTAAAGGTCTCCACTTACCCAGAAGCCACGCATCACCAGCTTGTAGGTTGGTTAATTTCTGCCATATCCCTGATTGCCGGATGACGAAGGAGTCATGAGCACTTCCTGGTAATTTAGCATTCAGGGACAGGATCTGGAGGGAGGCATCACATACCACCATTACATTCAGGGAGTGATAGTGTTTACGGTTTCTAAATATTGCCTCCAGCCGTGCTGGAGGCTGAAGTGGTATGTGAGTACCATCCACAACCCCTATGATGTGTGGGAAGCCAGCTATTTGGTAAAAATTGGCCTTGGCCACACTAAGGGCACCCATATCCAAAGGCATTTTAATAAAATGATGGAGGTGCTTGAAAAGTGCCTCCATCACTGCCCTCAGGATCCGGGAAAAGGAGGATTGGGAGATGCCCGCCACTATTCCCACCGTTGTTTGAAACGATCCTGAGGCACAGAAATGTAACACCGACATAAATTGCGTCAGTGGTGGTATTGCTGTTGGACTGTCAATTTGCCGCTCAAGATCACTTTCTATTAATGAGAGAGTGTCTATGATGATTTTGGGAGGTAGACGGTAGCGTCTTAAAACCTCATCATCGGGCATTCCAAAAAGGGTGACACGTGTTCGAAATATCTGGGGCCTTGCATGCCTACGATGCCTACGCCTGGGACGAGTTTGAGGTTGGTCGTCTTCCGGGAGCAGGGCCAGAACAATTCGCCCCAGATCTACCTGAAATTCAAAGTTTACAATGTAAGGCTTTTGAGCCACCCCAAAAGTAACATAAAACAACTTAGCTTTCTGATACCATCCATAGCTGCTTACATGCCGAGGTATTGTCATGATACATATAAACTGTAAAAAAGCCAAAAATGAGACATCAAAAATTTAGAGGGTGATTTTTTGTTTGTCAAATTGTTGCAAGCCAAAACATAAAATAGGCGAAACACACATTTGGCCATCGATGAAAACGACATTGCACACCGTACGTCAAATAGGGTTCAAATGGACCCCAAAAATGGAAAAGGGAAAAGCAAAACTGGTTTACATGATGAATAAGCCTCGAAAAATGCGTTAATTAGTTCGCAAATGCAAGTCACTACACCAACAGTCAAAAATGCGTTAATTAGTTCGCAAATGCAAGTCACTACACCAACAGTCAAAAATGCGTTAATTAGTTCGCAAATGCAAGTCACTACACCAACAGTCAAAAATGCGTTAATTAGTTCGCAAATGCAAGTCACTACACCAACAGTCAAAAATGCGTTAATTAGTTCGCAAATGCAAGTCACTACACCAACAGTCAAATGCGTTAATTAGTTCGCAAATGCAAGTCACTACACCAACAGTCAAAAATGCGTTAATTAGTTCGCAAATGCAAGAAAAAAAATGGACTTACCCAACTCGAATATATAAGATTTCCAACAAAAAGGTCTTTGGGTCCGAAAGCCAAAACAAACTAAAAAAGATGAAATTAGTGTAAAAAAAAAAATAGCTAACCAAAAACCAGAAGTAGACACCAATTGGCCACAAATTAGACAGCACAAAACTTACCAAATCAGGAAAGGATGGGGAAAAAAAGCAAAAAAATGCGAACGGAAAACCAAAACAACTGTAGCAAAACCAAAAAAAAACCAACTCTGCAAAATCCTCCAACCGCAAACAACCAAATCCAACCAACTTAACCGCCAACAATCCAACAACCCAACCTCGACTCCACACACACCAAGCCATAAATAGTGTTTATTTTCCCGCACAAATTAAGGATGAATCATAGGGACGCACAATCAATGATGCGGCCGCAAACTAAGGACGCATGTATAAATACGTCACGAAATCACATTGAATTTCTGGTTGATTTCATTCTGGAAGCAGAGACATGGCTTCAGACCAGGGAAACAATGGCCAAAAATCCGGCGGTAAGGCCTTCATGCATTTTGTCTCAATGATTCTTTTTAAACATAATATTGTGCAAGTTGTGAAGTGGCTAAATCTGCATATTTACCCAAATAGGTGAGGAGGATGACATGGAAGAGACTGCTGGCCCCAGTCAACCCGCCAAAGCTGCCAAAAAAAAAAGGCAGCCACATTTCACAAGCAAGGAGATGGAGGTTTTGATCCAGAAGTGCGTTGACATCCTGCCCCAGGCAGCCAGGAATATGAGCCAAAGCCAGAAGTGGAGAATGTGGGAGGAGGTCGCCGTTGCTGTCAATAGGGTGGGTGATTATGTCCGTCTAGCCCGGGATGTCAAACGGCGGTAAGTAAACACTTTCCCATCCTATAAACAAACCCCATTGTAAAAAAAAGGATAATGGTTCCAATTTCATTCCACAGATGGGCAGACTTCAAATATCGTCTCAAGCAAAAACTTGCCGACAGGGCTAGGCATGCAAGGGGGACAGGTGGGGGTCCCACCCCTGTGTCATTGGAGTTGACAGACTTAGAAGAGCTGGCACAGGGGTGTGTGCAGGCTGTGGAGGTGTTTGGCGTGTCCAACATGGATACGGACATGCCAGACTTTGCGGCTCCTCATGTTGGCCAAGGTAAGTCTTGTGATGTCACCAACTCTGAAATGCTATTGTGCCAATATGTAGATTCTAATGTGAGTCTTTTCGCATCTTTCCTAACAGAGACAGAGGCGGATGAGTCTGCTCCAGAGGGGAGCCTTGGCCGCAGAATTTCTGCTGGCTCTGCAGGGGAGGAACCAGTACATCCGGCTGAGGACCCTGCAGAAGCCAGTCCAGGGCGTGCCCCCTCGCAGGCAGTGGGCCTCCTCACAGAACTCAATTTTAAATCGGATTTCCATACGGAGATTCTGCAGAGGATGGACGCCAGTCTGATACGGGTGGCTGAGGCCCTGGAACAAAATGCTGCGGCCAACGTGACCATTGCTCAGGCCCTGGCGGAAAATACCAGGGCCAACATCCGCATCGCCGATGCCCTGGAGCAGCTCGTTCGCCAGCACATGGTGGAGCCGACCTCCCTTCCTGCCGGAACATCCGGATCCTCCACCTCTGGCACAACATCAGCCAATCCTCCAAATGTGCCTAGCCCTGTGCCTAGTCCAGAGGCCACAACATCTGCCTCTGGACAGGCCAGCCCGATGGCATCCCGGACCCGGTCTGGCGCCCACCCTCACCCAGCCAAACGGGCGAGAAAACGGTGACAGCAATGGCGACTTTTCCCACACTCCTTCTGTGCTTGGCTCATATTCCTTTCTGGTCAAAACTTCCCTCTCCTTTCTTGTGAAATTTTTTTACATTTGGTATTTACGTTTATGTTACCAGTTATGGCTTTTTTTTTTTTTTTAACAAATATCTTTGCCACAAAAAAAAGGCAACAAAATATTAGGCCAATTTGTTTGTGTTTAAACAATAAATTTAAAACAAAAAACTGACATTGTATTGTGACATTATTGTACAAATGGGTTACATTTAATCCTGGCCCTAAAGGCAAAAACTGACCCTCTTTAAAAAAAAAAAAGGCCTCTTTAAGGAACGTTTACAAAATCACATAGCGATGCAAATTCCACAGTAAACCAAAAAAAAGGGGAGCTAATTACAACATGATGACATTATTGTTACAATAGGCCATAACCAACAAATTGTGGCCAAAATAAAACACCAAAAATGTACGCTAATTGATTGTGTAATCATGACATTAGCAGCTCTGATTTCCACCTGCGTACGCTTTTGTGCTATCCCAATAAACTGCTTTCCAAACACATACCAAGCCGGTTTTCAATCCAACACTAATTACTTTACTGACCAGCCACGATTAATCGCAGCACCATCGTTGAGTCCCGGGACGGAGGAGAAGGCCATCGCCAATGTGGTCGAGTAATCCTGACCCTAAGCTGTGCGAGCATTTTGAAGGGAAAGCGGATGTTCCAGTGACGTATGAGACGGTCCGAACACATTTGACGTTCGCATCTGCTAATGTATGTACGCCCCAAAAACGCCTCGCCACGCCTGCGTTTTTTCATCTCCACCCCCGTCAACACCCAAAAACGCCCTGTTCTGTCAATCACATTTGACATGTCACTTCCTGTACGCTATTTTAGGAACGAGAGAAAAAAAAACTCGCAATCTGCCGTACGCACATGCGCAGTGTAACACCGACGCATGCGCGGTTAGTCAACATCGGAACGCAACGAGCGTACTGTTGTTAACGTGCGGCTCTGAATGAGGGCCAATGTAGCTTAAACTGTCATTTTTTTCTGCCACTTTCAGTTAGGACCACTTTTCTGCTTTAGTCTATGGGGGGATTTTTGGGAAGGCATAAGTCGGGGCAGAGGACGAATTAGGACTTGGGGGTTTGTTTTATTAAGTAGCTCTTGTTTCAGTGTAGGTGCTTTTGGGATTCAGGTAAGTTACAGTTTTTAAACTATTAGCCCACAAATGCCCCATTATATACTGTAGATAGGCAATGTCAACTTGCTGCTAATGCTCAGTAGGTGCCTCCTGCAGGGGTTGTACAGTGTCTTCACCTGGCATTTGGGGCTGCGGGACCGGGTATAGGTAGCTGGCATTAGCGGCGGTGGGACCCGGCGGAGGTAGTGGAGGTAGAGGGCCTTAGCGGCGGAAGGGACCCAGTGGCGCTGTGGGTGCCAGCAGCGGTGGGACCTGGCAGAGGTAGCCGCCATTCAAGACGGCCACCACGAGCCAATCACAGCTCGCAGAGTGATTGCCCTGCCCCCCTCAATTGGCTTATATAAGCCAGCACGAGGCAGTGGCACGCAGTCTGATGGTGGGGAGGGAGCATAGAAGAGCTCCTGAAGAAAGAAGATGGCCAAAGTCCTAGTGGGCAGCGGCCATGCAAATGAGCTCAAAGGCTGCCACCCCCAGGTGAAGACGCCGGAAGCCATGGTGGGTTGGCACTTGTCAGGTGTAGACGCCAGAAGCGCTGGGTGGCAGCCATGAAAAATGAAAGGCCGCTGTCCCCCAGATGAAGATGCCAGAAGCCCTTGTGGGTTGGCGCCCACCAGGTGAAGATGCCAAAAGCCCTGGGATGGCGGTGGCCCCCCAGGTGAAGACGCCGTGTAAGTCCTAGGGGAGGCAGCAGTATTGAAAAAGAGCTTAAAGGCTGCCACCCCCAGGTGAAGGTGCAGCTAAATAAATAAAATCATTCAGTGTTATGTTTTTATTTTAATATTTCTTATATACGGGTACTATAGGTACCAGTGGGCTCTTAATGCCCCGCTTGCTGGTACTTGTGGTTCTCCAAATACCAGCATGTGGGGGAGGCTTCCTGGGACCTGTAGTTTACTTTTAAAAGACAATATTTTTACTTCTTTCCTTGCACTACACTTTCACATCAACCCTGCACCCACCGACCAGGGGTGCCGATAGCCCCAGGCTTTATTGGGGGGGGGCCCACCTCTCCAGGGATCCTCTGCCTGGGCTGACTAGCGGTCAGGCATAATTCTTTGGCCGAGCTGTGGCATTATTCTCCTGCTAGAAAGGGTCTGGTGCTGGTTATGGATAATACAAGGGACCCCTATGCATCTTGTCCCCTGTATTTCCAAAACCAGGCCTGGCTCGCTGAGCCCAGTGCTGGTTGTGTTAAATACAGGGGACCACTACGTCTTTTGTCCCTTGTATTTTCACAACTAGGACTGGCTCTCAAAAGCCCGGTGCTGGTTGTTCTAATACAGGGGACCCCTATGTTGTTTGTCCCCTGTATTTTTACAACCAGGACCGGCTGTGAAAAGCCTGGAGCTCGTTGTGCTTTAGGGGGTGGGGGCACACCTTTTTTTTATATATATATATATATATATATATATTTGACTTGTTTTCTTTTTTTTACACAGATGAATGAATGGATTTCACTGATTCATCCATGCATCTGTGTCTTCTTGCATCTCTGAATCATTTTTTTTACACAGATGCCTGCATCACGGATCTAACGTATCCGTGCTTGCAGTCAGCTATCTTTAGATCTTGCACGATAGTTCTTATGTTAAAACGTGCTGTTTAAGCACCATATCGTTTCCTGGAGTGCAAGGGAGAGTTCAAGGGAAATCGTTCACGATATTGCATCATGAGCACATTGTTCCATGTGTAGGGGCCTTAAGAAGCAGTTCAGGGCTGGGACCATTAGTGCCAGTGATCCCCTTTGTCCCCCGCTGGTGCCCCTGTAACTGCGCTTCTACTGCCACTGACCCACACGCCTGCAGCCTGCCCCCGCAGCCGTCTCTCCCTCTGCACCCCAAAACACCTCCTTTGTGCTGTCCCCTCCACCACCCACACTATTGTACCATTTTGTTGACCTTCTCCCCTGCAGGTGTCGCAGTTTGCTGCTCCCGTCCCTGATGGTTAATAAATTATGAAAAAGCAATGAAATTCCATAGACAAAAAAACTTACGGTTTCAAATGTCCCATTAAGGCTTCTTAGACATGATCTGAAATTTCACAAAACCTACTGATTCTGCCACTCAAACTTAAAAAAGCAATGAATGGCCGTTCCTTACGCAATACAGATATGGCATGCCATCATACCCTGTGATTAACTGCAGATTCAGCACTCTCAAAATGGTGGAGCTGCTACTTCATGGAATTGTGTGCTCATTGGAATACACACATGCAGCCTGTGCAACTGATGTCTGAGCAGAAGATGTAGCTGCGCAGATGGGATAAGAGTGGTGTGGATTGGGGGAGGAGACAGAGCTGTGTGGATGAGGGGAGACAGAAAGGTGTGGAGAGTGGGGAAGATTAAGCAGCACAGATGGGGTAAAGTGATGCAGACGGGTGGAAAACTAGGGGGGAGATAGAGTGGCACAGTTTGGGGGGAGAGAGCAACGTGGATGGGGGGTACAGAGTGGCATGGATGTGGGAAGACAGAGCAGTGCAGATGGGTAAAGACAGATTGGTACAGATGAGAAAATACAGAGTAGCACAATGGGAGAACACACAACAGTAGGGATTGGGGAAGACAGATTGGTCCGGATGGGGGTAGACAGAGTGGTGCGGGGGGGTGAGACAGTGGCATGGTTGGGGGGACAGAGTGGTGCAGATGGCGGAAGAAAGAGTGGCATGGTTATGGGGAAGGTAGTGGTGCAGATGGAAGAAAACAGAGTGACACAGATGCAGGAAGACAGGGTGGCACCTATGGGGAAAGACAGATTGGTGGTGATGAGGGAATACAGACTAGCACAGTTGGGAAACCACACAGCAGTAGGGATTGGGGAAGTTATAGCAGCATGGAGGCGTATAGGGGAGCAAACTGTACATGCATAGACAGAGTATGATAGTTTTAGCAATTAGGGAGCTGAATGTGTATTCTGAATGAGATGGATGTCTGGAGTGAGAAGGATTTTGTAACCCAGTGGGATTGTGGTGACCGAATGGAAAGATTGTGGGTACTATCTGTGATGTGTGTGTCACATAACTACTCAGACCTCAGTTGCATAGACTGCATATGTGTAATCCAATGAGCACACAATTCTGTGAATTAGCAGCTCCACTATTTTGTGAGTAACAGCAATCTCTCTCTGTAGTTAAAACCATAGGGTGTGATGGCATACCATATCTGCATTGCGCAAGGAACACGTCCATTAAGGTGTCAGCCTTAATGATCAGAATTTCCATTGCTTTTTTAAGTTTGAGTGGCAGAAATTCAGTAATTTCAGATCATGTCTAAGAAGTCTTAATGGGACATGTGAAACCGTAAGGTATTTTGTCTATGGAATTAATTTATAATTGAAGCTAATCTCTTGTTGGTTGACCTTTACATTGCAATTTATTTAGGCTTGGTATTTATTCTAGCCTTTATAATTTCAGAAGATTTGTATTCTCTCGCTGCATTGATTGCTGGTATATTTATTATTATTTTGTTATATGTACCCCATTATATTTCTCCTATTGTCTATTTTTGATCCCTCTCCTTTTTCCAATCCCTGCTTTAATATGTATGATTCAATACTTCATACATATGTCTGTAACATGTATTGTAGATAATCCCTTTTTGGCTTTTTAATGTATACTAATTAAAAGTTCAATTTGACTAATACGCTGAGTGCTCCATATGTAAGTCTCCTTTCTTTACCTGAAGTTTTGTCTGTATATTGTCAGGGAGCACATCCAATATAAGTTATTTCCTATTCTGGAGATATATATAATATATATATTCAAATGTGGACAGTCCTGTTTAATTCATTCTGTTGATTCATCTTTTACCAAGGCATCCCAGTGCACTGTAACCTTTTTTTTCTCCCCCTTTTCCGATAAATTATAAATGTTCAAACCCACAGTGCATAAATGTAAAAACATGAATAATAAAAAAAGAAAGAAATAAAATAAATGGAAACAAATAAAATTACAAACCTGATAATGATGAGCCAGAGTTCATTATAACGATACAGCCAAACAGTAGATTAAAGCAAAAAAAATACCACAAAATTCAGCAAGTAATCTGTACTCCCTGTATATTATACTGTTCACTAATGATGGTGCAAACTTAAACACACACACGGGGTGTCTACAATATCAACATAAAATCTCTCTCTCTCTCTATAGATACTGAAACAAAACAAGAAATATGTCTGCACTTGGTTTTACCCATATTGCTGCATGGCATGTCATATATGTATACAAAACGACTTCTGCTATCGGCGCAAACAATAATATACAGTACTGCAAATCAGTGTGTATCTAGCAAATAAGAGCATGGGGATTTGTTTATATTTTGATTAAAACATTTATGGCGGTATCCAATTAGCCCTGAACACTGTTTGGGCGTTAATTAATCCCCATGATCGGTGAAAAACAGGGATTCTTTTCAGATTAACTCTGTTTTTCACAGATGTTTTTTTTCACCCTATCCTATTATATTGAACAAAATAATAGGATATATCGCATGAAAACACATAGGGTCCACAATAAGCAAGCAAACCTATGTTTTCGCCTTTTTGGTGGTGAAAAAACTGCACTTATCATGAATTCTTTTTAGGGACACATCAGGTACCAAAAAATAACCATGATAAGTGTCGGTGTCGGGCAGCACTTTGGGGCTAATAGGATAGCCGTGCTGCGATCAATTAGCATAGTGCTGCTAATTGGATGCCACCCTTAATCTTGCAGCCTAGCATATATGCACAACGTGTTGGGAATGAAATTCTGGCTATCGGGATGCCACTGGTCAGAATACCGACAGCGGTATCCCGACTCCTGACACCCATAGAGAACACCAGTGAGCAATTTCCTAACTCCTACCCTAACCCTCCCTCCACAGTGCCTAACCCCAATCTCCCCCTCCCGCACCCTAAACCTAACACCCCCTCCCCAGTGCCTAAACCTACCCCCCCCAGTGCCTAAACCTAACCTCCCCCTCCCAGCACTCTAATCATTACACAACCTCCCCGGCGCCTAAACCTCCCCCTAATGCCTAACCCTAACTCTGCTACCTAACCCTAATCTCCCCCTAACACCCCGATACTTACCTTCGGGGTGCCGGCGGTCAGGATACTGGTGCCAACTACATCCCATGCCCAACACATCATTAAATTGCAGTAACATGCACTCACCTCTCTGGTATATATTATTTATCAGTCCTTCTGTGCCATAGTCTTCTATCTACAGAATAAATCCTGAAGCAAGTTTGTTGGGCATTTCACCACTCTTGGCTGTGATTTATGAGTCATAATAGACTACTGAAGAGTCATCTCTGGTCCATTGGAGCTGGTCAATTTCTATGTTCTTCTTCACTTACACTAGATCAACATCAGTGATCAGTTATTATGGGTTACTGCACCTTTGCACTTTTTGAACTCCCATTGTTGCAATCCTATGTTATAGACCAGTGTCGCTGCCAAAAGACACGCTGCACTGGCATTTCATATAGAAACATCAGTGCAGTGCAACTTATTGGCCACATCACTGGGAGCGTCACTGCTGCCCAGACCGGCAAAGCACTTGTGTGCTCAATTCTTTATAGAATTCCCATCACACTCATCAACTGTCTGCTACTCTGCTTCTACTCTACCTAACTGATCTGCTATCTGCAAATACAGTAGTGCAGTTAACAACTTCTACCTGTTGCTCAAACCACATCAGACTCTATGCTCTATACTGACAAACTGTTACTGCCCATTTTGATGTATTGCACCCGGCATGCAACTGCGCTTGTGCATGTTTTCTGCTGTGACCTCACTATCTCTTGCATACTAAACTTTACAGTGACTGCTGCTTTCCATTAGTGCTCCATCTTCCAAAATTGCAATGGTATATTGAAGTGGTACTTACAGATCTATTTATATGGGTATCCTCTCTTGTTACACAGCATTTGACTTGATAAGTCATATCTTTGAGGTTTAATCCTGGGGACAAGCAATTCCTTCTAACACATAGGGTCTGATTGATTCAATTCAATGCAAATTCAATAGCGCCGGGAAGGCGCTCCCAGAGTTATTCATTTCAGTGCACTGTTTTGTCAGAGAATGCTGGTTCTCGCACCCCTCACACCTTAAACATGGTAATTGGTCACGAGAACCAGCATTCTCCGTTTAAACTCCCCGACGCGACTCTGTTTCCGCAGCGCTATGGGCAGAAAACAACATTGCGCCTGTAGTTTTGTAAGATTTCTGCTCACACCCCAGGAGGGATGCAAGAAGAAATCCTTAGTCGGGTATAACAGCGCACTGAATTGAATAGCTCCAGGAGCTCCTTCCCGGCGCTATTCAATTCTCGTTGAATTGAATCGAGCCCAAATTGTTTTCCAGGCGGATATTGCAATTTTTAGCACTGTGCATACTCTGTTGCCAAATATAAGGATCTATAGGCCATTCTGAGTGGTATACATGTGTGTCATATGTCCACTTGTGGTTGAATGGTAGTAAAAGAAGAGATGGTAGCAGTGGTGTTGTGCTGGCGTATGAAGGGCCTACTTGCGGAATGCATTGGTAGGGGCCCAAGCTTTAGTGGTGTGGCCAGTCACCAGAGGGGGTATGGCTAGCCACCATGTATCTTAGTGCATGGTCTGGTCCCCTTTATAACTATATATAGTAAATAATGATATCACATGAATGATAATGTACCAGAATGATAACAGCAATGCACTGTTGTGAATACACCATAGTCTTGGGAATGTAACATAATAATGATGCATATTATGGTGATCCTGTCTATACTGTGTATACCACATTAATGCACTATAGATATGATAGGGGTCCCAGTGTTAAAACTCAAAGTGGACTAAAGTAAAGGCAAAATACATCCCATTGTAAGAAAAAAACATCTAAGTTCTTACCACTGCAATGACTTCACTGTAGTTAAGTGAATGAATAAAGAGCTACAATGACATTCCAAGCACTGGCTGGAATTGTGTTCATTATGCTAAAACCCACAGCCAACAACAGGAGGGGATGGCGGGAAGGATTGGGGGGAGGGGGGTTGTTACTGCTGACTTTGATTGGCAGGAATGTGAGTCTTGGTGTAATTTCTATGGTAGCAAACCAAGCACCTATGTTCACCTGTGGTCCTGCTCCACCAGGTAACTGACCCTCTAATAGAGTAACAATGTATAATGCACAGACTGAAACCTGAGCCCTTCATAAGAGTTTGGGCCCTCTGGGAGTAGGGTGCAGATTTCTCCAGTACCCCAGCGGGCCAGTCCGACCCTGGTAGCAGTCAATACTATCACTTTATAGTTCAGTGTAATCTGGTCCTCTGTCTGCACCCAAAGGGGTATATTTACTAAAGTGCAGGTTTTTATAAGTGGAGATGTTGCCCATAGCAGCCAATCAGATTTTACTTAACATTTATCTAGCACCTTCTACAAGATAGAAGTGGAGATGTTGCTATGGGCAACATCTCCACTTCTAAAAACCCGCACTTTAGTAAATATACCCCAAAGACTTAATCCAATGATTCCCTGAAGGTGAGACTTAAGATGGGTACACACTCTCTGATGTGTGTACCTAGCGATGCGATGCCCGTCGTGCCAAAATATTGGGCAGCTAGTACACATTATATTAATGAAGCTGGGTGTCATACATTGAGATGAGGCATGAGGAAAGTGCATAAAGTTGAACAGAATACTTTAAAAGTATTGCACCTGAAACTGCCTGTGCATCTTTAAGCCAGGCGTCTTTACACCATGTTCCGAAAGTACACAGTACGGATGGCCCGTAGTGAGTACAATGTCTATAGCTGTAAAATGCAGCTTGGTTGCATAAAATAGAAATTAAAGGTGGTGGCATTTTCGGAGCAATGTGTTAATTTCGGCAGAGTAGTTTAAGAATATTGAACTTGAATTCCTCTGTCTTTAAGAAATGCTGCACATGTGTCTTCACACCAACAAAGATATGTATTCTTGTAAAACACTGGACTCACACATCAAATGATTTAATCCTTTATTTAATCCTGTATTGTAGATTAAAAAAAATACTGAATGACATCGTCCCATTCTGGGCCTTGAACCTGAGGGACTGGCTGTGGAAAGAGCTCACCTTACCCACTGACCTACATAAGGCAGCCATAGCAGCTGGTTTATAATCTAATGCAGCTGGGTGTAATAACATGGAGATGAAGGAATGAGGAAAGTGCGGAGCAATGCATAAAGTTGAGCAGAGTACTGTACTTTAAGAGTATTGAACCTGAAATGATCTTTCTTTATAAAAAAATGCCAGTGCATCTTTACACCATGTACCGACAGAATACTGTACGGACAGCCCGTAATGAGTACAATACAATGTCTATAACATACATCAAATACAATGTATATATTGTCACCAAATAATTTAATCCTTTATTACACAGTCAACTGCAGCTCTGGGTTTAGGACAAAATGCAGTTTAGTACTATTGTATAGTCCAACGAATAACAGGTTCCATCAGCCAATCAGCAGGCGCCACTACAGAAGCTTCATTGGCCATTTGACGCATGCACAGTGCAGTTTAGGAAAAGCGACATCTGGTTTACAGAAAGTTGTATTACACGCTCCAGCTTTTCCAGCACCCCAGCACGTTATGTTGCGACTTATGTCAGCATGATGCGACTTAGAATGGCAAGCAGCAGCATGGCAGGGTGCAAATAGCATGGTACGCTACATGGCATATGGAACAAAGAAGTAGCAGGACAAATCTGTACTTATCTTTAACAAG
Source organism: Taudactylus pleione (assembly GCA_031769625.1). Classification (NCBI taxonomy): domain Eukaryota; kingdom Metazoa; phylum Chordata; class Amphibia; order Anura; family Myobatrachidae; genus Taudactylus; species Taudactylus pleione. The sequence continues at coordinate 3,996,499 of JAUIMM010000005.1, forward strand.
TAACTCCTTTTGCTTTACTGTAATTCTCTGAACTGCCGTTTTGTCAGTTTATGTTATAGGGAAGGAATGTGCATTCCATTCATTGCAAAGTTCCCTTTCAATGTTTACTTCAAGCCTTACGTAACTAGGACACAGTATTGCTTTTATCAGCCAAGAAAACAGATTTAACTTAACAAAGAAATGTATTGTAGTTGTTATTTGTGATAGTCCTTTGCATCAGCAGTGGTCAACCCGTGGCTCTTGAGCTGCAGCAGCTCTTTAGGTTATGTGATGCAACTTCTCCACTGTAACTGTTAACGTTGGCCTCTGACGTGGTCTGAGGCTAAAGAAGCCTCTGATCGCTTCACAGGCCAGCGATCCCAGTGATGCAGTGCGTGGGTGATGTCATGACATCACCCGCGATGTGAGGAGCCTGCTCTGCACGCCTGTTGGATCTAGTTGGGGCAAAACTAAAGGGGGTACAAAAACCGGAGGCACTGCATAAGGGACAAAACTACAGGGGGCACAGCATAAGGGGCACAAATATAGGGGACACTGTATATGGGGCAAAACTACAGGGGGCACTGCATAATGGGGACTATGCCTGAGAGCCAGTAGGGGGGGCACATCTGAGAGCTGGGGGGATGATGCCTGCTGGAGTGACACGAGGGGCCGCTGCAATGGCATGGGGGGGCTGCAATGACACATGAGTGTGGGCTGGAATGGCAAGGGAGGGGGCTGGAGTGACACATGGAGGGGCTGAAGTGTATATTATGTGAATCTTGCTTTTTTAATGAATTTTATGTGGTTCTGGATTTCAATATGTATTTTATGTGGATGTAGTTTTTAAAATATATTTATGTGGATCTGGCATGTTTCAGAATATTTTATGTGGTTCTGACTTGTTTCTGTGTCTTTTATGTGAATGTGGCTTTTCAATATTGCTCTGGCTTTTTCTTTCACTTCAACAGTGAAAAATGGATATTTGGAAGATTATGTAACTTGTGTTTTTTAAATGTGCTGGGCTCGCCCACAGTGTGACTAAAAACAGGGGTGGGACACAAGGTCATGCTCCTGCAAATGTCATACCAAAGGCGTGCGCACAAAAATGGGGCATGCAGTGTGACATGCCATCGGCTCTTTAGCTTAACTACAGATATTTTGGCTCTTTGCCTCTCGCTGGTTGGCCACCCCTGCTTTGCATGGACTTTTCTAAAGTTATTATTTTTTTTTATTACTGTATATTCAAAACAAACTGCTATGTGCCTGTGTATCTACAGCCTGCCAGCTTTTAGCATTATAAAGCACACTCGCTTAAAAGCAATCTGAGGATCGATCTGTGTTAGTTCTTGTCACCCAGAGTTTGAGACTCAATGTGGAGGGAAATGCCTCGCTGAGTTCTGAAGTTCTAATAACCCAATGATTCGGCTAGTTTAGAGGCTGCATGTGGATGCTTTCTTCTGGAATACATTACTGCTTAATCCACAAGTGTCATATGGACTACAGATCAAAACCTAAGTATTGAAAGGAACAGAGTTCATAAACACACGCATTCGGGAATTACAGGATGGGTATACAGTTCTTGCAAATATATATTTTGTTATCTTATTAAAGAGTACTTGCAAATTGTAAAATCAGGTGTCTGCATGACAGAGGTGTGTATATAATGGGTGCAGGGTGTGCTGAACACACGGGTCTTAGGTCATGAGGGCCCCCCACTACTAATCATGCACACATTTGCTGCATTTACTTATTTGCATTACTCTGCCTATCCTGTCTAATTAGGTTAGTAATAGACTTAATCTGACAAAGTGTTCCTGGTGCTGATATGAAACAACAAATATATAGTGAAATGAATAGGTGGGACAGCACTGATAGTTAAAAATAGTCAATGTAAAAATCATGGGAGTGACTCTGGGAAACAGGAGAAAAATAGCTTCAACCACAAGTGGAAGTGTTAAAATAGAGAGAGGAGCTGGCATTCCATCAGCCACTGCATCAGGAAGGCTAGCGCAGTGCAGCGGGACTATCTAATGATCCAACAACAGAGAGAACATTTCAATCAGCTGCTGCAGGACAATTTACACATTATGTGGTGAGCGCCAGCATTCACTTGCCCCACTTCTGATTCATGGTGCACTGTACAGCGCTCACTTACCATTCTTCTATACTGCTGAGTTTCTGACATTTAAGTCATCATACATGTGTCTGGGGCCCTAGATCAAGCACATCATTGTTGATTTCTCCTAGCTGCATCAGTGGGCACAGCGGTACCCCGCGCTGAGCATTGTACATATGACTAAGGGGATGTGGTCAGAATGCCGAACGTTGGGATTCTGGTGGTCAGAATGCCGATGCCAGAATCCCGACACTTATCAGAATACCAGCTCCGGCATACTGACCGCCGGGATCCCGGAAAGTGCTAGTGTTACAGGGATGGGTAGGTTTAGGGTGAGGGGAGGGATGGTAAGGTTTAGACACTGGGGGGGGGTTACATTTAGGCACTGGGGAGGGATGGTTAGGGGTGGGGTTAGGTGTACTTACCTTTAGCCATTAGCATTGTAACCTGGTTGGGATACCGGCGATGGCAGGGCCGAAACTAGGATATCTGTCACCCAGTGCAAGGCAGCAATTTTGCACCCCCTCCCTTCCTGTACCAGAAGTTTGTCCTTGCTCCTCCAAAAGGCAGTGCACTACTCTGACGTCAATGGTATAGTGACTTACATTATTCCACACACCATAATGCCCATTACACATTATGCCACACACTGTAATGCCTATTAACAAAGTGCCACTTACATATTTGCCCGACACCATTTTATATCCCACAGTAAGGCTTCTAATTACTTTAAAATTACCTGCTCATTGTCAGGGGTTACATGCTCATTGCCATGGGGTTTCATGCTTGTTGCCAGGGAGTTTCATGCTCGTTGCCATGGGGTTTATGCTTCTTGTCATGGGGTTTCATGCTTGTTGCCAGGGGAGTTTATGCTCATTGCCAGGGGGTTTATGCTCATTGCAGGGGTTACATGCTCATTTCTAGGGGTTACATGTTCGTTGCCATGCGGTTTATGCTCATTGCCATGAGGTTTATGCTTCTTGCCATGGTTTTTATGCTCATTGCCATGAGGTTTATGCTTTTTGCCATGGGGTTTCATGCTTGTTGCCAGGGGGGTTTATGCTCGTTGCCAGGGGTTTATGCTCGTTGCCAGGGGATTTCACGGGAGAAGATGCAGCTTTCAGCATCTTCTCCCGGCAGCGCCAGCGTTCCCGGTGCCGGGAACGCTGTGTGCATTGCGCTGGCCTAACAGACACTAGAGGTCCCGTAGGACCTCTAGCATCTGTCTCCTCTTAGGCGGCGGCCATTTTTCCGGCTAGTCCGCATGGAATTTGCTGAAACCGGCCATCCAAAAATGGCTGCCGCCGAGGAGGAGACAGACACTAGAGGGCCAGTAAGGACCTCTAGCATTTGTCTCCTCTTTGGCCGCGGCCATTTTTGGATGGCCATTTTCTGAGTCTGCAACCCCCAAGCCACCTCGAGTCAGCTTTTCTCACCCCCTGCAATCCGGCACCCGGTGCACGTGCTCCTCTAGCCCCCCTAGTTGCGGCCCTGGCATTGGGATTTTGACCGCAGGGATCCCGAACTCCGACATCCCGTACCCAACCCTTGACTAAGCTATACACTGCAGCTTCTTAAGGATTTTGGGATCTCCTGGTCACCATTCCCAATAACCGGTAAATCCACCCAAATTTTTATTGGAGGTACTGTATACTGGAAAACAGTAAGGAGTATCTGCGCACTAAATATAGATGGTTAGGCTATCTGCGAGCTGCTGTGTATGGTAGCTGACTCTACCAGCAACAATGCACAAAAAATCTTAAGTTATACACTGCGCTCAGCAGAAGGCTGTATAATGAAAGCCCTTTGGTAATGTTGATATCTGCTATGCATATGATGAATAAATAAAGTTTAATAAACAAACATATAGTGTTTCACAAAACCAATTCCAATTCACGTGTCACTGTACTAAAATTATGACCACATGTGAAATTAATTAAAATAATGCTCATTTATTAGTAAATAGAATTGACAGTTCTTGGTAGTAGATCAAATCAAAATAATAAAAGTAAAATTATTATGCTTTGAAAAATTGTAATAAAATAGAAAAATTGGAAAAAATATTATGAAAAAATAATTGAAAGAAAGTACAAGTTCTTACAGTCACTGGAATCAGCTACTATATATATCAGTCTTAAATGAATGATGGCGGCGTCCCGCTAATCATACTCATTGTGGTGTTGATATGGATCGATAGTGATGGTGATGGCTGTTCTTCCTGGAGTAGGAGTGCGGTAAGGAAGCTGACAGGAGGCTGGGCTCTCAGGCCGGTGCCTGTCACCACTGGCGGATAGCGGCCGCGCACCCGACTGACCGGACGGACGTCCTCTCCCGCCTGGCAGTGGCACTAGTGATGTCAGTGGGGCCGGCTTCAGACGGTAGGCGTTCCCATAGGAACGCCTCCGTCTGGCAGGCACGCCCCCGGAACGCCCACCAAAGGGGGCGTGCTGTCAATCAACGTCCTTTGGTGCGAGACCCGGAGCGATGGAAAGTCCTTCGCTAGCCGGGTCTCGCGCATGCGCACGACGGAGCTCCCTCCGTCGTGCGCATGCGCAGTGGGGACCATCGACCCACTTGCGAGCGTACTGCCGCTCGCGAGTGGGTCTGCATGACCCCCATAGTCCCTTATCAAAACAAGACCAACATGAAAATTCTACCACAATTAGAAGCAGTTATGAATTGTTTTAGTTGACCTTACAAACATGTTACATTTCTTTTCATGTTTGCAACACTGTTGCATGAACACCATTGTGTATCATTGAGGGCTAAAATTTTACATATGAAAGTTACTTTATGTCGTCTGTCATCCTACCAAATTTCATGAAAATCTGAGAGTGTCGAGTTGAAAAGTTACATTTTTTGTGATGATTTAGCATGGAACGACCCAATCGGATGCAAACCATTGGTGATTGATGTCCATCCCTATTGTTTGGTCTCACACGGTACATAAAGCTTGCTGAACTATTACAGCATTTTTTTTCTGGGCTTTATCCCGAAATCCAATAGTCGAACACATGCCCCAGGGTAGTTTAATACCATTGTTTAGTGTCCTGCAACCTGCATACATACTTTCCAACTCTCCTGGAGGCGCTGGGAGAGTCCAGAATTTGAAGGGGCTATCCCCCTTACTCCTGGCAAAATTGGCTAATCTCCTGGTGCCGCCCACTTTTCAAATGAATCGGGCTGCTAGATGAAGCCATTTGAATTGAATTGCTTCATCCTACAGTAGCCCCAGAAACCACGGTAAAAATACTAGGAATTGTGGATTTGAGCAGCAAGAGGGACTATATGAGGAAGTGTATTTCTGCCCCCTGCTGTAAGTCGTGGCTTTAAACGGAGGGGGCCACGATAATGAGAATACTGCCCACGCCCCTCCGCTCATCAACATGTCTGAATGTCGACATTTGACTGACATAATGTCAAAATGTCAACATCAGAATGGAGACAGCCCGATTTTAGCCTAACTCGACATTCTTGTGTCAGCGTTCTGACCTGTCGATAACCTGAATACATCCCACTGGGACAAAATGTATATGTGTAGTGGTAAGCTGTGGCTCTCCAAGGGCTGTACTGCTGTGGACTCAGGGCCTGATTCAGACCTGGACGCTATTTGCGGCCGCTCGCTGGCTAAAAGGGGCCGGCAATTTAAATCATATGCTCGCACTGCGTCGCGTAAAACCGCCCACTAAGTAATAGCAAGCGGCCGCACTATGTGCTCGCACCTGCATAAAGATGGCCCTTTGGCACTCGCAACACACAGTCATCTCCGGCAGTTGTAGGATTAATCAGGAACATAGAGAGCCATCGGAGCTGCTCGCAGCGCTTGTGGTAGCCTTTTCCCACCACAACATTGCGAGCAGTTCAGGCTAAAATACAACCCAGTCACGTGTGTAATGACGCTACTTTGCTAATTATGCACGCCCATTAAATTCCATTCTGACGGTCGGGCACGCCTGCGTCCTGGTCTGAAGCAGGCCCTCAGCTAGCAGGACGGGTGTAGTGTAGCGCAGCCTGCTCCTGCTGTCATACTCATAGATAGTCTCACGCCTAAAGAATTCAGGATCTGAGCCAGACTCCGTCCACCCACTGCCAGTTAAAATGATGGCCGCTGTCTGATGGCAGCGTCACATAGTATAGCAGGTAGTTCATTGGGTATTTGGCGGCCCTTGCAGAGTACAGCGGGCTCCTATTGGCTGTGGGTAGTACAGTAGGCGTGGCCGTAGTGGCGGGAACATTGAGTGTCGCGGCAGGGTGCAGTGCAGGCTGCCCGGCAGTGGCACCTGGGTGGGTAGTAGTGGGCAGTCACCAGTGGGGCTGTCAGTGTCCGTGCACCTGGCATAAGATTACAGTGAGGGATAAGTGGATCACCGCGCCCTCCTTCCACAGCGGTAATCGGATTCCCCCCTCCTCTATAATCCGCTGTCACTGCGGCCAGGTGACAGCTCCTCTCAGCTGCCCCGGACGTCACACTGCACTACGGATCTGTCCTGGGCTAACATGTACCGCAAGCAGCGGGGAGTGCCGGCCTCAGGCGCCCTATACCCGGATCACCCGCCGGGAGAGGAGGCGGACAGGAAGATCTCCAAGTTCGTAAGTATTACTGCTGTAAATAATGCTGCTCCGGGCTGTCAGCCCCTGGGTGCACTCTGCAGCGCTCCCATCTCGTTTTAAAATTAAGAACAGTGACTGACACCCGTGTGAGGATTGCTGTGACATGACTGCACCCTGTACTTACACCTGGCTGCCAGCTGTATGTACCATTGGTGTATCAGGTACACTGGTTGATTAGCAGTAAAAAAATAGAATAATAAGTAAATGGGGAAATGACCATTCACAATAGTGTGTCCAAAACATCCCTGAGGGGTTATTTGTATACTAACCACAGTACCCCTACAATGTGTTTTTGTGTCCATTTCTGTGTCAGTTCCCCTGGAGACCAGTGTTTTCCAGGTCCAGTCCTTAGGGACCCCAAAGGGCTCAATCCAATTAACCTACGATTTACTCTTTGCTATACGCCGCACTTACGCTACTGCCGGATTTGTAGACTATTGTTTGTAGTATACAACAATGCACAAATTTGGGGTGAGAGAGGCCTGCAAGGGGGAAGTTAATTGGATAGAGTCTTAACAATTCATGTTTTTCAGGTCTCCTCACAGGATCACAAGTGAAGTAAATTGCATCACCCGCGGATTTTTAAAAATGTTCCTGTAATCAATACACCTGTGCTCAAGTACGGAAAACATGCACTTTTAGAGGTTCCTGTAGACTGCAGTTGGAAACCACCGTGCTAGACTGCAAGATGAATGATTAAATATTCTCCATAAAATGCTACTTATTACAGAGGCGCTAAGCAAATAACTGCTAATAAATACTCTTATAGGGGTATTCAATATGCAGCGAAAACTCAGTTTTTGCGTTGTTTTCGCACAAATGACGTCATTTTCGGAGGTTTTGGTTTTACACTGTATTCAATTTCAAAGACTTCGCAGGTTCGAAAAGTCTTTGAAAAAAAACGGGGATAACTTTTCACTGAATAGGTGATGAAAAAAAGTGCAGTATTGGGGTTTAGGGGTGCAGGCTTAAAAAAAATAGCCTGCACCCCTGAGAATGACATTTTAAAAATAACTGTCAAAAAAAGTAAAAAAAAAAATAAAAATAGGGACACCCCAAAAAATTAATGAAAAAAATTGGGGTGAAAAAATAAATGAGTAAAAAAGTGTTTAAAAATAGAGAAATAGGTTCAGGGCTATTCTGCAAGTATGCGGCAGATGTTTTCTAGAATAGGCTGTTAGCGGCAGGTGCATAGTTGCAGAATTTTTTAAAACTTACTTTAGGGACATAAAAATATGCTAGTACCCATTTTCATGTACCCCAAATTTGATGGGACCACTTAAAAAAACGAAAAAAAAAACCTAAGTGCTCTTCTGCAACACTTCTTCAATGTCGAGGAAAAAACACCTGCTGCGGCTATTTAAATCCCCGACTTTCATTTGCAGGCTAAAACGGGGGTGCCCATAGTGATCCCCCATGTTTTTACAACTTTAGGGGGGTCCTACAATTTATTCCAGGAAAATTTCGTTTTTTTACGCAGATCCCACTTTGCAGCTTCCTGTTTTCGTAGGTTTATATTGAATACGGGGATAAAGCGGGTGCGCGCCTCTGATACTTTATCCCAGGAAAATCTCCGATGTGGAGCGAAGAGTCCAGCACGGACTTTTCGCTCCCATATTGAATACCCCTCTAAGCATCTGTAACTTAGGGCCTGATTAACTATAGATCGCTATTGTGATCGCAGCTGTGGTTAAGCAAGCAGGTCTGGTGTTAAAATATGCTAATGAATGCAATTGCACAGCCAGCATAGAGACGCCCACTACCTCTATCTCACATCCATAATACCTTGCAGTCCTGCGTACACATCGGGAACATAGAGTAACATCGGCCCCTCACGCACAATTACAACAGGTCTGCCCTTACTGAGAAATTGCTAACCCTGTTGCACGCAGTGAGTACATAAGCTGCGTATGCCATCACAGTGGCTAATTATGCATGTCCAAACAACAGCGTTTAAATGGACAGACACGCCTGTTTCTCCAATCACTCCCCAGTCACCACCCCTAAACGCTGACATCCCGTTCCTCGATCTGCGATGGCTTTGTATCTGCGTAGGTGATCGCAGTGCTAACTCACGCACGCGCACTGTAAGCATACGCATGAGCAGTACGCACCATCGGCCGATATGTATACGCTGCTGCATTTGCCATCCGTGATAAATAAGGCCTTTAGTGCATCAGTGGTATAGGGTTGTTAAGTAAACAACTTCAGTAACTGAGCTGAAGACTGCTATTGCTATGTAATATACCAGTTAGCTTAATGTATTTTGGGCCTATTTATTGTCTAATGAGCACCTGAAAAATAATAAAATAGCAAGTGAAAGTTTGACACATTAGCCTTTGAATTGCCTGTCCGTGTTACAGACAATGTAAATAATCGAAAAATGCTGTTTACCCCTGGCATTTTGTGCGATAAACTACATCTCCCGCCACTATTCAATTAAATTCCTCCCATAGATTGAATGTGTCAGAGATGTCTCAAAAAGTATGTTCTTAGTAGCAGACTACTACTTTATTAAAACAATATTGGCTGTGCTCTATATAGTTAATATCTGCATTTTATTATTGGATTGAATAGGTCTGGACTCACTGCTAATGCCAGGGTCAAGGAAAGAGCAGAGGAGGAGCTATGGGATCCCTCTTTGATGTGCAGCCTCTGGAAAATTACTAACAGCATCTGAGTATGACGTTAGGTTAAGCCTGCAAGCTCCAAAAAATACTATTTTTGCAGCCTGATAAATTGCAGCGCCTCAGTGTACTCTGTAACCACTTGCTTGGTATGGTTGCATTGTTTGTGACCATGCCAGGCTGTGTGTTACCTGACATGGCCACACACAATGCGACCAGTCAGAAAAACCCACTGATCGGATGCTAGAAGATAATCTTCCTGCTGCCGCCAATGGCAGAGGGACCTCCCAGCCCCTCTACATCCTTGATCGGGCAGCCTGGAAGTACCCTCCAGGTATTCGCCGCAGGGGCTGCAGAGAGGAGCAGCCACCAGGGAAATGTAAAGTTGCAATGTTCTGTTGATCAATATTCCTACAGTATATATCGCCAGTTGATATTTTACAAAAATATATATCAATGTTATGTATTTAAAATAAATTATAAAATTGTGTTTGGTAAGTTTTAAATAGATGTTCTTGACCTAATTCATTAATATAAAAAAATAAATAAATACATTTCTGAGCCGTTTTTGGAAAACATATTAGCCCGCTAAGTGGTTATGGGAACAGCATATTGTGGTTGTGAACCATAAGTAACACAAGTTGTTGTCTCCGACATCTCCTGCATAAACACTTCTATACATGCCACTGATAGTAAAAGATCACCAGAAACATGCAGTAAAATTGACCATGTAAATAGGCAACTTTGTGTGAAAACACTGCACATGGAAATGAATGTGATTCCACGCTAATGCGTCTAAGCAGTTTTGGTTTTATTTGGAAATCTTGTGTGGAGAGGAGATAGGCTTCTACTATAGGCAGAGTACAGTGACAAGCGTGCTTACCCAGTTGCAGAACAGGAGCAACCTGGGACACAGGTGTGTGAGCCATGTTTGCAGGTGGTCAAGGGAAGTTGCAAATTCTGGATGACGATGGTCACCAGCAATTACTAACTGCTTGTGATTAGTTTTCCTGGTGATTGTGCGTATACTACATTTGTATGTTTTATCAAACATCTTTTTATGTGTATGAGTTGCTTCTGCTATATGAGATATTTAGTTTTAATCCTGCCTAATAGTGACTGTGTGTTTCACAAGCAAAACAAATGATTAAAAACTAATCAGAAGTGCATGCAATGTGCCTGTGCTCCTGGTGCTGAACCTCACTCATGTATGATGGTTGTTATACATGCAATTGCACTTTTTTTAGCTAATGCATTGTGTGGGGTAGGTTTTATAAAGCTTCTAAAAAAGCAAAGTGGAAGTGTTCCCCATAGCAACCAATCAGATTCTAGCATTCATTTCTCTGTTGTATTCTTGAAAATGATAATCTCATTGGTTGCTATGGGTAATATCTCTACTTCTCTGTTTTAGAAGCATTAGTAAATCTAGCTGAGATGCTCCCACCCTTTTAATGAAATGAATAAAAATGTGCTCTGTCTCTGCTGGTTGCTGCCTCTACCCCTTATTGGTTTACTGAAAGCTTATTACTGCAGCCCAGCAATCTGTGTTGCTCCTTTTTCACTGACACGATTTAATGGCTTTAAAGTACTCATAGGCTTATATCATACCGTCAATCACAGTGAGGTGCATAATAAGGTTAAGCTCTAAATAATTTGGCTTTTGTAAATGTTTTTATATTTTCTTTGGATTATGTGACCTGTATATTGAAGACTGTAGAAATGAGGGCAACACATAATCTTGCTTGGCATCAGGTAAGAATTGATTAGATGCTTTACCTGTCTACCCTCTATAGCAGTGCGATGCCAAGCAGTGGCGGTTCCTACCTTTTTCAGTCGGAAGGTGCCCCAGCTACAGTTCACATTGGTGATGGTTCATGAAATGGAGTCTGGAGGATTGGGGGATTACTGAAAATGTTGGATTTATCGTGGAGCTGCAGCCCTCAGTGACTATGAGCTGAAAGGTATGCAGTGCACCAAAGAAGTGCTTGTTAAATTCCAGTGCCATAACTACATTTCCCCATGCCCGGAGCAGGTCACGCCCCTTCACATGATGTCACATGGAGGGGGTGGGGCCACAATCGTCGGTAATCACAGTAATTCTTTGCGGGGCTGTAAGGGGAGTGGTGTACACGCCTGAAGAGTCCTAAGGCTGCACTGCTGCAGAGATTCTGGCTGCAGTTTGCCATTACACTGCTAGCCAGATTCAAGGACCGCGGGTGTGCAGCAGTGCCGCCCACAGTGTTCTGCGCTCTGTGCGGCTGTACCGTTCACACACCCCTAGTTATGGCCCTGTTAAATTCTAAGCTTGCAATATAAACACAGGGCAGTGCAAGCACGAGACCAGGGGGGGAGAGGGTGGACGCGAGCCAGTGTCCGCTAAAGTCAGACAATGCATTAATTCTTGGCTCTAGGTAGTTTTGATTATTGGTCCAGTGCTATGTTCTTGCACAAAATTTTTTTTTTTTTTTTTTTTTTCTGTCTCCGGATTGATGGTGTTTGCAGGCACAGTGCTTATTCCTGGATCAAGGCAGTTGGTGATTACTGGCACTGTGCTACTTTCTGGTTTCATTGAGTTGGTAATTGTAGGAATAGCAGTAACCTTAGGCACTTGGATAGTTGATGACTTCAGACCGAGCACCAGCCCCAGGCAGTTGATGCCTTCAGACCTAGCACCAGCTGTGACCACAGGCACCGTGCCAGGTAGTGAATACAGTCACGACTACTGGCTATGGACAGTTGGTGATCACAGGCACAGGAGCAGCTCCTGCTCAAGGCAGTATCTTATATTAGAATACATCTACAGCAAAACTGTAATATACATTTTATACCAGATTTACTGTGAGAACAAGAGCTTGGTGTTGTATGGGTGGCAACAACTTCAGAGTGTTATGTTAGGGTTTTATATAAAGGTAAGAAAACATGCGTATTGTTTACTAACTATAACACTTCTTTGCATAATAGTTAGACAAATAACATTTGACTATTTTGTTACATACTGTAAGAATGTTTGGTTGTTTTGTTCTTCAGTCCCTATAGTTATATGCAGAGTAAGTACTGTTGAGTTTGTTTGTGTAGTGTCAGCACATTCTGTTGCGCTTTGAATGAGTCATCGTGTTTATTTAATACTGTATTGCTGTATATAGTGCAGATCTCAAGCCTCATGTTGTGTTCACTCGAAGTCCTGCGGCGGATCTAGAAATGGCACCCTAGCGCGTGCGCCAAAGGCATGCACCCGAGAAAGGCGTGGCCATTTTAATCACTCTTGGGGGCATACCTGGCACTTAGGGACATGTGGGGCTGCCCCCAAGCTCTCATCTCTGTGAATAGATGGTGTGCGCATGCGCACGGCATCTATTCATCAGCAGTGATTGCTGCACCGCTATTTTGCCCACCAGCGGGACATGGCGGCCCGTGGGTGCTGACAGCACCCGCCATGTTGTTTTAGCGGGAACTCTATTCATGTATTCCGGTTAGGTGCGTGTTGGATTGTGTGAGCTGTTCTCACAGTGAACTCACGCTGCTAAATTCATTCCAAACTTTCATTGCTTTTTCAGAGTAACTTCGTATTTTTTTTTTTTTTTTTGTGTGCAGTTGTCTGAGCAGATGAAAGGGTAAGGGAAATATTTATTTTAAGGTAAAAATTTTAGGACACAGGGCCTGATTCAGAGTTTAACGCTCTGACCAGAGCGCTCTCTCTGAATCAGGGGCCCTCCTACCTTTTTTTGGAGCTTCCTCATGGACGCTCGCATAGCTGTGGGTTACCACCCACAGCTATAGCGAGCGTCCATGATGATGGTCGCGATGGTCTTGACCATCGCGACCATCGGGCTTGCGACGGAGACCCTGCGGTAGGGTCTCGCTGCCGCAAGCCCTGGAGTGATTTTGGCTCTATCAGAGCCAAAATCACTCCCACTGACATAACTAGTGATGTCAGTGAGGCCGGCTTGAGACGGTAGGCGTTCCCATGGGGACGCCTCCGTCTGGCAGGCACGCCCACCAAAGGGGGCGTGCTGTCAATCAACATCGTCAGCACGCCCCCTTTGGTGCGAGACCCAGAGCGATGGAGAGCCCGTCGTTCGCCAAGTCTCGCGCATGCGCACGACGGAGCTCCCCCTGCCGTGCGCATGCGCAGTGGGGGAACATCGACCCGCTTGCTAGCGTACTGCCGCTGACGAGCGGGTCTGAATGACCCCCACAGTGCAGAACCTTTGGTACACCCCTCCCAACAAACTTGCTTTTGCAAACTGGCACCTAATTAGGGCTCAAACCAATGGTGTGAGATTGCAAAACTGTTTGTTTAATGAAACTTGCATACAAATGTGTCCTCCTACATCTAGCCTCCTTGCGCGTTAAACAGCCCTGTTGTGCCATGCCTTGGCGTGACTGGGTAGCTCTGAGCATCTTTTCATGTGACGTTTTACTTTCAAATGTGTCTGCGCACAGCAGTGCGAATAGGATGCATACGCAGCTTCTGCTATTAAAATGGTATGCGGCATGCCTATATTTTGTGTGCAGCTAGATGTGTATCTGCATGCAAGATGCTACGTTAGTGTCACAACCACTGACATTGTAACGCAGCATTTCGCCTGCAGATGCACCCATAGTTGCACACAGTATATAGGCATGCCGTATATCATTTTAATAAGCAGAAGCTGCTTGTGAGTCATATTTGGACTAAAAGAGTAACAAATGTGTTATCTGTAGCGTGTATTGTAGCGCTGAGGATAAATGTATGTGGGCACATCTGTACATCGCACAAAATCGCGCACCAGAGAAATGTGAGATCCTGTTAGAAATTCCAATTTGCGGTACTCACGGCAAGGTTGTGCGACTTTTCTACAAAATGCGACCTGGGAAAAGTGCATGAAAAAGAGGGGAAACCATCTTGGACCCCTAAAAAGAGGCGACTGATATAGCAGTAACATATAGGAGGCTGCTAGTGGCTATAAGGAAAGTACTGGAGGTTTTTATGTTTTAAAAGGTGTCCAATGGCTGATTTTTGCATGGTTGAAAAATAAGTAATGCCGCATGTACACTAGACAATATGCTTCATGAGCGATATCGTCTAGTGTTTCCCCTGCAGTGCTGGGCTCAATGTCATTAATGACATTGAGCACACACTGAACGATATCCTTAACGATATCGTTCAGTGCCGGCACCCTCCCTCATCCCTGAACATGCACAACCTGACATATCGTTAGGTTGACCTGCATGTTCAGTGATGAACGACATCTTCAACGACCCGCGGGAGTGCGCATCTTTGGTCGTTTACCGCATACACACTGGTTATTGGATACAATGAAAGATAACGATATCGTTCAAATTCTAGTGTGTATGCGGCTTAAGAATAATTTTTCAGTGTTTGTAAAGAGTTTAGAATAAACACTTTTTTACCTCTCATCTTTAAGTTTGAAAACCCCTCTTCCATCAATACAACATCCCCACATGCCTGTCCCACATCATTTAACCAATTATTGAGGTTTTTAGTGAATTTCACCTGAAAACTGACATGTCTTTATTGGCCAAATTATGCTATTTAAACCCCTCCAAGTGTACGATTATTCATTGGGAGGGGTTTACCAGAGGTACTGCACTGTGGCCCTGATTCAGAGGCGCTCGCAATCAGGGCGTGCGCATGTTTTTTTTAGTAGCGTCCTCCTGGCCGCTCGCATAGCTGTGGGTTACCACCCACAGCTTATGCAAGTGGCCAGGTGATGGTCGCGATGGTCAAGACCATCGGGCTTGCGATGAGACCCTTGTGGTAGGGTCTCGTTGCCGCAAGCCCCAGTGGACTTCCTGTTCTAATAGAGCAGGAAGTCCACCTACTGACATCACAAGTGGTGTCAGTAGGGCTGCCCACAAACGGCAGGCGTTCCTGCAGGAATGCCTCCGTTTGCCCTGCCACCCCCCTCCCCGCCTACAAAACGGGGCGAGCTGTCGATCAACATCGACAGCCGCCCCGTTTGTTGCGAGTACTGGAGCGAGTGCTTTTTGCGCTTGCTCACAGGCCCACAATCGACCCGCTTGCAAGCGGGTTTGAATCAGACCCTGTGTCCTGACATTTTTACCTTTTTAAAATAAAGTTGTACCCTACCCTTTCACCTGCTCAGGGGGTGTGTGCATAAAATTGGACTTGCAGTACCCAACTCCCATCTAATTGGATTGATCCCTAAGGTTTACTTTGATACAAGCCAGTTAGTAGGTCTTTGACATGTGGGAGTTAACCCAGGGGGACATGCAAACTTTATACATACAGGGCCATGGTTGGAATCTAACCTATGACCCCATTGATGTGTGTAATGCTAAACAATGGGCCATCCTGTTGCCCAGGTGTACATAAAGATCAAGGCACCGAGGGGAAAAAATGGTATTCACCATCTCCACATCATAAATCTTGATTAACACCACTCCTTCGCATTATACCAAACTCACTATGCATATACTAGCTTGTTAGGAGAGCTGCATCTGAAGATACTGTTAATTAAATGTTATCTGTACACCCTGGCTTGACATGGTGGGAATATAGTAACCATAATGAATTAGATCACGATTTAATGTAGTGTGAATAGGAACGAAATCACACTTAATATAGCAGTTGCAGTTCCTGTTCTAATTTCTTGAAGTACATTTGTTATGTGCCAATTGGATCATATTTTTATATTTTGTACCCCAGTGTTTCTCATGTTGAAACCATATTATCATTACATATCTTTTTTTTTTTTTTTTTTTTATATCTTATACACCTTTCACACTGCCATCAAATAACCCGGGTTACTGCACATGAACACCTAGAAACCTTGGTTACTAAGCAGTGTGAAATGGGCAAGTTGAAATAACCCGGGCAGTGATCGCGGTGAGTGACAAAAAAAATGGGGTCCTACCTGACCATTTCTGGGTCCCATCATAATTTATGCTTTAGAGCTCCCCATATGCTTCTCAGACCTCCCCACATCCCCCTAAAATGCAGATCTGATACCCCCAACAGTATCTGATATCCCCACAAGCCCCTTAAATGCATGTTTTAATGCCTCCACGATCTTTCAGGTAATATGACTTGTCTGTTCACAAAACCCATAGTGAATAAGTAGGTTTACCATATCATCACTTTAAACTGGGATACTCATGGATTACACAGGTTCTGTGGCTCATTAAAACCAGGCGAAATCCAGGCATGAAGTCAGCCAGTCACAGAACCTTTGTAATTAATTCATGTGTCCCGTTTTAAAGCGACAGTATGGTTAGCCTATGAATGCTTGCTTTGTTTACATTGAAGTGGTCTCCAGTGCACTTAAGGTGCCTACACACTTGGCGATGTGCTCACGATCCAACATCTTGTACGATTGCCCTTTAACTCTTCCCCCGTCACCTCCCTGGCAGTCCTGCACACGATTTGGTGTAAAAAGTGTCCAATATGACAAACGATCTATCGTGCATCCTTAACTTTTTCCAGTGCATCGTGTCCCAGACTGGCAAATCTGCCCTACAGCACGGCAGATCTGAAGCCGCGATGTACGGCCAGTGGGGATGCGCATCGTGATCGTGAGTGGACACATTTTACAGGATATGTCGTCACGATGCGTCAGAATTGGGCAAATCGTGTAAAATATCGCTAAGTGTATAGGCACCTTTAGATAAGATGTTGTGCTTGCTCAATTCAGATGTTTTATAATTAGAGAAGATGTATTTAATTTTTACTGAGGTAACAGGAGTGATAAGTATACTTAAGGTGCATACACACGTAACGATTTTTTGAACGATTTAACTATAACGACGTCATTATCGTTCAATCGTCGACAATCGTTCAGTTTCTGAGTTATAACGATGAACGATTATCATTCATGCGCGTTGCCGTTTGTAGTTCATTCTGACTGACCAACTGAACGATTTCTTTAAGGGAAGTTACAAAAATCATTTGTAGTTCAAAAAATCGTTCATTGGTAACAAAATTGTGTGTGTATGCAACTTTAAAATTGTTACAATTATGTGTAAAAACAATAACCAGCACAGTACAATATTAATAAAGAATTTTAATCGTTACAAATGCTCTCACTGTATCTCCCACATCCTCCTTCTATCCTATCTGTTACATTGCATTCTGTCTAAGGATTATACTGTATTCATTGAGATTTTGTGAGATCAAATAAACCTTTCTTTTATCGATTTCAAATGAGAAGAATCACCTGAAATCTTTTGGCATAAAACCTATTGATCTCCTATCACCTTTAAACTCTATGCAAAAGATTAATTGGTTGTAAGTCATGCTAGATGATTAGATTGCAACATTGAGTGATGGAAGAACATAATAAAGATTGTTTGTGTAGCAGAGCAATTTGTTTAAAAAAAAAAAATCACTCTGTTATGAGATTACTATTTGTAGATTGTGCATATGAAATGCACCCGTCTAGCCAAGGCCCTTACAGTGCTCTTGTAGCACCTAGGAAAGATTATGGGCCATAAGGGGCTGACTAAATGTGTACACACATTTTGGTTTCAATGGTACTTTAATAAATGTGCAAGGTATAGCTTTAGATACTGTATGTTTACTAAAGTATTGATTTTAACTTCATAAATTAAATATTTTATTAGAAGAACTGAAATCTTTCCAGTTTATTTTATCCTCTTAACTGTCTCTAGGTTGTGAATTAGAGCTGCGTGTACGTTTGCAAACTTGGACGTGTGCAAATATGTACGGAAGCAAGTTCCACCAGAGCAGCATTATGCCTAGGCAAATGGCAAGCATTCTGGATTTGGATTCTGCTACTTCTAAATTAATCTGTACTGAAGTTTTAGCATTTGTTTTGGTTTAACTCAGTGCAATAATTTTATTTATATACTCAAAGCATTTGACATTTGCAGAATATACAGGAACCATGTTCATAATGCAGGGGTTTACACTTTGCAGAAGTTTGCACCCGTGACTGTTACTAATGGGCCCCCGATGGAGCAATTAATTTGTTGCTCAGATCGGGCTTAAATGGTGCGGACGCATAGATTTCTGCTCTCTCCCTCCTGAGGTGACAATTAAAAAAATCGCCAAAGTCCTGGCTTTTGGTGCGCTAATCAGGACTTTAGATGGGTTTAGCCGTCTCACGAGGCTAAACCTGGTCTATTTTGGCGCCGTGCAACATGTCCAGAAACAATTGAATATTTGGCCACCGATCTCTCCTTAACTTTAGACGGGAGATCGGGTCTGGTAAAATAATTGTATCTCTCCCTGTGACAGTTATGCTTATAAAACAATATATACTGTTGAAATTGTGTGTGTGTAGCAGGTACACTAGCACTTTTCCAGTCCAATTATTGCTATGTCTGTTTTCTGTATGAAGCAATGTTTATTTTTTAAAAATATTATGCTGGCCTCTAATGAGATTATTAGCATATTTGTCTCTTGGTTGTGCAACAAGATCAGGTGTGTGTGTGTGTGTGTGTGTGTGTGTGTGTGTGTGTGTGTGCGCGCGTACAGGATTAGCAGATGAGTGCACTAACAGGTTGAATGCAGACAGTTTTCCAGGTTTTGGGGCATGTCTGTTAATGATCCAATCTATTTTACCACATATATACTTTAGATCAGGGCTTGACAAATTTTTCTAAAATCTAGGAGCCAGACCACCACTGCTAACCCCCCCCCCCCCCCCCAAAAAAAAAATAAAATAAAATAAAAATACAGGTGTGAGTGAGGAGCACAGCTCTGTATGTTATGCAACTGTCATACACACTATTCTAGTCCACAAAGTGGTCACAGTTGAATGGATACAGTAAAATGGAGGCCGCCTCACTGCTCTGCACAGCTCCTCTGCTCTACCCTCATCCTCCAGTAATAACGGGCCACATTTGAAATAAAATAATGGTGCCAGAAAGTACAGAAACCCCCCCCCCTTCTCTTGTGGTCACACCACTATACCTCTGAAGCCGCTCCGCAATCCCTGGCCATGCATAGACCCTACTACCGGAGAGCTCATGCAACCGGAGATAGGAGATAGGAGACAGTGGACAGCCGGGACGTACAGGAGGATCAGCGTAGACTGGGGCAGGGATCAGAGCAGGCCAGGATGGAGAGGAGTCGTCAGTGCAGGCCGGGACGGACAGAGTCACAGCAGTCACCACAGGCGACGCTCAGCACACGCACTCCTGTGCATGATATGAACACCGCAATACTATAGGCACTAATCTCCGTCGGAGCTGATGAGGATCTGCTTCCTCCCTCACTGCAAAATCTAGTAGCCAGGTAGCAAAATCTGGTAGCCATGGCGACCTGGCCCCCGGGATTTGTCGAGCCCTGCTTTAGATGGTAGTAATTATTCAACTATCTTGTGTTGAAGCAAGCGGTGACGAAGGCATGATATGATGGCGTTTGTTGTTCAAAGAGCAAAGGCAGGGGAATGTTCCGTAAAGCTTAAGCGTCTGATTTATTGATTTAGTAATGCCACTAGGTTTACATGGTGTCTTATGTACATCATTGCAAGTGTCTATAGCTTTAATATAAACATATGGATTAGGTTTCTGTTAAGTATATATTTACATTTTTGGGGTAAGGTGTTTTTGTTTTTTTTTGTATTTGCATATTATGAGATTATTAAAATTGAGAGACTGCAAAATAAAGTGACTTACATTTTAAACAACTTCAGCCAGTACTGACCTGTGCTTCTAACAGAGGCATTCCTCTCACTGTAAGTAGAAGTCTTTTAACATGCAAAGTTTCTGAGCTGTGAAAGGACTAATTGTTTTATTTATAAAACGCTGACATTGCACAGCACTATCCATTGAAGGGATCATGACCTAAGCAAACTGCATACAACGGCTGCATAAAGTATCAGAGTAACAAACGTAATTACTGGTATTTTAGGTGAACATGGCAACTTTAAGGCAGTAAGCTGGCCATACACCAGACCAACTTGGCTCCAACTAACCAACTGCCTAACTTGTCTGTCCAACTAAGGCCGTATTCAATTAGCCGCAAAAACTGGCGTTTTTATCGGCATTGGCGAAAATGGCAGTTTTTTGGCAAAAAAAGGTGAAATTTTATAATAAAAGGCGAAAACTGCATACAAGCGAAAATGGAGAAAAAAAATACTTGAGAAAAGTTTTCTCTATCCCAGACCAGGAGAAAAAAAATGCAAAATCCCTGTTTTTGACTAAAAATGTGGAGATTTCTTTCTGAACCCCTTGGAAAAATCGTGGGAAACATTTTTTTTTTCTCCCAGGAAATTACTGTTCCACGTAAATTTAAGGGTACGTTAAAATGGGTGCAAGTATATTTTCGTGTTGTAAAAACGCTATTTAATTTTTTTTAAATACCGGCCTGCTGAGACTGCATGTGATGTTTAAAACACTTCACGCATCCATACCGTCCCTCGAAAAATCAGACCCAATACGTTAAAACCATTTTCAAGGTTTTTTTTTTCGCCCAAAATTTGTGCGGCAGTCTCTCGCCAAAGTACGCAACTTACAAATGTTTTTTTGAGGGTAATTTATCATTAGGGGGGTGGGTGTCGAAAGGGTTCTGAAAGATATCCCCACATTTTTAGACAAAAATACGGATTTTACATTTTTTTTTTCTCCCATTTTCATCTGTTTGCTGTTTTCGAAGTATTTTGGGTGAAAAACATCCGTTATCGCCGCTAATTGAATACGGCCCTTTGCTTTCCCACACACCTAACCAACTTTCATGACTTTTTTTTTTTTTTTAAATATTTCAATAAGTCAGGTATTTTAATTTTATTAACCATGAAAGACAAAGGGACCTATTTTATCAAGCCCATTTTTCATAACATGCAGAAACAGCAGTTTAGTAAACTAGTGTGTATGTGTATATGTATATATATGTATATATATATATATATATATATATACACACTAGTTTATTAAACTGCTGTTTATGTGTATATGAAACAAATTAATTTCATGTATGTACACAAACTTTTTTTGATACACAAAATTATTAAAAATACAGTATAAAATGACCTTCAGGCTCTGTGTATAAGATGTGTGTATATAAAACATAAATGCATTCCTTGTGTGTTTTATTTTTCATTATGGTATGCACATATTCCAAAATACGGAATATTCAGATATCCAAAATACCTCTGGTTCCAAGCATTTTGGATATGGGAAACTCAACCTGTAATAAATAAAAAAAAAATGTATGCGCTCGCTCCTGTGATCGCCGAGGGGGGAGGCGCAGGTCCTAGAGTATACTTACCATGAGGATCTTGAGAGAGACTGTGCAGTAGCTGCAAGGATCATCTTCTCCTGCTCTGCCACTGACAGGGAGGGATCTCAGGGCTGACAGGGGCATGGCAGACAGTGGTGAAGTAGGGAGACACTACCGGCCATTGTGTGCTTACTTCTCGTTCAGTTAGGGGAAAGTCCCCCTACACTAGAACGACTAGTTGAGCAAAATCAAACCGGTTTGCTTTTCCCAACAAGTTGGACCAACAGTTTCCTGTTGTTTTCAGCTTGTGGGAGCAAATAAATGAGTATAGTTTGTTCCCACACACTAGCCAATCATCATTCCAACCAGCCAACTAGTTGGCTGGTTGGATTGATATCGTTCTAGTGTATGGTCAGTTTAAATGTAACACAAAAAGACCATGGAAGACGTGGATGCGAAAACTTGAACCAGTCACTGTGGTCTACTTCTAGGCTTATTTTTATCTGCTGGTTCTAGAGGAGGCTTTTTCTGTCATGATGTACAGCCACCCTAGCTCTTATTGCAGGTTCAATTGATCTGGGGATGTGATGTTTGATCCCATGCAGCGCTCTGCGGGTGGGGGAGGAGGGAGCCGGCATATAGGGCGGTCGGCCACCCGATCGCACAGTGTGTGGGGACCGCCCGATATGTCGGACGTTGGATCCCCCATCACATCGCACAGTGCATATCGCACCGTGTATGGCCAGCTTAAGTTCTGGTTCTGTATGGACATGATGCTATACAATTATACAGGGCACAAAGCTTTCCCAAGCTGGAGAAGCTCATAAGCGTGCCAATGCAGTGTTACTTTTTCCAGGAAGGAGGTTGGCAAAGTAAATGGTATAGCACAGTAATGGTTGCCAGCAGCTGACTGTCTAAGGATGTACAGTATACTGTGGCTTATTTACCTTGCATATCTTTGCTTTCTACAGTCTACTTCCAATCATATCCACTATCCTAAACAGTGGCTATTGTTCCACCTTCATATGTATCCAGTGTTCCCCACCCCTCTTAGTGTTGTGGTAAAATCGTTTTTACTTTTGTTTCGTGTCGTATTTTGTCATTTACTATAAGTTTTTGATTATAGCGTAATTTCATATATAGTTATGTAGAGAATTTCATCAACTATTGACACCTGGATCAGTTGTTTTTATATATGAAGCTTTTGTAAAGGTAGAGCCATAAACTAAACTGAAACGTCATCTCCAAGTGTCCACTTTCACGCCGGGAAAGCGGGGTCTATGCAGACCCGACTCCGGTGTGAGCGGCGCCGACTCGGGAATATCCCGAGTCGGCGCCGGCTACATTCCAGGTCTGATCCGGATAGGAACTCTGTTTGAACTCTGGGTCAGACCTGGAATTTTGGTGGAAAAGGGGTGTAATTGATTATCTTGTCTGTGTGCACGGGCCAGGTGCAGGAGTCTGTCATTAGGGAGGCTTACAGGGCATGTTCTGATTGGGCCCTGTATCTGTTAAATTGCAGCCAGTCCTTCACTCCATGCCGGTGATAGTGTTCCTTGTGTTTCTGGTTGTGCCTGTCTCCTGTAATACAGTCCAGTTCCTGAGTCCAGTTTGCCATACGAATTCTCTGCCGTTTGTTCCATCCAGGCGGCACGGTCCGCATTGCACCTGCTGTCTGCTGCTTTTGTCATCTAGGCAGCACACTGTGCATCTCTGCCTCTGCCGTTTGTGTCATCCCAGCGGTATCGAGTGCACCCACATCCTGGGGTGCATGCCAGCGTCCGGCGGTTTGTATCAACCGGCGACAGCCGCATCTCAGCGTCCTGAGTACGCAACCCAGTGTACCATCGCCAGTGTCAACCTGGCGACATTGGACGCACCTCTGCATCCAAGGTGCACTGCGCCGTGTACAAACACCAGTGTCAACCCGGCGACATTGGCCGCACCTCAGCGTCATAGTACGCAACTTAACCGGAGACTTTCCAGCCCTCAAGGCTGCCACACAGCCCATAGTCTGCATCTCCTCCTCGGCCCACAGGCCGCAACGAGCCAAGTCATACCAGCCCTCAAGGCTGCCTCGCAGCTCAAAGGCTGCATTTCATCCTCTGCTCACAGACCACGACTAGCCAAGGCAGACCAGACCTCCAGGCCACCACACACCCCAAAGGGTGCATCTAATACCTGCCTCGCAGGCCGCAACTAGCCAGCCCTCAAGGCAATCTCACAGCCCAAAGAATGCATCTGGTCTATAGCCACTACCTCTATCCTGCCTGACTAACCCTCAGCTCCTAACAGTGAGCAGCACTAGGCGTCTGGGTGGACGCCTGTGCTGCTGCTCCGTTTTCCCCCGCCTGCGCCGCAGCACAAGTGAGAGAACTGGTGATTTCGGTGGGTGCCAGAAGTTGAGCCCAGGACAGCAGCCGGGAACAGCAGGGACACAGGTAAGGTGGTTCCCTGCGGCCGCTGCGGCGGGGAACCACGTGGCAGTCCATGCCTCCAGCGGTGGAGACCCGCCGGAGGACGCTGTAGTGAGGAGCCAGGTCAACTGTCTCCCCCACTAGACCTCCCTGTATTTGAGACGGCCAGAGACCACTCACGTGTGCTCTCAGTGGCTGTGTTCTCAGGAGGTTTGGTCAGTCTCTCTTTATACCTCTCCTTAAATGGCCAGTTATAACTATCACCGCAATTTCTCCTCATAACCCTCTGCTACAGGTGTTTGGGTTATTGTGGGGGTGGACGTTGTCACATTGAAGTCTCCCTGTTTACCTCTCATTTGATGGCCAGGTTATACAGAGATACAATAACATAAAATCCGGGCGCATATAGATTTATAAAAATTATTAAAATTGTTCAACACTTTACTAATTATTTCTCTGCTGCTCCTACAGAGTAAATCTGTAATACTCTAAATATAAACAAAAACCACTGTTAACCAAATAACAAGGAGCGCTCCTTGTTGTTTGGTTAACAGTGGTTTAGGTTATACAGAGCTCAATCTCCTACTAAGGGCCATATTCAATATGGGAGCGAAAAGTCCGTGCTGGACTTTTTGCTCCACATCGGAGGTCAGAGTGGGGATAAAGTATAGGGCGCGTGTCCGCTTATCCCCATATTCAATTTGAATATAGCGAAAACGGGACCCAGCGAAATTGGATCTGCCAAAAAAAAATAAATGGGTATTTTCGGGAAATGTGCCTGGGACCCCCCTAAAGACGTCCAGACATGTGGGATCACTTTGGGTGCACCCATTTTTACCTGCTGAAGTCGGAGTTTGTAATAGCCGCGGCAGGTGCATATTTGCGGCTATGAAGAAGGGGTGAAGAATAGCACTTGGCAATAGTTATTTTTACAAAAAAAAAAATTATATTTGGGGTACATGAAAATGAGGGTAAGCATTTTTTTTTTTTTAAGTCCCTAAAACTAGTTTTAAAATTTCTGCAAAAATGCACCTGCCGCTACTTCCGCAATGAAGAAAACACCTGCCGCATACTTGGGAACCTCTCTGAATTTACCTGGCTATTTTAGAAGTGTGTTCCCTATATATTTTTTTTTTTTTACCCCTAAAATTAAAGTTAATTTTTTGGGGGTGTCCCATGTTTTTTTTTTTTTTTTTTTGACAGGTTATTTTTAAATGACATCTCCAGGGGTGCAGACTATTTTTTTTTTTTTTTTTTGAAGCCTGCACCCCTAAACCCCAATTCTGCACTTTTTTTCGCCACCTATTTCAGTGGTGAAAAGTTATCCCCGTTTTTTTCAGTGTCTTTTCGAACCTGCGAAAAGTCTTTGAAATTCAATATGGGGATAATTGAAATAGGCATAAATGACATCATCGGTGATAAATTATCGCTGATCCCGACATTTCGCTCCAAATTGGATATGGGCCCAAGCTGTTTGTGCTTTTTGTAGTTGATTTAAGAGCCTATTGCAAATATATTGCTTAAATGCATAAAGTTTTGCTGTGTTTATACTGCCTTTATTTATATTATAACTACTTCACATTTACTAGATATTTGTGAAGGTGGTCACATTACATTGTTGCCTTTATATGACTTATGCTGGGCATACACTATACAATTATCTGTCCAATCTGGCTGGTTGGGATAAAAATCCGGTAATGTATGAGAGCAAATGACAGTCGAACATTTGTTCACAAACACTGGATAACAGACAAAAATGGACGTTTAGCCAAATTGGTTAAATTAAAACAAATGTAACCAATTTGAACAATCGTTTTTGACTGTTTTCCTGTGTTTAAAACCATATAATCGATTGTCATTTGCTCCCATACATTACCAGATTTTCATTTCAACCAGCCAGATTGGACAGATATCTGACAGATAATTGTATAGTGTATGCTCAACATTAGGGAAGTGCTCCAATTAACCTCCAGCTGCATGTGTGCAGAGGTCAAATTGTTTTTCACATATACTTGTGAAGACTGGGCTGCCCATCCCCCTCTCTACTAATTAATTAGGGACGCTCAGCTGTAGTAGAGTGCTGGCTGAGGGGAGATTTGGCCCATCTCTGAGTTTCCTAGGAAGGTATATAGCACTGGAATCTTACCAACTTCTGTTGCTTGTGATTCACTTTGTATGCATTGCACTTATAGCCTACCAATAAGACTGTGATTTAGTGCCTATTTGCAAATATGTTGTATGCAGGTAGATCCTACCAAACTGATGTGTTTAGGTAATTGATTTTAATGCCCTTTTGCAAAGAGTGACTTTTTACTTCTTCCTAATCCCCAAACTGCCGTTGTAAGGGGTTAAAGAGTGCTTCACATTTATTTTTTTCTGTGAAGGCGGTCACTTGGCACTGTTAACCCTGCACTTGTTGTAGGTTACTTGCAAATATTTTCTCAGGAGGCATGGTTAGTCTCCCTGTATCTCTCCATGGATGGCCAGGTTATGCTGAGCTCGATATCCCACTTAGCTTGTGTGCTGTTCGTAGTTGACCCAGAGCTTGGAGTGTGTGTGTGTATGTATGTATGTATGAATGTGTGTGTGTATATATGTGTATATATATATATATATATATATATATATATATATATATATATATATATATATATATATATATATATATATATATATATATTATCCAGGTAGACCCGGCACTCCCACCAACAAGAAGGTAATGCTCCGGTGCCCTCCAGGGCAAACAGCCCAAAATATAATAATCCACAAACTGAGGCACTCACGAGACTGAAGTTTTCAAAGTTTTAAAAGTCCTTTTAATCCTACGTTTCGGGAATTACCCGTCGTCGGGGACATACAGCATATAATAAAAGACCACAATCCCCACATCTATATACCCACAATGCATCCCCAATCAATCATGAAATGCAACACACCTATGAGATGATATCACCCACCTGTAAAGAAGCGGGCCAGAAAGGTCCCAGAACGACACAAACTAATAGCGCCGCGGCGTTGAGTGACGTCAAGGACCCGCGACCCGCTCACGTGGGTATCGATCAAGCGTTGCATAGCAACAGACCAAACAACCACGCGTCCGGGGATCCAAATAAAAAAAAATCTACTATTACATAACATCATCTAAGAGAATATGCATACACCAATAAAATTAAAAACATATAAGAAAAACAGATTAAAACATTATTAACTGTTGCCAAAAACCATGTTAATTTCAAAGAAGGTAAATACTACCAAATAAGCATCTTATCACCCCGATATAATATACTCATCAAATATCAAATTATTTGTACAAGACAATGCCTAATGGACATGATTCTTGCATATATAAACAATTGAATAATTTACATATTTAACACATTAATGATCCATCCTATATACAATTTAACACAGGCATATCTTTAACCTTTACATAAAAGAGGGAAACATCAATTCAAATAGAGCACCATCTCAGCAATATCAAAATTTATCAACACAGAGAGATTGTGAAAACACTATCTGAAGTTATATAGAATTAAAGAGGTTATAAAAAACCTCTCAAACCCATAGTTTCATTGAGACCCCTGGGTGCAAACGTCCCCAACTTGAAAATCCACTTGGTTTCTCTCTGCAAAAGTTTTTTACCTCTATCTCCCCCACGCCTTGAGACAGGTTCATGGTCAATAATAATGGCCCTCAAACATGCCACCCCATGTTTAGCCTGCAAAAAATGCCTGGCTACAGGCTGGTCACTAGAACCTGAGTCCAAAGCCTGTCTAATGGCACTTCTATGCAGTGCCATTCTTTCTTTAAACTTCCTTTCCGTCTTGCCCACGTAGTTTAACCTACATGGGCAAGACAGAAGGTAGATGACAAAAGTAGTAGTACAGGTCAATGCAAAGCGTATTTTAAACTTTTTCCCTGTGTGAGGATGGGAAAATGTATCTCCAACAGACAAAGATCTACAGGTTACACAACCTAAACATCGAAAACAACCCAACCTGTGACTTAAAAAATGGGTGGATTCTGTCTTATTCATGTCAGTGATATCTATTTTAACCACTCGGTCTTTTAAGTTTCTCCCTTTGGTCTGACACGGCATAAGTCTAGAGCCATACAATGCTGGCAATTCTTTGTCAGAGCTAATGACCGGCCACCATCTCTTGGCCCTATTGTTTATCCTCGGACTACTGGTGGTGTACCTATTAAGCCAAGGTACAATTTTACACTGATCTGCACCCACTTCTGATTTAGGTAACATGGTATCCTCTCGAGGGATATTTAGGACTTTTCTCTTAATTTGTTCTAGGTCCCTCCTTATATATCCCCGAGCCACAAACTTTTCCAACATGTTTTGCATGATAACCTCCACTTGCGTGGTATCTGAGACTATCCTTCGCACTCTCAAAAACTGAGAATACGGTAGTCCCCTCCTTAATGCTTTGGGATGGAAACTATCATATTGAAGCAAGGTGTTACGATCAGTACTTTTGGAGAACAAAGTAGTGTTAATTTCTCCATTCTGAAAAAATATATCAACATCCAAATACTGAATATTGTAATTACTAATACTGTATGTTAATTTCACCACACTAGTAGAGTCATTATGTTGATCCAACAAAGCTCTCAAATTTACTTCAGAGCCACGCCAAAGGATAAATAAATCATCTATATACCTAAAGTATAAGATAATATCATTCAGAGGTAAACCGTTGTTAAACAAAAACTGCTGTTCTACATTGTGCATAAAGGCATTAGCGTACGATGGGGCCACATTTGACCCCATCGCACAGCCCGCCCTCTGCACATAATATTTCCCATCAAAGAAAAAATAATTTCTCTAATGTAAGACGTAAAAGTTTCAAAAACAATTCAATAGGAGGACCCACATAATGAACATTGTCAGTGATCAATAACCTGACTGCCTCTACACCTGCATCATGTGGGATGCAGGTGTAGAGGCTGGTCACATCTGCACTACATAACAGTGTATCCGATGGTAGCGGCCCTATATCCCTTAATGACACTAAGAGTGTTGTAGTGTCCTTAAGGTAGGAAGGTATTTCTTGAACACATGGATTTAATATAGTGTCCAAATACACTGAAATTGGCTGATAGAGGGAGCCTCGGGCAGATATAATCGGCCTCCCTGGGGGATCCCTCAGCCGTTTATGAATTTTGGGCAAAGTGTAGTACATTGGCACCTTCGGATAACACACAGTCAATGCTGAACACAGTTCCTTCGTAATGCTTCCAAGTTGTACTGCTTCAAGAAGAAGCTGATCCAATTCCCGCTTGTACTCAATAGTCGGATCTTTATTTAATAAAGTGTAAATCGCCATATCCTGTAATTGGCGTAAACATTCGTTCCTGTAATCTGGTAGACTTTGTACCACCACTGCCCCACCCTTATCGGCAGAGCGAATGATGATATTGTTTCTTTGTGTAAGATTCCGTAGTGCCAATGCCTCCCCCTTAGTTAAATTATTTCTAATATATTCCTTAGGGTCCTCATAATTTCCTTCCTTCTCCAGGAGACGTGTGTAAGTTTTAATGGCTGCATTGTGCGTGGTAGGGTCAAAATTAGAATGTGACTGTAATTTTATCAATTGTGAAGGTATTGCTGATATACATTCGTTGCTGTTCTGAGATTTTCCAAAATATTCTTTTAAACGTAAATTCCGATTAAAGCGATATGTATCTAATTTCCATTGAAATGGATCTATCCGCTCAGTTGGAACAAATGAGAGTCCCTTAGATAATACTCGTTTTTCCATATCTGAAAGGGGACAGTTGGAAATATTGATCACTGAGCAATCTATTTGCGCGGCGGTCTCCTGCCTTTGATGTCGCCTTTGATTTTGCCTCGCCCTCCTCGTTGGCCGATGGCGGGACTGTACACAGTGGAGCGAGTTTTTAATCCTAAAGGGAGCGCGTTTTCCAAGGAAGTTGAAGGCAGTGATTCAGTCTCGCTAGCTGAAGTGCTTGTGCCATCCCTTGTTTTAAATTGTTGTCTATTACGTCTGAACTGCTGAGTAGTAGAGCCTTCATTATGTTTGGGCACTGCTAAGCCAGGGATAAACCCTTCTTTGTTCATAATCAAGTTGAACCTTCTGCAGCTTGTTTCTTTTGAACAATATCAATTCACGTTTATACTGCTCCATTTGTATGTTCAGTTTATCACACCAATTGCACTTGGGATCCTGTAACAATGTAGGTTTGTGCACTTGCTTAAAAGCTGCCAACTTCTCTTTAACCAAGTTTAACTCCTTTGTGGATTCCTCTATTACCAATAGAAGGAGATCCATCGAGCATTTGTTCAAAATGCCAATCCATTTCTGGCAAAATGCTACATTGTAACGTCCTATAGTGGGCATGTTTTTAATTCTGAACCCTCGTGGCAATTGTTTGCTTTTATAATAATCTGATAAACTTATCCCATGGTATAAGAAATCACACTCCCTTTGCCGCATTCTTAACCACTGACTGTAAAGTGATTCCATTGCGGGTGCATCATCATCATCCAACCCCCTTGTATAAAGGATACTCTCGGCTTCCACATCGGAATAACTATGTTGCAATTTAGGGTTAATTTGTGCAAAATCTGTAGCACCTTCCGTGTCCATAATTGAACAGAAAAAACGTCACTGATCCAAGAATGAATAATGGATATTAATTATTTCACATGCGGCAAACAGTTAATAAAAAAAGTCACACTAAGTCCTGGTGCTAATCACAATGCAAGTCCCATCGGTTGGTACATAGATCTGTCTGTAACGGCCATCTAGATATATATTTTCAAAATAGGGGTGCCTTGGCAGAGATACTCACACTTAGACAGCGCCGCACTCCATAGTATAAATCCAGGTAGACCCGGCATTCCCACCAACAAGAAGGTAATGCTTCGGTGCCCTCCAGGGCAAACAGCCCAAAATATAATAATCCACAAACGGAGGCACTCACGAGACTGAAGTTTTCAAGGTTTTAAAAGTCCTTTAATCCTACGTTTCGGGAATTACCCGTCGTCAGGGACATACAGCATATAATAAAAGACCACAATCCCCACATCTATATACCCACAATGCATCCCCAATCAATCATGAAATGCAACACACCTATGAGATGATATCACCCACCTGTAAAGAAGCGGGCCAGAAAGGTCCCAGAATGACACAAACGAATAGCGCCGCGGCGCTGAGTGACGTCAAGGACCCGCGACCCCCCCACGTGGGTATCGAACTTTTGCAGAGAGAAACCAAGTGGATTTTCAAGTTGGGGACGCTTGCACCCAGGGGTCTCAATGAAACTATGGGTTTGAGATTTTTTTTATAACCTCTTTAATTCTATATAACTTCAGATAGTGTTTTGACGATCTCTCTGTGTTGATAAATTTTGGTATTGCTGAGATGGTGCTCTATTTGAATTGATGTTTCCCTCTTTTATGTAAAGGTTAAAGATATGCCTGTGTTAAATTGTATATAGGATGGATCATTAATGTGTTAAATATGTAAATTATTCAATTGTTTATATATGCAAGAATCATGTCCATTAGGCATTGTCTTGTACAAATAATTTGATGAGTATATTATATCGGGGTGATAAGATGCTTATTAGGTAGTATTTACCTTCTTTGAAATTAACATGGTTTTTGGCAACAGTTAATAATGTTTTAATCTGTTTCTCTTATATGTTTTTAATTTATTGGTGTATGCATATTCTCTTAGATGATGTTATGTAATAGTAGATTTTTTTTGATTTGGATCCCCGGACGCGTGGTTGTTTGGTCTGTTGCTATGCAACGCTTGATCGATACCCACGTGGGGGGGTCGCGGGTCCTTGACGTCACTCAGCGCCGCGGCGCTATTAGTTTGTGTCGTTCTGGGACCTTTCTGGCCCGCTTCTTTACAGGTGGGTGATATCATCTCATAGGTGTGTTGCATTTCATGATTGATTGCGGATGCATTGTGAGTATATAGATGTGGGGATTGTGGTCTTTTATTATATGCTGTATGTCCCTGACGACGGGTAATTCCCAAAACGTAGGATTAAAGGACTTTTAAAACTTTGAAAACTTCAGTCTCGTGAGTGCCTCCGTTTGTGGAATATATATATATATATATATATATATATATATATATATATATATATATATATATCATCGTATGTGACTTGTGTAAATCTGTTGTGTGTTGTACAGCCTTTTGTATTCCTGAATAGCTGTCGGTTATAACTATCACTGCTGTTTCTCCTCTTAAGCGCTCTGCTTAAGAGTGTTGGTTATTTTTGTTATGAAACCCTATTACATTGTATTATATTACTTTGCATAACATTAGGGATATTAGTGTTCCCTCTAGCTCCGGCGGCAGGCAGGGCGCCGGAGCTAGAGAGGGCAATGTTGTGCGCGCGTCTGAAAAGGGGGCGTGGTTATGAAAAGGGGGCGTGTCTATAAGACGCGTCCCCCTTTTCGTCATACTTGGGGGCATGCCCAGCGCTTACGGACATGCCGGGCAGCCCCCAAGAGCTGCAGAAAGGGAGAATAGACGCCGGGCGCATGCGCCCGGCGTCTATTCCCCGGCGGTGACCGGGTCACCGCATGTTTGTCCACCCGCGGGACACTGCGTCCCGCGGGTGAGAACGGCTCCCGCAGGCTGTTAGGGCAGGGCGCTTTTTGCCCTCCTCCTGGAGGGCAGGGTGCTTTTTGCCCTCCAGAAGGAGGGCAGGGCGCCGCGTCCCGCTAAAACAGCCTAGCGGGAACACTAGGGATATTATGTCCAAAGAAAACAAGAAGCCTGTGCTAGTTTCATGTATGGCCTGTCAGGCGGGTTGTCCATTCAGGATTTCATACAGAATAGATTATGTGGTCACTGTTACAAGGAGTCACCACATTAGTCCAGCCTACCAGCTCCTGGACAGGAGCCCCCTTGGGCTTTTTTTTTGCCTAGATCCTGGACCTGTATACCTCTCCTTTGATGGCCAGGTTATACAGAAGCTCAATAGCCTACTAAGCTGTTTATGCTTTTTAAGAACCTATTGCAAATATATCGCTTAAATGCATTAAGTTTTGCTGTGTGTTATACTGCCCTTATTTTTCTGTAAAAACTCAGCTATAGTATGACATGTCACATTACAGTGTTGCCTTTATATGAGAAGTGCTCCAATTAAACACCAGAAGGTGATTTAGGCTGGATTACCTCAATCTGTTTATGGTGAAACTGTTCCAGGTTCCAAGGAGACAAGTGTCTGTTTACCCTCTCACAGGGAGAGTGCATTAGGTGGGAAATCACCCTCCCTACTGGGGATTTTTATGTGACACCTTCCTAAAGGGTTATTTCCCAGAAAGTTGTTTACACAGCTCCCCAATCATATTCTATCTAGGCCCTTGCTCTCTAGTAGACCATTCGGGCTTCTAAATTCTAAATTCAGGGGTGATAATTCTGGTTCCTTTGGTTAACAAGGAAGGATATTACTCAGATTCATGTTTGATTCAGAAGCTAGAGGAGTCTCATCGCTCTATTCTGAATCGGAAATCTCTCAACAGGTTGGTCCAAGTGCCCAAGTATGTACACCCTACGGTCAGTTATGCTGGCAATGGAACCTGGGGATTTCATGGCCCTGGGCATACATATATGGGTACATGCATATCTGAATGTACTTATTGCCAGGGGTTTCTGAGTGTTGTTGTTGTTGTTGTTGTTGTTCGTCAGCAACATTACCATTACCCTTTGCCATTATCTTGGTAAACCCCCGAGGGGCTTGTAGACAGACCAGTCATGGCTGCTATTCTTAGAAGGAGTCTGGATACTGCCGTACTTGTCTACCTCCCGATATTGGCGCAGTCTCCAGATATTTTACAACGTCATCTCCAGCTGACCATTGTCAGCCTACGGGAGCACAGTTGGATAGTGAATTGGAAAAGGTCTTTTCTTTCTCCAATACAACAGATGGTACATCTGGGGGCGCTACTAGGATTCCCTGGTACAAAGGATCTTTCTACCGAGGGACAAGATTGCTCCGCAATCAGAGTGACAGTTCACTCAGCAATGCAGGTCCAGGGGTCCATGGTATCCACCTTTGAACATGGTGGTATGTGTCCAGTTCCTTTCCAGGCCCCTGCAGTGATGGAATCTGTCTCTGTAGGATGGTCAGTATCATCTGGTTTGGTCTCGAACGATCCTCATCTTTCCAGAAGTTCGGCTCTCCCTCTCATGGTGACTGCAGACAACTCATCGGAACAGGGGTCGCCCCTTCTGGATTCCAGATTGGGTGCTCCTCACTATCGCTGCCAGCCTTAGCGGATGGGTCGTCGAATCTTTTAGGGGGTTCCCTCAGCCAATTTTGGGAATGCTCTAGCGCTGAAGTGGGTCTTCAAGCTAGAGTATCTCTTTCCTTCGATCTCCCTCCTCCCAAGGGTCATCAGTAAATTCAAGCAGGAGGGCGGCATAGTAATATAAACAGGCAACTTTAGTAGAGTTATGCCGGCCATACACTAGTACGACCAGCATAAGATAAGATTCATCTTACGATTTCCCTTGAACTCCTGGGAGCTCCCTGGCAGTCCCGAATGCACTTTGGACACACGATGTACATACGATCTCACTTTACGAATGATCATGTGCCTGCTGAAAAACTGATCATCATTCTTGAAAATGTCACTGAAATTACAGTGGTCGGACCCATGATGCATCTTCTAAATCTTAGTAGATGGATAGTGATCCTTAATTACTTGTAAGAACACTGTTGACATAGATGATCACTGGTTTTTAACATAATTAACCAGTTGTTCTCAAACGTGTCCTCGAATCGTACAAACAGTGCTTTTGATTCCAACCAAGGAACACATTCAAATTTATTATGCTGGCCATACACTAGCATGATTTTGGGATGATTGCCTTCACTATACACTTATGTCCCAGTCTGTCACACTTACCCCACAAACACCCCCTCCTAAAGTCCAGTGTGATCCAGCATGTTCTGTCTTATATGTTAAACAATTTCTGTCTTTTTGCATTGTATACTGTTAGCACAGTATGGTTTTATTACATTATTTAACCAAGTAAGTTTACTCATATTCTAAGAATTTCTATTAATAAATTAATTTTCTTTTTATAACATACGATTTAGGAATTTTTTGATTACATACATGTAGCACTGTTGAGCGCCGGGTATACTCTAAATGTGAAACATATCCTGAATACGAAGGCTGGTTACCTTTCTTCACCCAGAGCAGCTCCAACAACAATAGAACTGGTCTTGAGCGCATTGGCACATATATATAAGTATATCTAGAGACTTTGCTGATCCCTTGCTATTGATTATTAACTTCAAAAAAATAGAATTATTGTTTTGTGTAATAAGACTTTAATATTAAAATACAAGAGTAGTTAATTCTGTAAATGTAAACATTGCAGAGTTTGCTGTTGTTTTGTGTCCCCGCCAGTTATGCTAGGTACACACTGGCCAATCAACTGATCGACCGATATATCTGCTGGCCGTCGGCCAGTGTGCACAGATGATATGTCTGTGAACCGCGTTGTTCACAGACATATCGCATTGGCTGTGCTGCACAGCCAATGAACAGATATGTCTGCAAACTGCCCATATACAGCA
The DNA here is from genome assembly GCA_031769625.1 of Taudactylus pleione. Classification (NCBI taxonomy): domain Eukaryota; kingdom Metazoa; phylum Chordata; class Amphibia; order Anura; family Myobatrachidae; genus Taudactylus; species Taudactylus pleione. Next base: position 4,032,007 of record JAUIMM010000005.1, read on the forward strand.
GCAGCCATGGGGAGGGGGGCTTACCTGCCCTGCCCCGCCTCGCCTCCCTGCCAGCGGCACCTGCGGCTGCTGGATAGAGTATGGCCGTTAAGTGTGTATGAACGACCATCATCTAATGCTGGGCATACACTATACAATCATCTGTCCAATCTGACTGGTTGGAATAAAATCCTGGTAATGTATGGGAGTAAATGACAATGGAGCATTTGCTCACAAACACTAGAAAACAGACAAAAATGGTGGTTCAGACATATTGGTTAAAACACGAATGTAATCAATTTGAACAATTGTTTTTTATCCTTTTTCCAGTGTTTAAAACCAAATGATCAATTGTCATTTGCTCCCATACATTACCAGGTTTTCATTCCAACCAGCCAGATTGGACAGATATCTGACAGATAATTGTATAGTGTATGCCCAGCATTAAGGCCCCCATACATCAGAGATTGATTGCAGCAATCGTGCAATTTGCAAATGATTGTGTATAAAAATCGTTCCCTTTTTCAATCGATTGTGGCAATTCTGCAATCGATTGAAAAAGGGAAAGATTTTTATACACAATCGATTGATTGCAGCAATCGTGCAATTTGCAATCTCTGATGTATGGGGGCCTTTAGATAGATCTGCAGATTAGTTGATCTGCAGATATATCTTTCAGGTGTGCACCCACCTTTAGTTTGCACTGGCTTCAGACTCATGAGGGTATATTTACTGAAAGGGGGGGGGGGGGGGGGCTTGAAGTGGATTCTACTTATTTATCTAGCACCTTCTAGAAGATAATAGCTTGAATCTGACTGGTTGCTATGGGCAACAATTCCACTTTTAAAACCCACACTTCAGTAAATATACCCCATGGCATGAAAACTTACTGACAGTAAGATAGTGGCCTCTGTGTCACTGCACCCAGAAACTGCAGTATCCTTACTGATATTACTCAAAATGAAGCTCATATCACTCATGACCAAACCTTTGAATGGATTGACTTGACAAATTTGCATAAGAATAGTTTACAGGCTGGGTTAGGACATGTATTTTCCCATACCTTGCACTCACACTTACGTTTTTTAGGTACTGGCTTACCTGCTCCTTACCACATACACAGCCAGGAACCTGCCATGCAGAGCACATTGTGCTGGCATTCATACATGACCCAGAATAGCTCACTAGAAATGTAATGCACATTTCATTCTACACATATAATTTAAGACTATATACATACCAAATATGTTACATTCCAATTACTTATGCCATCCAAAAAATAAATACAAAAATTAGTGCAATCAAATTGATAGTTTGTATCAGAGAGAGAGCAATCTCAAGTAAAAAATATATACAAATACACAGGTTTCAGACCATTTGCTGGCCACAGTAAGTCTGAAATTGCTTACCACAGAACTTTTAATATGGAGTAGCTACACACCGTAAAATCCACAAAGTTTATAACATGTCAGTGTCTTTGGTCACAATCTGCAGAAGTCTGTGGTAATAAACATGTCATATCTACTGACTGCTGTTATTTCTTGATAGTCTGCATCCATAAATTAACATGGAGATACTGTCCGAGAGCTTGATTCAGCACTGGACGGAGGTGCTATCGCAGTTCTAATATGGTAATACAGCAGGAGGAGTCATGCCTCCTACATGCATAACTCATCAATGTTGCATTCTAGAAGTGCACCCTAGCTTTTTGAGATCTAGATCTATCTATCCCTCCCTTATAAGGGTACTATATAAATGCTGCCATATAATCAGTGCAGTGACATCTGCCAGACACCGAGCACAGTAGACTATTTTAAGAGAACTGTATGATTTACACAACTAATTTAGTAACAGTATTTAGTATATAAGGGGAGTAACAATTTGATTCAACCCTCAAGGGTGGTACGACATGTATATACAGCAATACTTACCAGCAAAAAAAAATAATTATATATATATTATAATATAATTGAGGGTAATACATTGTGGTGTTACTGTACAATCTATAGAGCAGTAATATCTACCAACAGTAAGCGACACATTCTAGAACTGATGATCATAATATACTGGTAATAAGGTATTTGCATTTTACCCCCTATGATTTAAGAGTCCTTTAGGTTACCACATAACAATAATCACACTGGAGATGAGTACTCATGTGGAATACATTTATTAACACAATATTCTGACAACACACACAATATTTAATGAAGGCCATTGTTAACAATACTATTTGAACAAGAACATTGCACACACAGTGTCACATTGTTTGTTTGGTTTTTAATCTCACTAATATTGTTTATTTTTCACCTTGACACACTTACTGCTTTTAAAAATGTCACAGTAATAGGCTTTTTAACAAGATATATAATAAGTTATATTTTATGTAGTCTCTTTTGCGCGCCACTGTAAGATCAATTCTTTCTCTTTTCCTAGTATGTTTTAGTATACATTGGCAACCAAGTTGTTTGTGACAGCATCCCCAAAACGTGATTGGATTTGACGTGATGATGATGATAATATGGGTAATAATAAAACTGATGTATTGTTGGTAAAGAACTACTGCAGTAGTCTTTTCCCAGTTCCCTTCTTAATCTATCTTATCTCACGGACTTGAAGTTGCTCAAATCAATTTCTATGCTGAGACAGGTGCATGACATGGTGGGGTTATCTAGACAAGAATACACAAGCCAGTGAAAGGTTGTATTCTATATTATTTACTTTTTTTTTCACACATTTGCGAATATATAAGCCACTTATCACCTCAGGGTTGTCCTAAGCTTAAACAATGAGAGGTCTAATATATATTGGATCATACATGTGTTTTAAATTGAGAGCTAGCTTACTGAGGCACTCCAAGAGCCTTGAATGTGGCACTATAAGGACCAGCACTCCCTGCCAGATACTGACCCCATATATGAGTTGGGATAGATGCTGGTACGGTCGTTGCTTAGGCTTGCCTCTTACACTGTGTAGCTGGTATGTTTCTCCTCACATCTGCTTTTCGCTTTCTGACATCAGGTTCGGTGGTTTTAAGTGTTCTGTGCAAATGACAGTGGCCGAGTTCTATAATGGTTACGGACCTCACTGCTTCTTTGTGCTTCTACCTTTTATTATCTGTATCTCAGCCTGTTTCCTTGAGGGGAAAGCCAGGGAGTTGTGACCAGTGGGTGAAAACTATGACCTACTTATGGAGAGTTGCCTATTGGACTGTAAAGTCATTTAATGTATAAGACATTCACTATAGTTAAATCCATGAGTTTACAAAGACTGAACTTCATAATTCTTAAGCATTTTATTTGAGACATCCTTTTTGAGCCTTTAAATTGGCAGTGTCCTTGCAAAGGTAGCTGATCAATTGTTTTTTATTGCTTCTACATGTATAGTGTTCATTCTAGGTACGTCATGGGGCAGGGCGCTGGATCGTAGAAAGGACACTCGCACGTCCGAAAAGGGGGTGTGGCCACGAGTTAAGGGTGTTTGTCCTTAAGACGTACCTCCTTCTCAGGTCTAAATGCACAATTTCCTCCCCCCACTTTATAGAAGATCATTTGGCATTGCAAGTCATCATAATTGGCCAAAAAGATAATGATTCAGTTTTCTTATTTTTTCTGTATATGACTGGTACAAATCAGCCATTTATCATAGCTGTAATATTACAGGGGCCCAAATGTTTCACCCAGGAATTTAAAAACTGTCCCTAGCGGTCTGGGTTTTTGACGGAGAATCCATAAACAGAAAGCCTTCTTTAATTAAAAAGAAAAACATTTATCCAAGATCAATCCTACAATGTGAAGGATTTGGTAGATATAGAAGATTTGGAGATAAAACTATAAGGAAGGGGGGATTCAATTGTTTTATTGCACCCGATGTCCCGTCTGAAGTGACGGGAGATCGGGTGCGATATTTAATTGTTTTTGGGTGCCCAATTAAGATTATCGTGCATGTCTCTCCCACAAAGACAGGGTTTAGCCACATAGAGCAGCTATTCCAGTCTAAAGTCAACTGCCGTGTGCACATCCAAGACCAGCACTTATCGCACATTTCTGCTAGTCATCTCAGGAGGGTGTAAACCGAAATGCAGGCGCCTGCTGCTATCGTGCCCAAACGGAGCAACAATTGAATTGCTCCATCAGGCTCCCCTTAGGCAGAGTTGCCGGTGCAAACAATTTAATTCCTCCGTAATATTATCATTAACAGATGTAAAGGGGATATCCAGCCATCCATCTACCTTTTAGTAGGTGGGTTGAGAAGTCTGATTGTGGTTTTGTGGAAATTGAATGATTGGTAAAATAGAGCCACACTTTGTTATGCTTTATAAACAGATATAAATTTAAGTTTTAGAAGTGAGCAGTTTCATTGCTTCTGGCTTGTTGTAATCGACCTGGGCATCACATAAAAGCTGTGAAGTATAATTAATGGACTGTGATACCAACCTTATGTTAAGGTAATGTAATGGTTACTAGTGCTGGAGGACAGCAGTGAATCCTATAACCGTAACCAGGCTGATTAAAGTAACACATTAAAAGAAGTATTTCATATTAAGTTTTCTTCTTTGTATCACTTTTCTACATCATGAACAATCCTTTATGAGCTGAGACCGTGTGAAATTGTTTTCACCGGATATTGATGGCAGAGGTATGATGATGATGATGATGATGATTAGGGCAATTCTTTGAAGTATCAGACTGCGTGAAAAAAAGTCATATAATTTATTAACAGTTTCTTATATAGCGCAGCTTATTCCGTTGCGCTTTACAATTGTAAGCATTAATAGAATGTAAACAAAATTAATCTGAGGGTGCAGATTGGGGTAGATGTCAGTGCACTGGTGTGGGTAGTGTAGGAGTTTTCTGTAAGCTCAAATAGTTTTTTAACATGTTTAAAGATATGAAAGCGTAAAGATGCTCTGTCCATTTAGTTAGGATTAATATGTAGGTCTATAAAATCACAAATAAAATATACATTTGGAAGTTATTAATTTATTTAATCCTTCAACATCAGAGTAATGGAAACAGACTTCTACCCTTCGTGTTTGGGAATACAGGTTGAGTCTCCCATATCCAATTATTCCGAAATACGCAATATTTTTAGCATGACTGAGATAGTGAAACCTTTGCTTTCTGATGGTTCAATGTACACAAACTTTGTTTAAGGCACAAAATGATTAAAATATAAAATATTGTATTAAATAACCTTCAGGCTGTGTGTATAAGGTGTATATGAAACATAAAGGAATTTCATGTATGTGCACAAAATTATTGAAAATATTGTATAAAACAACCTGCAGGCTGTGTGTATAAGGTGTATATAATACATAAATGCATTCTGTGATTAGATTTGGGTCCCATTCCTAAGATATTTCTTTATGGAATGCAAATATTCCAAAATACGGAATATTCCAATATCCAAAATACCCCTGGTCCCATTTTGGATATGGGAGACTCAACCTGTATTAGATGAGTTAGCTTTGCTCATTGCAGATGGTAGCAATGGAAATATGCTTCACATGTAATGCCAAACAATACTTTTTTGAACAGGTCTGTAATCCAGATTTATTGGAAATATGTTGTAGGGAATGTTTTATATGCATTTCGTTATTGGTATTAAGAAAATGCTATCCTAGTGTCACAAATAAATGCCTTAAACTTGCATAAGAGTCGATGAGTGAGGGGGAGGCTTCTCTAAAAATCCAATAGTAAATAGTATAACAATACTGGGACTTGCATCTTTATAATATCCAATAATGAAAATAAATAATGGGTAAACAATAGATAACACAATATGACCTCCAAAAGGACATGAGTGGTAGCAGACAGATTTAATTAAAGTACTCATTTCATTAGCATGCTGTTTTTAACAAGGAATTTAATGGTGGCTGTTCTATACTTCCATGAGCGGATTCGGTAACTGCATGACCACAGTTTGTTTTAAAGATGTTATAAATCCCTGAGCTCACCGCGTTTTTATGCGCTCTCTCTGCCCTGAACAGATAATTTGCAGGATGTTTGAGAAATTTATATATCTTTAATTATTTTTAAACTAAGAACACGTTTTAAAAATGAATATAAAATTATAAACTACTCCTTATGAGTGAAAAATAAAGGTTTTCAATGCTCGATCTGTTTAAACACGCCTGATGATCAGAGTATTACCACTTTTTATTGAAAGAGTCAAAAGCTAACCATTATTGGCAAATGCAGATACCTTGCTTAACTCAGTCTGGGACTTAGGGATGTACCCGGGTGCCAGCAGAATTTATTAGTAACCGTTCTGTAAGGCTACAGTGTGATCCTTCATCTGAAACCCTGTCACAGATAACTGCGTTTCTGGATCAACTACCTGACGATATCATATCAAGTTATTGCCTCTTTTGAAATGACTTATTTTGGCAGCAGCAGAACAGGTGTCAGCGGATATGTGATGGATGTGAGTCACGTAAAGATTCTCTTAACTAGGGTGGCAAGAAAAGAAATGCTGATAACGCAGGTTTAATGCAGGTATGCAATGTGCAGGTACAATAGTGCACAGTAGATGCAGCCAGGAGCATATAAATTATATGCAGGATGCAAGGTTAATATATATAATGTATAGCCAGTGGTGGCAGTAACTGCTATATTAGTGTACTACAGAGCAGTGGCACACAGTTGATAGCAGGGTCTTTAACTGTAATATACAGTCTCCGTACAATGAGGCGCTTGGGGGTACGCCCTGTCTCTGTGCAGGATGGAAGAAGAAGCAGCACTGGGAACTTGTGGTGATGCAACTCTAGCATGTTCTGGAAAATAGAGTCCGTGTAGAGCGCTCCACTCTAAACACAGTCAAATTCAGTTGAATAATACAACAACAAGCATTCCTAATAAAACTTGGATCCAAGAGAACATATAACAAGACAGGACATTCTGCATAAAACAGCAGAACAAAGTGAAGTTTTGGAGAAAGAACTGTACCATGTATGTGCTGTGATTGAGGTGTTGCAAGGAGAGAAAAAGAACTTTAAAAATGTCTGTACAACTGTTTTTGTACACTTGATCTCCAGGTGGAAGTGAGTGTAAAGTAAAAGGTTCAGAATCTGAAATGGCTAAACGAAAGTTGGAACGTTATTAAATGTGAAATATGAAGAGCAATCTTCTGCAGACTCAGAACTAGTTGGAAAGTGCAATGGGGAGAGTTACCTAGCTGGAATAAAAGCTCTCTGTAACTGAGGAAATATGCCACCTGGAAGTGGGAAATGCTGAAAGGGAAAAGAAGTTGTGCTACACTCTGGAGTTTGATTCTGACCATGTTAATATGATTGACTCACTAATAGTAAGTGGATCAAAACTGAAAACGCTCAAAAGAAAGTAACGGTAATTGAAATGCCTTTCCAGGACCTTCAGCTCTCTGTTATGGCTAAAGATGTGCAGTTCTCGAGGGTTACAGTTTCCAATGGCAAAACTATACCTAAAGTTGGTGATATGGAGTTGACAAATACAAATAGTGATCTTCTGTCCCATGAGGCAAAGGTACAAGACATACAGAATACTACAATCTGACTTCCCAGGATGAGACTCTAATTTTGCCATGTGACTAGAATGATATGGATATGACCTGGTCACACACTTATGCAGTTGAAATCACAAACTTGCATAAAGTTCATCTTAAGTATGATGAGTTGTGCATGAACCAGTGATTTTATGCAACCAAGTCGGAACTTGTAGTACAGCTAAATTTGTTTGTGAGGAATTGTATTTAAATGGGTCTCTCGCTTCAAGCATTGAAAGCTCCCAATCTAAAGAAGTGCCCTAGCAGTAATAAAATGGAAGGGTATTTATCAGTCCGGTTTGAGATCCATGTTAGGAATGTCGAAAAAACCAAGAGTGGAGGCAAAGCCAGAGGTTGTGAGCAAATTTAACCTTGGCCACAGAATATGACTTCTTTGAAACTTTCAGAAAGTTACTTTGAATTCTCATCACCTAAAATTTATCCAATAATGAGTTTTGAGTACTGTATATAGAAGGCAATGAGCTGAAACCTACTGTAGAATTTGAAGAATCCGGGAAACCAATGGAAGTTGACTGTCTTGAGACATGGTTCTTATTTATTCAAAGAGTCCATTCTTGGGGGAACAGTCCTTGTATCTGAGGTCTTCTGCTGAAAGAGTCTTTGAACAAAATCTGCTTCTGACTGCTGTGTTTTGGTCAGCAATGTGCTACTGCAAAGTTTGTCAAGGTTCACTGGGTCTTTAGTCAAAACATCTTGCCTTGTTGATTAATGGGCGTCATTCAGAGATGTACGCAAAGTTGATTATTTGTGGACATCTCCGATGGTGGGAGGACTGCGCATGCACAGGATGCGGACTGTGTATGTGCAGGCCTCCATGTTCGAGTTTGCTTGCAGTGTCTCCAAGCCACAGCCTGATAGGCTGCAGCCATTTAGGGGGCGGGAAGGGGGTGGTGCCAGGCTGCAACTGGATACAGTTGTATCGCCCCCATTTCTTGCGAGGGCCGAGGCCAGGGTCTGCATTGGAAGACTCAGATTTCCTGGCCTCGGCTGTATAGGTAAGATGGTCATTCTGAGTAGTGTTTGGACTTCTCAGATGGCTGATACTGCAACCATTGCAATCACTGGTCAGGATGGTGATCCATTGTCTTCAGACGCAGCACTCAGATCTGCAATGCCGTCAAGAGTCCGCTTTTCTCCGATGCCTACTGCTGCATTAGCATATTCTCACATTGCTGCTGTATATGAAGTTCAGCACTCTGAATCAGGCCCAATGTGTTGGAAATTAAGAGAACTTGGAAAGTCTTAACCTCCTAAGGACATACAGTAAAGTAAATTCTCTGACAATGCTTATTTAATACAAAAAGTGTGCAGGATGAAGATCAGCCAAATGATGTGGATGTGGCTATAGAGCATGCTGGGCTAGAGGTTCAAGAGAGAATTAAAAGTTTTAAAACCGTGAAAGAAGCACAAAAGGCGCTATCTGAAGGGGTTGAGGGGACTAATGTTGCAGCTATAAACACTGATGGTTTCCCGATATCACCAGAAAGAGAAATTAGAAATATGGTAGTGTCTATTTAACAGCGCAACATATATGAAATGATTCGGCAGTAGGTAATAAAATTAGAGATGTTTAATATAATATAATCTGATCTAAAACATTATATACAGAAAAAAAGTTAGATATGGAAAATAAATATAGCTGATATACAATTGTGTGCATGGATGGAGTAAATATTGACCATTTGAAATAAGATGAAATAAAGTACAATGCAATTGAACTGTCTCTGTTGAATTGAACAGTTAACTGTCTGTAGAGCAATAAAACTGACAGTATATTAGCAACGTGTTGACATCAAAATGAAAAGTAAAAAGTCAACTTAATTGGTCAAATACTGTAGTTCAAAGGATAGTCATATTCAATATTGTAGCAGTACGTATAGATTTGTATCTTTTGTCAGATACAATGACAGCTAGTAATGGTTGCTGTGTTTGATTCACTGTGGCAGATTCTGTAAATAGTCTTTAGGTGCAGGCACCTCCTGCTACCCTGTTTGCTTCTTAGGTGTCTGTTTGGCACAAACGTGTGCCGCTGTGGGTTTGTGGCCTCCCGGTCCTTGTCTGCGCTTCGGTTCCCTTTGGGCGCTGTAGCCACTGCTTTGGATGGGATGCGGCAGCTGCTTCTGTGGGCGCTCTGACAGTGAGTGTGCACACTACCTCGCCGCCGGTGTTGTTACTCCTGGGGTCTGTGCGGCAAGGAGAGTGAAGAAAGGACCAAACTTTTCATGACCAAGTCCAAGTGGCTCACCTCGGGTTGTGAGCTGGGGAGGGGGATATGTGGTAGAATGAAGCTAGGAGCCACTGAATCTGTGCTGTGTTGGTGGATTACTGCCTAAACAAGTTTAAAGATGCGTGTGCCCACACCTGTCTGCAGCCCAGAGGATACAGTCTGGATGTGGCTGTGGCAGCCAAGCAGTCCAGTGGGCCATACCTGCAAGAAGCAGGCAAGACTCTGACTTAATGTGAAGTTGTGCGCAGACTAGCCCCCCTTGATAGTTAGGATTGAAGAAGTGAGGTAGTGCCCTGAAAGGGGGCTAGGTTGTTACTTATTTTCTGTTACTGTATGCTGACAATTTTAAAGCATCATTTTGTTAACCCGGACAAACTGTACGGTGACCCTTATTTCAGCACCCAAATATTGTGCCTTTGACCACTCTACTGAGCAAAATACCCCAGTGTGTCACTAATACATAAGTATATCTATGTAATAGATACACAACTCTTAGGTGTGCGGTGGAGCTCTGATATATGCACACCTTTGTTGTGCTTTCAACCACCCATGGCGTGCATATATCGGCACAACAGCACACCCAAGGGTGGTATTTTATCTTCCAAAAATGTCCCCTGTTGTGACAAAATAGTTCTAAGTGGAGATGACGTAGGAACCACTGAATCCTGATTTGTTTATTTTATTAAAAAAATAAAAATTCAATTGGATAACTGTGCAACTGAGTAAAACAGTTGAACATTAAGAATAGGCTATTTAAACGGTAACATTAATGACTACTGAACCTGTACTTTGTTACGAAGTAGTTGTACATTTTATTTATTTTTTGTCAGAAATGTGTATATGTTGGTCAGGCAGTGATGTGCGAGCAGTGTCTCTGTGACAGATATTATTGTTTACACGTGTGGAATTCTGCATCTGTGGCTTTGGGATGAGGTCAGATAACAGTGGTAAGTAGATCAGGCCTGAGGTGTGCGGGTGTTGGGAAATAATGCACTATGATGTGATCTAGTGTGTCCAATCATGTTTGTTTTACCCCCTCAATATACTGCATATCTATCTATCTTGCACAAAACATATTTCAAAGGACTTTACACCTCTCCTAATCTTCTTTGGACATCACATAGCTACTAGTGATGCGGGACTTCAGTAGGACTCTTCTTGTCTGTTGCAAAGCTTCTGTAAAAAAAAATAAAAAATAGAAGTGTTATCAGTGATTGCAAAATCCACGCTATAGCATGTTTTCACGTTCTACAGGGACTTTGGGACCCGTTTTTTAAACTGAGCGGGTCCTGTAGGATGCGCTGCAGCATCCAATCACCGCTGGCGGCTTCTCAACCAATCGCCATCGGCACATTCTCCTCACTACAGATCCCAGAATCCCCCTGGTGCTTGCAGCTCCCCATCCCTCTGTTTCTCTGCAGCATGCCGTGCCGTCCGCTCCTCTCAGAGTCTCTGTCAGATGGACTCAGTCACTCTTCATGTGCCCCCTGTTCTACCGGCTCGGCCACACTTCGGTCCCTCTCTCACACACTATGCTGCCTCCGCAGCCACTCTACTTTTACTGTGTCTCACTGGGAATCTCTGACCTGAGGAGGGGGGAGGGGTGTCTGGGGATGTCTGACCCAGGCAGGGAAATTGTTGTCTGTGGGTGAACACAGTGCTGGTGTAGAGGAGCGCCCTGAAAGGTGAGGACCCCTGTCCCTGGTGTTACTTACTCACTGGCTGACTGTGTGGCCCTTCCACTAGTAGTATTACTGGCCAGCTATGCGCCCGCCCCCCGACTAATCCTGATGTGTAACTGTGCATGCCTTCACTATAGCCAACTGTGTAGCTGTATTTCACATTTACCCTGACTGCTAACTGTGTGCAGACCCCAGCACTGCCTGTCCCTAACCTCCTCCTTGCCCCCAATATTGCCCTACCTATTTACTCTTGTACCCTCCCTAGACCCAGCAGTCCGTAACCACCTCCTTGCCACCAGTACTGCCCCAGCTATCTACCCTTGCCCTCTCCCTACACCCAGCACTGCCTGTCCCTAACCTCCTCCTTGCCACAGTACTTCCCCAGCTGCTATCTATACTTACCCTCTCCCTACCCTTAGTACTGCCTGCCCCTAGCACTGTCACAACTACGGTCTGCACTTATCCCTCTCTGCCCGCCCTAACTCCCTATCTAGCCCCAGCTCTACCACAACTTCTCCATGCCTTTACCCCCAGCTCTACCCCTACTGCTGATTGCCCTTAACCCCCTCTATCCCAACTGCTAACTGCCCCCAGCTCTGTCCAAACTGCTGCCTGCCCTAACCCCCACTTAATATGTAATGGGACCCAGTGTTCTCCCCAGGCTGTTTTATGCGGGTGCACCACCCAGCAAGAATCAGCCTGCCACCTGGCACTTTGGGAGCCTGCAAGTGGGGACAGTATCTGGAAGCTGTAAAAAAAAAAAAAAAAAAAAAAAAAGGGCCAGATCCTACAGACTTTGCAGCTTTTTCATAATCAGACGACTGGGACTCTAATAAGAAGGGGAGAATTAATATATAAAATGTTATTTCAAGTTTAAATCATTATAAGGTCAGGGTTTAAAACCTTTTATTGTGAAGGCCCCCACCCAGCTACTTCTTGATGCCACCCGGCTGGAAAAATTTTCTGGGAAGAACACTGGGGACCCAAAGACAGTTGAGTAGGACCCAAATTTTTGAAAGTGAGGGATTCCTGGAACCCACAATATTTTTTGCTCACCGCGATCACTGGTTATTGCCACAAAGATTGATCATTGTCCATCTGTCTATAGTACAGGTTCTCAAACTCTGTCCTCAGGACCCACAACAGTGCATGTTTTCACAGAATTACAAGTGAAATAATTAGCTCCACCTGTGGATCTTTGAAAATGTCAGTGAGTAATGATTACACCTGTGCACCTGCTAGGTGACCTGGAAAACGTAAACTGTCCTGAGGACCGAGTTTGAGAATCACTGGTCTATAGGTACAAGATAATGTGCCTTTTTTAATTATCTCTTGAAAAAAGTTGCATTGCGCATCAGTATTCTGACAAAAAAGTCTTGCTAAGAATATCTGATGAATCGTATGATGGTTTGAGTAAGTTAAAAAGCTTCCTATCAATATGTAATTTCAGTGATTGATTGTTAATGGCGTCCCTGCAGAATATATATCGGAGCTTGATCGTTTTTTTCTCGTAATGTTTAATTGTTAACTTGTTTATAAATGAAGGTAATTTATATAGTTGGTTACTGTATTGTGTCCTTTTTAGAATTTCATAAGGCAAGCTCTTGTGAAGCAGCAGCAATATGACTTTTAGATAACACAGCTACCTCTTCTCTTCTACTGTAATGCGTCCATGGGCCATATTCAATATGGGGGCGAAAAGTCTGTTATCTGCGATAATTTATTGCAGATGACGTCATTTTTGCCTATTTCCAATATCCCTGTATTCAATTACATTAACTTTTCGCCGGTGCGAAAAGTCACTGTTAAAAAAACGAGGATAATTTTTCGCTAGCCTTTTGCTGGCGAAAAAAAGTGCAGAATTGGGGCTTAGGGGTTTAGATCTGTGTACAAAAAAAAAAAAATAGGGAACACACAGTTAAAAAATAGCAAAATTGATTCCAGAGGGGTTCCATTAAATGCGGCAGGTGTTTTCTTCATTGCAGGAGCATTTTTGCTGAATTTTGAAATATCATTTTAGGGACTTAAAAATATGCTTACCCCCATTTTCATGTACCCCAAATTTGATAGGAATAGTTATTTTTACCAAAAAAAAAGTACTATTCTTCACCCCTTCTACATAGCCGCAAATAAGCACCTGCCACGGCTATTAGAAACCCCGACTTCCTTCAGCAGGTAAAAAGGGGGGTACCCATAGTGATCCCCCATGTCTAGATATCTTTAGGGGGGGTCCCTAGAATATTTCCCTAAAATTCCAGTTTTTTGCCGATACTTTCCTCCGGCTCGCGTTTTCGTTGATTTCTAATTGAATACGGTGATAAAGTAGGCACGCGCCCGATACTTTACCCCCGGAAAACCTCCTTTTCACTCCAAATTGAATAGCCCCCATATCTTGAAGTTGGTGGTACCATTTTGCTGAAGTGAAAATAAATAATACCATTAAACGGCTAGCAAGTTTACATAAACAATCAGAAGCAACATATGTAAGGTTAGTAATGATTGCAGGGGAGGACCTTCTGAGTCTGGGAACACTGCATTTTCCTGCAGGTCTTGGCTTCCTATTAAGGCACGATGTCTCATAGGTTTTTTACTAAATACACAGTTTAGGAAAATATATCAATGTAGCTAAAATAAAGCTTAATGCAAAGGAAATCCAACTCTTACCTTTTTAGTTTAAAAATATCCATTCAGCTCCATTGTGCTTCTCCTGTTCTATTGGATCTCAAACTCGCGGTACCAGGATGTTGAGGGTTTCAACTCCAAAGACTCTCTACCTCCTTTTCCGTAGGCCTTTGAACAAGCAGGAGGGTAAGAACCATGCTTTTAATCTCTACAGGAGCAAAATAGCTGCCAGATCAAAAGAGATCAATAAGGAAAGCCCATTAATAGGCAGGCACAAAATCATGTAGTGCCCTTGGTCATGGCATGAATTTTGCTCTTTCATTACTATTTATTCTGTGATGTTATAAAAGAGTGTTATTTTTTATTTTTTTATTTTTATTACACAATCATTTTATCAAAGGTAACAATTTACATCTTAAACATATTTAGGGTGTCGTGATTTTTTTTCTTTCTTTTTTTTTTTGTCCTACCACTCTGGCGCATCCAAAGTCTTAGTACTCCTCTCTTGTGCTACCCTATAGTGATAGCTTGCATCCATTGCAGGGCTGTCACACCTATATAATTATCCACATTAAATTATGCTTTACTATATATAGAGATTTCTGTAAAACTTAATAATACATGATCAGTAAATTGGATACACCGTATATCATTAAAGTGTAATTAAATTAAACTATTCAAATTAAAAATAACAATATGGTCTCTCAAATATAAAGCTGGGTAAACGCTTGTACGACATATCGGCCGTCGTACTGACCAAGTGACCAAGTGACCGATATTGTAAGCTATACACACTTGCCATACAGCCCCTCGATATGTCTGGCTGGACATCACAACTGGGACGGGCAGTTAAGTTTTTTCACCCACTGATGTCAGTGTCTGCAGTCCCTGCGGCCAGTGTACAGGCAGTCTGCTGGTCTCCCGTGCACACATGCAGATGTGCCAGTATATCGGCATTGTATATACTATCCGGATATGTCTGTAAATTGTTGTACACCGACTTATCGGGTGTACACACCTGCCTTTCCACTCTTGATTCATCACTCGTTTACCGAACGATATGTCAACAAGTGTTTACCTAACCTACAGCGTATGCTAATTGTCAGATCACAACAGTGACTGCAAATACGTAATATATTGTGAATTTTACCCACAAAAGAGGACCGGGGACTCCCATTTTCAGAATGGATTGGTCCCCGGGGATGTGCTCTGCTCCTAGCAAATCCCTGGCTCCTGGTTGCAGGATTGATGTCTCCCCTGGGCCGGCTGCAGGGGAGACATTAAAAAGGAGGTGGAGCCAGCCGTTACATGCCCCTTGATGCTGCAGCTTACTCAGCAGTCAGTGTGTACTTCCCTGGTGTGAAGAAGACTAAACTATGCAGAAGTCACCGCTATGTAAGAACAGTCTAATGCAGAAAATTTCACAGAGATCTCCTGTAGAAGGCTTACTACAGCAGCAGACTGCTGTCCCCATTATTGTCAATGGGTACTGCAGTCTGACCTCTGTGTACAAAACTGATGCTATTGGGGGTAGCAAATGGGAATTCTAGGGGTATGTTAGGAAGTGTGGTGGCATGGGGGAGGTCTGAGGGGCATATGGGGAGCTCTAAAGCATACATTATGATGGGACCCAGAAATGGTCAGGTAGGACCCCATTTTTTTTAAAGTGGCGGGTCCCTGGCACCCACATTTTGCCGCTCAGCGCGATCACTGCTCAATTGCATACTGCTCCAAAGTGTTTGTAAACTGTATGTTTTAGGTGTGTGTGTGTGTGTATAAAGAGTTAAAATTTTTGTTGCCGTAGTTTCTCTCAAAGTGATTTTTATATAGGTCTTGTCGATGATCTGTAGAGAGTGGCTACAATATTTACATCTCTCCAATAAAGACACAAGGCTCTGATCAGGCTATAAACTTATACTATGAAACATGCAGTAACACATAAAATAATCTTTAGCCCGCAGGGTCACAATATATCTTATTTGGAGGTAAAAAATGATATCCTGAAATTGAATTATCTTTATTCATTGCTAAATAAATTGAATTTAAAATTGCTTTTTTATGTTTATTACAAATTAACACCTCTTATAACTTGTTTATGCCTATGGAATACTGCTGTGTGGCAATTGCAGCGTCTCGCTTAAATGTAATTATCTTTAATAAGGTTTCTTATAACGTTTAGTAACAAATGTCTGCGCTGGGCTGTGTGAAATAGATAAGCAGTGGGTAATCTACTCTTTGTTTACTTGGTCAGCTGAAGACACTGCTTGAGAACTGAATATGCTGTCTGTTCATTTTATTGTATAAAAGCTTCAAGAAAATAATTAATTTCCAATTAAGCCCCCTCCCTAGCCCAACATTTTTTTTAGAATGACAGCAGACATTTACCTTTTAATTAAAAGTACAGTACTTCGCCGATCATTTACATTTTATCTTAAGAATAACCTAAACATTATCAAATGTGCTACCAGATGAGCTTAGTTTGTGTTTGAAGTAGAGAGTTTTGCATGGTTTCCTAATGCTTCTCATGTTCACAGAACAAATTGTGTTCATGTTATTGTGTATATGAAGCTTTTTTGTATGGTACGAATAAGCTACAGTAAACAGGCAAAGTGGGCCTTACAACTGTTGAAGAATTACAGTGCAATGTCAGCCATAAGCTAATATGCTATGCTGGGACTTGTAGTTCCACAACAATGGGTGACACACAGTTTATCGATAGCCTGATCCCCATTTCTACTTCAGGGTCCATAGGGTATCCACAGGATACCTTGGGGGGGTATAGGTGATGACGTCAGGCATCGGGCACCATTGAGTTAAGTCTTCAGCCTCCCAGGATGCACTAGGGTCCCCCTCCTATACCCCGCCCCTGAGCCAAGGCATCTCATTTTCGTTGGTGCCCGGCTCGGTCAGATGCACCTGTTTAGAGGGGGGCTAAGGATAGCCCCTGAAGTTTTTCTACAAGGCCGCTGTGGCTGCACATCTGGAAGTACAGCATGGACAGTCATTCTTGACGTCCATGCTGTCTTCCCTACACCCCTGCCGGTAGCAGAACGCCGGTACTGATCCGGGGATGCTGGTAGGCATCTAGGGTCACAGCTAGCGGTGACCCCAGATGTTTGGGACCATGGCCGGATTCAAGGGGGACAGCAGGTAAGCAGCGGGGTCCTGCGGTGGAACATGGTCCGGAGTCCCCAGGCAAGGGGGTCCCTGGGGACTGGCTGCTGCGTGGAGCCAGGTTTCGTACCTGCGCTTCCACTACCCCCCTGGGACAGCAGACCGCAGCTGAGCGGTAGCGCTGCGGCGTCCCAGGGGTTAATTGCATGCCAGGGGATCGCACCATCCCTGTATACAGCCGGCGCCTCCCCCGCAGCACACAGCCCTCTCTGCACCTGCCGATTGGTCCTGTGGCAGCGCTCCTCCCCCAGGCCGGCCTCCTCTCTGCTCCTCGGTGGCCATCTTTATGGAAGCATGGTGAACGCTGCTGGAAGCTGCTGATCGGTGGCATCGTGGTCTGGGTCCCCCAGCATACCTCTCCTCCGTTGGAACAGGTCTGTGTATGCAGCGCTGAGTCCTACCAGGCCCTGTGTCTGCGTAGTTGAGGATCAGCGCTGATAGTGCAGGGATTGATTTCTTTGCATTGTATGTGACTGCTGCTAGCGTCTGCTGCCTGTACTTTCACTTTCTGTCGTCAGCCTTTTCACTGTCCCTGTTCTTCTTCTGCTAAAGCCCGTGCGGTGATTGCAGGGCGGTTCTCTCACTATACGAACGCGTATCAGTGAGAGGGGTCACATACTTGCCATCATGTCTGAAAGTGATTTTCCTCTCCAGCTTCTCTGTACTACATGTAAGGTACCTATAGCGGAGGGGGAGGGTAGCGCGGAGGGGCTATGTCGGCCGTGTTTTTTATTGACGCGGCCAATTACTGTAATGGCTCCAGTACAGGAACCGCCCTGGGCTTGTTTCGCTAAAGCGCTTACAACCCTAGTGGGCCAGTTAGCTCCGTAACCTGCGCTCCCTCAAATGGGATTGTCCCAGCAGTCAGTGGTGTCGTCACCCATGCAGGGGTTCCCGAGACAACTGATGGTACCCCACACTCCGTTTCCCCTCCTCAGGTCTCTCAGGAGCCTGTGTGGGTTAATTCTCTGACAAGTTCTGTGCAGCATTTGTCAGACGGGGAGTCTGTGTTGCGGCCGGTGTCCACTCCTTATGAGGATGACGAGGGGACAACTGATGATGGGGAGATTCTGGATCTGTCGGACCAGGAACCTCTCCGTACTAAAGAGTCGGACGCTAAGTCTAAGGTTTATATACCTGGCCTTATTCGTGCAGTCCGCACAGCTTTAGTTTATTGAGGATGATGAGCCTCCGGTATCAAAATCCAAATATGCCTTTTTCAAAGATGTTAAGGGTGACGCCACAGTGTTTCCTCTTTTGGGTCAAATGATGGACCACTTAGAGGAAGCGTGGAAACATCCTGCTCCCGCCCTGTCGCACCTGTGCTGCAGATGGGCTTTTTCTCTGGTCACCGGTTTTCCCGTCTCCCTCTGGTGAGAATGTGATTCTTGTGTGTCCAGATCTTTTTTTCTCTCCCTTCCTTATCCTCCTCCGGCCTATGGCTTGGTACGTAACTGAGATGCCTTGGCTCGGGGGCGGTGTATAGGAGGGGGACTCTAGTGCATCCTGGGAGGCCGAAAACTTAACTCTATGGTGCCCAATGCCTGATGTCATCACCTATACCCCCCCAAGGTATCCTGTGGAACCCTATGGACTTCGTAGAAATAGAGATAACAAGGGTAAGTTCTTACCATATCTCATATTTTTTATTTTGTAAAAGCCCTGAGTCTTTTTAATGTGTTAAAATTTCCCGTGTCCTCCATGGGGTATTTTATTTGTTTGTGCTGGTGCCTGTCAGTTATGGGCACCCAGTGGAATTGTTGCTCTGTTTGGGCACGATTGCCACCGACGCTGGCATTTTTGCTTGCAGCCTCCTGAGGTGGCAAGCAGAAATGTACGATAAGTCCGTGGTTTGGGCGCCCAAACAGACTGTAAATGGGTTTCGACATTTTACGAGGAAACCCGGTCTAATTGGGGGCGTTTCGAGTGTGCTAATTAGTGGGTGCCCAAAATCAAATGAATAGCTATGTTGGTTGCCCATTAATTACCGCGGCTAAAGAAATCAATTTAAACGATTTCCATGTGTTAAATACAGTAGGCAGATGAGCGTATTGTACTAGAGTGGGCAGTGATGTGATGACTTGAAGAGACACCATGTGACTTAGCTGAATTAACGTGCACTGTATGGCTGCATCTATCCACTGTAGTCATATGTTTGTGGTCCATCTAGAACTTCAATGTTATGTGTGGGCTAGCATAAAGATCTTTTGACTGGTAGTCTGCTGATTTTAAAGTGTAAAGGGGCCTATCCATTTAACGACATGAAAGTCTGAATGTCCAGCGTTAAGACTTTCATGTCGCTGAGGTGGGTGCACCTCACTGAAAGACGTTCGCTGAACGTCTTCAGTGCAGGAGCCCAACCTCCTTTATATATTAACATGCCGAACCTGACGACCGTCGTCAGGTTGACCGGCATGTTCGATAGTCGGGGTCGGCAAGGACCCAGCATGCACGCGCATCGCTGGTCCTTGCCGGCTATCCACTAGCAGACTTTCTGCATGTTCCGACCAAAACCTCCTGGTTTTGGTCGTATCGTGCAGAAAGTCGGCAAATGGGTAGGTCCCTTAATTTTAGAATGCTTGTTAGCCATGGCCAAAGTTTGCCAGCCGCTGAAGACTTTACCCTTCTTAATATCGCTCAACTCAATTATCTGCATTTTGTCACATACAGCATAATGTTTCCATGAAATTCAGCAAGACTGAATTGCTTCATGTTGATACAGCGCCTCAATGTGTTCCTGAAACGATGTGAAAGTCATGTGTTTAGCTATAAAGCCACTGACATACTGTTGCTTTTTCTGTTATTAATATATGTCACACAATTTCAAAAGTAAATATCTTTGGACACACTGGCGAATCTCAAATTGAATACTTGTCAAGCGGATATAAGAGTTGAATGATTTAATAGTTCTTTTTCCAAGAACTCTGTGTGTTGCAGATGACAACATCAATAAGTTACACAGCCGAATACAGCTACTTGAATATATGACTTATACATATGTATAGGGTAGAAAATGAATAATATATACTGTAACATGAATACATGAATATCTTTTGTGTCAATTAATACTTACATTTTGTCTTCTTTAAGCGATATTAGCACCATTAGTCACTATCCTTATTTATTGTTTTTTATTTATCTGTGTTAATTCTTGCTCTTTTTGCAGATGACCGTTTGTGATGTGTTAGGTCTACTTCAGTAATACCTTAGCTGTCAGCTATCCACCTTTTTCAATAGGGGAGGATTTAGCAAAAAAACAGAATGTATCAGGTGGCACTGTCTGACAGCTGCTGGTTCAAGGAGGATGTCGCTCTCCTAACTAAAAAGACCACAAATAATGAAAGAACCTGCGCTAAATTAGGTGTATACCAGATGGTTGATCTAATGATCACATGCATATACCATGATAAGTGAACAAACAAACAATTTACATCTCAATTATTACCTTGTCCACAGCATGAACACCCTTACTTCACACAACCCCCATATTCTATGTCCACATAATCCTCTACTTTATCCATCCCTCTCTTCCCCCTCCTGTTTCCTCCACTTGCTGTTCTTCCTTTTTTTCTCTCATCAGTCTGCTTCCAACTCTCTGCTTCTTTCCCCCACCTCTCCTATACCTCCACTCTCAACCACCTCCCTCCATGGTCTTGTTACCCCACTACTAAGCCCCATTCCCTCCTCGTTCTGTCTGTCACCTCCAGGGCTGCCAAGAGAAATTCTGGGCCCGGGTACTGCAACATCCTGTGGGACCACATCATGTATGGCTGCACCCATTTGTGAGTGGGTCTAGCATGTGAGATGCACCCACTCACAGGAGCATGGCATAGCACCCAGCAGCTGGAACTAAAGTAGTCACTACTGTATTAGGATGGCGGGACAGTCCCATAATAGCTGCATTTCTTGTCAGGCTGTATATAGATGCTAAAATGTAACACACAAATTAAAGTGCTTCTACTTTACTTTGTACATCTCTCATGTAAATAACACAAACAATCTATTTTCTTTCATAGAGATAGATGTATGAATGACTTAATTTTTACATAACATCAGGTCATCTTATACACACACATTCCGCAGCACATATCCTAACCCACTGCTCCATGCTCCTTCTTCACTATCTACCCCTCTGTGTCGCCCCTGTCTGTCTGCCCTTCCCCTTTAGAATGTAAGCTCTCACGAGCAGGGCCCTCATCCTCACGTGTTTCTCCTCCCCCTACTTATAGTATCATTTACTCCTAACTCCCCACAACGGCACCTAACACCTGGTTGCTCATGTCCTGCTGCTTGTGTTTTGCAGCTGAGTTTATAACCTTGTCCTTGTCCTGCATTGTTTTGTATTACTATTAACTGTTTTTCTTGTGTGCTCATTTATGTACTGTGTAAGGCGCTGCGGAACCTTTGTGGCGCCATATAAATAAAGGATAATGATAATAATGATGAAAATATAAATAAATGTAAATCACTGAACTGGAGTGAATTGAGATATAGCTTCATAGATCTCAGGTAAATAAAACTTGAATAATAATAGATAGGTGTAAGGCTTGACTGACGGTATAAATATCATTTAATAAGCATGTCTATCATGCTGTAAGAACACAGGAGTGCACAAATAAATCAATAAACAATAATACAATAAAAATTTATGAATAGGGGTTAAAATCAAGTAAATAAAGTCACAGGGGTGGGATAAAAATAATCAGTCCATGGGCCAGTGTTAAATAGTCAATTGTACTCCTCAATGGACGGAATCCGGAATAATGTCCAGCTATGATATAAATAATTACAAACTTGAAGTGGACAAAGGTCCTGACGAGTATGTAAGTACCCACAGATGGTGAGGAACCTGAGGCACCGTAGTTGGAGAAATGGAGAAGGCCGGTCCGGAATCCACAAGTCAAGACGAGGTTTCCAATGATGAATGCAAGCCACATGTGATGGGGGGCTAGACGCGTTTCCCTGCGGTAAACCCACAGCTTCCTCAATAGCATATCCCCTTCAGTAAAAACAATGGGTTTAAATACCCTTCTCTTAATGAGAAGTATGCACAGCTGTGTTAGCATAATTAACCTGTCAGTCATATACAGAAATCTATTGGTCTCCTTTCTTTCCATATAACGAAAATTAACATATACTTTTCTTTTTTAATCATTATTACACTTTAGTTAGAAATTATATATAGAGTATAGTATATACATCATTTTTTTTTTCTGTATAAAGTAAATAGCGATGGTCAGTCACGTGATCCAATTATCTGAAGACCACGTGTCCTAGTCCCACCTGTCAGCCTAGAGCTCCCCATCATATATCACGTGACATAAACAAATATGGGCGTGTCGGTAGAGACGCTCCCAACATGATGCATGTCACGTGATGGAAAGCACGCAGGGCGCCACTCACCACGCGACCTGGTCCAGCCACGTGACACAAACAATTATAATCGCTTAGGTAGGGATGCAACCACCATAATACATGTCACGTGATAGGAAGCCCGCAGCGCATCACTCACCACGTGACATAATCCAGCCACGTGGGAGAGCGGAGTGCATACATTTTTATTGTATTATTGTTTATTGATTTATTTGTGCACTCCTGTGTTCTTACAGCATGATAGACATGCTTATTAAATGATATTTTTTCCCGTCAGTCAAGCCTTACAACTATCTATTTATTATTATTCAAGTTTTATTTACTTGAGATCTGTGAAGCTATATCTCAATTCACTCCAGTTCAATGATTTACATTTATTTATATTTTCATCATTGTTTGTTCACTTATCATGGTATATGCATGTGATCATTAGATCAACCATCTGGTATACACCTAATTTAGCGCAGGGTCTTTCATTATTTGTGTGGATTTAGCAAAGCTTGAAGAGGGGTAAAGTGGAGTGCTAACAGCGCCCCAAACTGAATCACCTCCATAGACTGTACATACTAAAGGTAACACACAATCACAATACAGATAAGTGTAAACAGAATTGGTATGAATTACTGCCGGACCTAAGCCCGGTGGATGAAATAGCGTCGCTGGAAGGCCGGCACATGAAGTTCCCGACAGGTAAGTAAGACCCCCTAACCTTCCCCTAACCCTCTCTTAGGGGTGCCTGAACCTAACCTCTCCCCCCTAGTGCTTAACCCTAACCTTCTCCACCAGGGGTGCCTAAACCTAACCACCCCTCCTTCAGTGACCGCTGTGAGCCAAAAAACATTGTGGGTCCCTAGGACCCCTCACTTTACTAAATTGGGTCCCATCGGAATGAAAGTCTTATGAAAATCTAACAACTTAAACAGAAAAAATATTGAATGCTAAACGGTTTTGTAAAGCATTAGTTAGTTTTATTATAGTATAGTAAAACATTTTGTTAATCTTTATTGCACGATGAGACATTTTTCCATAATAGACTCTATGCTGGTAATCAACATTAGAGCTGCCAGTGTTAGCCAACTAAAGTTTTAGGGGCCCATTTATCATAGAATATTTGAGGTAAAACTCAAATATTAAGTTTCCCCCTCATGTATCAAGGAGGGCCCTCAGCAGGTATCTCCGATACCCCCTGCGATCCCTCCATTAACGCTGGCAGCCGCCTCCCCCATGGGTTTTGTTGTGGAAAATAAAGACAACGTAAACAGCTGCTGTCAAATCGAAATATATATATTTGTTTTCTTGCAGAAGCAATGATTACAATTAAGTGACACAGTTCACTTACAGGTAATTATCATATGTGCGGCCGCTGTTACTGCTTCCATTGCTCAACTCACACAGCTTACAATATACACACACACTCCAGCACCCCTCCACCCATGGCTGGACCAATCCAAGTAGGCTTCCAGGGTGCTGATCCTTATCGAAAGCTATCTGTTACTGTATTCGAGATAGAGGGTGCAGGGTTTATGAAATAGCGTGATGAAGCAAAGAAAGACCAACTTATTTGTCACGCATGTCACAAACACATTTATATATTGCCTATGAGAACAAATAAATGATATTGCAGGATAGGATTGCTGGGATCCATTTATTTCCTTAACAGTTTCTATGGGGAATGCGATGCTGCCAGATTTACCAATATCCGGAATACATTCCCGACACTGGCCCCCTCAGCTAATGCCATTAATAATAATTTCACCATCAGCAGGCTAATACCAGCACCACTCACAACCCCCCGTACTCCACTACTCCTAGCATCACTGACAACCGCCCCTACTCCACTACTCCCAGCATCACTGACAACCGCCCTACTGCTCCCAGCATCACTAACTCCACCTTCTCCACTACTCCCAGCATCACTAAACACCCCCCCGCTACTCCCAGCATCACTAACAACTCCTCCTTCTCCACTACTCCCAGCATCACTAACAACCCCCCACTACTCCCAGCATCACTAACAAAGCCCCCTTCTCCACTACTCCCAGCATCACTAACAAGCCCCCTTCTCCACTACTCCCAGCATGACTAACAACCCCCCACTACTCTCAGCATCACTAACAACCCCCCTTCTCCACTACTCCCAGCATCACTAACAACCCCCCCACTACTCCCAGCATCACTAACAACTCCCTCCTTCTCCACTGCTCCCAGCATCACTAACAACTCCCTCCTTCTCCACTTCTCCCAGCATCACTAACAACCCCCACTTCTCCACTACTCCCAGCATCACTAACAACCCCCCCTTCTCCACTGCTCCCAGCATCACTAACAAGCCCCCTACTACTCCCAGCATCACTAACAACCCACTGTGCTACAAAGTATCACTTGCATGCAACCTAGTTCTTATCCCTATATAATTGCAAAGATAATCAATTGCATTAATGAACAGACATGAATAACTAAAATTCTATAGCAATGCTAAAGGCCACACACACTGTGATGATGTACAGTCAGAATACATTACAACTCCCTGGTGTACAGCACTCACCTCCTCACTGGGGAAGATTGGACACCGCTACTTCAGGCGGCCCCAGTTCGTGAGGTTGCCGGTGTGCCGGTTGAGAGTGTTGGGCTTTGCCCAGCAGAGTCATGGTTGCACCGCTGTCGGTGGTGCTCATGTCCCGGCAGATGATGGGGCTGCACCTCCTCGCTCAGCAGACAAGGAGCAGCTCCTGACGTAGCAGAAGCTGCCGGGATCTGCTATAAAGCTACAGCACGATGACTCTGCACAAGCCCAGCGTTACACACACAGCAGAAGTGCTGCGTAATGGTGAGTCATCACCGGCCACCGCACACTACTAGTACTGCTGCTGCTTCTGGGACTGCTGCCGGCGCTGGGCAGAGCAACATGTGCAATGCCCAGCATGGTGACGCCACTACCACCTTTATTGTTATGGAATCCCGGGGGAGCGCGTCAGCACCCCCTGCCGCCCGGGGGCATCCTATTATTACCGGCGCCTATTTGGTTGACAGCTTTATTATGTGTGTGCAGTGCGGCTGGGTCATGTCCCCGGAGACGCGTTGTGCCGCTGTCAATCCCTGTCGGCCTTTTAAAGTGAGTCCCTAGTCTTTGAAACCGGGTATAATACGTGCTATAGCACGTATTCTCTAACACTGCTCCCTTCATCCTAAACCTAACCCTCCCGGGGGGTACCTAAACCTAACCTCCCCTGGGTGCCTGACGCTAAGGTTGCTGCTATTTCCTAGTTGGAGAAAGGACCTCTGTGACGTATCCACCATGTGACCGCTGCAGGAGGCTGGACCGCTCCTGCCGTACCATCCACTAGGGCATAGAGGGGGAATAAATATTTGTGGCGAGCGCAGCGTGCCCGAAGCGTGGTGAGCGCAGCGAGCCCACGAGGGGACACTTTTGGTCTCCCGTTAGCATCCCCGCCCCTCCCCCTTTCAGGCCGGGTCACGTGGGTGTGACGTCACAGGTCCATCAGCGCTCTATAGTCTAGACCTAACCCTGACGCTAACCCTCCGGGGGAGGGGAGGGTGCCTAACCCTTAGAACCCCCGGGAGTCCCTAAACCTATGCTTCAAACTCGAAGATCTGCTTGTATGTCCTGGAGTGTCGTGGCTGGCTCCTGCTGTGTAATTTCTGACAATCTAAGGGAATCTGTTCCTGGTCCCTGTCTCCGGTAAACAGATGGTGGCGGCCACTTCTTATAATAATAGACTTTGGTATTGACTGCATTACATAGTTGTTGCTGGTGAGCATAGGTGGTGTGCTAGCCACCACCGTCTTATCTGTATCTACTTAGTCACTCTATATATTCGTGGTTATTTATCTCCCAAATGTCCAGTTCCTTGCAGCTGATCTGTTGAGCTATTGCTGCCTCCACACATAGACTTGTCACTAATTTTGGAGATGTGATAAATATGTCCCCAAGCGACAAGGTTACCTGCCATATGGCTTATAAAACAGCACAATTTATGGGCTTATCTTCACCTAGGGATGTGTCTTCACCTCTGATGAATACCCTATCAAACCCTGGGCGTTTGGAGTTCGCTGCATATTTTCCAAAGACTTGTTCTAAATTTCTAATGGAGGAATCGAGGCTTCGGGCTTTACCATTTAAGATTTTTTTATATTTTTTCTGTGTAATCTCGGGAGGAAGGATACTTTCAGGATACATCTTTAAAGTATTTTCTGTACCTTTCTATGTGTCCTTGGGTGAATTTAGAGGGAACTAAGCCTATACCTTCACTGGACCCCGAGGACTGGCCAGATTAATAATTTGAAGCCCCCTGTTTTGTTTTCGTGATTCGTCACTTTATATGTTTTGTTATTAATATCTCTCTCGTGTGTGTGTGTGTGTGTGTGTGTGTGTGTGTGTGTTTTTAATCTAATATATAAACATGTCAAGCATTATATCTGAGAAAAATGTTTCATCCTTATAGTGCTGGAGGTCTGGGTTTAGTCTAGCCTAGCTAAGGGCAACAATTTATTGCCTCAGTCAGTTACGTGTTTTACTATCCTGTTTGTGTGGGTGGGGGGGATTTATGGGTTAGGCTATTGTAGGTTAGTAAGGGGAAACTGGGATCCAAGTATGCCTGGGTTGGGGATAGGCCATACAAGGTGGGTGGTTGTGGGGTGGCTTGTTTTGGAGGGTTTTGTTTTGTTTAGATTTTTGACAAATTATTGGAATTGTTAATTTTATTGTGTATTATGTTGTGATTCCTTTATATCAGGCTTAAGATGCGGGATACTCATGTACCCTTCTGTGCCTCTAGTACTAGTCATTTATATTTAATAATTGGTGTGTTAGCTCATATGGCGCCTGTGGGCTCTTATTGCTTATCAATATACTGTGACTGAGGGGCTTTCTATATCCTGCTATAATTCCTATTTGTCTTTCACTTCTATTTATCACCTGACTGTATTTTCTATTTGTATATTATTTGCTTTATTATGTCTGCCATTGTTATTTAATGTTGGAAATATATTTTAGGTTTTTTCTATTGGGAATAATGCCATTTAAAATAATGTCAATTTTACTCTGTGAGATTGACTTTAATCTGTTCTCCAGAGCACATTAACTCTCTATGTATATTCTAAACGCTTGTTATCTCATATTTGTAGGTGAGCTGAAAAGCTATATTAATGAGATATTTTCTTATTGCTCTTTCCAGGTTTGGCTGGTTTAAACCAATGTTTTTTCTTTAAAAACACTTTTTTTTTAAATTATGCTGTGACTACAGGCACAACACTGACTGGTATTGTTCCACATTGTTGTTGCTTGTGGTCTTTTACTGCATTGGTTCAGCTTACTCAGAAATCACACACACTACAAAGATATAGGGAGAATGAACCAGATAAGAGCAGTGATAAATCTGCCTTGCATCAAGCTAAAACTGACCCTGCCATCAATCCCGTAGGGCAGGAAAAAAAACCCTCAGCTAACATTCTCAATCTTAGAGTAAACACCACCACATAAAACAGGCACTACACAGAGAAAACACCTCATGGTTTAATCTCCATGTTTATCTTTTGTATTTCAATTCAAAACCTTCAGTCCTATTGAGTTGAGTGCTAGAAAGAAAGACTTTGTCTCTGTGGTGTCACAAGTATCATCTTATGAATGGTGGACGAGCAAAAAAATAAGCGCAATTGAAAAAAGTTAACTCCAATGTATTTCCCATTATTTAACAACTTCTGACTGCTCAAGCATCTTCAGCTAGTGTTGAAAGAATTTTTTCTTCTTTCAGTTTAGTTCATTCAAAGCTTAGAAACAGACTGGGCACTGAAAAGGTCTCCAAACTAGCGTTTTTTTATTCAAAATGTTTAATGCCAGTGACATTTCCAGTTCTAATGCTTAGCTTTATTTATTGTATTTGTGTGTTTTTCTGAAAAGTGCTGTTGCATGTTTTAACTATGTTTAGTCTAAAATTGGTCTTATTGAAAGATGTGAAATCATATCAAACCCTAATAACTTTGGTTTGTTAATGTTAGAAAGAATTAAAACGTGATTGATCAATGTTTCTAATACATAGTGAGATTCATTTATTTTTTCATTTAAACATTAATGCAAAAAAACTAGCCTAAACAAAAAAAAAATTGAAACTAAAAAATGGTTTGAATTAAAAAAAAAAAAAAAAAAAAAAAAACTTTTTTTTTTTTTGTCCCAACCCTGGCTCTTTCTGATATATACTGTGTGTAATGTACCTTTTATTAAAGTGTGCTCAATCTGCTTCGCGTCTGTGTTCTATATTGATGGTTTTGTCAGGCATAATTTGCAATGGAATGAATATATGGTCAATTGTATTGTTTTACTGTAAAAATCAAATTATTGAATTAAAAAAAAAGTATAATATTGGTCAATGTCTTTACATATGAATTATTTAGGTATGTAAAATGAGTTTACACATTGTGTGTTCAATAAAGCAAGGCGTTGATTTAAAGTTAGTAATAGCTCTTTGTACAAAGATTTACTGTACTTCTTTAACATTAGATTGGTTATCGGGATAATCATTGTGTGTGTTGATTAGATGTGGAATAAGTGACGTACACTACTACCAATACCATTTATTCTTTTTGTCAAGTACTAGCTGGAGTACCCTGTGTTGCCCGGGACTTTAAGAATGTTTGTTTACACCTCATCCTCCAACAAACCTCTCCTTAGGCAGGCCTCACGAAAAGTGTGACAAACTTCCCCATCAACAGTCCTAAGGTCTTTGAAGGAAGTAGGACCTGTAACTGTGTAAAGAAAACTTCGGAGATGGAAGCATTCAAAATTTGTCGGATGTAAACACGGCCAAGAGCTTCTGTTGCTCTGATACCAGGATGACCATGTACAGCGACTCCCTGTTTTCTGCACATAAAAACTTTTCAAGAAGCATTCCATGTGTAATATATTTTGGCAGCTCACAGAACAGCAGGGTCCTTGCAAAGTCTTCATTTTGACACAGTTCGAAGAAAGAAGTCAATGTTGTTGCGTAATTTGATATAGTCAGAGAGCTGAGAATGTTGGCAAAGCCTGCTAAAGCTCTCTTCGATAATAAACATATAAGATTATGCCAAAATATGACAACACAAAATGCTTGCTCTGAGGCCCTACCCATATGTCATGAGGCCCCACAATGAGCGTACATCAATAATTGTGTTTTTTATTTAATTAAATAAACACTAACATGATGTTGCCTTTTAAATGAATGCTGCTTTAAAAATGCAGCCAGACTTGCCAGAATCTGGCCACAGTGCTGTTGCATAAATCCCAATGTGCCTATTATTTTGCTCCTTTTTCTCTCTGGTCAGATTGCATTGCACAACCATATTCTGACTCCAAAAGAAGTTTTGTGAAAGAATATCTAATGGGCAAACCGTATGATGGTCTTTGTCAATAAGTAAAATCACATATTAGCAGTAAGTCCTTATTTCAGAACTGGTACTGCTCTTCTGGTGGTTTTATGAAAAAAGCATCATCGGGACTGTCGAGATAAACGTTGGAAAGACTTTCTTCTACTTTATTTATCCTGATCTGCCATCTCACTTATCGCTGTACATCACTTTTGTATAGTTGCAGAACACGTGTTATGTACAAAGTTGTTTGGTGGCATTTAGATATGTTTATTTTTACTTTTTTGTTGGTGGAGTTCAACTGAAAATAATTTTTTACCATTATAGAAATTGGTGGCACCCTATTGCTTAGGGGGAAATAAATATTGCATTTAATGGCTGGTTTGCTAATATAAACAATCATGTGATCAGGGGCGAGGCTGCTGCAGTTAGTGAATAATTTTATTTCCCTGTCGATCTCACTGTACTTTGGGGAATTCAACGGCTGAAGTTGCCGGGTGCCCACATTTCTGCTCGCAGTGCCCACTGGCAGACTAGCAGAGATGTGCAAAAAGTCGACACTTTGGGCACCCAAATGGGAGTTTAGGTGCCCAAAACAGGTCTTTAGGCGGGTTTAGCCGCTTTACGCGGCTTAACCCTGTCTATTTGGGCACGACATGTGTAATATGTACAATTTACTCTCGCACCCTGAACTCCCGTCACTTTAGATGGGAGATAGGGTGCCCCTTGGATGATTTCTTACCAATATTCTTTGCGTGTCCTTATGCTGGTTTTATTCTTTTGGTCGTCAAGTTTCTGACTCCAAAGCCTTTATACTTCTATTTCTTTTCTCCTGAGTGCATTGCTTCCGAACCTCTACTAGAGCAAAATGGCTGCCAGGTCAAAAAAATAACAGCACATAAAGAAGGCAGGCACAAAATCCAGCCTATGTGAAGATGGCAGTGCAGCCTGGTGACAGAATGATTTGTTTCTACTCTCTGTGTACAGGAATTGTAATAGTCTGATTCTGAATCAGTGTAGTGTTTTTCTCTCTTTATTATACTGTTGTTGCCTAGAAAACTTTGGGCCAAATTAATTTAGCTGTAAAAAGTGCCGTTTGGTGAAAAGCGGATTGTATTAGTCTCATACGCCTGTTTTGCCACAATGTTCTCTACATGCGCATCCCCGTTTTTTTGCCTTATTCAATTGTAAAACATGCAAAAACGCGGATAGGCAAATGTTCTCCAAAGCAAAACTAGCAAAAAGGAACTCCTTTTTTTTTGGGGGGGGGGGGGGAGAGAGAATCAGTTTGTACCCCATAAAAAGCTTCAGTGACCCTGGGAATCAATACATACTAGTAGCCCTAATAAATGTAGTTAGTGAACTTATTTTATTGCAATGGGCTGTTATTTGCATATGTGTGGAAAAATGATAGAAAGCAATGTGTTTTCGGAAAAATAACTACCAAGGTTAAATTTGGGGTACCTGAAAATGGCTACTAATATATTTTCATTTTTCCTATACATAGGTATAGGTTAACAGGGAGACTCTTAAGCTAATGGTCTCTCGTGCTGGCATCCTGCGGGTGCCACAAAACACTATCCCGCGAATGCGCGAGGCACCTTGACTCCACAGGAGTGATATTAAGTAGAGATCTATGCTCTGCACATACAGCGGGAAGTCCCGCGATATTCACGAGTGCCGCGCATGCGTATTAAGATCCAAAATGGCAACCGGACCTCCGAAAACCGGATGTGCCATCTATGGACAATAGGGGTTATTTAGACAGGGTATATATGCTTGAATACTCTCCACTTGTATTGCAAATATCCTCCTGACGAAGACCAGCCGCAGAGGCAGTAGGAACGAAACGCGTTGAGGCTGTGGTGACCCCCGCTATCTGGGACTGCTATAACAAACAGATAAGCTCTAAAATCATCTTTAAATTGTAATTGTGTTTTTTTTTTTTTGTGCTATGTGTGTGTAATTACATTTTTTTTTATAATATACTGCTCTATGCAAGCATCTTTTTCTCCCCATTTATAATCCCACCTGGAGTGAATTAACTGTGCCATATTATAAAGGGACGTGAGGGTGTTGACCAAGGATACCTCAATATATGCCTATTTTTTAGGCACACACGGTACGCTTTATAAATTATTATAAGTGTACAGCTGATGGTATAATTTACTACACTATAAAACGCTTGATCTCACCTCTTCTACTTTCATAAATTTTGTGGCCTTATTAACCATCCCAAACCTGGAGGGAAGTTCTACACTAAAAAGGAACGTCTAATTGCAGACCAGGAACATATCATTATATGCCTGTTTATTAGGCACATACGGTACGCTTTGTAATTTATTATAAGTGTGCATTCAATTACAAAACTTACTATACTATAAGGCGCTCGTTCTCACCTCTTGTATTTTCATAAATTTCGGGACCGCACAACAACGATCCTTTTTGGAGAACTGTGAGCAGCCACCGTGACAACGGGACTATAGTAGAACACTAACCAATCCATCAAAAGGACTGTGATGCCTACAGAATCCATATAGGAACTAGCGCTACTATCAGTACTCTTTGTGTATATAATTATATATATATATATATATGTGTGTGTGTGTATGTGTATATATACTGTTTATTTAAAAAAAAAAAAAAAAAGTCATCCTGTAACTGTTGTATGAATGTGTGAGTATATGTGATTGAATCAGCCTTCACAGGATCTGTATGATAAGGCTACCTTCAAGGAGCCAGAATCCTGGTGATATTCTGAATTTAGATATCACTTGTGGTTAACGCTTGGAGGAATAGCGAGTTTCAACTGAAAATCACATAACACACTATAAGGCCATAGCTAGCAGTGTGTGAAACATGTGAGAGAATAAGGTGGTTAACATGATGTACATGTGTTTATTTTGACAAAGAAAATAAGTTCTCATCAAATAGGGAACTGATCACAGTATATGGGGCCGATTCAATTCTTACTCAGGAATTTAGCTGAGCTCGAGAGATATTCAATGTATTCCCACATTTACCACTGTTTTTCTTGAGAATGCGTGGGATTAGCCGCGTTAAGCAGCTCCCGTGCTATTTGCCGGGCGCGATGCAGTTATGGTGTGCCTGGCACTCGCGACCAGCCACAAAGCCCTAACACGAATTTCTGCTCACACCTCAGGGGCTAGTCGACGGAATTGATTGAATAGCTCTCCGACACTTAGCCTGGGAGCTAAATTCCCACATTAGAATTGAATTGCCCCCTAGTAATAAAAGACAAGTTCATCATTATAAAGAAAATACTAAATTTAATGTTTCTTGACAATTTTTGTTTTATTCTACTGAGACCTTTACATTCCTGGACAGACCGTTTAAAAAAAACAAAAAAACAACAAAGCCTCATACGGTCTAGAAGATAATGTATTGGGGGTAGAGTGGAGAATTGGGGGTCACAGAAAACATTCAGCAGCTCATCGTTCTACTTTTCATCTATTGTTTGGTCAAAGCGCACAGTAAATACATAATTAGTTTATAGATGAAACACCTAAAAATTTAATATTTCTATTCACCATATATGAAAACAATACCGTGTGTCTGGTGCTCTGTAAATCAGGAGTGCAGTTGTACATGCAGATTATGATGGCAGCAATTTTAGTGCTCAGGTTATCTTCAGATGTGAAGTAGGATACTTTAATTTGCTTTTCAGTTTTTCTTAAAGCTAGCATGTGGTTATACTGGACTGATCTCTCCTTAACTTGATTCAACATGTAATTTACATGTAAATTTTCTCTTTCTTACACAGCAAATAAACAAACTAAGAAACTTGACAGATGATGTGGTAAGGTTATTTTACTTTTGTTTTGCTAAACTAACTTGTGCATGATGTTTTAAATTTTTTTAACCGTTATTGATTTGCATGTGCTAGGGTCCTAAAATACATGCATGAAATGATTATCTACAGATGTGCCCAGCTATTTTGTTGCTCCATACGCCATGTAGCGTGCCATGCATGCAAGCCACACACTACGCCATGAGTCGCGCCACACAAAGTTTCGTAGTGTAGTGCTGGAAAAAGTCATAACAAAGTGTAATACAACTTTGTCCACCAGGTGTCAATTTTCCTAAACTACACAGCGCATGCGTCTGATTTCCAATGCATGTTCTGTATCACCGCCCGATGATTGTATGACAGAAGCGGTGATTCGGTACACTATACAGTAGTACAGCGTTTTCCACATGGAATCAGGGCTGTAGAAGAATGTATAATAAAGTTTGAAATCATTAAGTGTGTGAGTCCTCTACTTTTATATAAAAATATTTCACATGCACGCACAGCTCTGTATTACACACTGACTGTGCGGTTGAAGTTGCACACTTGCGGCAAGTAAGTACTGCCTGCACTGCCCCAGACTTATGGGCCCCATACATCAGAGATGGATTGCCGCGATGCTGCAACCCGGCATCACAGGATCGCAGAATCCAACTTGTCAAATGTCCATGATCCAGCGACGGATTGCAGAATATCTATGGTGGGCGATCGGAAATTTCAGATC
The DNA here is from genome assembly GCA_031769625.1 of Taudactylus pleione. NCBI lineage: Eukaryota > Metazoa > Chordata > Amphibia > Anura > Myobatrachidae > Taudactylus > Taudactylus pleione. The sequence goes on from JAUIMM010000005.1 coordinate 4,066,503, forward strand.
GCAGCCCTGCATCGTGGCGAACCGTCGCATATGTATGGGCACCATTAGTCTTTGTAGTGATTTCATGACTTTAGGAACTACTGTAGTATTGGGCTGAGGCGTGTGGGCTACAGGGTTAATGCCTAGCCTCACTGCTTCACTAGTTCAGTATTCAATACATTATCCACAACTTCCCACCACCTGGCATTTCTATGCTACTTTATGCCACTGTGTGCTCAAGAAAGGGGTGTACGGTGCTCCAATACAGTACCCATGTAGCACCTTGCTAGTCGCGGTATGGCGTTTCGAGTCTATTTCTACTGCGCATGCCCAGTGTGTCGGGAGTCACACACACTGCATCCCGGAGTACTGTATAGTGAGTTCATGACTAGAAATTAGTAATAGGCTGTTTAAAAGTGTGGTCTCTATATTACAAACTGTGCATTTGAAAACGCAAAATTGTGGCAATGTCTCAGACTTTTACACTATACTGACTTCAGAAACTGGTCTCTGTCACATCACATACACGACAGGTGCAGCCCTTAATAGGACAGGCTTGTGGGCAAGTGGTTGGGTGATCCGCCTTGATACACTGCCTGTCCCGCCTGTTCGAGATCTTGAATATTTTTTTTTTTTTAATCTTCACTAGTTCAGTATTGTAATCCAACCCTTACTGAACTCAATACATTATATGTACTAGATGTGCCCAGCTACTGAAGTATGTTGCTCCATACGCCATGTAGCGCCCTGCTAGTCGCACTACACTTGTGCACTGCTGGTTGTATACAACAGGTGCGACTGTGGGTTAGAGGTTTAGTAATCGGCTTGCAAGAGTGGCTGTCACAGGTTTGAAACCTGGTAAGGGACACTTTTTTTATTTTTATAAATCTTCACTACAGGACTTAGTGGTGTATGAGTTGTCATTTACAGTATACAAATACAGTATCTGAGTTGCATATACTGTACACTGTACACCGAGCAATTGAAGTTCAGTATTTTTATCCAAGCCAACTGAACTCAATACATTGTCTACAACTTCATACCACCTGGCATTTCTATACTACTTTATGCCACTGTACTGCTGATGCACTGTTTGCTCAAGAAAGTGGTGTACGGCGCTCCATACAGTACCCACTTAGTGCCCTGTGAGTTGCGCTATGGCGTTTAGCGTCTCATAGTACTGCGCATGCCCAGTAGAGTCAGGCTGGAGTCACACACCGTGTATCCCAGACTTGGATACTATAGTGATTTCATGACTTTAGAAACTAGTACTGGGCTCTGTTTTGAGAGGGGTCATTGGAATATGCATCTGTGCAGGGGTGTATGTAGGTGCCCATATCGGGCCAATATTGCCCTTCTCACGTTCCTATAGGCCAGCTCCTTTTCCTGATTGTTGGAGAGAGGTTGGTCTCTCCACTTCACCAGGAGAAGAAGCTGGCCTGGACTAAACCACCTGTGTCATCTAGTTGCCATCTTAACAACCCCGATAAGACGTACGATGCACTCAAGACGTACTATGCAGGTGCCTCACTCGGTATGGCAGGCATCTTTGGTGTAGTGGTTAGGAGAACGCAAGGCAGTGTGGGCGTCCCGGGTTCGTAGCCTGGAAGGCTACAAATTTTGAATTTTTTTATTGTTATTTTTGTTTAAATCTTCACTACAGGATTACACAGAAATCACTTGGTGTGTGAATTCTGTCATTTATACCAACACATACAGGTATTGACGCACACGCAGCATGGCATAAATATCGAGCAATTGAAGTTCAATATTCTTAAGCAAGTTTACTGAGATACAGTAGAATCTCCTCAACTTCCCACCACCTGCCTTTTCTATGCTACTCTATGCCACCCAGCTGTACTGTATTTTACATGAAACCACAATGCACTAGACATTGTATTGTACACATTACAGCGACGTCACCGCAAGTGTGCACATTAGTTGTCCTAGCGGGATGCAATCGGGAAGCCGGCTGACATTATACTTCCCGACTGTCATATCACGGCGAGGGTGAAATGACCGGCATCTAGATGTAGACGCGGCTCATTTCACCGACGCCAGGAGACTGGCGCCTGGCATCCCGATCGTAGGGATGCAGGGCGACGTGAGCCGACAGCCGCGGGGGGGGGGGGGGAGATTGGGTTTAGGGCTCCCGGGGGGGACTTAGGGTTAGGCACCCCCCCACCCGGGAGGTTAGGGTTAGGCTACGGGGAGGGTTAGGGTTAGGCACCCCCCGGGGGACTCAGGTTTATGCAGTGGGGAAGGGGGGGGTTAGGTTTAGGCACTTGGGGGGATTAGGGTTAGGCACTTGGGAGGGCGGGTAGGTTAGGTTAGTTCATACTTACCTGGGGACGATCGTGATTTCCAGCGCTGTCGGCCTGACTCTGCCGGGAATCGAGCTGCCGGCCATGCAACCAGCGGTATTGCATACCGATTCCGTCCTAGCAGATGGGGGCTGGTGTCCTTGGCAGTGGTCACCCTTCATAGCCTTTTCAGGACACAAGGGCAGAGCTGACTGCTTACAGTAAATGGCTAACAGCATCCTTTATTATGGTAATGAAAGTCTCTTGTTTGCTTTGGGGGAAGGGACCCGATGCACTGCACTGTGCGTGACTCCCGACCCACTGGGCATGCGCCGGAGATCCCATGTGCAAGTCCTGGAGCTGGCAGGCACCACAGTGCCGCAAGTTTGCGGTTTTAAACGCACAATCAGTTTGTAATACAAAGACCTCTCTTAAGCAGAGCCCACTACCAGTTTTTGAAGTCATAATTTCTATAGTGTGGAAGTCTGGGATAGCGCTGACAGTGGCGCAAGTGTGCAACTTCAAACGTACAGTCAGTATGTAATATAGACAACTGGGCATGCGCAGTGCTATGATCTTCCGTACGCCATGGCATAACGTTACATGGCGTATGGAGTGGCTCCACTGGGCATGCGCCAGAGATCCCATTGCAACCCCTCCACTGGGCATGTGCCTGAGATCGCATTGTAACCCGTCGGAGCTGACAGCCACCACAGCGCTGATGTGCCAACATTGGCGCAAGTTTGCGGTTTTAAACGCACAATCAGTTTGTAATACAGAGACCTCTCTCTCAAACAGTGCCCACTACCAGTTTCTGAAGTCATGAAATCACTATAGTGTCGAAGTCTGGGACACCGCTGACAGTGCCGCAATTGTGCAACTTCAACCGCAATGTAATTCCCAACTCACTGGGCATGAGTGCTATGATATTCCATACGCTATGGCATAGCGCTACATGGCGTATGGAGCGCCTCCACTGAGCATGCGCCAGAGATCCCATTGCAACCCCTCCACTGGGCATGCACCAGAGATCCCATTGTGTGTGACTCCCGACCCACTGGGCATGCGTAGTACTATGATCCTCTGTACGCCACTGGCGTTTGGAGATGCTCCACTGGGCATGCGCCCGAGATCCCATTGCAACCCCCTGATCTGACAGCTACCACAGCGCTGATGTGCCGACATTGCCACAAGTTTGCGGTTTTAAACGCACAATCAGTTTGTAATGCCTCACTTTTAAACAGCCCACTACTAGTTTCACTATAGTGTCCAGAGCAGACAGTGCCAAAAAAAAAATATTCTCTTCCAGGGCTCGAACCCGGGACAAGCACTGTTGCAAAGCGATCACCTAACCTCTAGGCCGCAAGCCAGCTATATTAAGAACTGCACTTAGCGGGCTCATCCTTGTGCACTCCACCCACCCGCTGCTGTTTTTAATAACGAAAAATGTCTTCCTTTCAAAATATTATACTAGTACACACAGTACCCCACCATTAGAGAATAATTCATCCCATCTCATTGAAAGCTGTGCGTGCATTTCATTAATCTACAGTATCGGTTATACCGTCATAACAACTCGGGCAACTACACTCCTGTAGAGTTATGTACAATACTGTATGTGTACTGATTTGCATCCATTTCTAAGTGCTTATGTGATATTAAAAAGATTGGTTGTGCGAACATGCAAATACAGTGCGTGAATGTGATATCCATCTAATTTAACAGGATGGTATTCAGTATAAATTACAACAGTGGAGCACTCGCCACCCAGCGGTTAAGCGCTGTATTAAATGCCGTGGCATATCCTTCGTTGAAGAATACCACGGTACGCCAAAGTCCAGCTATCACGTAACGTTCCATGGTGCGACACAGAGGCCTGAATGGCGCGCCATGAGCAACATGCTAGCTGGGCACATCTGTATACTGTTAATCAAACATTTAAAAATTATTTCAGTATATGGGTTCTAGTGTAATTGCTGTGTTCTCTGTTGCTCACTTGTTACTGGAGTGCCAGCGAAGCAAAATGTATTTCAGTGATGCCCACTCACAACTGTAAATTGGTGAGATCTGGGTGGATTAATGCCCAGTACACTAGCTATTCCTCATCTGCACCGAGAAGTCTCCAAATCTAACAAGCTGAACACATTTTAATTTAACAGTGCAATATAAGGCTGTTTTTGGCTGGTCAGAATCCCGACGCCAGGATCCCGACAGGGTTAACATACCAACACCTGGTGGTCAGTATGCTAACTCTCCCCCTGCCCCTACCCTAACCCTTCCTCTCCCTCTTTGGTCCCTAACCTCTCCCCCCCCCGTGCCTGAACCTAACCTCCCCCTCTTCCCTTAGTGCCTAACCCCTTACACTCCCCAAACTTACCTTCTGCTTCCCGATGGGATTCTGACTGGCGTTGGTGTTCTTGCAACGGTAATGTAAGCGTCGGCATCCCGACCACCGGGATGCCGAACTCATACCCTCTTGGCAGCACATTGGAATGCTACTGTACCTGCCTTTACATAACTTCTCTCTGCACAGTTTCCATTCTGCTGTTTTGCTGTTGGATTTTAGGCCTCCTTGTTTTTAAATCAACACATTTGAGGCTCCAAATCTGTATCTAGTGTGGAGCTATCAAAATGTCAAACATGGATAGTAGGTGGGATTGGATGTTGTGCAGTCATTGTCCCCACACATTAAAGACTGCGCTGAATGCAGATATTTCCGATATGGTCATAAGTCTGTCTGTGTTTGCTAGAGAACCAGCTCTTCAGCCCATGTATGACCAGCTTTAGCCTTGCAGAATGGTCTAGCCTAGAGTTGAGAATTTAGCGCTGTACCTAGGTGTTGTGAGGGATGAATTCTGGTATTGACAACTGTGCCTCAGTAGCGTGTATGATGTTTCTGCGCCTGTGTGCGTTGCAGTGGTTGGGCGGAGGTTGGAACCCTCTCGCGGGATTGCAGAAGTGACATCGACCCCCGTTACCCACAGGGGTCGATGTCACTTCACTTCTGTAATCCCGCAAAAGGGTTCAAACTTCTGCCCGACCACTGCGGCGCACACAGGCACGCTACTGAGGCAACATCATGCATGCTACTGAGGCATACTCAGAGAGAGCTCACCCCATGGGATCGTGAGGGGCTCTCCTGTGAAGGGTGCAGACACGGTAGGAAGGAGGGACATGGAACCCACCCGCTGATATACAGGACGGAGGAACACATACCTGTGGGTCCCACGTATATGAGAGGAGACCGCATATTGGGAGAAACCCTTACACAAGGGACAGACCCTACCCCACTGGATCATCAGTGCGGGATGCTGCCAGCTACTTGTTGCATCTGTACCACATTGTATCAACAATCACTAACATTTGGACAACTTATTAGTGCTTGAATGGACTCTAGGGAAATGTATATACATTGGTGTATATGGAAAGAGACCCACTAAAATGGTAATCCATATTATTTACATGTGGCCACTCTGAAGGTTAAACAGGGCCACATGGGTACACTGTACATGATGGAAAGAGGCATCCTGAAAGAGCCATCTTATATCCTGGGCAACACACAGACGATTAGAGGATAAGGAGAACGAAGACTCCACCATTACATCAGGAGCACAGTGTCTCCTCTTTTTAATAAATTGGGTACAATTCTATAAAATCCCATTTGCAGGTGATCATTCCTCACAGACGTAACATAATTGCATTATTTTCCCCTTTAGCTGTACCAATCAATTACTACTGCATAGCAACTCAGTTGTCAGTACCAGAATTCATCCCTCACAACACATAGGTGCAGAGCTTAATACAAACATACATGGATATACTATCCATTTCTACCAGCCTGGACACATCGATTATTTAGCTACTCCCATCCACAACATAAGGTCTAGTAGAGCGCTGCTACAAACAACCCAGATTTCTAGAGTTCAGAATTTTGTTGCACTTTATTGGACCATGGTGGTCCTTGACGTAATAACATAATTATTCAGCTATTAGGGAAATTAATAGAAATAAAACATTGATTGCAACTCTCATTAGTTAGATGCTTCTACTTTTTCAAAATAATATCTAAATCCTGTTATGTCAACATGGACTAAGTGTTGCTACTGTATCTGTTTATATTTTACAGTTTATCTTGAGAATGATCGTTCAATGACAATTTTGTATTCCTGGCTGTACAATGTAACTTGTGGATAATACATACTTACTGTAAATATGTTTTAAATGGTTCCATACAAAAAAGTAAAGACTCTGTCAATATTAATATTGTATTAGGTGTTGAAGGACAGTGATGTGCTGATAGCAATCATTCCATAGACATATAATTATATTGGTTCAGGGTTAGTAGATAATTACCCATTAGACGAAACATAATGTTTATTACATTTCATCTGTCCTTGCACAAGGAATTGATGCATCATATGTAATGCAATGTTTTAGAATGTATTACAAAGGTTTTGAAATGATTATTTTCAAACTCATTACTGTGCTAGCTAAAGCAGTTGTCGTCTGTATGTAGTGGAAGTTGCCATCTGTATATGTCTCACTGTGAGGGAGCGGAAGATGAGCATGAACTAAAGTGTCTGCAGAAACAGTCTGAGATTTAATTTGTGTGTAATTTGAGGAAACTGAGAGGTCCTGTGAGATGTATCTATTGTAACTACAGTATGATATCTCTATACACATCTGATCAGTCCTCTTGCTGTTACAGCTACTGTATTGATGAGTTTATTACTGCAAAATTCCAGCTTTTATTCTATTTTTCTTTACTTTATATAATCTCCCCCTGTCTTTTATATACATGACCTTCCTCTATTCCCTTCTATCCACCTCATTCTCAATTTTACGCATGTATGAGCCCCAGATCCATGTACTTTGTTTCTTCTCATTTTTAAATCCTATTCACTCCCTTTTCAGTATCTTCATTGCCCCTGATCATCCTCTCCACATAATGCCTCCTTATCAACATATTTCCTTAACCACTATCACCATCCTGTTCTTCCATCTCCACTTCATCACTAAAAGCATAATTAGTCCCCAACCATCTCTTGACACTACCTTGCTTTCCATTTTTCTCTCTTTTTGAGTCAAAACTACTTCAGCAGCTTGTGTACAACCTCCTGAGCAGCTCTCACCAATGGCAATCAGACTTCACAGTTATTGTAACTCACAAGGGGCTGTGTATGTGCGCTAGCAACACTGTCCTCCATCTAGTCAGAATGAAATTGATAACTTGTGTGTGTTGTGTGGAGCGCTTTGGTGGGGACTTTAGTGTACCATGCTCTGCCTGTTTTGTAAATTGGACTGGATAATCCGCGCCAATCTTGACACTCCACCTGAGCGCAGCTGTTAATACCCTCCTACACACTGCACCACACTAGTAACCAGACCAGGTCCCTCGCGCCACTGCTGCCCAGTGCCTGCAATCTGCAATCCTCTTTAGTGGCCAGCATTTCATCTTCAGGGTCCATAGGGATCCATGGGGATAATGTGGTTGGAGTGATCCAGACACCAAACAGTTAGCTTTCAGCTCCCAGGATGCCCCAGGTCCTCCTACACATATACCTTACCCCTAGCCAGGTCTTGAGTTGTTTGTTTCGTGCAGCAGGATTCAGATGCACCTTTGTAACAGGACTGCTCAGGCAGTCCCAAGCTTTTATTTTATGTTTTATTTTATTTCTGTTTTTGTTAGCAGTGCTGAGCGTCTGAATTAAGACGCCTGCACTGCAACTCAGTCTACCTCCGACGGACCGCAACACCAGTAACGCCTCTGGTGATTTCGGTGGGTCACGGCAGAGCTTGCTAGCAGTGATGCTGGGACCCAGACTGCAACCGATTGCACGGAGATGTCGGGTAAGGCTATTTTTCTTTCTTACGGGGAATCATGCACGGGGAGTCCTTGCTTCGCGCCGGAGCCGCCTCAGAAAGGGCCCGGGGCCGTCTGCTCCCTCACTAGACCACCGGGGCCTTATAGTCTGATGCCGGGGATCGGCAACAGACTCTTCTGCTTCCATGAGGCCAGCGTACCTAGCCGGTTTACGCAGCTTAGGGGAGGTAGGCTCTACCCCGGCAGCTTCTCCCCTGACAAAGTTGCAGATCCATCAAAGGTTTTCCTGTGTCTGGAACGCTCCTCCTACCCTCCTCATGCATATGATATGCTCACAGTCGTCTATCTGTGCTCTGCTGAAGCTGTTTTGGCCAGTCTCCCTGTATGCCTCTCCTTTGGGTCAGGTATATAGTGCTCTATATCCTACCAAGCCTAGAGTTTGAGCAGATGATTCAGAGTCTATTGCAACTAAATTACATATGCATTCTATGTGACTGTTTGCTAGTGTTGTGTTGATACTGCCTTTTATTTCTAACTGTCAATTATAACTATCACTGTTTTTCTCCTCACCCCTTTGTTTTTGAAGTGGGTGTAGGTGTTCCTTTGTACTTCACATTTGCTAGTTATTTGTGAAGGCTGTCACATTTCATTGCATTGTTACCTTTTTTAATTGATATGTTAAAAGGTAAAGGGAAACAGAAGGTTGAGACTCCTGTGCTGGTTTCTGGTAAATCCTCTTTGGCAGGCCTCAGGAATTTATACAGGATGTGTGCTGTCTATTATAAATAAACACCTCACCAGTCCAGTTTACCAGCCCCTGTACAGGAGCCATCTTGGGTGTCGTCCCTGTCTCAGGTAATGACGCAGCTAGTGGATCTTTGCCTACTTCCACGCTGCCTCCTTTAATGAGATACCCACAGCTTGCTATGTTTGTCCCCCTCATACATCCTCCCTGAATGTTGCGTACAGTCCGGTAGTTACTAAGGCGCCTAAGTGGACATTATCTCTATCAGTTTGTTCACCATGTAGATTCAGATGCATCATCAGAGGAATCAGATGATGCGCCGGGTTCTTCAGGATATATCTCGGGAGAGGAGGACTATCCTTCTACCCTTCTTTGGTGAGGTCGGTCAAATCAATCCTAAATATACAGGATGATGAGCAGCCCCTAGACCTAAGGCTCCAATGTTTAAACACCAGAAGCTGGTAAAAACTGAGTTTCCTAATTCTGAGCAGCTCACTTTACTAGTAAATGGTTCCATGTTACGAAAAGATTAGCATCTTTGTATCCTTTCCCAACTTCTGAAATGTACTAATGGGAAATCCCTCCTCCTATGGATGCTCATGTGACACATTTAGTCAGGAGTGGTACGTTGCCTTTTCTGTCAGCATCTTCTCTTAAAGATCCTACAGATTGAATATACTGCTTTAAGACCTGTTTAAATTTTTTCGAAGTCTGGAGCTGTTACTCGGCCAGCTATGGTGGGGGGCTTGGGAATCCAAAGCTGTAGAAGAATGGACGGGGGCATTGGAAGATACTCTACCAAATGCTACCAGAGAACAGCTAACCTATCCTCCCACCTGCCTCAGATCTGGGAGAAGCTGCAATAGATGCTCTCACTCAAACCAGTTGTTTAGATGAATATCACCGGTAACATATGCAGTTACTTGCGTATGCTATTTAAAGATATGAACATGAGAGCTTCACATCACCTTGAAAAAGACGCCGTAAGGATGTTGAAACGCAAAGGTGCTCTCTACATATTTCACTGTGCTCCCATGGAAACTATTTTCTAACCATCGAACTGCAATTTACAAGCTGTGAATACCTGCCGGCTCCCATTAAATCTTACAGACTTCAGAAGAGCAGATCCGCCTGCTCCCCAGTTACGGGTAGAGCTTATTTTTCAGCATATTGTGGATACAGACCCGTCTTCACCGCTATACCTGCCAGAGTTCCCCTTACTATTGAGACAGGGTTTCTACCATCACGACTGACGCAGTTCTAACATCTGAGAGTCTCATCCCGACTTCCTTAGTTGCGGACTACTGGCATCAAACAACAGACGCCTGGGTCGGAGAAGTGGTTTCTCAGGGGTATACCCTCACTTTCTGGAGGCATCCTCCCCAGAAGTTTTTCTGTACTACTCCCCTATCGGATTCTATCAAGGCATTGGCTCTCCATGAGGCTATTTACTTCCTGCTGCAGGCAGGGGTGATAATCCTGGTTCCTGTGCTTCAACAAGGAAGGGGTTATTATTCCAATCTTGGGTTTCATGGTCCTATTCTAAAACTGAAAACCCTAAAAAAGTGAATCAGAGACACTACTTTCGTATGAAATCTCTTCGGTCAATTATTTTGGGGATGGAACCTGGGGATTTTATGGCTTCCCTGGACATTCAGGATGCGTATCTGCACATGCTTATTACTCCATCCCACCAACAATTTCTACGGTTTGCTGTCCTACAACAACATTACCAATTTCAGGCATTGCCCTTTGGTCTATCAACGGCCCCTCGGGTCTTCACCAAAATAATGGTGGTTTTGATGGCCTACCTCAGGTGTCAGGGAATTGGAATACTACCATACCTGGACGACCTTCTGATATTGGTACAGTCTATAGCTGTTCTAAAACACCATCTCCAACTGACCATTGCCTACCTACAGATGAACAGACGGATCATCAATTGGAAGAAATCCCCTTTGTCCAACACAGCGGATGGCACATCTGGGGGCACTTCGGGATTCTTAGGCACAAAGGGTGTTTCTGCCAGTGGACTTGCGGCCATACCATTGTGAGTACGCAAATTGCTACGTAATCGAAGGGTATCCATTCTATGAGCGACGCAAGTCCTGGGGTCAATGGTATCCACTTTCAACATGGTGGTATGTACTCCGTTCCACTCCAGGCCTCTGCAACAATTGATTCTCCCCCAATGGAATGGGCAGTATCATCTAATAAGGTCCCAGTTCTGGAGTTTCGTCTCTCTCACTCGTGGTGGCTACAAAAGAATCATCTGGACAAAGGTCGCCCTTTCTGGATTCCAAATTGGGTGCTTCTCACCACGGACGCCAGTTTTCGCGGATGGGGGGGCAGTGACATGTCATCACACCTTTCAGGAAAGATGGACAAATTAGGAATGTCATCTTCCCATATACATTCTGGAGCTTCGAGCAGTATACAAAGTACGCATCATGGCACAGGACCTGCTCCAGGGCAGGCCGGTCCAGATCCAGTCAGACAACACGACCATGGTAGCCTATCACAATCATCAAGGAGGCACGCAAAGTCACGCAGTCATGAGAGAAGTGACAAACATTCTGATCTGGGCAAAACGTTATCTTCCGGCTATCTCGACAATATTCATCCCGGGATCGTCAACTGGGAAGCGAACTTCCTAAGTCAACAGGACATGTACACCGGTGAGTGGGCTCTCCATCCAGGTTTTTTTTTTTTTTTTAAAAACTCCTGGTGAAAATGGGGCCTGCCAGACTTAAACCTCATGTCACAATCACAAGGTCCCCAGGTACGGGTCCAGACCCATCAGCCGCATTTGTGGATGCACTGGTAGTGAGACGGGATTTCAAGCTGGCATATCTTTTCTCAGATTTACCTCCTCCCAAGGGTCTTCAGGAAATTCAAGCATAAAGGCGGAGCAGTTATACCCAGTCTGTCTTGAGTCTTCCATCTTAAGAGCAAAAGGTTTCTCCAGCTCTGTGCTTAGAACGATGCTTAGGGCACAGAGTAAGGTTTCTGCTTTGTCTGTTTGGTTCCAGCGAAGGATTGCTTCTTTGCCGGATGTTAGAACTTTTTTACAGTGTGTTCTCTGAGTTCAGCCACCCTTTGTCCCACCGGTGTCACTGTAGTATTTGTTTTTGGTTCTCAAGTGGATGCCAATTACCCCATTTGAATCTCTGGACTCAGTAGATTTGAAATGGTTGACAGCGAAGACACTTTTTTTTTTCTCCTGGCTGCCTGCAAAATCTCTGATTAGGCAGTGCTCTCTTGACGCTCCCCCTTTTTGATTTTTCACCAGGATAATGCTGTTCACCGTACACGGGCGGGTTACCTTCCTAAAGTAGTGTCCTGTTTTCATGTGAATGAAGAGATTGTGGTTCCAGCTTTCCAGTCTTCAGACCTTACTGAAGGTGAAGCCTTCCTGGATGTGGTTCGTGCTCTCCATATCTATGTGGATCGTACAGACTCTGGCTCGCTGGTTACGTATGACTATCTGTCAGGCTTACACAGAGGCTGATCTCCCTGTTCCAAACACAGTGACAGCATATTTTATCCGGTCTGTGGGACCATTGTGTGCGTTTCATCGTGGTGCCTCTGCTGAGCAATAATGCATGCAGCCACGTGGTCTTCTGTCCACACTTTTCTTAGGTTCTACGCCTTTGGTACTTTTGTCTCTCAGGATGCTTCCGTTGGGCGACGAGTTCTCCTTCTCTGCTCAGGAGCGTTCCCACCCCTAGCAAAACTGCTTTAGGACATCCCCATGGTATCCCTGTGGATCCCTATGGACCCTGAAGAAGAAAATAGGAGTTATGGTAGACTTACTGTTAACTTTCTCTTCGAGGTCCACAGGGCACCCACCCTGTCGCACCTGGCTGCACTGGTTAATCTTTCTCGTTCGATCATGGAACTGAGGCATCCTGGGAGATGAAAGTTTAACTGTTTGGTGCCTGGATCACTCCAACCACATTATCCCCATGTGGACCTCAAAGAAAGTCATCAAATGTAAGTATACCATAACTCCGATTTTTTTTTTTTTTTTTCCCCCTCTTTGTTGGAGATCTGTACACAGGTCTGTCCCATTTGTGAAGTTCTGAACTTCACTGCAGGGGCATGTGTTGTGGTCTGATGGCATGAGGTGGACTGAGGGATATTGAAGGGTCATGTGTGGAGGTCTAAGAGACTTTGAAGGGGCAAGTGATGTGGTCTGTTGGACATTGAAGGGGCATGTAGGATTTTGTGAGGGGCATTGAAAAGGCATGTGGGGAGCTGAATGGGAAAGATTTAATAACATTATACTACAGTATGTCACACATTAGTGCCTACAATTCATAATATACTACACAGCTCTAGCAACATTACACATCCAAAATTATGCCCTTCAAAATTAAATTGTGCCCTTCGTAGTGAACAGAACCCTGCCTAAAAATCCTAGCGCAAATATTAGGGTCTTGATATTTAGTTTTATTGGAGGGAAAGAAAATGTTTATTTTGATGTTTTTGGTACATAATATAGGAAGGAGGTAGAGGGGGTACAAAAAGAAACAAAGTGGAGGGAAGGAGGGTTAATCAGATGTTACTTTAATATTCAGTACAATAGAACTGTCAGACAAGACTGTATGAATTCCCGGTTAGGACATAAACAGTCTGAAAGGAATGAAGCTTTGCAGCTTTTCCTCATAAAAAAAAATAAAAAATAAAATATAAGCTCATAAAGGTGTGTAACAATAGGCTAATTAACAGATAAATTGTAAAAATTTGCGCTAACATACAATGTGACCATAAACCTTTCCCTTTAATACTAGTAACTCTATAACAATGCATGAATCATGCTTTGTGCAAAAAAGACCTTACTGAAAGCTTTTATAAGCATAGTTGCAAAAAAAAAAAAAAAAAAAAACAACCACCAGTATCTTAAGGCCAGGTGCTCACTGGCAAGTTCAATTTCTTGTTAAACTGTATGGCAAATGCATTGACAGGCTGTTTTGCGGTTGTAATCCAGTTTCGGAACTCTGCAAAGGATTCAGTGGGGGGGATTTAATTCTGTGTGCGGGAGTGTAGCTGCCGGGTTAAGTGCCCTGAGCTATTCAGTTACCTGCATCGTGACCTGAACTTACAGTAAGTCGGGAGATGCAGTTTACCGCGACTAATGCCTGGGTCTTATTTACGGTAAACTGCAATTTCCTACTTACGTGCTGGACATGATGCTGTTACCACACCTGATAAAATGCGACTAGCCTCGAGGCACTAGTTAGTGCAGATTTCTGCCCTTACCTCAGGGGGGTAAGAGCAGAAATCCGCTAGTCGCAGGTTTACAGCGCAGGCAATTGAATAGATTTGGGCACAACCTGGGAGCTACATCCCCTCTTAGAGAATTAAATCCACCCTCTATGTACTTTAATTCAGTTATCTTGCATTGAAATCTTTGAATGGAGCAGACAGTGTTTGGATAATGACTATATTGGTGCAGTTCCGATACACAAGTATTATTCTGAGTAGGCATTTTGTCTTCCAGACTCATTTTTGTGCTCATTTATTCACAGTAAAAAGGCACACATTTGAGGCCCATGGTCGCCATATACCTGAAAAGCGGTTCGGCAAAAAATATATACTTCTCAAGTGAGTACATAGTATGAGTGTACCCTTTATTCCATGTTCAACCGCTTCATTGCCACATACAGATGTGTCTATATACATCGTACCACCGTGCACTACAAGTCACATTAAACCTAATGTGTGAGCGCTGTGCGACTTTGTAGCGCCGAGTGTCTTTTTACCGTCAAATACATCTGATTTGCAATGTTACGTGAATAGGACACACAAGCTCCTGGTGATTAGAATGATATGCGGCATGCCTATATTCTGTGTGCAACTCTAACATAGTATTTCACATGCAGATACACTGTGTCACAGCCGCTGACACACTAACGTAGCATTTCTCATGCAGATACAGCCGCAGACACGCACAGAATACAGGCATGCTGCATATTGTAATCAGCAGAAGCTGCTTGTGCGTCCTATTCACATTGCTTTGCAAATAAGACGCATTTGAAGGTAAAAAGTTGCAAGAGGCTCGGTGCTGCCAAGTCACGCCATGGCGCGACTAGAAGGGCTGTTTATCGCGCAAGGATGTAAGTTGTATGTGAACACATCTGTATAACCCAGTTGTGCTCCCATATTTAAATCAGTAACTGCTCTACACAGTAAGGTAAAACACCAAGGGCGCGATTCAAATATAGTACACGCCCCTTGCTGGTTGTCTATAAGAATAGGCGCCTGACGGAGCATTCAATCGTTTAACGGTTTGCGTGCCCATTCGTATTTAACTGCTAAAAGCACCCGGGTTTAGCTGCGCAAAGTGTTTAAACTCATCTAAAGAAATGGTTTGGATCAGCAAACAACCGTTAGGGCGGCCAACACAACGGACTTTCACATGTTTCTTCTCGCAGCCTCCTGTATTCCTCCGCAGCTTTAGGCTTCAGAACGGGCAACCATTGAATTGCACAGATGGCTAACAGGGGGCATGCAAAACAATTAGGAGACAAGCTTGGGATGTGTGAGGCATCACTGTACTTAATTTGTACATCGTTATGTGCGATTTCCTGTGATATTAATGTTTTTGGGGGTGGGATGAGTTGAGGTGTCCTTGGTTGGCTCTGAGAGCCTGTTCCACACTGTTCTTTATTTGTTGGAGGCTTTTTTTTGTTAAGTTTAGCTAGTTTAGTTCACTACTTGTTTAAACCCATTTGTAGCAACACGAAATGCTGTGAAGCCTGGTAAAACGCCATTGTTTTATTCTGTAGATGGCTGATATCATTTGGTAATGGAATGAAGGGTTGCAGTAACATTTACACAGTTTTGGGTAATTGATTCTGTGTCTCTGAACATAGAGTACAATGGCGAAGGTCATATAAATCTTCTCGTCTGAAAATGCTGGTTTTATTTTACGATTCTTTTTCATTTAAACGTATGTCTGCTTCACAGAAAACAAGGTAGAAAGGTAATTGATTTTCAAGCTGAACAAAATAATGCTGCATTTTCTTCCCATAAAGGTCTGCTTGTGCTCTTTGTGATTAGCCTAATGACATAATGATTTTGCATGTCTGAAATATTGAACAACTGGATTGTGTAGGTAATTTGATGTGTTCCAAGGTTTATTGTTCATATCACCTTTTGGAGGTTGTTTAGATTGCTCCTGAATACAGATATGTACACAAACTCCCGTAGACTTGATATGATGCTGAAATCATCCTCATGCAGTGTTGTCAACTAAAGTATTGACTGACAGCATTTCACGTAATTATTTGAAACTTGTGTTTCATCTGCAGTAATTCATACCTTTTTTATTTTTAAGAAATTGGGGCAGTTATACCATATACTGGTGGGCTTTTTTAAATCTGTGATTTAATGAATAAACTATAATTATAGCGTGCCATACTTTTAAAATAAAACACATAAGAAATTAACTTGCTTCACCCTCCACAGCATCGGCCACATAATGGATGGGAGCGATTAATAAAAAGCACGACCCTTTCAGGTAGAGCCCGCAGCATGACACTTATACTGGGGAAGCATGATTTGTGGGTACAAAACCTAGGGCTACTGGGCAACGGCCTGACTGGACAATCATTGTTATTTAGGGGAATAGTTTGGTCACTGCCATTAATAATAATATTTTTTAGATTGATGTATTTACAGAATTTGCATGATCACTTTTCTGGGACAATATTTCCTAAATATCTCATTCTATTATAATTTCCCTACACTTACAATGTGAGCTGGTTATGTGGCTTTGAGACAATGGTGGTTTAGTAGTATATCTTTTTGCAGAAAGCAGTATTCCCACTGGTGCAGTTGCTCCCACAAGGAATAGGCAGTATTCATGTTGGTATAATAACAACAGTGGCTTTCTGTCTGCAGAATGAGTGGCGATGGGGCATATTTGTATACTTGGCATATTGTTATAGGTGTGCAGCAATAGATGTAGTTGCATAGTAATGTGCAAAAGGGTTCCTGGAATACAGGTTATAATGCCTGTGATATAGCACTGAACTTGTAATCTGTGCCATGCTGTAATGCAGCGAAAGGATAAATACCATCATGAATAAAACAGCCAGCGTTGACAGTAAATACTGATAAGATTCTCTGTAGACAAACTGTTATTGTTTTGGGAGTTGGGGACTGGCTGTAATAATATTCTACTGTGTGACAGATGTATATTAGGAATGGATCAGAGATGATGGTGCAGGCAGTCTGTCACTATCTCCACCTGTATAGAAGTAATTGTTCCTATAGAATGTGTAGTCATTCCTTATATATTTTATACTGCAGAAATATATCAAAAATAAGAAATTTGGTCTCCCTTCTTTTTCACTTGTTTTAACCTTGCTTTATTTATCTGTACTTAAAGAACACACAAATGCAAATTCAAGCAAAGAGCCCATTAGTTTAAACAGCTGCCTGTTTGATAAGATCCATATCCTTGGGCTCCTTGCACAAGGTCCCGAGCCTGCATTTAATACCCAGAATGTACACATTGATTGTTATACATACCAGCTTTCCAAGCCTCGTCATGGGATCTCCAGCTACTCTCACTGCAAGCATTTGGATCACACTTGTGCGGAGACCAATCAGACTCACAGATGAGCAGTCATGCTTCTCTATTCCCCTATTGAGCAGAGAGCAGCTGCTCCTAGCCAGAGCTCATTGCTAGTAGCTCCTGTCAGTTACAGTAAGCAGGCCAGCATGTCAGACCCTGCGTCCTCTGGCAACATAGTAGGTGGAAAGACCAATCCCTCTCACCCAGATAACAAGAGCTCTCCCTTGTTCTCTGTGGATCGATTTGCAGCTTCTTTCACAGCTGCATGTTTCAACCCTCTCTGAGGAATATTGAGGCAGTATGTTGGATTTTCAGCTTTTATTGTTTTCAGTTCGTTAAATAGCACAGACATTTCTCATTCTGAGAGATTATGCTGGTTACTAATTGTGAATGCATGTCCTGCAATATATTCGGCTGGAGAGATTAAGTTTAGAATCATTTAGTATTCCTCCAATAGTTTATTTGCAAAATACACACTTTGTATATGTTTTTCTTTAAGTAATTGCATTTAAGAAAAACTGTAATATGAAACGTCATTCCTTAGTGTCAGTTTATTTTTTCATTTCAATAGAAGCTTTATTATAGTTCATTCATGACATTCATGCAAATCAAACAATGTTCATTATATGCATTCCTGATTACATACATTATTTAAGTTTAATGCTTTATTGAAATAGGATGTTATTGACTAAGACCCACTACTGTTATACTTTAACAAACTCTTTGTAACAAAGTAAGGATTGGATCACATCAGTGCTTATATGTAGGTTTCAGAAACACAGGAACATCCACATATTTCTGGAATGTTATATTTAATTGCTTGTATAGAACTGAAGGGCTGTGTACTGTACCTCTTGACATTCATTCAGAGATTTTCATCTCTACCATTAGATGGCGCTAGACTCCATTGTTATGAGTATAGTGCAGAGATAAAGAGAGAACTGAGCTACAACATAGCCAACCCTCAAGGGGCAAAGACATTATAAACTTGGGGGGAAAACCAGACTGCTCTGGCATGTAGCTTACATCTAAATTAGTATTGTTTTAATGCCAAAAAATTCAAATCTAATTAAGAACACTGCCTAAAGAAAACCCTACGTTTCAAAGTACTCGGGAGGTTATGTGGTTAATATTCTAAATTGAGCATGTAAATTATAACTATTTTAACTTCTCATTTTGAATTTAAGCCTATTGGTTTACTTGTCACTGCTCCAGCATAGCCAAAGCTGTGTGATGGTAACATTTAATGATGACGAGCTTTATTTATTTTTTTTACACATTTTGGTTGTCATAGGAAATGTAATTGAATAATGATACTAAAATATGGAAATTATGACATGGGGCTTTTCTATCCTAGTGATTCCCAAACTCTGTCCTCAAGGCACCCTAACAGTCCAGGTTTTAAGGCTATCTATGCTTGCGCACAGATGGTTAAATCAAACTGACTGCGGTACTAAAAGACACCTGTTCTCAAGCAATAGATATCCTGAAAACCTGGACTGTTAGGATGCCTTGAGGACTGAGGGCCTGATCCAGTAAGGATTGCTATTGCGTGCACAGCTACAAATTCATATGAAACGCAGCTGTGAAAGTATACTAATGCCTGCCACAGCTCAGCCGGCATAGAGACGCACACTGCTGCTTTCTCACATCCATAATACCTCGCACTCCTGCGTATAAATCGGTACCATCGACTCACATCGGCCCATCACGCAACATTTATACACCAGGTCTGACCAGCCCCAGAAACTGCATGTCTCTTTGCACGCATTGAGTACTCAAACTGCGTATGCAATTGCAGTGCATAATTTATGCACGCCCACGAGATGGTGTCCAAACAGACACGTCTGCGTTTTTCCAACAACTCTACCATCACCACCCCCAAACGCTTACAGCCTTTCACTCACTCTGCAATAGCTTCCTCTGTGCGTCCATTGTCTCAGTACGATCGCAGCGCACGTGCAGTGGTAAATAGCTCGATCCGTGTACGTAATTGCAATTATGTACGCTTCCGAATCTGGCCCTGATTTTTGGAAATCGCTGCTCTAACCTTGAAAAGGGCAGCATGTTCCTTTTACTCTGTAATATAGTGGTTCCCAAACTGTGCGCCGTGGCACCCTGGGGTGCCTCGGGACACTTGCAGGGGTACCTCAGGTTGGTGGTTCAGCACCAAATCAATTTATTTATGGTCAATGTAATGTAAATATCTGGACAAACAGGTTCAGTTATGTGGTGGTAGACATATAGTAAAAAGTCTAACATGGTCAATATCGACCATGTTGGCCTTCATGCACTGGCGATTGCCGATATTTATATCGATCATTTGTGCCAGTGCATCGACCATCGTTGGTCGTTGAAAGGGGTAATATTCTGGTCGATATAAACTATATCTTTATTGTTTATATCTACCAGAATATCTGATCATGTGTACCCACCATTAGGATGACAGGTGAGCACTACTACAACATTTTTTCTGAATTTCTCAATAACAAACTTTTGGCGTAGGGGTGCTGTGAAAACAATGTTGATACTCTAGGGCAGACTTGTCAAACTCGCGGTCTGCTGGCTGCATGTGGCCCCTATTGCATATCTTTGCAGCCTGCTTTAGCTATACTATTGAGTGTGCAATTCGGCCCTCCAGGTAAGTTCTGGCTGCTGTGAACGGAGCTCAGCTCCTATCGAGCAGCATTCACCGTTCTGCATATGCACACTATGGGCGGACACAGAGCAAGAGGCGACACATGGGGCATGTGGCTGGACTGGAGGAGAGGACCATACAGTGATATGAGGGGAATAACACAGCTCCCAGCACACACTAATATGTGGTATTATTATATAGGGGTGAGGGAACTGTATAGTGATATGAGGGGGAATAACAGCTCTCAGCTCACAATATGTGGTGCTATTATTATATAGGGGAGATTATTTCTTAGTAATAAACCTTTCAAAATTGCATATAAGACATTTTTTTGTTTTTGTGGCCCACACACTCTTAAAGTGCGTATCCACTAGCAGATAGTGGAACGACAGTATGATTACAACATTGTAATCGTGCAGTCGTTCCTCTTCCCCTGCAGTGCCTACACTGAACGGCACCCTTCCTCATCCCTGAACATGGTCAATCTGTCGTTTGTCAGGCGATAATTGATGTTGATAACGACCAGCGGGAGCGCGCACCGCTGGTCGTTTCCAACATTTTCATGCACGATTAATGAGCGATTGAACGGTAACGATATTGTTATTGTTCAATCTTTCATTTTAATCGGCAAGTGGATATGCGGCTTTAGACCTTGAATATTCATCTGGTTGGGATTTGAGTTTGACATGCCTGCTCTAGGGCACCGTAATTCAAAAAAGTTTGGGAACCACTGCTATAATAAATTGTATCAATCAGTCGCCTATCTGCAGTAGCATCAGCAGTTTTTTTAACCAGGTGTTATGAAAGCCAAGCAGGAAGAACCTAATGGTGTTGCATGAAAGATTGACAATAAAAAGGATGACAGACAATAGGTCGACAGGATTTAGAGGTCGATACATTTTTTTTCTAATTTAGCCCTAAACCTTTCCTTTACCTAGTACTTAACCCCAACTGTCCCCTCCGGCAGTTTAACCCTACCTCAAGTACTTTATCCTCACCCTAAGCTTAAAAACATGTGTCTATCATTGAGACTTCTATCTGAAAAACCTGCATGGTTATGGTGCATACACACGGTCAGTTTTCTGCAGATCTGAACGATAACGATTTAAAAAATCGTTTATCTGAAAGAAAAATCTGACATGTGGGCAACAATGAACGATGCGCGTTCCCGTTTGTCAGATAACGATATCTGATGTGTTTGTTTGCAGTCAGATTTGGTCGATTTCATTCATTTTAATAAATTTGAAATCGTTCAATGGTTTATCTGACAGTGTGTCTGCACCTTTAGGGTTCCATGTGGACCAGGTTTGAGAAACACTGAATTAGACTATTGTAGTGCTGTACTAAAACATAGTAGTGCAAAGCAACATTGGGTCTGGTAGCTGCTACTAAATGGCAAAATTGTAATCTTCATTGCTCTTATTTGAACTGCCGCTTGGCTAAAAATAATGTTTTGTTGAGAGAAGCTACAGGTCCAAAGCGGAGACATTGGTCATTTTAGCTGTTGTAACCTTGCTGACTGTGTCCCAGTGTTTGATTCATCCAGTCCATATATTGCATTTCTACACAGCAAGCTTGAAAACTGGTTGCTTGCTCTCTGCTATATTTATTTGGAATATAATTACCCCATTTATTTCCTATTTTTTTTTGTTCCCTTTGGTAATAAACAGTTTTATCCAACTTCCATCATCGGGAACCTATAGGGATGTATCTACTAAAAATCAATGTTATGTTAACACATTTCATATGTATCTATACTGAAAAAAACCACCATGTTTAGTGGAATCATGATCCTGTGGAAAATGTATTAGAGTAATATTTTCCAACTCAAAAGCCAGAATTTGCCTTTCAAAAACAAATCACAGCTATTGATCCTGCTGCAAAAATTGCATACAATCGGCTTTTTCACAAATCGCTGTACATTCATTTGTCCCCATAACATTTTCTGGAAATGAAAGATGTTGAATTTTGTCTGTTTTTGAGGATCAGTCTGCATGCTGAAAATTAGCCACACCTTCTAGCCAGTTCTCCCAGGTGGCAGATTATTCAAAAATGTTAAGAGTGTGTGTATTTATAAAATTTGTTTGTTTTATCGTAAGACCTTGTGTTAGACATTATTTTTGTTTTTATTTCTTTGTATGTAATTTTGTTTGCACCACTTTTATTCAATAAACATTATAACTAACTTATGTCAAATTTAATTCTCAATTAACATTGTCTTCATGTTCTTAAAGATTAAATGTTTCTGGCTTGATTTTTAGAATGCTACATTTATGCAGAGAATAATTGTATGTTCCAATAGCTCTGATTAAATTAGTTTTATTCTATTTAAGTCTGTACTTGATACTTTGAGTAGCAGTTCTTGAACTAAATGTAAAGGCCCCCATACATCAGTAATCTGAAAACCACAATTGAACAATTTGAAGATTTATTGCCCGATATTCGAATTTCCCAATCTAGCAATCTGCGCCCATACATTACAGATTTTTTTCAGTGATTTGCAGATCGATTGCAGCAAACACAGGTCTGCCAATCTTGAAAGGCCCATCAATTTACTGGTAACAGTCTGCAAATCTGCTGATCATGTCCATACACTAGCAATCTACAGCCCCAATCCATCTGTGAAATCCAACATGTTGGACGATCTGAACAATTCCAATCACTTTTTGGTTGCAATCTGCGATCTGTGAAGCCCATACATTGCAGATTTTTATACACAATCGATTGTGGCAATTCTGCAATTTGCAATCGATTGCTGATGTATGGGGGCCTTTAGTTGTGGCAGTACTATATGTTAGTGAATGTGAAATATGGTGGTTTAGCCATTTTTACACTGACCAGGTGTTTTTGTTTTAATTAACCACTATAGACCATACGCGCACGCAGGGGGGTTTCTGAGTACCTAGAAACCCCCCCTGGCCGCCGCGCTGCTAAACGATATATATATATATATATTTTTTTTTTTTCTAAAGAGACGGAGCACCGGAGTTCAGGTAACTGTCTCAGCTGCTATACTAGGTGGGCTGACTGAATGTATGGGGAGCTGCAGCACGCAGCCCTTCCCAGGCGCAGGCAGTTGCCATGGAGCATTCTGAGAGGCTGAGCTGCCGCCGGGTGTCTCACTGACTGTATTCCCGGCACACACACTCCCGCAGCAAATGAGTCTATCACGTGGAGGAACTCACCGACTGTATTCCCGGCACTCTCCCCCCGCAGCCGCAAGTGTGTATCACTTGTGGGGGTCTCACTGAATGTATACCCGGCGCTCTCCCCCGGATCCGCAGGTGTGTTTATCACATGTGGGGGTTGCCGGCAGTGAGGAGGGAGGGGTCGAATAGTATTTCCTGAAGTTTACGCTACTTACGTAGCATAACCAGGGGGCCACAAAGATACGGAAGTACCAAATTTTTTTGTTTAAATTAGATGCTCATTGTTTCTGCTTCTTGTTTGTCATTGTTATTCGTGATTCCCTGTGACTACACCATAAAAAGGTCCATCTTACCTGGCGCACAGACTCTCTCCTATATTTTATGTTCACATGAGTTCAGTATCTTACTCTTAAGGTGCGTACACACTAGGCCAGTGGTTCTCAAACTCGGTCCACACAGTTCATGTTTTGCAGGTCACCCTGCAGCTGCACAGGTGTACTCATTACTCACTGACACATTTTAAAAGATCCACAGGTGAAGCTATTTCAATTGTGATTCTGTCAGGAGACCTGCAAAACATGCACTGTTTGGGGTCCTGAGGACCGAGTTTGAGAACCTGTGCACTAGATGATCAGGAAAGACAGTACGATTACGACATCGTAATCGTACCATCGTTCCTGATCCCCTATAGTGCCTGCACTGAACGATCAGTCGTTCAGTGCAGGCACTGTCCATCATTCCTGAACATGCCAATCTGTCGTTATCGGCCGATTGTGCTGCATGTTCAGGCGATGGACAATGTCGGAAACTACCAGCGGGAGTGCGCATCGCTGGTCGTGTCTGACATAAAAGTGCACGATTACTGAGTGATTGCACGATTACGATGTCGTAATCGTGCAGTCGCTCAGTAATATCGCCCAGTGTGTACGCACCTTTAGTATGTGGTACTGTACTGCATGTGGAATATATTTGACACCTAATGTATTTTTGCATTTATCACATTGAAGGCAAAGGCTCAACCTAAGCTTGCTGTGCAGTTTGTATGTATTTATATATATATATATATATATATATATATATATATATGTGTATGTGTGTATATATATATATATATATATGTATGTATGTGTATATATATAATGAAACCCCCCTTTCAAAATCCTGCGTTTGCCACTGTAGACACATGTCATGCATGCACTTGTGAGTTTTATTTGCACACCTGCCATTTTAACTGATCTCAATGAAGTTCTCCCCTTAAATATGTAATGTAATGGCATAGTCAGTCTTGATTAATACCTATTTTCCACTAGCAGCAATAACTCTGGTTATTGCATGTGATCGCGCAGCAATCCGAGATATTGTGCACTGTGAAATCAGCCGGGTCGAATGACTCAGCATTTCAACCCTGGTCACGAGAAGGGTTGAATGCATGTTCAACCCTGCTAGCGAAGCAGTGTGAATGGGTCCCTTTCTCTGCATAGGAAGAGCCGAGATCATCTCCAAGCTTCGGCTCCACAAGTGATGCCAATGGCGTCATCAACCCGGCATTAGTGCTGAGTCGGGCCGCCTGTCTGTATGGAGTTTCAGCCGGGTCGCGCCCATGATGTGCGCATGAACATAGTATTTTGGTTTTCAGCCAAGAGTGTGCAAGGCTTCTTAACAAAATTTACTATGTAATGGAATAGTGCTTTTACAGTTGATTATATTTAGGAACAGGCTTGGTTGGCCCTGAGAGGACTTGAAGTCTTGTTTAAGCTGTCTAAAATAGTTCTTCTTAGTGAGTCAGAGCTTGTAGATACAGTAGTTACCAGCTTGTTGAAATATAATAAATTGAGCTGGATTTCTGTACAATAAATTGCTAAAATTAACCAATATTTGCCTCCAGCTCCCAAAGTACAGAATATTAATGTTTATACGGTTATGAGAGATGCCACATACATTTTGGATTTAGAAGTCGGGTGGAGGTGCCCATACATCTGACCGGTATTTCTGCGATCCTGCGACGCGATCGGAAATGCCGATCTGCCTGGTGGAAACCCTGGCTCACCAACACTGATGTTCAGCGATCCGTCGCAGGATCGCTGAAATATTACATGTTAAATGTCCCCGATTTGACGATCGCGATCATTTTTTGATCGCGATCGTCAAATCCGGAAAATTCAACATGTTGGATTTCTGCGATGCTGGGTTGCAGGATCGCGGCAATCCATCATTAATGGATGGGCCCCATTACTTATAGAATTCCAAAATACTCCAATATTTTTTTTTTTTTTTTTTTTTTAAAAGTGGTACTGTTTTTTTTTTTTAAATGTTCTATCAACCAGTCCCTTTTCTATAGCTATGATTTATGGCGTACCCATAAGAAAAGCAAATGATCTGGTTGTATGGGTTAAAGCACATTTCTGCAAATTGCACCATGTTATTGAATAGAGTAAGCCACACTGTGTTAGTGTGGCACCGCATTGTAGATGAAGTATGTCACTTGGGGTGGATGAAACTAATTATAACCTCAGCAGCTACTTTCATGAGCTAGGTGTATTCATTTGTTGTCATTAACATAGCACATTGATTGGAAACTGCCAGATTTTCTGTCTCCTTGTATTTTAGTTGAAATTTTTCTGAAACATCGAGTTACACATGATTAAAACAAAATCAGGCTTTTGAACTGCTGCTTGGGTTTCAGTGAAATATGTGCTTCGGAAATCTGCTGGCTTGTTTTATTTTCTAATAATGTAATTAATTCTGATGGAAATGGTAAATGAACGTGACTAGAAGTAAATCTAAAATGAAGGTTCAGCTCTTCAGTAGTTGCACTAAGAAGCATTTTAATTGTTTTGAAGCACATATTTTGGACACAGATAATGCAATGTTATTACAATATAATTTCCATCTGCTTTATCTATCTTTTTTTTTTTTATATTTCGTACATTCCAAAATAAACAAAAGGCAGTAATGTCAATTAGCACACCATGTGAAAAGCATAAAGTTACATCTTACTGTCTTTTGTAGAGCAAAATTCCAGTTCCTACATTTTGGTTTAATTAATTTCAGATTAGTGTCACTGCCAATTATCAGTGTGATTACTCACTAAGAGATAATGCTCAATAGGGCGCTCATTTAGCTATCCTTGAAGATAAGTGTTACTAATTTACAAATCTAGTGCACCCAAGATGAAACAACAACACAGCAGTGAGGAACATGCCTTATCACCTCAAAGTGACACTTTAATAGAAATCTCAGACTGAGTGAATCACAGATGTGTGTATTGTGTGTTCATTTTCCATTCAGTTTACTGAAGATTCTGCCAAGCGAGTTTTTCCATTTCCAAACCCCATATTCTGATGGGAAGAGAGTTGTGAAAACAATACTGCAAATGCTTATTTTTAGAGGAACGCATGCAGAGCATTTACTTGAGTTGCGTCTCTTATGAATTGGCGGCACAGCTGAAAATGCTCATGAGTGGGTGCTTATAATGCCATTTTTCTGGTTGTATAGTAAAGACCAGTCAGTATTTGTGTAAATGTACTAGATAATCTGTTTTTACCTCAATCCAGTAAATGTTCTAGGTATATTGTCTAAAATGCTTCAGCTCTTGTAGAGATACCGGTCCCAACATGCCCCACAAGTTTCTGGCACCTATTTCTTCATGCACAATTAACTTGGCTATGAGCTGTCACTAACAAATCGTACTGTGCACATATCAGACTGGCTTTCCTGGATACACCAGTTGCTGATTTCAGGAGCAGTTATGGTTATGAAAATAATTATAACTTTGTATGCACGTGTCCTGTCCATGTCCTTTAGAGGCGCCAGGGCGGATCTTCTAGACTAAAGGAGCCAGAACTGCTATTAGTATTTCAAATATCAGATACAACTGGACATGTACAATGGGGTCAGCGTTCTGAAAACAGACTGAGTTCGACCCTAAACAGCTGAATTAACATCTCCTTGGAAGTAAGCCCATAAGCTAGTTGGTGATGATTTACATTTTTTTTTCTCTCTCCTTGCTGCTCCTCTCAGAACACATTTTGCGTGCGTAATTGAAGTGCGATCTTAGTGCATGTGCAGTATGCAACAATTGGCTGATCTACGTACGCGGTTGCAATTGCAATCCATGCTGAATCAGGCCCATAGTGTATACACAGTGTGCAATCTTCCAAACGACCAAATGAGATGTCGTTCGGTCATTCGATAAAGCTTAAGATATAACATTAACATTGACTGGTCGTGCGTACATACAGCACGATTTGCAGAAAATCATTGAAGGTATCTGCAGACTGAGCATCATGTATGGCAGATCTGACGATGCAACGGTCGACTCAGCAGGAGCGCGCATAGATGGTACACACTGGGCGATTTGACCGATTTGTCGTTCGGATCCATCGGAAATCGACAAATCGTTTAAAAAATGGTCTAGTGTGTACCCAGCTTAAGGTCTTTAGCGGATGTGGAAGATGCTCTAGGAAATTCCTCTAGTGGGGATTCTGAAGTAACTAAGGAAGCACCTATGAATTTTGAACTGGAAAATGTAGCTGTTTTGGCTAAACATAATTACTTGGGAATTAATTAAAAAAAAGTACGTCCATGTCAGAACGACAATTCCATTTTGGGGTGTGCAGCCTCAAAAGCCATGTGTTATTGTCGCATCCAGTGCTTAAAGATTTAGTCGTAAACTGATTGGCACAGATAATGAAAACACCAGTTTTATGTTAGAATATTCATTTAGCAATGAAGATTATATTGAAATGGAGCATGGTCCCTAAAGGTAATGCAACTATAGCGAGCATGTTTTGTGGAACTGCTCTTCCGATTAAAGATGGGGTTCTATTTCCTGTGGTGAAGATGATAAAGAATTATTTAAAAAGACTTTATATTCTTTTGGAGCCGCATTAAAGTCTGGTAATACCATGGCCTCTGTGTCAAAAGCCTAATTTTGTTGTTGAGGACTACTCCATATAGATGTCTAGGAAAAATATATAATACCCACTTATACAAATTTTGCCATGGGAAATTTAATTAATATATGAAACTTCTTTGAACTAAATAGCTTCCTCAGCAAAGTCTATAGCTGGGTACACACTTTGACTACGGATTGGTCAGTAGACTGATCCGCGGGCGATTGGTAAGTGTCTATAGCTTACCAATCGGCCACTCAATGTATCTGGGCTAACATCACAACTGGGCGGGCATTTAAATTTGCCCGCCCAGTTTAGATGTCATTGTTGGCGGCCCCCTGCAGCAAGTGTACTGGCGGTCTTGGGTTGTCCCATACACACATGCAGATTCACCATATAGCTTTGATATATTAGCTATACTACAGAGCTGACCTGAGATATCTGTGAATCTAGTGTATACACCCACCGATGTACTAGCAATAAAATGAGCGATATATCGTCAAGTGTGTATCCAGTATAAACATTCTAAGGGAAAAGTTGCTCTGCATACTGCGTCGCACTACAGCATGGCGTGACTAGAAGGGCTGTTTAATGTGCAAGTAGTCTAGACATATGTGGACACACCTGTATGAAAATAGAGAGTCATGTTATGGCCGTATCTGGTTAACATCCTAGTGTTGGGAAAATTAAAACCAGGACACTGCAGGTGATCCATTTCAAGCATGCTCCTGCAGAAAAGTTAAGTAATTTGGAGTAAACTTTGTCTAGAATATCGTCTAAGACCCTGAATGGTTTATACGAACAGATTCCTGTGCTAAGGGTTGGAAGCTCAAAAAGGGACATGCTCAAGGGAGGAAAAGAAGATTCACATAGATCAGCCACAGTATAAAAAAACACATGCCTAATACTGTGTAGGTCCCCCTTGTGCAACCAAACTAGCTCTGACTTGTTGAGGCATGGACTCTTAAAGAACCCTGAAGGGTGTCCTGTGGTATATGGTGCCAAGCTGTTAGCAGCAGGTCCTTTAAATTGGGAGGTGGGGCCTTCATGGCTCGGACTTTTGTTTCCAGCACATCCCAGAGATGCTTGATCGGATTGATTGTGGAGGCCAAGTCAAAACCTTGAACTTTATCATGTTCCTCAAACCATTCCTGAACGATTTTTGCAGTGTGACAGGGTGCATTGTACTGCTCAGTGTTCTCCCCAGGCCGTATTATGCGGGAGCATCGTCCGGCAAGAAACTGCTACCGCCCAGCACTTCGCACTCACCCCCCCCCCCACCTAGGGCTTTTTGTGACTCCCCAGCCAATTGCCACCAGCAGCCTCTACCTGAATGGCTCTCCATTGGCTGAGAAAAGTGTCTGGCCACTCCCCAGTGTTTTCTGTAGTGAGGAACAACATTTTCCATCTCCAGACTGAGCAGCACATGGATCTCCTTTCTCTGCTGTTTCTGTTATTCCTTTGAGTCCCATGGAGCAGAGCAAGGCGCACAGATGAAGCTCCATGCTAAGATATTCTCTTGGACAGGCTCTATCAGCCTGGCAACCGCTGGGCTCAGGAGTCCGTGCCGGCCCCTCTGCTTCCTCCCCAGCCGCAGAGTAAGGGCAATCAGTCAGTGCAACTGGCCGGGCCGCCATGGCTACCTTATACTGTGGCTGTGGAGGAAGCAGAGGGGCAGGCATGGTCTGATCTTGGTGGCTGCTGAAAATCTAGCGGTTGGCCAGTCACACTGACAGACTGATCAGCGTTGATATCTGTCTGTGCTCCCTGCCGCAGCCGCATCTCCCCCAGCCCAGTGTCCCTTCCCCATGGCTATTGCTGGTCAGGCACACTGACAGACTGATCAGCGCTAATCACAGTGAGCTCCCTGCCACACCTCTCCCAGCCCAGTGTCACCCTCTCTTTTACTAGGCAGCTGCTGAAGTGGTGGTGAGTTGATCTTCAGGAACGCCCTCCCCCTGCTGCTGTGTGGTGGGGGGTGTAAATATGTTTTTATACATATATAATGAATAACCGTGTTCTCCCCAGGCAGTTTTTTGCGGGTGCACAACCCGGCAAGAAACAGTCTACCACCTGGCTACTTTTTGATGCCACCCGGCTGGAAACATTTTCTGGGGAGAACACTGCTGCTGAAAGATCCCACTGCTATCAGGCAATACAGTTACCATGTATTTGGTCTGCAACGATGCTTTGGTAGTTGGTATGTGACAAATTAATATCCACATAAATGGGATGTAGTTAATTTACCTGTGGCCTGGATGCTGGCAGTCGGAATCCCAATGTTAGAATCGCGACATGGGATTAAAGATAGGTGTCAAAATACCGAAGCCTATCTTTAGCCCGACGACGAAATCCCAGCAGCCGTCATACCGACCAAAGGTAAACGGGGCTTTGTAGTTGTTAGCTGTGGTGGGGGCATTAGGTTTAGGCTAGGGGAAGGAGGGGGACTTAGGGTAGGGGAAGGGGGGGTTTGGGGTTAGGCACCCCCGGGTAGAGGTTAGGGTTAGGCACCACTAAGGGAGGGTTAGGGATAGAGGGGGAGAGTATAGGGTTAGGGTACTTACCTCCTCTGTTGGCACCTTCTTCCTTCGGGCTTCCGGTGTTGGGATATGAACAGGCAGCTATTCAGCTGCCGGGACTTCATACCCATTCCCACATGAATGCCAGGAACTAAGGTTTCCCAGCAAAACATTGCCCAAAGCATGACACTGCCTTTGCCGGTTTGCCTTCTTCCTATAGTGCAACCTTGTGCCATCTCTTCCACAGATAAAGGACGCACCCAGCTGTCCACGTGATGTAGAAGAAAATGTGATTCATCAGACCAGGCTGCCTTCTTTCATTGCTCCTTGGTCCAGTTTTTGACGGTCATGTTTCCATTGGAGTCACTTTGGGGGTAAACAGAGGTCAGCACACTGACTGGTCTGCAGCTACCCAGTCACATACACAGGCAGTTTTTTCTGTCATAGTCACCATTAACTTTTTTTCAGCAATTTGTGCTACAAATCGGACTAGCCTTCTCTCCCATGTGTATCAATGAGCCTTGGGTGTCCATAACGCTGTCTCCATTTCACCGGTTGTCTATCCTTGGACCACTTTTGGTAGATGTTAACGTCTGCATGCCAGATGCTCTCACCCAGTGGTCTATCCAACACAATTTGGCCCTTGTCAAAGTCGCGCAGATCCTTATGCTTTACCATTTTTCCTGCTTTCAACACATCAACTTCAAGAACTGAGTGTTCACTTGCAGTTTAATATATCCCACCCCTTGATAGGTGCCATTGTAACGAGATACAGATGTGTCCTCCTATACCTAGCCTCAATAAGCCATGTGGCGTGAGACGCCATGGTCCCGTGTGACACTATTTGCTCTGATCGTCTTTTGTGCCTGAAAATGCATCTTAGTCGCATCATATTGCAACTAAGAATGATTTTCGGGCACAAAAGATGCCAATAAATGCTCGGCTCAAGCAGTCACACAGGAACTGGCGCCCCAAGTGGGGCCGTTTGGCGTGAATGCGGCAGTAGTGCAGACGCATCTGTTATCAATGTTCACTTTCGCCTGTCAGTGGTTTTAATTTTCTGGCTGATTGGTGTAAATATACTAGTGTTGAAAACGGTATGGAAAAGCCGTTCAACAGTTTCATAAACGGTCATTAAGAAGGCGTCTTGGAGTATTCAGAGAAAAGGAACCTTTATTTACTTGCCTGGCTTGGTTGCATCAGATACAACCATGTTGAGCCAGGTTTTCACTGACTGGGTCACATCTGATGATATCTCACCTAGTCTCCTAATTTCCTCTTTCCACAGTGAAGGGTGATCCTAACTGGACTACTCTCCCGCAGGCTGCAGGAAAACCATCTTACTGCAACCCGAGCTCAGGAGGCTTAGGGCAGCTGCTGCTTCCCAACAGTTTCTTCCGCAGACACATTGTGATGATTAGTGATTCTTACATGATTGCTCCCCAGCCTCTGTCTGGTTCTAGGCTCATTGCAGCCATGCGTTCCCCCTATGATCTTCTCCCAAGAAACAGCGATGGATTATCCTCAGGAACACCCTTGCTGCTGGCTTGTCTTCTTACATGACTGACTGTGAAGTCCTGCAAGAAGTGTAAGTAAGGAGACCTTTTTAGGATTATAGTTTTGTACAGTTAAAAATAAAAAAGCAGACTGCTGTTTGCTATTTTATTTTAATTATTTTTTTGGCATATTTTCGTGCATTTTTTTGGGTGACCAATTAAGTAAAGTAGTCCTAAATCAAGGAACTAGAAGCAAGGCACTGGTGAAAGTAGCAAAATTGACACCTTTGGTTCAAAGAAACCTAGGGCTCACTATACTAAGCAGCAGGTTTTCAAAGCCATTGATTTTTGGTGGTTTAACCATAGGGTATAAAATGTAATCTATTTATCATCATGGGGACAGGATTAGACACGCTGTCAATTTTGTGTAGCATTTAGTTGTGCCTTTTCTCCTTTTACGCCTCATCATTTGCATGCTGCTTGACATTAAGAGAGAGAAGAGGTGGCAAGTTCTTCTATTTTGTCCAAGGTTCCCAATTAGCTTGAAGATACATCAGAAGGAACAATGGTTTCTACCAGTGGCATATGTAGGGGAGGGGGGTCGAGCAGGGCATGTTCCCTGGGCGCCGTGGCATGACCAGCAGTAGGGGTCATTGCAGCAACGTATCCGGAAGATGCAATTATACAAGAGACGTCCCTCGGCAATGTAACATCCTGCTCTGAGTCCCAGTCTGGAATCTGCGTCTGATTTCATCTCACATTCTTATTATTGTAAAATACAGTCATAGCTAGAATTTGAATTAGGACCCTCATGCTTTGCAGTCAGTCACCTTACCAATGGAGCCACCTGCTATTATAGTGAAAGCCTGTGAATTCTAACTATATCAAGCTACTACACATTCTTGTTCATCTAAAATACAGTCATACCTGGGATTCAAACTGTAATGGAAAAGGAATGCTCCCAGAGTGGCCACACCCCTTGTGGAATGTGGCCATACCCATTTTTGGCGCACACACGGGGGGTGGGGCGCCATTTTTCATCTTGCCCTGGCTGCCAAATACCTCAGTTACGTCTCTGGTTTCTACTATGTTTTAGATGTATTCGAGGGTCCTGTCTTTCACCCAAATATACAGCCACATGTAATGAGCTCAGTGATAAGGGAGTATCAGAGTCTTTAATACTCTCATGCAGGCAAG
The DNA here is from genome assembly GCA_031769625.1 of Taudactylus pleione. NCBI lineage: Eukaryota > Metazoa > Chordata > Amphibia > Anura > Myobatrachidae > Taudactylus > Taudactylus pleione. Next base: position 4,099,838 of record JAUIMM010000005.1, read on the forward strand.
AAAATGGATCTCACTACTGTGTTAAGCTGGTACACACCAGAAACTTCTATCTCTTGATCTGCAGTGCTTGTGTCTTGTTTTTATTCTTATATGGATATGGTTTTGCATTGGAAGGGTATCCTGGTGTGGATGGGCTTTTCTTTGCCATCTTTCCGTGAATGGCCTGTAAATCTTTTTTTCTTTCCATTTGTGACACCCTTTAGCATAATTGTATGTGGGCAAATTTTTTTGCGATGCCCACTCCTGAGATAATTAGTAGTGTAGCTGTCTTCAGTATTCTCGATTTGTAAATAATCCTTTCTCACTGTTGAATGATGGCCTAGAAATTGATTGGAAATGACCCGATAACCCTCTCAAGACTGAAAAACAGCAACAGTCTTTTCTTCGATGTTATTGCAGATGTCTTATCTCTGTAGTATGTTTATATATAGAGGTGGTAGCACTTCAAATAATGAAGTGCACAGGATTAGGGGGGAATTCAATTTGCCTAGTTAAAATGACATTCATTATTGATATGGAAGCAGTAAGGCTGTACACTTTCACACATTGCTTCTTTATCTTAGCCTTATTTCTTTTTGTAGAAATAGCGCAGTAAATATGTTTTGAGAATAGTTTATCAAATGTTAAGATTCAGCGAGGACTAGATATATTCATATATGAATATGCAATAAATAGACCATTCTTTAAAGATTAAAATACTCTAGTGATTTTTGACTCACTATTGTGTGCCTTCTAAATCTTTCATTGTACAGTAGATACAAGTTACCCAACATGTATCATACTGGAAAGGAGGCTGTAATCCAATGGTGTAACCTCTCACCATCCTGCACCTTGTTTATGGAGCCGGGAAAGCAGAGTGTTAAAATGTGTGTACAGTATATTGCCAGTATTCAATCAGGGCTATAATGAAAAGTGAGTGGTGCGAGTTAAACAGCTTAATAGCCCCCGGGACTTACAGCTACGGTGATGGCCCATGAGCAGAATATTTTTCATATGTGGTAGAGAACCTAATTTTAAAGCTGCATACATACACACACAATGATTTTGTTACCAACGATTTTATGAACGATTTTCTGTCTGATATCTGTCAGATTTTTTAAAGTGTAATGAACGATTTTTTTTGAACTACAAACGATTTTTGCATATTCCCTTAATGAATATAGTTGAGTTGACAAGTCTGACTGAACTACAAACGTGAACCCCGATGAACAATAATCGATTTTTTTAAACGATAATCGTTCAAAAAATCTTTGTGTGTATGCAGCTTCAGGCATAAGTGAGCCTAAATGTAAGACTGTAGCCCTCTATGAAAGATGGCTTGACAATGAGAGTACCTGCTTTTTATTTTTGCAAAAAGCGATTTATCCTTTTTGATCTTTTTATAATTATTCATCTTGTATAAGTTAATAATGAAATACTGTATAAAGAAAGGGGGATCTATTTTGTCAGTGAGATCAACATTGTTTTGTGTAAATTTAATGGGAAGTGCTCATAGACTGGTGAATATTTTGCATGATGACAGTCTGCATGGTCAGAAAGCGGAAATGTTTATATTATAGAATGAAGTGTCATGGGTCATAAAAACCCAAATCTAAATGCATCAGTGGCTTCTGTACCAGAAACACTAGCTGAATAGGAAATTTTGACTTTAAAGCATAAAATTGTAATTGTAATGGAGGCCTCCGAGGCTGGCAATCATAAAACTGCTTCCAGTATATATGACTCGTCCCAGGTGGTTTTCCCACACCATAGATTTATGGTTTGTGCAGCAAATACACAGAAGATGTGTTTTTGGTGAAGATTTGTAACTGTTGTCATTGTCGACAAGTGACTTTGTTCATTTAAAGGACAACTAAATCTAAAACACAAACTGTCTTACATAAGAGCGATGTACACATTTCCATTTTTTGACAGAACTTGTGGTGTTTGACACTGTTTATTATTTCCAAGACTGCTATTATTTTAGCATCCAATATTACAAAGTCCTGCAGTAGCTACACATGTACGTACGTATGTACATACTCACTCGTATGTACATACACTATATTAATATGGGATACCGTCACTTTCTCAACCGTAATGTCGACATGGTACCAAAGTACCAACCAATCCGCTTCTGTCATTTTACAGGTTGTGTTTGAAAAATTAGTTAGCTGATTGGTTGATACTTTATTTCTCTCCGCAAGCTTTGAAAAATCTCACCCTCATTAGTATAGTGCATTCATATAAAAGAGGGAGAGAGAGCCACAAATACAGGAGTGCTTTAAATATCATACCACACGACTACATTAGTGAGTGTAAAGTGCAAGTTAATAGTAATGTGAAATAAAATAAAGAACTTTTCTTGCTTATCTTTTTTCCATTTTTTTTCAAACTCATGACCAACCACAGATTTTCAGCAGATAGAGGACAACAAGAAATAAAACAGAGGACCTGATTCAGGATGGGATAATCTCAGCTGTGCAGTCCCGACGGGTTTCGTCCATCAAGGAGATTCTATAGATATAGATATATAGAATAAATATGTATGAGATGGCGCCAGTCCAGAAGATAACCTCCCCTTTATACGTGTGTATGTATGTATGTATATACATATATATATATATATATATATATATATATATATATATTTATTATATTATACACTGTGTGTGTATGTAAATCTATACCGCACTCCCTCAGGATACTGCTGTAGTAGTCGATAAATGGATGCAACGGTTTCAAGTTACTAGCATGTTTTCCCTTTGCGAGTAACTTGGTAAAGTGCAACAGTGTATAAATTAATTAAGAATATCAAGCAAACCACAGGTCTGAACCACAACTATGATAGTGCAAGTACGTTCAAAATGTGTATAAATAATGTGAATGAATCAAAAATAGATAATTACGTAAAAACAAGAGAAAGGTATACTAATAGAGTAAATAATTGTAAACAATTTACTATATAAAAAATATATGAAAGTAACCCTAAAAACAAGTAGGACAGCCCCTACTAGGTGCCCACTAATCTAGATGTACAAAAGTGCCAAGTGCAGTGCAAATATGCATACAATCATATCTACAATATTTAGTACACTTGTAGAAATAGGGATAAATAGTAACAATTAATTCATAACGCATTAAGGACTAAAGACAGCAATTCCATCGGTTTAAAAAAAACATGGAATAAAAAGTCAATGTTTATCTAGGTAAAATTCAACAAGAGGTTCATGAGGCAAGAGGAGCAAATTTCCAAAGTTTTTGATCCGTTCAAGAATTCATCAAGGGGTACTGTTGCTGTGGGGTGTATCATATTTATACCCCAAAAGAGAGGGACAAATTATCATATTGTGACATCACTTCTGGTCCACAGGGATCACCTATACATGTATCATGCATTAATTATCCCCCCGGGAGGTATCTCTGAGGTGATGGTATCAAGATCCCCATAATTGTTAAATCGTTCATATAATATTGTGGAAAAAACTAACATGATTGGAGAAAAATGAATACCTAGTCTCGCACATATCTGGGATCACCGCATCATTACCGCCCGGCCGCGTTGTGTTTTTGTGCTGATGTGTTAGTGGTCCCCTGACCTCGACTTATTCCTTTTCAGAGGGTTGCTCACGATCTCCATCTTTAGTATGGGATTAGGACAATTCTGCCCTTATTGAATCTTCTGATGGCCAGTGCAGCCTTACCTCTAAATTAAAGACAGTGTATTAGTGACATTAAAGTTCTTTGTTTTATTCAATATATATTTGAGGTATGTAGACCAAATGCATACAGTCAGCATTAAAATATGTATGTGTGTGCATATATATTTATATTGATGTGATGAGTGCATTAAGTGAAAAAAACCACATGTGCATTCCAATTGGTAAAAAATTGATGTGGAATTTCAGTTCATATACGACTTAATTTTGAATTCCTTAGTGTCCCTGTGATTTTTGAAAATTCTTCTGTGGATGTATGTAGTTACAGATAATACACCGACTGCATTTCTAACTACCCAGGTGTTTTGGAAGGGTGTTATTTTGTTTGGGGTTTTTACTCCTTAACATGCTTGGTGCCAGGGTGTCCTTCAGGTTTCTTGCTTTACAAAAGAAGACATTAGGTTTGGGAGGTAATATGTCATTTAATATGGGGTCCTTAACTAAGATATTTCAGTGTTTTTGAAAAGAATGCTTTATTATATTTTCATACCCATTGTACAGTATGTGGTAGTGAAAGGGACCATAATTTTCTTGTGGCCATCTTTGATCTTGTACTCCATTGGGTCCTTTCTCTCCTTAGTTTTCATTTTATTTGCTGCTTTTGCTAGGAGTTCTGCAGGGTAATCTTTCTCCAAAAATCTCTCTGTGAATTGTTGGATCTGTTCTTCGCATGCTGTTTCTGTAGTACAATTCCTTTTGATCCTACGGAACTGGGAGTATGGGAAGTTATCTTTCCATTTCTTTAGATGTCCACTCTTGTAATGCAGATAACTATTAGTATCTACTCCTTTGATGTAATTCATTGTTTCAATCTTGTCGTCTTTGCCCATTAAGATGAGATCCAGGAATTCCACTGCTGTTGTACTAAAATGGAAAGTGAATTTCAAATTCATATCATTATTACCTAGGTGTACCAAAAACTGGTTAAAAGCCTCTTCAGATCTTTCCCATATTATTAAAATATCATCTATGTAATGCTTATATAGTATGATATTCCTGGTAAATGGATTGTTTTCATATACATGATTCTTCTCCCAACATCCAATAAAAAGATTTGCGAAACTCTGTGTGAAGGTAGTACCCATAGCTGTCCCAAAAACTTGCCGATAAAACCTGTCTAAAAATGTTAAATTGATTTAATATAAAAGACATAAGATCACATAAAAACTCTGGACCTCATTCAGACCCGGTCGCAAGTGCTGAGCGCTCACAACCGGGTCGATGGTTAGGCCCTGCGCACGCGCAGCGGCCGCACTGCACGTGCGAAAGCCCCAGAGCGAGAGAGAAACTGTCTTGCTCCGGAGCTCACTACAAAAGGGCCGGCTGTCGATGTTGATAAACAGCTCGTCCCATTTTGTGGCCGGGGGGGTTGGCCACACAAATGGAGGCGTTCCCAAGCGAACGCCTGCCGTTTTGTGGGTAACCGCACTGACATCAGCAGTGATGTCAGTGGGGAGTTTCCTGCTCGATCAGAGAAGGAAGCTCCCTGGGGCTTGTGGCTGCCGAGACCCAACCTTAGGGTCTCGTCGCAAGCCCCGATGGTCGCGATGGTCTTCACCTTCGCGACCATCACCCTGGTCGGTCGCTAAGCTGTGGGTGGTAACTCACAGCTTAGCTAGTGACCAGGAGGCCGCACTAAAAAAAAGAAGCTGCTGCCCTCATTCAGAGAGAGCGATCGCTTCTTGCGACCGACTCTGAATGAGCTACTCTGTGTATAGTACTGATGGAAGCGTCCGATACCAAGAATCCCCTGCATGCATTAATGCCTTTGTTGTGTTTAATGCATGTATAAAGTGCTTGTACATCAGTCGTTGCCCAACTATACATTTCTTTCCATTGGACCTCCTATAAACAATTTAGGACACTTGTGGTATCTTTTAAATATGATTCCAGTTCTATAACATATTTCCGTAGAAAGATATCCACATTTTCTGACGTGTGAAGTGAGCGACTCGATACCAGCTACTATGGGTCTCCCTGGCCATTCAGTGTTGGACTTATGTATTTTAGGGAGAAAATAAAAAATGGGGGTTGTGGGGTTGGTCTTCATTAAGTATTGAAATTCCTCTTTGTTCAGGATCCCTCTATGTAGGCCATGTACCAACAATGGTCTGAGTTCTTCAGTATATACATCTAGAGGATCTTTCTCCAGATTTGTGTAGGACTCTGGGTCACTCAATCTAGTAACTTCTTTTAAATTGTACGATCTGTCCATTATGACCAATTCCCCACCCCCCTCCCCCTTTTAGCAACCAGTTTTAAAACGATGATATTGTTTTTCTGTAGGTTGTCAAGTGCTTGCTTCTCATCACTTTTCAATTGTTTCTTAATTTTCTCGACCTCTACGTCACAAGTCCTTGTTTACCATATTATAGAATATCTCTATATGGCTAACCTTGGATACCAATGTTTATAAATAACATGGAAGTACACCAGTGGTTCCCAAACATTTTTGAATCGTGGCGCCCTAGTGCATCAGAATTGTTTTCACGGCACCCCTAAGCCAAAAGTTTGTTGTTGAGAAATTCAGAAAAAAATGTATTGAAGTAGTAAACTGAAGTAAATTGTGCTTACCTTTCATCCTTAGGTTAATTTATGTAGTGGGATGACACGTTTGCGCTTATTTTTGTCCACATATTTACATTACATTGACCATAAATAATTTGATTTGGTGCTGGACCATCAATCTGAGTCACCCCTTAGTGCCGCGGTGCACAGTTTGGAAACCACTTACGTATACTGATAATACCCAATTTATAACTTAAAACATTCGGTTTTAGTAGTGTGCTCTTTGAATTAATTGGAAAAATAGTTGTTGGATATTAGTCAGTTGTGATCTCTGAGCTCATTTATACACTGTACTTTGGTAACATTCAAGTAGTCAAATATGCTTGTAAACTATGAATGTTATGTGGTTGCCATATAGTCAGCCATTTTATTCAACAGAATTCACTTTTTTGTTGATTTTGTTTCTATAATGTCTGTATTAGTTAAGTTATTTTATACACCTTGATATGACTATATTACTAATTAACTTTTAATTTGCAATCTTTGAATTATGCTGGCCATACATTGTCCAATTGTTTGCCCGATCAGACAATATTCAACTGATCGGGCCAATAATTGACCGGTCTATTGCTGCTGCTGATCAGTAATTATTGTTCTGTTGGACATGCAAAATCATCCATCATGTCCAATAGATCCAATAATTAGTCGGCCGCATCTGACATTGTATGCACCGCTACGGCTGATCGCCCAACATTTCTGCTGTTCCTTCACGGGGGATATATGGGGAAATGAAGGAACGTAGATCTTGGCCATACATTGTGAAATATATTTGTGTATGGCCATGATATCTCATGGTTTTACTTTGTCAGATAAAATCTCTGTTGGTGTGACAGATTTTATTTAAGTGTGTACGCCCAGCATTTTAATTATTATTATTATTATTTATTATTATTATTTCTTAAGATAATTGGTAGTAATTACAGAAACTTTCTCACAGATATAACATTTAGTTTTAAAAAACAATAGATTCAAGATATTTCATTAACTGGCTAATATTTTTAACAAAAAACACCCAGAAATTGTCTTTTCTTTGTTTATAGGATTGAATTAGGTAAAGAACATTTTATTTTAACTTATTCCACACAATTTTATATAAAAAATAGTTTTTCACATATCAGTCTTTGATATAGTGGACTATCTATGATTGAACCATAGTGAAAGTGTCTTTGCCTTTACCCAGTGATTGCACCTCTGAGCAGCCCCAGGTATACACTGAGGGGCCGAGGGCTGTTACATTTATATTTCCTTTGCTCCTCTTTACAGCCGCTGGATGGGGGTTACTTCCAGACTGCCTGATCAGCAGCAGTCCGGTGTAGTGATGCAGAGAGGCCGGAAGGTCCCTCTGCCCTTGGTGGCTGCTGGAAGATTATCTTCCAGCAGCCACCCAGTGTGCATTTCTGACTGGGGTCACATAGTTTGCGACCATGTGCCGGATTCAATTAGAGTCGAAATGTGCCGTTTGGAGAAAAGTTTGCGCTGATTCTGACTTTCCGCCTGTTTTCAAAGTATCTCCATATTCAATTCCAGGACGATTTCGCGTAAGTGGAAAGTCAATGCATTGTAATAGGTGGAAAATCGTTATTTTGGAGTGCAAACGTGGGGAAACAACTCCGAACCCTTGGGACAGCCTCCCATGGACAAATCAACCAAAAAAATTAAATAAAAATTACCTCGGAACACCCCAAAAAAGTAATTTTGTTTTGGTGCGAAAAAGTAAAAAGTGGGGGGACAACTATAAAAACTAGCAAAATAGACTTCTTGTGGTGCTGTAAGGAGGGGCCAAGTGTTTTTGGGATTGCAGGTGCATGGATGAGGGTGGTTTTTCACATTTTTGAAATGTTCACTTTAGAGACCTAAAAATATGCTAGCACCCATTTTCAAGTACCCCAAATTTGACTGGACTACTTACTTTCACCAAAAAATATAGCTTCTTTTACAAAGACGCTAATAAGAAGCTATTTAAACTACTTAAGTACCCCAAACACTTTGATTAGGGCTATTAGTACACATCTACATTGATTCCCTATGTGCATCTGTTTTTGGGGTACAGACTGATTTCCCCATTTCTGAGAGTACTTTCCAGCTGTTCAGCATTCGCCGCTTTCCGTTTTAGCATGTTTAGAAATTGAATAGGGCAAAAAGCAGGGATGCGCATGGAAAGTTTTCGCCTCTGAAACAGGCAAAAGGAGGCGGAAAGTCGGACAGGTGAAATTTTTCCGACTTTTTGCCTATAATTGAATACGGGCCCATATCAAGTAATGGAAAGCCTGGCGTGACAGTGCAACAATACCAAGCACTGAGCAATATTCAGAAATGACTATCTAAGTAAACTATTTAGCATCTGCGTGCTTAAGTTAGCCATGGGGTAAGGTAGCACTACAGTAGATGTAGCGCTTAGCAATTAACTAATTTTGATGAAGATGGGGTTTGCTGGTTTAAACTACTTTGGTTTAAACCAATGTTTTTTTTAAATTATGCTGTGATTACAGGCACGGCATCATGACTCCTTAAAAAAAAAAAAAAAAAAAAAAAAAACTATTATAAGGGAATCCCCTGGTGGTATTCACTTTGCTTGTGGTCTTCATTTGAATGAGCTGAACCAATACGGAAAATTCAAACAGACAACCAAGAAACTGGTAGGATGAACCAGATCAGAGAGATACCAAATCTCCCTAGAATCAGCTAAGACTCCACAAACTCCTCCCCTAACAATCCTATAGGACGGGAGAAAACTCAACTAACATTCTCAATTTTAAAGGGTAAGTGACTCCAACACATTAAATAGGCAATAGACAGAGAAACACCTTGTGATTTAATCTTTCATATTTATTTCAATTCAAAACCTTCAGTCCTACTGAGATGAGTGGAAGATGGACGGGTATCTGCGCAAGCGCCCGACTCGTACTGCGCATGTGTAGGACTGGTCCTGCCTGATAGCACGCAGTTCGGCAGCAGACTGTCAGTGATTGACAGTCTGCTCCCATTTGTGGATGGGAAGGGGTGGCGAGGGAAGAGGCCAGGATCTCCATCGGCTGACAGAGATTTCCTGGTCTTTCTCTCATCTGCCACGGCCGGCTTGCGTGACCCCATGGGTCACTTAGTCGGCCGATGTTTCTGCAGATTATCCAATGATGCTCTGGACAATGCAGCTCGTATAAGTAATTCATTCAGAAGGCATGATGCCTCCTGCTGCATTACCATATCTGCAAGGATGGAAGTGCATAGCTGCTTGTGTGCAGCTCTGCAATTCCATTCAGTACGGAATCAGGCCCTTAGTCTGGCTCTTTTTGATGAGATAAAAAATCCTAATAACTTTGGATTTGTTAATGGTAGAAAGCATTAAAACATGGTTGATCAAGGTTTCTAATACATAGCAATGTTTCCCAGTATTAATATAAGAGGCAGGTTTTTTTTTTCTTGTTAAAACAATGCCAAAAAAAAAAACCTGGGTTGAAAAAAAAAAAATTTTTTAAACAAAAACCTGTGTTTTTTCTTATTCTTCTCCAACCCTGGATGAAGATCATTCAGATGTAGTTTACAGTTTTATATATTAAATTATACGTGCATTCAGGTTGGGTAAATGTAAACATTCATCATGTTGACATGATCATACCGTCAACATTGACCATGTTGACTTTTTTTCATTTAGACTGTAATGAAATTTTGACATGTTATAGAATGTCGACATATCGTCCCTGGTATTCAGCGGTCACTTACCTGCTCCTGACTGCTTCAGCGACCCCAGTGGCAGTCCTGGCAGTCATATGACACTGACTTCTGGGTCAGACCTCTGATCTTTTGATGTTTGGGGTGAATATTTCTCCCCTAAACTTAATCCCTAGCCCCTCCCTCTAGTCCCTAATTTTGTCCCCCACAGCCTAACCCTAACCTACCCACCCACTGCCCATCACTGATCTCCCCAACCCACCTGCAGTCAATGTTACTACTTACCCATGCATTTGCGTTTACCTAGGAGTCTTGAACGGTGGTTTCGAAAATGCAGAATGCGGTCCACAAAATGTTTTAACTTGAAATGTTCTCATTCTCTGTTCGTGTAGATTATAATTTATTTCCTGTTAACTCCTTATGAGGGGAATAATTATCTTTTTAGGCTATTTTCTTTGCTTGGGTGCTGTTATTTTGTTTAGTTTTGAGCATAAGAAGATAGAGCAGTTATCTAAATTGCAACAAAAAAAAAATTCAACATCTGTCTGGGAAAACTTACCCTAAATCTAATCAGCGAAAAGTGTTTTTGAAAAATTGTCATACTTAAAAGACCATTATAATTTAATAGTAAAGAAGAATAAAACCTGTTGTTTGAGGAGCTGCTGTATACAAACTGTGTCCTTCCCTTTCTATTAGAGACAATATAAAGAAACAATGGTAACAGCGCTACACCTCTTGATTCTAAATGTTGTGCTTACTTCAGGCAGATGCCTGTGCTGGGTATCCTGATTATGGAATAGTCAATGTATATCAATAAAGACAAACTATCACAATCTATGCAGAAACTTAAGTTTACTGAATAAAAATGGCATATAGGCAATATATTGCCAGCATATATACAACAAGTAATCACAATGGTCTGCAGTGCAAAGAACCTACTATATAGTTGTTAATGTGGTTTAAATGGTGATTAGATATAAATGGGTGCACTTTGTTGGAACTCTTGGTGGGAAATGAGGGGAATGATAAAGTGCTTGGAGTTTGTATGTGCAGAAATGAGACTGGCGGCGTCCCGCTGTCTCATTATTGGAAATGCAGATCAAATGTTCCAATTAAATCAGTCTGTAAGTCTTGTACAATGGATTGTTGCTCGGGATGTCTTCTGGTCAGAAGAGAGGAGAACCACTAGGGCTACGGTGCAGGATCTCCGGACCTGGGTCGTGCAGGGTACTGGTGAAGTGAGCGGTACGTCTAATGAAAGACTGTATCCCGCACTACAACCATATACCTGCCACTTCCCTGTCTATGGAGGGGAATCGTCGGACGCGACCCCTCGTGACCTGATCCGGCTTACCCCTCCTTTGTCAGAGACTTACCTGTCTTCCTGTCTCCCCGTGTGGCCGGATCCCTCCTCCTTCTGCTCGAGTGTGGTGTCTCCTATTCGGCGGTGGCAGGTGCCCGTCCGTGTCGTCCCGATGCTCTGTCCCTTCTCTGATGCTGTTACTTCCTGGTCACGTGTGCCGTGGCCAATCACGTGTCTTAACCAGTCCACTTGTATGTGAATTTGGTATAAGGAGGAGGGATCCGGCAACACGGGGAGACAGGAAGACAGGTAAGTCTCTGACAAAGGAGGGGTAAGCCGGATCAGGTCACGAGTGGTCGCGTCCGACGATTCCCCTCCATAGACAGGGAAGTGGCAGGTATATGGTTGAAGTGCGGGATACAGTCTTTCATTAGACGTACCGCTCACTTCACCAGTACCCTGCATGACCCAGGTCCGGAGATCCTGCACCGTAGCCCTAGTGGTTCTCCTCTCTTCTGACCAGAAGACATCCCGGGCAACAATCCATTGTACAAGACTTACAGACTGATTCAATTGGACATTGATCTGCATTTCCATTAATGAGACAGCGGGACGCCGCCAGTCTCATTTCTGCACATACAAACTCCAAGCACTTTCCCATTCCCCTAATTTCCCACCAAGAGTTCCAACAAAGTGCACCCATTTATATCTTATCACCATTTAAACCACATTAACAACTATATAGAAGGTTCTTTGCACTGCAGACCATTGTGATTACTTGTTGTATATACAGTCAGGTGCATAAATATTGGGACATTGACAGAATTTTCATATTTTGGCCTCTCTTCACCACCACAATGGCTTTGAAATGAAACCAACAAGATGTGCTTTAACTGCAGACTGAGGGTAATTACATCGAAATCAGGTGAACGGTGTAGGAATTACAACGGTTTCTATATGTGCCTCCCACTTTTTAAGGGGCCAAAAGTAATGGGACTATCAACTCAAAAGCTATTTCATGGACAGGTGAGGGCTATTCCCTCGTTACTTCATTATCAATTAAGCAGGTAAAAGGTCTGGAGTTGATTCTAGGTGTGACATTTGCATTTGGAATCAGTTGCTGTCGACTCTCAATATGAGATCCAAAGAGCTGTCACTATCAATGAAGCAAGCCATCATTAGGCTGAAAAATCAAAACAAACCCATCAGAGAGAAAGCAAAAACATTAGGTGTGGCCAAATCAACTGTTTGGAACATTCTTAAAAAGTAAGAACGCAGCGGAGAGCTCAGCAAAACCAAAAGACCCGGAAGTCCACGGAAAACAACTGTGGTGGATGACAAAGAATTATTTCCCTGGTGAAGAAAAACCCCTTCACAACAGTTGGCCAAATCAAGAACCCTGTCCAGGAGGTAGGTGTATATGTGTCAAAGTCAACAATCAAGAGAAGACTTCACAAGAGTGAATATAGAGGGTTCACCACAAGATGTAAACCATTGGTGAGCCTCAAAAACAGGAAGACCAGATTAGAGTTTGCCAAACAACATCTAAAAAAGCCATTACAGTTCTGGAACAACATCCTATGTACAGATGAGACAAAGATCAACTTGTACCAGAGTGATGGGAAGAGAAGGAAAGGAACTGCTCATGATCCAAAACATACCACCTCATCAGTGAAGCATGGTAGTGTCATGGCGTGGGCATGTATGGCTGCCAATGGAACTGGTTCCCTTGTATTTATTGATGATGTGACTGCTGACAAAAGCAGCAGAATGAATTCTGAAGTGTTTCGGGCAATATTATATGCTCATATTCAGTCAGATGCTCCAGAACTCATTGGACGGCGCTTCACAGTGCAGATGGACAATGACCCGAAGCATACTGCAAAAGCAACCAGAGTTTTTTAAGGCTAATAAGTGGAATGTTATGCAATGGCCAAGTCAATCCCCTGACCTGAATCCGATTGAGCATGCATTTCACTTGATGAAGACAAAACTGAAGGGAAAATGCCCCAAGAACAAGCAGGAACTGAAGACATTAGCAGTAGATGCCTGGCAGAGCATCACCAGGGATGAAACCCAGCGTCTGGTGATGTCTATGCATTCCAGACTTCAGGCTGTAATTGCCTGCAAAGGATTTGCAACAAAGATTAAAAAGTGAAAGCAGATTTAGGATTGTTTAGTTTGTCCCATTCCTTTTGTACCCTTAAAAAGTGTGAGGCACATATGGAAACCGTTGTAATTCCTACACCGTTCACCTGATTTGGATGTAATTACCCTCAAATTAAATTTGAAAGTCTGCAGTTAAAGCACATCTTGTTTGTTTCATTTCAAATCCATTGTGGTGAATAGAGGCCAAAATATGAAAATTCTGTCAATGTCCCAATATGTATGCACCTGACTGTATGCTGGCAATATATTGCCTATATTCCATTTTTATTCAGTAAACTTGAGTTTCTGCATAGATTGTGATAGTTTGTCATTGATATACATCGACTATTCCATAATCAGGATACGCAGCACAGGCATCTGCCTGAAGTAAGCACAACATTTAGAATCAAGAGGTATAGCGCTGTTACCATTGTTTCATTATAATTTAATAGTTTGCAGTATCTGAAAGCAAAGTCTGTGTGGATGATCAGCTATAAGCAAACTTGATCAATGAATAAAAATGTACCTTGTAATGCCACATATGGACTCATCCACTTTGGAAAATGTAATCTTTTTCAAATGTCACAAATATGGTCTTATAGTAATACATCCAAAACTCACTATTTTTACAAGTTCCCTACGTGAAACCTCTTGCACACTCTCTTCATTTGACCTCACAAATGAAGATGAAGTATCTACACTCTTCTCAGCCTCCTACTCTACTACCTCTCCTCTTGATCCTAAACCCTCACAAATCAGTAAAGTTCTGTGTCCTGTGCTCATCCCAACCCTAATTAAAAAATCTGTAATCTCTCTATACTGGTATCTTTCCATAACTGTTTAAGAACACAGTGATTACTTCCATTCTGAAGAAACAAAATTCGGACCCTAATACTCTCTCAAATTACCGTCCCAGCTCCCATGCCCCTCCAAGCTACTTAAGAGACTTGTCTACACTTGGCACACTTTCTTAACTCTCACAACTTATTGAACCCACTTCAGTCCTATTTCGTTCCCAACACTCGAGAGACAGCACTGACTAAGGTAGTGAATGATCACTGCCAAGGCTAAAGGCCATTGCTCACTTCTAATTCTTCTATATCTCTCTGCTGCTTTTGATACTGTTGACCACTCTTCTCATACAAGCACTACAATCCCTAGGCCTTAAGGACACAGCCCTTTCTTGATTCTCATCCCTCCTATCTAATCGCTCTTTCACTGTTTGCTTTTCTGATTCTGCCTCCTCTTCGCTACCTCTATCGGTTGGAGTACAGCAAGGCTCATTCTTGGGTCCTCTGCTTTTCTCAATTTATACCACCACTCTTGGCAAACTAATCAACTTTCTTGGATTTCAGTATCATCTGAACGTGGATGATACTCAAATATAAGTATCCTCCCCAGGTTTTTCACCATCTGTATTGGTACATATCACTGAATGTATTTCTGCCATTTCATCTTGGATGTCATCTCGCCTCCTCAAAGGTTATAATATTTTGAAAACATAATTGATTATATTTCTGCCGGCCAATAGCAGTTACCAACCTGATATGTCTATCACTGTTGATAACTCGACAATCTACCCTACCCCACAAGCTCGCTGCCTAGTTGTCATCCTTGACTCTGAACTGTCCTTTGTTTCCCACATTCAATCTATTTCAAAATCATGTTACATACATCTAAAAAACATATCCAAAATCTGACCATATTTTACACAAGACACTGCAAAAACTGTCCTTTCTGGTCTTCTCAAAAACAGGCTCTCGCCACTACAATCTATTTTGAACCCAGTGTGAGGCTGATCTTCCTTGCCAAACATTCTTCTGCTGCCTTTCTACCGTATTCAATACAAAATACTTCTACTTATCCATAAGGCTATTAACCAAACCACACTATAAAATAGAAACAAAAACTGAAGTAAGTGGGGAATAATGCTTTATCTACCCAAAGTAACCACCACAATAAGTGGCAAACATCCCAGGAGGACAACTAAGAAGAGTAAGACGCAATTGCTCCAATATGGATAACTTTAAATTTCAAAGTCAAGACATGCAGATGAAATTCATGGTAAAAGGATACAAAGAAGATGAACTGCAGAAACAAATTAAAGAAATTGCCGAAATGGATAGACAAACTATGATTAAATATAAACCGAAAAATCCTACAGATGATTTTATAACACCGCATAGCAGTGACCACTATCTGTTAGAAAAAGCTTTAAAAAGACATTGGCCCATATTAAGCTTAGATGAACAACTTTCACAACTCTCACCGAAAAATCCAAAAATAATTTATAAGAAGGCCAAAATTTGAAAGACGAACTCACAAAAAGTTTTATCCCAATAGAAAACCAGCCTGAAGAAATAAAGGTTTTTCACATTGTCTAAATTGCATAGCCTGCTGAACAACGAAGCAGACTAACACAATCTCAACAAAGAAATTTTGCTCAAACCAAACTAAAACCAAACTAAAAAAGAATGAGTTGGGGTTTCAAATATCATGTAATACACACAACTTAATCTATCTCCTCGAATGTCCCTGCGGTCATCAGTATGTGGGACAAACGAAAAGAACACTGAAAATTAGAATAGCAGAACATTTGTATAATTTAAAGAGGTGTTACAACCCATAGTGTCTCGCAACAGTACTTGGAGTGTCACACTAAAGACCCCTCCTCAATAAAATTCAATACAATAAGTATATAATAATTGGAGAGGAGGAAATCCAACTGCGGTATTAATAAAAAATGAAACAAAATGGATATTTTATCCAAAAACTTTGAAGCCTCATGGCTTAAATATAGACCTTGAATTAAAACCTTTTTTATAAAAACATTTTTATTAAATACTATTTCTAATTATGATTATATACTCCCAACACAATAATACAAACCATTTTATAATGTACACTTTAACAAGTTCTCTTGTTTTAATACTAGTTCATTTTTTTTCTTTTTTTTATGAATGCTTTGCCAGTAAAGAAACCACGAGGTTGCCTTCAATTTTTACCATATCTGGGTTAGGACTTCCGTTTTTAACATGGATTTAAATAAAGTTGTTTGAAGTTTTTAAGTATAAAATGAGGACCTAATACCAATACAAGCTACCTTCAAAAAGTGCGTCAGCACGAAACCAGCGTCAAGCGGGAACTGGAAGTTCGGGAAACTCTGGACCGGACGTGTATGCCCGAGTGCAAGGAGACCAGCCGAGAGGAGAAGTTTGAACATCGGAAGGTAGGAGTTAGGGACAGGTAGCTAGCTCCAAACAGATGTCCATCTGCATCAGGCATAGAATTGGAATCCTGCATAAACTAGCACACCGGAACCGCATATATTCAAAAGACTATAAACATTGAGGTGTCTATTTACTAAGCAGTGTTAGGAGACTGAGTGAAAAGTGATCAGTAAGTGATAAGGTGCCAGCCAATCAGCTCCCAACTGTCATTTTTCAAACACAGCATGTGAGATGGCAGTTGGGAGCTGATTAGCTGGCATCTTATCAGACTTATCACTTTTCACTCTATCTCCTAACACTGCTTAGTAAATAGACCCCTAAGTCTAGTTTTTATTTATTTTATGGCATTGCATTTCATTATTTATATACATTTAAATTTTTTTTACGTACACTTTTTAGTTTAATAGCGCTCTGTTTATCATTTTATAAACCGCACCAGCATTCATCTCTTCAATTATCAAAATCTCTCCCAAGCTCTCCGCTGAGCACAAGATCCCCATGCATTACTTGCTCCCATTCACGTTTACAGGAGTTTTTTCGTGCTTCACCCACTCTGTGGAATGCCCTCCCACACACAATAAGATTTTCCTCTAGTCCCCAAACCTTTCAGCGTTCCCTGAAAGCTCACCTCTTTAGACAAGCTTATCAGATTCCAGAACCACCCACATAACCTTCATTGCTTCCATCTCTAATTACATCCCCTCTCACAGTCCACACACAACCACAGTCTTTCTTTCACATCCACCTGACCTTTGGCCAACATTCCTGTGTGACTTGATCATACAGCCCACCAAGAACCTCTGCTATTTAGCTGGACAAAAATGCAATATATACCCTATACTTGTGTATCAATGCCTATTTCCCTGTAGATTGTAAGCTTGTGAGCAGGGTCTTCCTAATTTTTTGTCTGTTACCCAGTTTTGTTATATTGTTTCCAATTGTGAGGCGCAACGGAATATGTTGCGCTATATAAGCAACTTAATAAAATATAGTAAAATGCATGGGACAGGCCTATTGCAACTGTTTATTGCATTCTGTATCTATATCCAGCATCACTACCCTACATTATTGTTTAGGCAAACATAGGGGGTGATTCAATTCAGCACAGTGCTGAATAGCCCCAGGAAGGAATTCCTGGAGCTATTCAATTCATTACGCTATTAAGTCAGACTACAAGATTTCTGCTCGCACCCTCCTGAGGTGTGAGCAGAAATTTGACTGAAGTGCCGGCGGTGATGCTGTTTTCTGGCATAGCACGGCGCTAACAGCCAATGATAATGGATACACTGTTAGGTCGAACGCTACAGGCAGACCTGCTAATAAAGCGGTCAGGTAAGGGATCCTGACGGTCAGACTACGGACAGCAACTCCTCGACAGAATACCGATTTCCCCCCCCCTCTCCCCCCCAGCCTAACCATCCCTGTAGTTCCTAAACCTAACCCCCCAACCCCAATACTCACTGTTGGAATTCCGTCGGTCTGGATTCTGGCGTGAGGATCCTGATCGCCTGCATGGTAACTACATCACAATGAAAGCTTTGTC
This sequence comes from Taudactylus pleione, assembly GCA_031769625.1. Taxonomy (NCBI): domain Eukaryota; kingdom Metazoa; phylum Chordata; class Amphibia; order Anura; family Myobatrachidae; genus Taudactylus; species Taudactylus pleione. The sequence goes on from JAUIMM010000005.1 coordinate 4,117,994, forward strand.
AAGCATTTTAACAGTATTGGTTATAGAGCTTTAAACATTTTACTTTACCATCATGTTTGAAGTTCTAAAGCTGACAATATTGGAATGGTTTACAATGTTTTTTTCTTCATCAGAGTCCATAGGGAATCCACAGGGATAACCATGTGGTGTAGGTGGTTGGAGCTAACCGTTCACCAAACAATCATAGCTTCAGCTCCAAGGAAACACTGGTGGTCCTCCACTATAACCTCATTAGCCAAAGGCAGACAGTTTTGTGTTTGGTACCGGGAGGAGCCGGTTGCTCCTTTAGACAGGGGGACTGCATTATGCAGCCCCAAGATTTATTTCTTAGTTTTTTTTTTTTTCTCTCAGAGCAAGCAGCATTGGGTGCTGCTACTCCAACAACCTCCACCGGCGCATCAACAACGGTGAGCAGTTCGGTGATTACGGTGGGTTCCAGCAGGGCTCAGCTAGCCGCTCCACTGGGGACCCAGGGCTGCAGCTGGACTAACGGAGAGACAGGTAGGGCAATTTCCTGCTTTCAGGGAATCGCATTTTTGGAGACCAGCCAGAGGATGTTGTGGTGGGGCGTCCGGTTTGTCTGCACCCTCACTAGACCACCAGGGCACTTAATGTCTGGCATCAGGAACCATTGTAGAGGCCAGCGGCTCGGGCGATTGATGTAGCAGTGGGGGATGTAGGCTGTTCCCCGGTAGCTCCTCCCCGAGCTCAGAGTGTAATTCTCACAGAGGTTTCCTGCCTCTGAACTGCTCCTCCTTACCCTCCTCCCACTGTGAGATGCTCAGCAGCCATTATTCACAGCATCACTGAAGCTACAGGTCTCAGGAGAATCTGGTCCAGTCTCCCTCTCCCCGAGGCCAGGTTATACAGCGCTCAATCCTACCAGCCTAGTTGGGCTTGAGTAGTCGATTTAGTGCCCATTGCAAGTATATATTTATGCGTTGTATGTGACTTGTGCCAGCTCTGCTGTAGTGATATACTGTCTTAACTTTCTGACTGTATGTTATCTCTGCTGCTCTTTCTTAATGCTTTACTACCAGCTGTGTACGGGTTCATTATTGCTTTACATTTACCTGTATTTGTGAAGGGTGTCACATTGCTTTACTTGCTATACACTTATTGTGTGCTACTTGCTGACTATTACTAGGTCTTCTAAAGGCAAGGGTAATAAGGAGGCTGCTGCCCCTGTGCTGGTTACTTGTCCCCTCAGGATCTTGTGCAGGATGCTCTGTGTGCTAATTGTTACTTACCACCTCACCAGCCCACCTTCCAGCCCCTTACCAGGAGCCACCTTGTCCTCCTTATCCCTGGTTATGACGCAGCTAGTGGACCGCTAATCAGCCCCCATGCTGCATCCCACCATGGGGTACCCACAGCAGTTCATCTGCTAAGTCTGTCCCTCCTATGCATCCTGCTTGGATGGATGTTTTTGCTCACTCAGTTCAGAATATAGCTCAAACGTCTGCCGCCTTTCAGCAAATGTTACAGGCGGACAGACCGTTAGCTGCCAAAGCACATAGGCGGACTGCATCATCCTCTCAGTCCACCCAGCTTTTGGATTCTGTCGCATCATCTGAGCAGGCAGATGATGCACACGTTTCTCACCCGGGTCCCCATTGGACGAGGAGAACAGTCATTTAATAGTGGATGTTCCTTCACTAGTGTGGGCTGTTAAATTGATCCTGAGCATAGAGGATGAGGAACTGGCCCCTAAGCCTAAAACCCCTGTTGTTTAAATGCCAGGCGGTGGTTAAAGGTGAATTTCCTCAATCGGACCAGCTCACTAAGCTCATAAGGCGCAGCATGGTGTATTCCTGGTAAACAGTTCCAGAATTCAAAAAGACTAGCGTCTTTTTACCCTCTCCCACCTGGCTAGTGTACGAAGTTGATTCTCACGTGGCATGCTTAGTCAGAAGCTCTACACTGCCTATACTGTCTGCATCCTCCCTTAAAGACCCTACAGGCAGAAAACTGGTAACTTGTCTCAATTCCGCTTTCTGGAGCTATTACTCGGCTGACTATGGCCGTGGCCTGGGTAGCTAAGGATATCGAAGGATGGAGGGATGCGCTTGAAGACAGCCTGCCATCAGACGCTACCAGGGAGCAAACTGGCCTACATCTCCCATATCCGGGAAGCGGCCTCTTATTTGGGAGAAGCTGCGTTGGATACTGGACTCATTGCCTCTAAGGTATCTGCGACCCTGGTAGTCGCTCGCTGGGTCCTTTTGGCTACGATCCTGGAAAGCTGACACAGAGCCCTGGAATCAATTGGAGAAAGTCCTCCCTCTCTTCAACACAGCGGATGGTACATCTGAGTGCACTCCTGGATTCTCAAACACAAAGGATCTTTCTGCCAGCGGACAAAATTTTGGCACTCCACTTGTACATGCGCACGTCGCTCCGAAATCGAAGGGCATCTATTCACTCAGCATTGAAGGTTCTGGGGTCCATGGTATCCACCTTCGATATGGTGGAGTACGCCCAGTTCTACTTTAGGCCCCTTCAACAACTGATTATCTCCCCGTGGCACAGGCAGTATAATCTGATCCAGTCCCAGACGATCCACCTCCCTCTGGAGTTCCAGCTTTCTTTGTCATGGTGGCTGCAGACATCCCATCTGGACAAGGGTCGCCCTTTTGGATCCCAGATTGGGAGCATTTCTCTACAGATGCCAGCTCTCCCGGATGGGGCATGGCGGCTGGTCATCATACCTTTTCAGGGACAGTGGACAACCCAGGAAAGTTGTCTGCCCATAAACATCCTAGAGCTTTGATCAGTGTACATAGTTCTAACTCTGGCGCAAGACCTTCTTCTGGGCAGGCTGGTCCAATTCCAGTCTGACAATGCGACCGCGTTAGCCTACCTCAGCCATCATGGAGGCACGCGAAGTCGGGCAGCCATGCGGGATGTAGCACACATCCTGGTCTGGGCCGAACATAATCTCCCGGCAATCTCGGCAGTGTTCATTCCTGGAGTCCTCAACTGGGAAGTGGACTTCCAAAGCTGTCAAGATATACACACCGGAGAGTGCGCTCTCCACCCAGAGGTCTTTCAACTGGTAGGCAAATGGGGCCTACCATATGTAGACCTCATGGCCTCACGTTACAACCACAAAGTCCCCAGGTATGGATCCAGGACCAGAGACCCCTCAGCCGCCTTCGTGGACGCTCTGGCAGTTTGGTGGGACTTCAGTCTCGCATACCTCTTTCCTCCGATCTCCCTCCTCCCGCAGGTTCTCTGAAAATTCAAGCAAGAAGGCAGCACTATGATACTGATAGTACCAGCCTGGCCCAGGCACCATTGGTTCACCGATCTACGGAGTCTCTCCATCGATACTTCTTACCCACTTCCTCTATGGCTGGAACTGTTAGCACAGGGCCCTTGTCTGCACCCGGACCTACCTCGTCTGTCTTTGACGTCGTTGCTCTTGAGTATGCCTTTTTAAGAGCCAAGGGTTTCTCTTGCTCTATGGTCCAGACAATGCTCAGGGTGCGTAAACCTTCCTCAGCTGGCATCTATTACAGAGTTTGGCACTCGCACTTTCAATGATGCTCCCCCAGAGGCTATGATCCTATGGTTTTTAGGCTTTCCTGGGTGCTTGCCTTTCTCCAGGCTGGATTAGAACCCAGCCTCCGCCTGGCCTTCCTTAAAGTTCAGATTTCTGCGCTGTCAGCGAAGGATCACTACCCTGCCTGATGTTAGAAAATCCCTCAGAGTGTTCTCCACCTTCAATCTCCCTTTGTCCCTCCAGTAGCCACCTGGGATATGTCCTTGTGCTCTACAGGCTCCTCTGTTTGAACCTCTATGTTATGGATGTCGGGGATCCGACACCCAAGAATCTCTGTGGAAGAGCGGTGCAGACAAGGTGGAAGCAAAAGTCTTATCGATGGTAAGCAGACACTAATGGAGGCATTTGCGCCTGATAGCTGTAGCAGTTGGCCAACTGGTGAAGATGAAGCTGGTCCTGAGGATTTGGCTGAGTGGCTGGGCGGAACAGCTGAGGCTGAGGTAGAGACTTGCGACCGATGTTGTGGCTTGAGGCTGATGGAGCGGCTTGCGGCCGGCATTGTTTACCGAGGCCGATGTTGCGGGCTTGAGGTCGAAGTGCGGGCTGTGGGAGAACGGCTGCTGGAGTTTCTAAGAAGCTGGGTAACAGTCCACAGTGAAATAGGTGGAAGAAAATAGCTGACCATGCAACTGAGCCGAGCGCTGTGAAATAAACGCTATAGCCTGCAAGGCAGCTAGACTCCAGTGTGTAAAAATAGAGGAAGGACTCATCAGGTGACCTGGGAGGAACCCAGCCCAGGTTTCTGCTGTCCTGTTCTCCTGGGAGCAGATCCAGTGGGGAGAGGAGCAGGAGACTCTTGAGCCATGTGCAAGTCCTGGACTGGACTTATAACACTCTAGACTCAAACGTCAAGTGGCTGACTGTAAAGCGCTCTTTCTCCGCGCTATCTCCTCTACCCGCAGGGTATCTGACTTGGCAGCGCTCTCCTGTCGCTTCCTATTATTGAGCTTTCATCCGGATGGAGCTGTCCTCCATACCTGGGCTGGTTACCTCCCTAAAGTGGTAACCCAATTCCATTTGAATCAAAAGATTGTAGTTCTGGCCTTCCATTCCTCGGACCTCTCTGCAGGTGGAGCCTCCCCGGGTGTGATTAGTTCTCTTTGGATCTACGTGGGTTGTACCAACTCCTTTTGGAAAGTGTGTTCTCTCTTTGTGTTGTATGGCTTACACAAACTGGGCTGGCCAGCTAACAGACGGGCTCTGGCCCGATGGCTCTGCATGACAATCTCTCAGGCTTGCACACAAGCTGGTCTTCCTGTTCCAAACACTGTTAAAGCACATTCTTCTAGGTCTGTGGGTTCGACGTGGAACTTCTGCTGAACAATTTTGCAGGGCGGCCACGTGATCTTCTGTCCACACCTTCCTCAGGTTCTATGCCTTTGACACGTTTGCCTCTCGCGCCGGATTCTCCATTCTGCTCAGGAGCGTCCCCACCCTTTGGGAAACTGCTTTAGGGACATCCCCATGGTTATCCCTGTGGATCCCTATGGACCCTGAAGTAGAAAATAAGTTTTATGGTAGACTTAACTTTTTGTTAACTTTTTTTCTTCGATGTCCATAGGATCCACAGTGCACCCACCCTGATGCACATAGCTTCATTGGGTATTTTCCTCTTGGTCACTGATTCCCTCATCTTCCGTGAGTGTGTTTCTTGTGTGTACTGTTTTTCCTTCTTTCCTGCCCCTGCCTTGGGCTTGTTCACAAAAACTGTCTGCATTTGGCTGGGAGCGGGGTTATAGTGGAGGAGGACCAGGGCATCCTGGCAGCTGAAGCTTTGGCTCTTTTGGTGTCCAGTTAGCTCCAACCACCTACAACCCATGGTTATCCCTGTGGATCCTATGGACCTCGACGAAAGTGTTAACAAAGGTAAGTCTTCCATAACTCTTATTATTATCATGTTGGCATTGATGTTTGTTGAAATTACATACCTAACCCAAATTCTATTGATGGCAGGTTCTCCTTTATTTACATATTGGAGATCATCCAGACAAGCAGCACATTACTGATGTATAAACCAAGGTTATTGCTTGCTTGTTTGCAAACTCCTACACATCCTACAGATGTTCAAATCAATGACTGTGGCTGATGTCGTGGCTCTCATAAAGTCTTTATAATTGTTGCTTGTTATCTCTGTGTATAAACAAAATTCAACTAATTATTTTCATGCTGCTGTTGCCTAGAAATACATAAGTTAGAAGAAGGGAAATGATGTTTCACAAGACAACAACTGCTCTAGAATCTCAGTGCAATGTATGTTTTCGTTCTTTTCAAGCTGCTCATTTGTAATGATAGGGAAACAGTGTTTCCCTCAAAATGTTGTGTTGGTACATTAAACTGTAGAAACTTAAGAACATTTTTACAATCTTCTACTTGTGTGCTCATGATGAGTTTTTCTGGAGAGATTGTGTCAAACTGTTGTACTGAGCGTGGTCAAAATCTAATTTCTGACAATATCGGTCACGCTTAAGTCTCTCAACGTAATATAAGACTCCCTTCATATATAAATATATATGCCTGAAGCTTGGTGTATTGTGCGTTCTCAACATTTTTTTTAGTGGTTTTAATAATGCATTTATATTTGCATATGGCTCCACCATGTTATGTGTTCCTCCCTATAAACCGCAGTGATGAAGTGGATTGTGTCTGTGACGTGCAATGAGCGTTTCACTATGGTGCATGCATGCCCCCACTACCACTAACGATGAACACAATGCCCAGCATTCACATCCACCCTTGGCCCTCTTGGGCAGGGCACTTGTGCACCAAGCCCACTTAGATATTTGGCCAGCACTGCTGTCTCTTGTGTCACAAAATTGTCATGTTAATTACGGGTTGCAGTTAGGAAGCAGACGGTCGAAATGACGATCATCGACTTCCCGACTGTGTAAACCCGGCAGGGATCTAATGATAAATGTCAAATTCCCGACGCCTACCATTATCCCTACGCCGGGAGCCCGACGCCCGGCATACCGAACAAAGGTAACCCGGGCGCGGAATGCCGTGGGGTGGGGGAGTGTTGGGTTAAGGGCTCCCGGGGGGGGGTCTTAGGGTTAGACACCCCCCTGCGTTGGGATTTGAACCGACATACTGATTTTGTTAATTGCACAGTCCTTATTTACAGGATTTATTTTGTGATATGAAAATATGCATTTAGACGTGCCTCCTATTTAAAAGTAATCTTTCATCTTCATTTATTTTCAGTTGGATAGATTTAGCAGCATTAGGATCCCAGGGAGCAGAAAAGAGCGGCCTAATTTGCATTATATGAAGAGTTCCAACGCTAGCAGTGACTGGTCTACATCCTCAGAGTATGAAGAGTTCCCTCCAAAACAGCTGTCTGAGAAAGAAACTTTGGCGCTCTTTGAAAAAATGATGGTAAGTGAATTATCTACCTTACATTTAATAGACTGCACCATCCCTATGTTATATTTCTAGATCTGTCTTTTCCAAGTTGGCGCAAAATGTACTGAACCGATTTTCATGAAAACTGTTTAATCTCAACCTGTGAAGTTAAAGCTCTGCAATAACAGTGTATTGACCTCATCAATGCATGAGATATGTGTGGCACCATGTGCGTGGCCGGTTAGGGGTGGGGTAGAGGTGCTTTGGGCCCGCGTTCACTTAGGATAGTCTACATAGCAGTCTGTGCACAGGGGCACACAATGACATTGGTGTGAGCGATGGGTAAAGGCACTGCTGCCACCAGTCTGTATAGCACTGCTGGTCATATGGTTCACTCCCGTGACATAGGTACATTGCTTTGCATAGGGGCCCTAACACCTCAAATGCAACAATGTTGGCAGAAGCGATTTCATTGCAGGAAAAGCCGCGGACAACAGCTAGTTTAGGTATATGTATCATTTGTATGTGTTTACATTGCTTTCTTTATATTAAGATAATGGTATCCCTGTTTAGAGAGCTAGTATTAATAGTATATGATAAAAGTATGCACCAAACCACTTTAACCCCAATATCCATTCATTTAGGGGTGTGTACTTAAAGTTATGAATATGTAAAAGCCATTTGTTTTCCCACCAGATACCTGCCCTTAGTGTTCAATTCAACTACTGCTACCACACTTTAACATGTTTAACATCCTAACACCAAGCCCCCACCCTTTTCAGATGGGCAAGTCCATTTTACCTGCTAAATCTTTCTACACCATTTAACTTTTTACAATAGGCTAACTCATTTGCATTTAGGAATATACAGCATTGATGCATAACAATTCATCAATAGGCTACTGCCCAGATTATTTTAACCCATTTTCTTAACCTATACTCATGTTTAGTGTGGTTTTTTTTTTTGTGTGTGTGTGTGAATCCCGTAAAGGAAAGGTGAAGTGGACCCAAACCAATGTAAAGCCTCTGACTCTGGATGTTAAAGACCGGATTTGCACCTCAAACATTCCCTACAAGCCATAATAGTGTGTGTGTGTCAGTTGAAAATGATAAAATCAGAATAGAGGTTACTCTGTTGGGGAAAAAAGTCTGGGTCCCTCAAGATGTGCTCTGACCAATCAGCAGTGCTGTCAACCTCATGCTCCAATGGTAGTGGTAGTGGAAGGGGAGAAAACTATGGCATGTGTACTCACCCACCTTCCCTCACCCTCTGCTCCGCACAAGATCCGATTCAAAGCAGTCTGCTGTGTGGCTGGGGCTGTTGCTGCCTGGCAGTGGATGAGGCCTGTCACATAATAGGGAAGAAGCTGCGGTGGCCTGTTTGTGTGATATACAGAAGAGTGCAGACCAAAGCACCAGAGGACTGTACTGGGACTGATGTGGAGTATGCAGGTATCCTAGCCCGCTGAAGATGCCAGCCATAGTTGGTGGGACCGGGAGGTAGCTGGGGGGATACAAGATGGCACAGGCTGCCATGGCCAGGAAAAATGATGCACAGGAATGGGGATCCATAGCAGAACAAAGACAAGATATGAGTTACGTTTGGGAGGGGGCACAGACCATATATGAATAACTACACTGTGCAGTATGAGCAGTGTGTGAGAGGGCACAGTGTATCTGTACAGACAATGGGCTACAATATATATATATATATATATATATATATATATATATATATAATCCGTATGTATGTGTGTATATGTAGTTATATGCTACTGAGTCACACCACGGCATGGCGCGACTAGAAGGGCTGTTTAACGTGCAAGGAGGCTAGATTTATATGGACCCCTCTGTATGTGTGTGTGTATATGTATGTATACACGCACACATGCGTACACGTGGGGGTAGTGACATGGGATAGTATATGGCTATGTGCACTGAATACATAGAGCTGCTGTCTGTGGTATCTCTGTATATTATATACCACAATTCCGGAGCATCCTTTGTGCCATGTAACATTAACCTTACCGTGCTACTTCCATAGGACGCTGACTGTCCTCTACTAGCACTAGAGCATTTGATGTGCATTATAAGGGGCACACCGGAATGTCTGAAGGCATGTCTTGGATCTTATGTCCATATTAACAATGTGGGGTGGTCTGAGGGGATACAAGGGTGATCCATGGTACATGTGTGGATGTCTGGCAGCAGGTCAGATAACATGTATAGAGGTATGATGGGCATTTAAAAGATGTAGTTTACATCCGGGAGGGTCTCAATGCTGGTGCCGGAAACCCGATACCAGTCAGTATCCCGGCATCCCGACAGTAAATATTCGGGACAGGGTTAGCCTGCAGGAAGGGGGGGGATTGTTGGCGTCAAGATTTTCACCGCCGGGACACTGAGCACCAGTATCCCATACCCAACCATTTAAAAGACATGTAGAGAGGTCTGAGTGCATTTAACGAGCCTGCTGAGAGTTTATCTCCTATATAAATTATGATAGGGCCCAGAAACAATGAAGTATGATCCCTATTTTTTTTTTCAAATTATGTATCCTTGGGACCCACTTAAATTTTGTCTCATTGCGAACACTGTTTATTAACTTCGACTCGCCAAAAAGCTTTCAAGACAGAAATTCAACAATGTTAGTGTTTCCGCTAGGTTGTTCTAGTTGGACGCCACACCCTTCCTGCTAAGCTAACTCATGAGCCTATCCATATAGTAAGAACCAGTACTTAAGGAATATTAGGAAGTGCCTGAGTGATGTCGCTGGTTGTTAGCAATGGATAGGCTGTATAGTTGCTGGTTACAGAAAATTGATGCCTTCACGATGGTAAAAAGTGATTGTATTTATGTATCTACTGTTAAATTCATGCTGGAACTAGTTCAAGCATTTTAACTGCCTTTTATATATCAAAGTTGCACTTTCAGCTTAACGGCTAATCCTTGATATATGATTGTACATCAGAATTGCATTATGCAGGTAACGCTTGTAAAGACATTAGTCATTATACTCTGCTCAAAACTGATCCTCCAGGTTCTCTCTCCAGACTACATTTGCCAGGATTATTTATTCCTTTGTAACTTGGTAGGTGAGCAGCACTTCCATCCATTCTTTGCCTTAAGCGTTTTCATTAGCTTATCTGTGTGCACCTGTAAAAGCTCTTGGTGAGTCTCAACTGTTTCTCTAAGAACCTGATCTGATAACATTACTGTTTGTTCCTGCCAAAGTCTTAATTTCTGCTGCACTTTCCCCGTCTTCTAATTTACAGCAGAGTGCATAGTAAATAGGGAAGACTCCTACATAATAATTGCATACAAAATGCAGATATGGTACACAAGATCACAAGGCACATCAGTTGTCCTAAATCAATTGTCCCACGTCCAGACGCATATAGAAGAACCCAAGTTGAAGTATGCAACCGTATGATCAAAGTGCAGGAAAAAACCCTGTAATCTTAAATCCAATTATTATTATTTTTTTTTAATTAAGCTTAAAAGTAAATCTGTTGCTGTAGATCACAGTTGGCACTCTATATATAAAGCAAGCAGAGTAACGTTCTGCTCTGAAATAGTCATTACTTAGTGCCGTTATATGTGTCTGTGAGAAAATGTCTGCAGCAACGTTACTGGGGGCACATAAGGGGAGAGCGCTCTGTATGTTAGACACCTACAGAACAGCCTGGAGTGCTTTTTCCTCATGTGTACCTCCAAGTGCACTCTTTTTTCTCATTGTAGTGGTGTACTCTGATAAGTTGACTTGTACAGTGGTATCTGCCTTTTGCCCTTACAAATAAACTTGTTAATACTTGTTTCCAAGAAGTCATTGGGGTGTGTATTGTAATCACCTGGGAAAAATATAAGTCAGTGCTTCTATATCACTTTTTTTTCCTGCAGAGCCTTATAAAATAAGGAAAGTTCCATTTTCATAGATCGATAGATATAGCTGACAGGAGCCTGGGGAAGTTCAAAGTGTACATGCTGTAAGGGGAAGTTGTCAGCAGGATTCAATACAAATTCTTTATAGAAGAGTGCAGAACATCCTTTTGGCGAGGCAGCCACCTTTACTGTCTGTGCTAGATTTCACACTTGGCTAAATTGATCTTGAAGGTTTTGTGCCATATAATATGTATGTGCTATATAATAGAATATTTTCTGTGTGTTACAGAAATCCTATGCTGAGTCGCACATCAGGCAACTAAATGTTTTTATACTAGTGGCTATATATTCAAATATGTATTTTTTGTTTTTACCTGTATAGTGCTCAGGAAGTATACAGTGTTATCGGAAATATTAGTGGGGATGTGGGCAACCCTGCCTTGTGCCATTGCATATGGAAATTAGAGGGCAACAACAATCTGGCTTACTGACTTGAATCATGGTGATGAAATATAGGCTTTGTATCCATGCCATCATGTGAGACACAAAACCAGTTGCCTTGAGACCCCATCATGAGATCAGCTTTTCATGTCAAGTTCCTTTTCAGCACATGTATGCAAAAATAAGAGACATCGTTGTAGCTACAAGTCTTTAGGCTGTACTGGATGTATTTTTGGCTTCCTTATCTATGTATTGGTTTACAGAATGGTTAGAGGCCTTTCTGTCTATTGGCAATAATTTGTGTGTATAGTATGGTACTTCTGGTTGATAGGGCCAGGACAAGAATACTTTATTCTAGACTAAAATAATCATCTGGCTCAAATCACACTTAAGTGAGTCTCAAAATCTTTTTCTGTAACGTCAGTGTCTTACCACTCCAATGAGTCAATAGTAGTCATAACCACCTTCTCCTCATCAAGGGATAAATTTGTCTCCTCTTCTTTTATGTGTACCCTAAAGTAAAGAATAATAGTCTTGAAAAACTTGTGCTATATCGGAGGCATCAAATTCCATTTCGTTGTCATGCTATTAATCTGGCTAATCAGTGATCGCGCTGAGCGAAAAAAATTGTGGCTCCCAGGGTCCCCTCTCCTTGGGAAAGTGGGGTCCTACTCTACTGTTGTTAGGTCCCGTCGCATATTATGTGGGGTGAAGGCAGGCATCAGTTGGGACAGTGCTGGGGGCAGGTAGCAGTTGAAGTAGTGGGGGTTAAGGGCAAGCAGCAGTTGGGATATAGCTGGGGGTAAAGGCAGGGAGAATTTGAGCTTGGGCTACAGTGGAGTTTAGGCAGGCAGAGCTGGGGGTAGGGTGAGGTAAGTGCAGAGAGCAGTTATGACAGTGCTGGGGGCAAGGAAGGGGCCAGGGGCAGGTAGTGCTGGGGGTAGGAAGGGGGCAAGGGTGGATAGCAGCTTGGGCAGTACTGGGGGCAAGGAAGAGGTTAGGGCCAGACAGTACTGAGGGGATAAGGGTAGATAACAGCTGGTGCAGTACTGGGGGCAAGTAGTAGGTTAGGGACAGGCAGTCCTGGGGGTAGGCAGGGGGCAAGGGTAGATAGCTAGGGTAGTATTGGGGGCAAGGGGGAGGTTAGGGACAGGTAGTGCGAGGGGTGAGGTGGGGGATGCACCCAGCTAAAAGTCAGGGTAAATGGGAAATGCACACAGCTACACAGTCGGGGCTTGTGAAGGAATGCACAGTTACACAGTCAGGGAGGATAAACACATTTACACACTCATGATTAGGGGTGGGGGGGGTCGCTCCGCTGGCCAGTGACTAGCCACAGAGCCAGCCAGTAACACCAGGGACAGGGCCACACAGATGACCAATTACAACAGGGACAAGGCGACACTGATGGCCAACAACACTAGGGACAGGGGCCACAGCAGCCCAGTGACATTAGCAACGGGGACCTCACCTTTCAGGGTGCTCACTCCACCAGCGCCACAAAAGGTCATCGTTCTTCACCTCCAGACAGAGCTGCCTCCAGGGAGGCTGGGGCATCACAGTCCAGCAGCAGCTTTCGGATGTATTTCTGTAGGACAGATGGGCCCGCAACGTTCTGCAGCAAGGCCTTCACCTCCAAGCCGGTGCTGCCGTCATCTCCCCCGTCCGGGTCAGATATCACCACAGAGGCAGGAGCAGAGTTTAAGGGAGAGGGGTGTGAGTGAGCCGAGAGTGCGGGGAGAGTGACTGAAGTCGGAGGGAGTGGCTGCTGTAAAAGGTGGACCCGGGGATTCTGGGAGATGTAGTACTACTCGTGTCCATCTCCGGCCTGTCTGTGCCCACTGGGGGAGGAGACATTGCCAGCAGCTATACGTTGAGGAGTATCCACCGGCGGTGATTGGTTGAGAATACGCCGCCAGCAGTGATGATTGGCTGCTGCAGCGTTACACGCGTCCTAGAGGACCCACTCTTTTCTAAAATCTGGGTCCCCAACTTCCTGTAGCGCGTACGAACGCGCTATAGCGCGTATTTTGCGAACACTGCTAATGTATGTTCTGTTTCTTTGCTCGGGTCTTTGTCAACCTTTTCCTGCCTCTTTCTGTGTTCATAAAATCCCTGAAAAACAATATAAAAGGGGGAAAAAAAAGACTGCTTCAAGCTGAGGACATTTAACCATGGCGCATGTGGTGGGCAGTGGTCAATTTTTGTGACCATTCTATGCCAGGATGCGGCCCGGAATCACTCACAATTTTGCCTAAGAACACAGCCATGAATAAAGAATGGTCCCAAAACATCCTCCAAGTGCAGCTTCTACCAACCATCCAATATCAGTTTGGTGACGAACAATGCCTTTTCCAGCATGATGGAACACCTTGCCATAAGGCAAAAGTGATAATGAAGTGGCTTGGGGAACAAAACATCGAAATTTTGGGTCCATGACCAGGAAACTCCCCAGACCTTAATACCTTTGCGAACTTGTGGTCAATCCTGAAGAGGCGGGCGGACAAACAAAACCCCACAAATTCTGACAAACTTTCCATAGATTAGGCAAGAATTGGCGGCCATCAGTCAGTATGTGGCCCCGAAATTGATTGACCGCATGCCAGGGCGAAATGCAGAGGTCTTGAAAAAGAAGGGTCAACACCAAATATGGACTCTTTGCATAAACTTAATGTAATTGTCAATAAAAGCCTTTGACACTTGTGAAATGCTTGTAATTTTACTTCAGTATTCCATAGTAACATCTGACAAAAAGGTCTAAACAGACTGAAGCAGCAAACTTTGTGAAAACGAATACTTGTCATTCTCATAACTTTTGGCCATGGTTGTGCACAGTCGGCGTCTGATACACCTGTGCTTTCCTCATCGCTTGCCAGCATCTACTTCATCAAGTAGTGGAACTTAGTTCAAAGTCAGTGTCTGATACACCAGCGCTATTCCCCATCGCTTTTCTGCGACTTCAGTATCCATTACACAGGTCTTCTATGGAATACTTCTGACATAATTCGTAGTGACCTATACATTATTATTTAACTTCTTATTAGAACTTTAGTTTCCTCACCTCTCTCAAGTACCTACCCCAGTGGTCGCGACCTGTTCACCTGGTGCAGCAAAACCCACATCCGCTTGGATGGGTCACTGGTGAATATCATCAGGTGGACTAAACTCTGCACCTTGGGCTAGGTCTCGCCAACACCTGAGGGTGGCATATGAGGAAGTCCTATAACCTCCCATCCTGTTTTCAGTCTCTAGCTCTCCCTAGCCCTCCAGCCACCGAGCTTTGTACTGAAGACACATTATACCAGGCCGTTACAGTTTGTACAGGCTAAAGGGAAGCTGCCGGGTCACAGGGTGAAGGTGTTCTCCAGAATCTACTTTCTCATCTGGAGATTCAAGAAACTACCCACTGACACATTGGCCAATATCTGCAAGATGTGTCCAATCAGCTCACGTCCAACCACGCTGTTCTGACCTCTTTAGTGCCATCTCAACTCTCTGCTGGGAATTCTCCTGTTGTACCTGTTTATCCCCAGTCTCGTCTTCAGCGGGTTAATCTGAATTTTTCGATGGTACTAAAAAAATTTGCAGAGGGTTCATTAACTAATGCTAAATTCATTGAGTTTTTGCCTCAAAATTTTCCTTCTCCTCGATCCAAAGTGGCCTTTATTATCACCCTCCTCACTGGTGCGGCTTTGGATAGGGTGTCTCCTCTGTGTGAACGAGCTGATCCCTTGGTCTCCAAGTACAATGACTTTATCAGTGCTTTCAGAAGGATTTTTGATGAGCTCGGTAGGTCCATATCCGCCTCTTCAGACCTCCTACTCCAAATAAGGCTCTCGCTTCGTTGGGCAGTACGTGGTGGCATTCCAGACTACTGCGTCTGAACTTCAGTGGAATGATGCAGCCCTCAAGGCAGCATTCCTGCATGTTCTTTCTGAGAGGATGAAAGATGAACTGGCCTCCAGAGATTTGCCTGATACCCTTGCTGATCTCTCCTCGTTGTGTATCAAGATTGATCTCCGTCATCAAGAAAGGCAAGCCAGCCGAGGATGGGAGGGGTGCTCTCAAGCATGGTCATCGGTTGCTCCTGTTACTTGCAATTTGGCTCCACCTCGGCAAGATGAGCCCATGCAAATAAACAAATCACGTCTTACTCCTGCTGAGCGGAATCGTCGCATGCACAACCAACTCTGCCTTTATTGATCTGGTCCTGTTCATTTTTTAAAGTCCTGCTCTTTGCTGTCTTTGGGAAACAAGAAGCCTTAACCGTTCAGGGAGGAGCTCGGTTAGGGATAATGCTTCGATCCTCACATTTAATAGACACACTACTGCTAGTTACTCTGTCAGTGGAACCCCAGGTCAAAAACCTTCCAGCATTAGTTGTTTCTGGAGCCGCTGGAAGTTTTATTTCTGAGTTAATCATTCAGGAGCTTGGAATTCCTGTCAAACCTCTCCCAAACAAATTAACTTTATGCGGAGTGGATGGGAATCCTCTTCTAGCCGGAGTAATTTCCTCCTGCACTACTCCTGTCATGTTACGTATTGGTGCATTACATCAAGAGAATATGGAATTTCTCATTCTGCCTACTAGTGCTCATGATCTAGTTCCAGGGTTGGCTTGGTTGAAGGTCTATAACCTCACTTTAGATTAGTCTACTATGCATATATTGGCTTGGGGTTCTCAATGTCAAGTAAACTGCCTCTCCAAGGTTGTTCCAGTTCGAACAGTGCCAACTATTGCTTCTGAACATAAGATTCTGCCTCCTTCCTTGGATTCAAGTTCTATTTCCATCCCAGAACCATATCAATATTTTGCAGAAGTTTTTTGTGAAAAGACGGCAAATAAATTGCCACCACATCACAAATGGGGTTGTGGGATCGACTTAGTCTCTGGAAAAATTCCTCCCCATGGACGCATCTACCGTCTTTCCATGCTGGAGAAAGCGACCATGTCCGACTACATAAACGAGAACCTGAAAAAGGGATTCATTAGACCATCGATTTCTCCAGCTGGTGCAGGGTTCTTCTTCGTTGAAAAGAAGGATGGAGGTCTCCGGCCCTGCATTGATTATAGTGGTCTCAATGAGAGAACAATCAAGAACAAATATCCCCTTTCACTTATTCCAGAACTATTTGACATAGTGCGAGGGGCCTCTATTTTTACAAAACTTGACCTCCGAGGATCTTATAATCTCATCTGCATACTGTACGTGATGTGGATGATGGCTGTGATGGGCATTTTGAATACCTGATGATGCCCTTTGGATTGTGTACTGCCCCTGCAGTCTTCCAGGCAATACTGTATGTCAAGGACATCTTTCAAGAGATCCTGTATTGTTTTGTTGTCTACTTGGACGAATTTTAATTTTTTTCTAGGGATCTTCAGTCTCATCGTCTACACGTCCGAGAAGTTCTTTCATGCCTTCGAGAATACCAGCTATACGGAAAAATCTCCAAATGTATCTTTGAAAAGCCTGCAGTACCATTTCTGGGCCACATCATTTCTGGGAGATCTCTGCCAATCGATCCCAAGAAATTGAGTGCTGTACGATATTGGCCTCAGCCGAATTCTTTAAAGGGGATCCAATGGTTTCTGGGATTCACTAATTACTATAGAAGGTTCATTATAAAGGTGCCTACACACTTACCGATCTGCACACGAATCGACATTGTGTACGATTTCCCTTGAAACTTCTCCCTGGCAGCACTGCACATGATTTGGTGTTTAAAGTGTCCAATTTACAAACTATCTGTCCTGCATCCAGACTTTTTCCAGTGCATTTGTGTCCCAGATTGGCAGATCTGCCCTACAGCATGGCAGATCTGATGAAGCGATGTGCGACCAGCGAGGACGATTTGGGCATTTTTTTCACAATCTGCATTCCGATGCGTCGGAATTGGCCAGATTGTGTAAAAAAATCTGTAAGTGTGTAGGCACTTTTAATTTCTAGTCCATTGTAGCCCCCATCATGGCTCTTACTAGAAAAGGTGCAGACCCTGCTCTCTGGCCTCCCTCTGCAGAAAGTGTTTTTGAAGTGCTCAAGGAGGCTTTCACATCATCTTCTATTCTATTCTACATCAACCTGATTTGGAACAGCCTTTTCTTCGTGAAGGTTGACTCATCCTCGGTTGAAGTAGGGGTTATTCTATCCCAGTTAGCTGCTGATGAATGAGCTCACCAATGTGATTTCTTTTTGCAAAAGTTTTCCCTAGCTGAAAGGAATTACTCCATTGGTGACCAGGAGCTGCTTGCCATGAAGATGGCCCTTGAAGAATGGAGGTATGTTTTGGAGGGAGCTAAATTTCCGTTCACCATAACTTCAGATCATAAGCATCTTTAAGACTCAAACCTAGACAAGCCCGATGGTCACTTTTTTTTTTTTTTTCTTCTCTCGCTTCAATTTCAAAGTTGTTTCGTCCTGGAGTTCTTAATAAAAAAGCAGATGCTCTGTCCCGATCATTCGTTCCATCTTAAGAGGAAGAAGAGCAAGCCAAACCTACCACCAAATCTTCATCCTTTTGTTTTCGCTTAGACTAAATTGGATACCTCCAGGAATGTTTTTTGTAGCCCCGAGCCTTGGGACGCAACTTCTTACTTGAGGACACGCCTCATTGTTTGCTGGACACCCAAGGAACATCAAAACCTTGAAATTTCTTCAGTGTTCATATTGGTGGCCACAATGGGAAAAGATATCAAGGATTTCATCGCTTCATGTTCCCAGCACAAGTCAAGTTGGAGCAAAATGATGGGTCCTCTACGGCCATTGCCCATCCCCACCAGACCATGGTATCACCTCTCCAAGGATTTTTTTAGTGATTTGCCACCCTCTAAAGGATATAATGTGGTTTGGGTGGTTGTGGATCGTTTTTCGAAGATAGCCCACTCTATCCCATTGGTGGGTCTACCTTCAGCACCTCTATTGGCCAAGACTTTTTCGACCTCATGGTCTTTTTACGGAGATTGTTTCATATAGAAGGGTTCAATTTGTGGCTAGGTTTTGGCATGCGCTTGGCTCCTCCTGTGGAATCTGCTTGAAGTTCTGTTTATCACCCCCAGACCAACGGGCAAATGGAGCGAGTGAGCTAGGAACTTGAGACTTTCATTAGATTGTTTGTATCCTTTTCCCTGGATGATTGGCTGGAAATACTTCCATGGGCGGAGCGCCAGAATTCCAAGACTAACCACCACTAGCATTTCTGGCAGCCTCCAATTTGCTAGAGTCTTATTGTACCATTTGGGGAAACGTACATGAGTCCTTAAAAAAAAAAAAAAAAAAAACTTCCATACCATCAGGTGGACTAGACTCCGCACCTCGGGCTAGGTCTTGCCAACACCTAAGAGTGGCATATGAGGAAGTCCTATATCCTCCCATCCATTTTCTGTCTCCAGCTCACCCTAGCCCTCTGGCCACCAAGCTTTGTACAAAAAACCCATTATACCAGGGCGTGACATTTTAACTCTGCAATATTTGATGATTCTGCCTCTGCTCATTTTCTGCTTTGCTCCACTTCTCCAGATTTGGGACAGAAATGTAGACTCGTCTGGAGTCTACATAGTACCACACCTACCTCCTTTTGGAGCCTCCTTTTCTTGCCTTTTAATTGTTGAGTCAGTCTATTTTGTTAAAATATCTTTCTTAGGTTATTGGGCTTTCTGTGGCTTTGTTGCATCCAAGAGGAGCGGCAGACATGTATCTACGGGGAGTACTAATCGGGGGAAGGTAGGCGGTAGCAGCCTTGTTGTTGAAGTGTTGCTTTTCCTTGGAACTGCATCCTCCACTAATTACTGCTGCTAAATTATCGCTCATCACCCTTTAAAACCTTTAATATATTGTTCGGGGCGTTATGACATCAAATGCATGTGTGTCGCATTTGAGACTTTTATAATTGCCATAGTTTCTTTTTATAGTGAGTCATATGCTGAAGGAGTAGATGTGGCATAATGCAGCATCACTAACTTGGGCTATTTCTAACCTGAAAATAATGGATTATCAAGGTCCCAATTAAGATCTGGGTAAGCCCAAAAGAGTGTTTTAGTGTATTGCTTTTAGTTAGGTTTCTTGAGAAATTTTGTTTGCATTGATTTGAGGCTAAACACAGACCTTAATCTGATAGTCAACAGTTTATGTAGTGAAAAACTTTGAATTGTGTTTTGTCTGTGCCTAGAAGCTGCAATTCTAGCGAGCAGTGGTAGCTAACCCCTCGTGTGTAATTATTATATAGATGATGATCACGTTTGCTGGTACTTTTGCTACCAAGTAAGCTTTGCATCAGTTAAAATGCAATATATTGTGGTCATTAGTCGATACTGACTGAAAAATATGAATCCGGTGTACAGTAAGTTGCCTCATAACTGCTCAGTTCTAGCATAGGAGGAGTCTAATTTCAGTGCATGTTTCATAGACTATTTGTTAAATGCGATCTATAAAGGAATACATATTTGAGTATTCGGAAATGGAAGAGTGGAAGCGCCCAGATAAACAACTCTTCAGCAGAAGTGGGCTTGCATGTACCTAATATCTACAGCCACACTAAGGGGTCTATTCAGCAGTAGTGACGATACTGCCCAGGACATTATCGGGCAAGATCGTCACAATTATTTGTCAATTATAAATATTTATGGAAGCTCAGCAGCAATATTTTATGCAGGGACAGCGGTTGCGGTACCACGCTGTCCCGGTACCACGCTGTCCCGGTACCACGCTGTCCCTGTGATGTTACAGAAGGCATTATCTGTTTCCGAAAACAAAACCTGCTGTTACTGCTACTGCACATGCTCAGTCATGTGCTTCCGAACTGTCTCCATCCAGGCTTTGAGGCGACCGCTGAGGGGTAAGTGCATCTCCAGCCTGTCCAAAGTGATTGACATGTGTAAACAGGCTTTATATTAGCCTGTATACATATATATTTATGTGCTTTTATATTTGGCATATTAATATATAAATGTTAAATATAATAACACCATGTATACAGGCTAATATAAAGCCTGTATACACGTCAATCAATTTTCGGGAGGTTTAACAGGCTCTAGAGTGACTTACCTGTCCACGGTCACTGCAGAGCAGGGACGGAGGCCAGGGCGGTGTTACACTATGCTGCAGGGACTTGTGGGAAAATTTCCCTCTGTTCCTGCAGTTTTTGGGGAATTTAATGTAATTTCTTTATATAACTCCATTCTGAGATGGCGTTATATAATGTAATGATTTTTCGAGTAATTTAACGCTTTTTTGCTTTGCTGAATAACAAAAAGTATTAAAGCACTGTAGAGATCAATGGCTGATCCCTACAGTGCTGTACTCTGTGAGATGGGATTTAATGGAGAACATAATTGCGTTGTCTTCTCTATTATCCCATTGCTGAATAGTGGATTTGCATAAAAATGCGGAAATTATGATTTCCGCATTTTTTTAATGTAAAAAAACATTGCTGAATAGACCCCTAAGGATGGGATTGATAGAAATTTTGAAGTGGGAACACAAACATTTAATTCAGCAGCTGGAGCATTGTATTAGGTCTGCGGTGGCGGCTGCAGTGGCATTTAGAGTCCTGAAGATGATATATAAGACAATGATCTAGAACATTTGAGTAACGATTTATGTTAATATTATTCGCCACAGAATTTACACCTTTATTATCAGTTATTGCTCATTGAGAGCAGTATGAGAGTATGCTTCATGATTCATTACAAAAAAATCTTTTTTGAATAAAAAACTTTTTGAATGATATAGGAATGTGTTTTAACTAAGGGCAGACTCATCAATTCTTGGAGTCTGAGGATCTCAATCGTTACTCAAATTTTTCTAAACTCTAGGAGCCAGGGGGAAAGTGTAGGAGTCAGACCACTTCCCGTCCTCAAAAAATAAATAAATACATTACAGATTAAGGAGCACAGTTCTGTGTGTTATGCAGCCATTACACACACTATAAAAGTCGGCCACAGTGGAAAGGATGTAGTAAAATAGAGGCCCCTCTCGCTCTGCACAGCTCCCCTGCTCCATCCTCTTTTCCCCCCCAGAAATAACAGACCACATTTGTACATAAACAATGGTGCCAACAAGTACTACCCTCGGCAAATCCCCCCTCCCCTCCTCCCTCCCTCCTCCCCAGGGCCATATTACTGGGCACCTACCCCTCGGCCAGCCATTCCCCACAGCCACACAAGGGGGTACGCTCAGGCAAAATACCCCTTTGCACCATTCAACCTTGGGCCACACCACTACCCGACCCTCTTACCGGAGAGCTCTATGCAGCTGGAGTTAAGTGGCAAAAGGCAGCCGGTACGGATGGCAGAAGTCAGCGCCGGCCGGGACGGAGAGGAGGAGGACGGCAGAAGTCAGCACTGGCTGGGAAGGACAGGAGGACGACGTCAGAAGTCAGCGCTGGCCGACATGGACAGGAGGAGTCAGCACAGGCCTGGACATACGGAAACAGCGGTCACCGCAGGTTACACTCAGCATATGTACTCCTGTGCATGAAATGGCCGCCACAATACAACAGGCATGCTCACAATTCTCCACTGAGGCTGACAAAGATCTGCTTCCTCCCCTACCTGTAAAATGTGGTCGCCAGGTAGCAAAATCTGGTCCCTGGGATTTGTCTAGCCCTGGTCCAGAAATGTTTTCTAGATGGGATTAAAAGAAGTAGACGTCTCGAATATTGTGCAAGTTTTGCAAATTTCCACAAAAAACCTCCTCCAAGACTCCAAGAATTGATGAGTCTGCCCTTAGTTAAAACACATTCCTATATCATTCAAAAAGTTTGTTATTCAAAAAAGATTTTTTTGTAATCAATCATGAAGCATACTCTCATACTGCTCTCAATGAGCAATAACCGATAATAAAGGTGTAAATTCTGTGGCGAAATCGTTACTCAAATGTATCAACCAAACAACGAAGGAGAGAACACAATGTAAGTAAATTGCCTTCTATACTTCAATGATATAATTTGTTCCTCCTTATCATTTAAAGAGAGTCCTAGCACTTAACACTTGTTTGAATCCAATATATTTTGTATCTCTAAGTGATAATGACACTGGTACACTTCAAAAAAACTCTTAATTATATTTTATGAGCATGATCTTTAAACATAACATAGTGCTATAGTCAAGGCAAATGCTCCTCAGGGTGTCACAGTGGGTCTACTAAAGTTCTAAGCAGCTTATTAAATGTGTCTTATGTGGTTCTCAAATGTACCTCCATTTACAACTTTACTGTGGAAATTAATCTTTTTAAAAATTCACGATAAGCATTTTCAGTAAAATCCATTTAAAGTGTTCCTGGAAAATGATCTCTCAGATTTATTGTTTACTAGCAGTTGTCCACGGTACTGCATGATATGGTCGACATGAGAACTGACGACGTAACATGCCACATGCCCACAAAGCATTTATGCTGTTCTGGAGGTTGACCATTCAATGTATTGTCTGGGGAAAGATTAACCTGCCTCTTAATAAAATAAAACCTTAGAAAAAAATAAAAGCAAACTAAGCACCCTGTTGCTACAATGAATGGAGATTCATGTCACTTTTTTTTATTAGTATTTTCTTTGTTAGTTTGGAATTCTCTTGTAAACTTTAAGGAAGGATAATGTTTCAGTTAAGCTGAATCTTCTATTGAGCCAAGTCATTTAGTGGGTGTCTTATTAATGAGTGATGCAGAAAATCTAAAGTTGTCCCCCTGTCAACAGTGTAGAGGTGTCAGGACAATGTGCTTCCTGCTTCCACTGTATAGATAGACCAGGTATTATGGAGATACAATCTCTAGTAACATATTTACTACAAATGTTACTGTATGTATATTAAAAAACTACTTTGCCCAAATTACTATTCCCATCTCCCTCAATCACACCTCCATTATATGTTTGGATAATACAATTGTAGTTTAGCTCTAATGTGAAAGTATGGGGCGATGTGGTTCTTTTGTCATAGATTGCGCAATCTGTTCTACAGCACTTCATACCATAACATAAAGAAATTTCATATCCCATAGCAATTATGAAACAAATTTTCTAGGTTTGTTAGTTATGCTGTGTTAATATAGACTGTTTAACTACTGTTTTATTAAAACATTACACCTTTATTGTAAGGGTATGTGTAAATGCAAACTAACTAGCATGTAGGAACCGGGAATCCTGATACACTTGATCGAGACCAGGGCAATGGCGGATTCATGGGCAAAGAAGGCTGAAGTATCTGTGAAAGACATCTGTGCAGCAGCTATCTGTTCATACCTTCTCAAGGCATTGTTATTTGAATGTTTCAGAAGCCCACTTTGGAAGTCATGTCCTCAGCGAGGCAGTGGCTTGAATAAATTCAGTCATTTTTAAAAGCATGATTTGTTGTTATTGACTCTTTATTTCTCTCCTATATAGTTTATGCTTTGGTATATCTCAGTGTAAGGGCTGCCATGAAGTAGGAAGAAGCAAATTATAATTTACCGATAATTTTGTTTCTTCGAAATACTTCATGGCAGCCTATAATTTGACTTCCCTAATGGTGAGGACTCAAAAGACTGACAAGGGATAGGGGGAGAGGACCATATACCCAAAGTGGGTGGACCCTAACGGAGAAAAACTTCCTGACTAATGGAGAGGGATGTATTCTCAGTGTAATGGCTGCCATAAAGTTTTTTGAAGAAACAAAATTATCAGTAAGTTACAATTTGCTGTTTTTTCAAAAGCTGATCATTTTAATACGTACAGTTAGGTGCATAAATATTGGGACATTGACAGAATTTTCATATTTTGGCCTCTATTCACCACCACAATGGCTTTGAAATGAAACAAACAAGATGTGCTTTAACTGCAGACTTTCAGATTTAATTTGAGGGTAATTACATCCAAATCAGGTGAACGGTGTAGGAATTACAACGGTTTCTATATGTGCCTCCCACTTTTTAAGGGGTCAAAAGTAATGGGACTATCAACTCGAAAGTTATTTCATGGACAGGTGTGGGCTATTCCCTCGTTATTTCATTATCAATTAAGCAGGTAAAAGGTCTGGAGTTGATTCTAGGTGTGACATTTGCATTTGGAATCAGTTGCTGTCGACTCTCAATATGAGATCCAAAGAGCTGTCACTATCAGTGAAGCAAGCCATCATTAGGCTGAAAAGTCAAAATAAACCCATCAGAGAGATAGCAAAAACATTAGGTGTGGCCAAATCAACTGTTTGTAACATTCTTAAAAAGAAAGAACGCAGCGGAGAGCTTAGCAACACCAAAAGACCCAGAAGACCATGGAAAACAACTGTGGTGGATGACAGAAGAATTATTTCCCTGGTAAAGAAAAACCCCTTCATAACAGTTGGCCAAATCAAGAACCCTCTCCAGGAGGTAGGTGTATATGTGTCAAAGTCAACAATCAAGAGAAGACTTCACAAGAGTGAATATAGAGGGTTCACCACAAGATGTAAACCATTGGAGAGCCACACAAACAGGAAGACCAGATTAGAGTTTGCCAAACAACATCTAAAAAAGCCATTACAGTTCTGGAACAACATCCTATGGACAGATGAGACAAAGATCAACTTGTACCAGAGTGATGGGAAAAGAGTATGGAGAAGGAAAGGAACTGCTCATGATCCAAAACATACCACCTTATCAGTGAAGCATGGTGGTGGTAGTGTCATGGCGTGGGCATGTATGGCTGCCAATGGAACTGGTTCCCTTGTATTTATTGATGATGTGACTGCTGACAAAAGCAGCAGAATGAATTCTGAAGTGTTTTGGGCAATATTATATGCTCATATTCAGTCAAATGCTTCAGAACTCATTGGACGGCGCTTCACAGTGCAGATGGACAATGATCCGAAGCATACTGCAAAAGCAACCAAAGAGTTTTTTAAGGCTAAAAAGTGGAATGTTATGCAATAGCCAAGTCAATCCCCTGAAAGAATCCGATTGAGCATGCATTTCACTTGATGAAGACAAAACTGAAGGGAAAATGCCCCAAGAACAAGCAGGAACTGAAGACATTTGCAGTAGAGGCCTGGCAGAGCATCACCAGGGATGAAACCCAGCGTCTGGTGATGTCCATGCGTTCCAGACTTCAGGCTGTAATTGCCTGCAAAGGATTTGCAACAAAATATTAAAAAGTGAAAGTTAGATTTAGGATTGTTTAGTTCGTCCCATTACTTTTGGCCCCTTAAAAAGTGGGAGGCACATATAGAAACCGTTGTAATTCCTACACCGTTCACCTGATTTGGATGTAATTACCCTCAAATTAAATCTGAAAGTCTGCAGTTAAAGCACATCTTGTTTGTTTCATTTCAAAGCTATTGTGGTGGTGAATAGAGGCCAAAATATGAAAATTCTGTCATTGTCCCAATATTTACAAACCTGACTTTACATTTCAACTTGTTGACGTATTTTGGTCTGTATGGCTGATAGCAGTAAAAGTGAATCCTCAGGAGTCTTTGCAGAATGATACTATTAGCAGAGCCTACTCTTTCCTATAATCTTTTATTTATAAACTGCTGGTATATTATCTGCGCTGTACAAAGGGGTTCACCAAGACCACATACAGTGACATGAAACAAAAGGTAAATGTGACTCTGACCAAATAATTGTAAAATGTAATATAAAGGGCCCATGCATCAGCAATTAAAAAAAAAAAAAATTCACTTATGTTTCAATATAATGTTTTACCCTCGTGGTAATTTCTGAAAACTAGTACGGGTTGCCTAGTAATAACTAATGATTAGCATATATTTTTAATTGAAAATTCGATGCCCTCCTTATTGTTTTTGTATTGCTAGTTTGTCACGTTGCAATAATATTAACATCTATCCTCCGTCACACAAACAAAGCGGAAGCTCAGTGTGACTTGGTAACGCCGAGTGTCTTTTGTGCGACATTTTTAGCTTCAAATGCATCTTATTCGCACAGTGATGTGAATAGATAGCACAAACCGCTTCGGCTGATTAAAATGATAGGCAGCATGCCTATGTTCTGTGTGCGAGTGTGGGTGTATCTCCACGCTAAACACTACTTTACAGGGTTACAGCCACTGACACTAACGTAGTGTTTTGCATGCAGATACACCCACACTTGCTCACAGAAATTATGCAGCATGCCTATCATTTTAATCCGCAGAAGCTGTTTGTGCTATCTATTGTCATCGCTAGGTAAAAAAGTCGCCTAACCCTAACTCTCCCCCTATTGCCTACCCCTAACCTCCGATACTTACCTTCGGGATGTCCGTCACCCGGGATGCTGACTACATTCCATCAAATAACTCTGACACTGTGCTGACTACATTCCATCAAATAACTCACCATTGAAATGGGTTCAAGTATAGTTCAATATCAATATTTCATATGTACCATAGTTCAGACCTTTTTGTATTTCTGGGTAACTTGTTTTTAAACTCCAAATAGAAAACTGTAATAGAATGGTTTCCTCTTGTTAGATCCTGAATCAAGGCCCTTGCACTGGATACAACCAACAAAACGATCATGCTCTTTTTTTCCGTAAAGGTAATTCCAAAAGTGTTTTACTGTATAAAATATAATGTATCCAGTCATTAGGTAGACCATGTTTAGGTAGACAATAGAAGATAGACAGGGCAGTAGGTCGACAGGGTTTGAAGGTCGACACACGAAATGTCGACAAGTAAAAAGTCAACATGTACTGAAGGTTGACATGGTCATTAGGTCAACACACTCATATGGTCGACATGCAAATGGTCAACACATTTTTTTTTTATTTTGCCCTAATCTTTACCCTAACACTCCTCTTGGTGCCTAACCCTAACCGTCGGTAAGTGCCTAACCCTGACACTAACCCTAAAAAAAAATTGTCTACCATTTGCATGTCGACTGAGTGTGGACCTAATGACCCTGTCGACCTACAGTAGATGTCGGCTTTGTTAGTAGTAATTGACCTACTGCCTTGGCAAATGATATAGTATGTACACATATAAGAACCCAAAAAAGGATATATATGTGTGCAGAAACCATCGGCGCACCCACCCTCATATGAGTATGAATAAGTTGGAAATAATGATTTTTATTTGAGATAATAACTTTGTCCTTCAAACTTTGCTTTTGTCAAAGAATGCTGCTTTTACAGCATTGCAGACCTTTGGCATTCTAGCTGTTAATTTGTTGAGGTAATCTGAAGAAATTTCACCCCACGCTCCCTGAAGCACCTCCCACAATTTGGATTGGATTGATGGGCACTTCTTGCGTACCATACGGTCAAGCTGCTCCCACAACAGCTCAATGGGGTTGAGATCCGGTGAATGCGCTGGCCATCCAATTACTGACAGATTACCATAATTTTGGAGGTGTGCTTTGGGTCATTGTCCTGTTGGCGTTGCAAAATGGAGTGATAGCTTTACTTATTCAAAATCCCTTTTACAGTGTACAAATCTTCCACTTTACCAGCACCAAAGCAGCCCCAGATTTCATTCGCTATCCAAAACACGTGTTCGGCGATAGCCAATAAAAAGATCCGAGTAAAACCGAACCCGCTCACCCCTAATAAATAAATATAAATGTATGTATATATATGTATGTGTATGTATGTATGTATGTATATATATATATATATATATATATATATATATATATATATATATATATATATATATATATACACACACACATTACCATTCAAAAGTTTGGGGTCACCCAGACAATTTCGTGTTTTACATGAAAACTGACACATATCAAATGAGTTGCAAGATGAATAGAACATCTAGTCAAGTCATTGGCAAGGTTAGAAATAACGTTTTTTATTTGAAATAATAATTTTGTCCTTCAAAGAATGCTCCTTTTGCAGCAATTACAGCATTGCAGACCTTTGGCATTCTAGCCGTTAATTTGTTGAGGTAATCTGAAGAAATTTCACCCCATGCTTCCTGAAGCATCTCCCACAAGTTTTATTGGCTTGATGGGCACTTCTTGCGTACCATACGGTCAATCTGCTCGCACAACAGCTCAATGGGGTTGAGATCTGGTGACTGCGCTGGCCACTCCATTACAGACAGAATACCAGCTGCCTGCTTCTTCCCTAAATAGTTCTTGCATAATTTGGAGGTGTGCTTTGGGTCATTGTCCTGTTGGAGGTGGAAATTGGCTCCAATCAAGCGCTGTCCACAGGTATGGCATGGCGTTGCAAAATGGAGTTATAGCCTTCATTATTCAAAATCCCTTTTACCATGTATAAATCTCCCACTTTACCAGCACCAAAGCAGCCCCAGACCATCACATTACCACCACTATGCTTGACAGATGGCGTCAGGCACTCTTCCAGCATCTTTTCACTTGTTCTGCGTCTCACAAATGTTCTTCTGTGTGATCCAAACACCTCAAACTTCGATTCGTCTGTCCATAACACTTTTTTCCAATCTTCCTTCCTCTTCCTCTGTCTTTTTTCCAATCTTCCTCTGTCCAATGTCTGTGTTCTTTTGCCCATATTAATAATTTCTTTTTATTGACCAGTCTCAGATATGGCTTTTTCTATGCTACTCTGCCTAGAAGGCCAGCATCCCGGAGTCACCTCTTCACTGTAGATGTTGACACTGGCATTTTGCGGGTACCATTTAATGAAGCTGCCAGTTGAGGACTTGTGAGGCGTCTATTTCTCAAACTAGAGACTCTAATTTAATTGTCTTCTTGCCCAGTTGTGCACTGGGGCCTCCCACTTCTCTTCTACTCTGGTTAAAGCCGGTTAAAGCCTGTTAAAGCCTGTTTGTGCTGTTCTCTCAAGGGAGTAGTACAAACCGTTGTAGGAAATGTTCAGTTTCTTGGCAATTTCTCGCATGGAATAGCATTCATTTCTAAGAACAAGAATAGACTGTAGAGATTCACATGAAAGTTCTTTTTCTGGCCATTTGGAGAGTATAATCGAACCCACAAATGTGATGCTCCAGATACTCAGCTAGCGCAAAGGAAGGCCAGTTTGAACAAACCTGTTTTTATCTGTGCTAACATAATTGCACAAGGGTTTTCAAAGGTTTTATAATCATCCATTAGTCTTCTAATGCGCACAATGTACCATTAGAACACTGGAGTGATGGTTGCTGGAAATGGGCCTCTATACACCTATGTAGATATTCCTTTAAAAACCAGACATTTGCAGCTAGTATAGTCATTTACCACATTAATAATGTATAGAGTGTATTTCTGATTAATTTAATGTTATCTTCATTGAAAAAAAACAGTGCTTTTCTTTCAAAAATAAGAACATTTCTAAGTGACCCCAAACTTTTGAACGGCAGTGTATATATATTGCTGTGAAGTAAGGATGCTTTTAAAATTGAAGTGTTAATAGTTTATTTTTATCAATTAACAAAATTCTAAGAGAAATCTAAATCAAATCCATATTTGGTGTGCCCACCCTTTGCCTTCGAAACAGCATAAATTCTTCTAGGTACACTTGTACAAATTCAGTGATATTGTAGGACTATAGTTAGGGACTTTTCAGGAAATAGATGACAAAATCAATTTGGCATGTAAGCCTTTGCTTAATAAAGATCATCTTTTCACTGTGTGGGTGAGTAAAAATTTACCTGGGATCAATGCTCTACAATTCATACACCTCAGACATTTGTAGCAGCCTTTCTGTGATGTAAGCCAAGTAGTGGTTGGTGTCTCTTTTTTACATCTTCTGCCAGTCTTGTATAAAAGGTCCTACAAGTTAGGGCCCCTCCTTATACTGAACAGTGGTGGGTGGTGGCCAAAGTTTTTAAGGAGTGGGTCAGTACGGAGGAGTATCAAATTCTTGATGGGTCTCTGGATGACTCTTAAATTAGTGCCGCATTTGATGCCCAAAATTATCATCTTGTGTCCTTCCTTCTGGCAATGGTGAGGCAACTATTAATCAATATGGCATCATACCCACGTAGGAAATTAGTTTTGACCTCTTCAATTTGTACTTCTGCAAGATGTGTGTCAGAATTATTCTGTATCACCCGCACAAATTTTGAAGCTGGGAGACTATTTTTTAGAGCATCCGGATAATGACTGGTTGTGTAAAGCAGTGTGTTGTGGTCCATAGGATTCATATAAAGTGTGTGAGCCAAGCTGGTCCTTTCCCAGTAGACCATTACATCAAAGAAATTAATGCTCTTATCACATATTTCTGCTGTAGACTGGACCGGGCTATATAGGTTTTTCAAATGACTTGGCATATCTTGGAAAGCTGCCACATAACTTTTCCATACTATAAAAACTTCATCAATATATCGTTTATAGCAGGGGTCAGGGAACTTTTTTACCTTTTGCCCCAAAATATATTTAGATACGCCGACGTTACCCCCTTGATTTGAAAGGAAGGAAATCCTATAGTAGTGCCCCCATAGTTATGCCCCTGTAGCAGTGCCCCCATAGTTATGCCCCTGTAGTGCCGCTTGTATAAAAACTCCTCTGAACTATGGGAGAGACGTCATGACATCTCTCCCATAGTGCGCATGGGGAGAGCCGGAAGCTGGAGTTCAGAAGAGAACTCCAGCTTCCGACTAACACGACGCTGCAGGGAAGGAGCTGGGTGCCCCGCTGATAATAAAATCTCAGCGGGCGTCCGGCTTAGAGCCTCCCTGCGGTGCCAGGCTGGAGGTCACTGGCGCTGGGTGCAGCGGCGCACCCAGTTTGCGTGCACCTCCAGCCCTGCTGCCATTACCCCCAGGAATTTCAGTTTTACCCCATGTGGGGTAATTTACCCCTGTTCCCCGACCACTGATTTATAGTAAGCAATGTACTGTGCATACCGCAGGAAGATTTACATAGATTCATCTTTATCCATGAAAATGTTAGCATAAGCCAGTGCCAAATTGGAGTCCATGGCCGCCACCTGATACTTGGATATAATAATCATCATGATAGAAAATTATTTAAGCTCTTAACATCAAAAGGATATATTTAATCGGACCTGAGTAAAGTCCTTTTAAATAGGACCTCTCGA
Organism: Taudactylus pleione; assembly: GCA_031769625.1. Lineage (NCBI taxonomy): Eukaryota > Metazoa > Chordata > Amphibia > Anura > Myobatrachidae > Taudactylus > Taudactylus pleione. The sequence goes on from JAUIMM010000005.1 coordinate 4,149,133, forward strand.
ACCGCTTCAATGCCATCTTCATGAGAGATGATTGTATATAATGTGGAAACATCCAGTGCTCGCTAAAGAAGCATTTATCCGGAAGATCTATCAAGTTACCGATATCCTTCAAAAAGTCACTGGTATCATTGTGATAACTACTTATTGTGCACACGTATGTAGCTAAAGAGAGTCTACCTGTGCCAAAGGTTGTAGTAGGGACTCTGGGCAGAGATGATAGGACGCCCCGAGGGGTCATTAAGTGATTTATGTACTTTTGTGTCAATCACAGGGCAAATCGGGTGTTCGACCATCAGAAATTCGCTAAGTGTCTCATCAAGCCAATGATTGCTGAGTGCTAGTGTACTCATCTGGTTGACCTCAGGTTTAATCCTCAGTATGGGCATAAAGGGAACCTTTAAGTATGTAGTGGTATCAGCCAATTGTTTGCGGATCTCCTGGTCATATTTTGTCACGTCCTCAATGGCCCTTCCCTTATCTGCCATCCTTATGACAATTGAAGCATCGTCACGCAAGGATTTAAAGGCCTTTCTATCATCCCTTGTAAGGTTGTCAAATTGTTTAATAGGTACGTCTGGAGGCCCAGAACCCTCAGTATCAACCATCCTCAGGAAAGTTTTAATACTTGTGGTGTTTGGCTGAGAGTCGAACTTCCTTGGTTTCTTGAAAATCTGTTTCTGACTGTTATCATTCCCATTTTGTTCGCTGAAAAATTTCTGCAAACCGAGTTTTCTCCCTATCTTGTATTGGTCTATAGACCATTCAAAATCGGCAAAGTGATAAGTAGGGACAAAACTTAGGCCTTTAAATAGCAGGGATTCTTCAGCTTCTGTTAAAGTGTGACTTGATAAATTAAAAATCAGGTTCTTGAAACCCCTCTTTTCCCCTTGGGCTTACGTGCCAAATGGATTTTGTCATTAATTTCCTGAAATGCCAGTGCGGGTTGATGTGCGTTGACAAATAACACGTAATTTTCGTGAATAGATGGCTCAACGTAGGTCTTTGGTCAGATTAGCCTATGCCAACAATGGCTCTGACAAACCAGTGGCAGCCCATTTTCTTAAAGCAGGTCTTGAGATTTCCACCATTCGTTACATGATTATTGATTGGGTGCCCCTTTCTAAGAGAGGAGGAGACAGCGGAATTACCTTGTTGAAGCTTAAAGCGAAATGGATTAATTGTTTGGACACCATAGCCCCAAATGGGCTTAATGAATAAAACCATATTAACATCTTTTTATGACAACCTGTTTTTTGCCAATATTGGAGGCCCATGGTTTCCATGTTGCTGCTGATATTTTTTTATTTGATTTATCATTCCATTAAAGTTTTCTTGTTGCTAGATGCCTGTGACTACACTGACACAATTAGATAGTTGTTTTTTGTTGATAGTTTATCTTATGATTTTTACCTTCTTGCTTTATCGCACTTTTCTTAGCAGCTTTTTTTCTGTTTTTTGTTTTCACGCTGTTCCATCATATTACTTTATACCTCATTTGATTGTCTATATGGATGACCAACTGTAGTCTGTTTACCTACTAGCTATTGTTGGCATTTGATATCCATTACTCGTGTGTTTTGACATTTATTTAGTCCATGTGCCCTGGATCGCAGTTGTCATTGATAAAACATACACTGCTTATGACAAACAATATGAAAATAACGTGTGTGCCAAAAGGCAGCTCTTGTGACCCCTTGCTGTAATCTGTGTCACCCCACACTTCCAACAAGTTAGAATAATAAACCATTTCACCAAAGGGTCTCTCAGCGCTAAACCAACAGATGAGTTTTGAAGAATGCTTTCTAATGTGGTGCTTGGCAAAATGACGATTCCACTTGGATGCTTCAACTTCTTATAACCACCTCCAAAACATAATAATAAGATCTTTCATAGTGAAATACTTCACTTTAAGGTCTATGTTAAGACAATAGTGCAGGCTCTCCTACCAGAGTTCATGGTCTACGTTTTTAAGGTAGACAAGCATCTGGGGGATGTTACAAAGCCCACAACATCGACCTTTGCTTTAATGCTATATCGCTGCGTGGGAGTTTGTACAGGAATACAGTGGACCTTTACTGATAAAAAGTTACTGATCGGCAGGCTGGGACCTTCGGGGACGCCTGGGTTACAACTATACCAACTGCTATTTTTGTTTTTGAGAGATTGTGCTACTTTCATCTACCATAGGGTTTGATATGTGAATAAAACATCTTATCCAAAAAAATTTTTATTATTGAGAAAATTATTTATTGATATTCTCTTCTCATTTAGTGGTCACAAAACACACATATTCCATTAAACAACCGGTTGTTCATATATAAAAAGTACAGACAATAAGACATAGATTAAAAATTAAGTTATGATCATAGATCTATGCTAAAAGAAATTTCAGATGATATCACTGTTTGTCACAAAATCACCAACTGGTATCAAAAGCAGTCCCCTTCTAAATCAGGTAGATATAAATAGTCCCACCTGTCCTCCCAAACAGGTGTAGAAAGTAATCCGAGCTCCTCCACTTGTTTGAAATAACAGCAATTTGTATTAAGTAAGATGAACTTTATAATAAACTGGTCCAAAAACCTCCCTGTATGTGTATATATGAAGAAATATGGAAAGTCAATTTTTATATTTATAATTCAAATACAAATTGGTAGCCGTGCTGTTGGATCTCCTGCAGGGCAGGTTTCATGGATTTTCCCAGACCATGAAAGTAAACTGGCCGTTAAAGTGCTGTGTATAAGAGCCAAGGGCTTTTTTTAATATATCTCACCTGCTGTCTAGCTCACAGGATATGCCGTCTGAATGAGGCTTTGCATATCAGGCCATGGCACTGCGTGTCCGGCTGCAGCTCCAGGCACACCTCTTCCCTGTCTGTAGTCTCTAACAGGGAGCAGACCCTGGTTGGTCTCCAAGCAGCTGTACAGTCTCTGTGTAGCTATAAGGCAGCAAATGGTTGATGCTGGGAAAACTGTTGTGTTCTCCGATGTATACCTCAACCTCAGATAGGTCTAAGGACTGGCAGACCTGAGTGGGTTTTTTTTCCTCTGAACAGTTTCATTCCAAAGCACTAGGATATTTTTTTTTTTTTTTTTTTTTTTTTAAAAGCTAGTCAGGAACTAGTCAGAGGAAAATTTAGTACAACAATCTTAGAGTTTGGAGTCAAATTACCTTTAAGACCCAATTTAAGGAACTCATTTCACAACCGCTCCTGACAGTCTTCATTGTGAGCTCTAAATTCTTCATTGTAAACTGGACGATTTAGAGTACCACTTTTGATGAAATAACATTAATACATGTTGAACTCCTTATTTTTACCTAAATCCGAACTTCTGTAATGTATTATGGGCCTATTCTTTAAATGTCACGCTATGGCTGATGATATAATCTACTAGATTAGATTAGATTAATTGGATTCCTAAACAAAGATCTAATACAAGGCATTGTCCCAGGAATATACTCCTTTGAACACCCTTTTTTCAAACAATAGAAAACCTTTTGAAGTAGAAAGAACTGGTGGATGATTTTAAGGTGTCTACAACTAGCATAGCGTGCTAGTGACAACTTCTATAGATGTAGTTTCATGAACAGATTACGCATTTGTTATGAAGATTGTGTACATTATGTGCTCTTTACAATGGAACAGGTGGTGAATATTTTACTATTCCATTCCAAATAAAGCTTAACACCTCTGAACCATCTAAACCATGATGCCCCGTACAAGCCGGCTTGTCTCAGATGGACTCTCCAGGTACTCTATGGACGCAAACCAATAAGATGTGAGTTCCCTTGTGGTGCAAATAAGTGCGGCAGTATGCAGCAATTACGGTACCTTTTGGACTTGGAATTGTGGTATCGTTGTCGGGGTTTCAATGCCTTTGCAATGGCAACTCTCCCCCTTCGCACCTAATTGTATTGAGCTCTATGTGTTTCAATTAACTGGCACTTTACAAGGTAAGAATAAATGGGATGCCTGGCCTGAAGTAGATAGCCTTCCTTCCTTTTTTGAGAGACAGTAAATCCTTTTAATGCAGGGTATTTCTTCCCCCTACTGTTATTCATACATAATTTGCTTTGAGGTGGAGATCCTTGGCAGACGTCTAGAGCCTCAAATGCGCTGTAACTTTTAAAATATACAGGAAATTGAGTTAAAACATCATGCTGCAAAAAACACACATGAAAAATAAAACTAAAAAGCTAACATTGTGTGCAGTATGCTTAATGTAATATATAGGCGATTCTGAGCATACTATAGTCGAATCTCCTTAAGGGTGTATGTACAGAATCTAATGTACCATACTCCCTTCAATGAAGTGCGTGTACATGCATATAAAGGTTTCTTTTTTTTTTTTACACCCGGTAATGTGAACAGTGGTATATCCAACCCAGTAGAATATGGGGAATAACGTACCCATCTCACTTAAAAGCACCTAAATAGAAGCTCATAGCAGTTTCTTTCAGTAATGAACCAATAACGTACCCTGTTAACATAGATGCAATGTTGATCTTTAACATCTGGGTTTCTTTGTATTCACTCATATCAGCATAGATTTATCATTTCCATGGTAAAAACAGTTTTTAATGCCCATAAAAATCACACACAATAATCACATTAAGATCCAAAGTCCACAACCAGTTTCTCTCTCAATGGACGCAAAACGGACTAAAAAGTAGCTCAATGTAAAAGTCGGGACCTAATACTGAACATCATAAATACCTCCAAAAGACAGGGTGATGTGAATGCAGGGTCTTCAATCGGTAAAACATAAATATATAAATATATATTTTAGTGTGTGTATATATATTTTCAAGAAATTTGCACTTCAGCAGGATTCACTCACCAGGGCTTCTCTTTGTCTTAATAAACAACCTTACTTTATTGGTGTCACATCAATGGCGTCATAGTCAACGTTTCGACCGTCAAAGCGCGACCTTTCTCAAGACTCCACCCGTGCAGAGGACAAAACAAACATACAACTCTAGCCCCCTCTGAGCACCTTGATATACCACTATCGGTTAACAATCAATAAGGTATCAATTAGTGGGGTGACACCTCCCATCAATTCCCTCTAGGTACAGGAACAAAATCATCTGCCATCAATATCACAGCCCATCAGCTCACCACTTAATTTCCCACCAGTAGCAGTACCATCGCTATCTCCACAAATATATTCGGGCAACCTTTTCCTACCTTCCTTGCATCACTTTGATGCCGATCCTTGCCTCCGGCGTGTGCGTCACACACCCGGAAAGCATGCAGCCTGCATTCCAGTGACGCCCCACTACACGTCACTTCCGGGACACAGTGCAGCATCCCCGGCTAGCAGGCTCCACAATACCTCCAGCGTTTGAGGTGTTTGGATCACGCAGAAGAACATTTGTGAGACGCAGAACAAGTGAAAAGATGCTGGAAGAGTGCCTGACGCCATCTGTCAAGCATGGTGGAGGTAATGTGATGGTCTGGGGCTGCTTTGGTGCTGGTAAAGTGGGAGATTTATACATGGTAAAAGGGATTTTGAATAATGAAGGCTATAACTCCATTTTGCAACGCCATGCCATACCTGTGGACAGCGCTTGATTGGAGCCAATTTCCACCTCCAACAGGACAATGACCCAAAGCACACCTCCAAATTATGCAAGAACTATTTAGGGAAGAAGCAGGCAGCTGGTATTCTGTCTGTAATGGAGTGGCCAGCGCAGTCACCAGATCTCAACCCCATTGAGCTGTTGTGTGAGCAGAGTGACCGTATGGTACGCAAGAAGTGCCCATCAAGCCAATAAAACTTGTGGGAGATGCTTCAGGAAGCATGGGGTGAAATTTCTTCAGATTACCTCAACAAATTAACGGCTAGAATGCCAAAGGTCTGCAATGCTGTAATTGCTGCAAAAGGAGCATTCTTTGAAGGATAAAATTATTATTTCAAATAAAAAACGTTATTTCTAACCTTGCCAATGACTTGACTATATGTTCTATTCATCTTGCAACTCATTTGATATGTGTCAGTTTTCATGTAAAACACGAAATTGTCTGGGTGACCCTAAACTTTTGAATGGTCGTGTGTGTGTGTGTGTGTATATATATATGTGTGTATATATATATATATATATATATATATATATATATATATATATATATATATATATATTTTTATTAGGGGTGAGCGGGTTCGGTTTTACTCGGTTTTACTCTGATCTTTTTATTGGCTATCGCCGAACACGTGTTTTGGATAGCGAATGAAATCGAGCCGAAATTGCGGTAAAGTGGCGATAAGAACCGAGTAAAACCGAACCCGCTCACCCCTAATATATATATTTTATATATATATATATATATATATATATATATATATATATAATAAATAATTTTTTTAAGTTTCCTTGTCTAATTGTCTTTTGGTTCATTATTTTTTTGGAACAGATGCTTATTCTTCTGCATATGTTGCTTTAATGCACCGTTGTTAATGGTGCAAATTGAAATGAAAGTTAACTATGTTGCAATTACACTACAATTGTGCACTCAATAAATTTCTAAAAGTACATCACTTTTATTTGACCATTTTGCTATGTTTCTTTCTGTTTTAACTCTGAGATATTTGTTCCTTCCCCCTAAATATGTAGGTGCTCAATTCTCCCAAATGAAAACTTGCTCTTTCCACTATTTATAAATATAAAACTGATTTAGTGGTATCCTGGTACACTCATTTCACTCACTTTATGAAGGAATATAAAGTTACTAGTGATGAGTGGGTCCGGTTCTCAGAGACCCGGACCCACCCGAGAACCGAGCTAGGCTTGGGTCTTCCCACGTGACTCTGATCTCAAAACGAGGCAAAACGTCATCCCCCCACTCCCGGTGATCAGCGCCTTTTTCACTCCGGGTGTGGATAGTGAACTGAACCGATGTGTTCCTGTCACTGTCCGTGTCAGTGTGTTGACCAACTTGTCCTGTTGGGGTCTGGGGCTGAAGGCTGCTGCTATGTTGTGCATAAAGGGGCTGGGCCTGCAGTTTATAAAGGGGGCCTTCAGTGGGTGCTGCAGCTGCTGTCAGTTGTCCTGTCAATCAAGGGGCTGCTGCTGGGTTATTTCCATAAGGACTGCTGTTGTCCTGTCCATCAAGGGGCTAAGGCTGCAGTCCATAAAGGGGTGCTGTGTTGCCCAGGGGGGGTGCTCTGTCTATCAGGGGTGCTCTTCCCCAGTGTAAAAAAAAAGTGTTGTGTGTGTTAGTAACTTAGCTGTGCTATTATTGTTTGGTGACACTGCCAACCAGACCACAGTTTATCGTCCATGTATTTCTGACTCTGCACTGCAGGTAGACTGTTCACACTCTGCAGGGATGCTCTTTTTTGTCCACAAAGAAGGGGTGCTGTCTGTGGTGTTCAGCAAGGGGCTGCTGCTTCATTCAGGGGTGCTCTTCCCCAGTGTAAACATTTTTTAAGTGAAATAAAATTAATGTAAATCCACAAAAAATAAAGATTTTTTGTGTTAATAAAAAATAAATTAAAAACTAATAAATTCATCCGTCCTTTCCCTGTCTTCAGCCCATAAACGTATTCCAATTCCCTTGGGTCTCTGACCTAGTTCTTCATTAATGAAAACATTCTTTGTTTCTAAACTTCCTTGGGGTCGTATAGCTTATTAAACTGCCATCCTGTCTACCACTGCAATGACACACTGTGCCATGTTGGAAGGTGAACTGCCACAAGTTAGTGCCGCCCACTGCTGTCGCTTAGCTTAGTCAGCCAGCTAGCTGGATGCAACCTTTTGGCCTAAACTAGATGAAATCAATATCGTGAGCTCTGAGGTGGCCAAAATTGACTGGGAATAAATGTTATTGAGGTTAATATTGTAGGAACAAAAACAGGCCCAAAGTATGATTTTAGATGTTTTTATGTTATTTTTTCTAAAAAAAAAAAAAAAAAAAAATTGAACCGAATCACGCAAGGGGTGGTTTTGGCAAATTCAAATTCAGATCCAAAACCAAAACACGGGGGTCGGCGCACACTTCCCTAAAAGTTACCCAGGCAGTAATCTGTTAGCTTTGTGAAACGAGCTTTTAACAATGGGCCTATGTACCCCTTGTGTCATCACACCGTACATTCATAGCTGTGACACAGAGAGCATGCATATACAGACATAAATGCCCTATGCTGGAGCTTCAACTGGAATGTTCATGTTAAAAGCTAAATGCTGAAACCATTAATGACATTTTAGCTTACTGTTATATATGTTTTCTGTTTACTAAGAAACTGACTTATGGGCTTGGATATTTTTAATAATAAAATGAATGTAGCAAGATGCCTATTGTATCCGTCTGATTTACTCTGTAATGATAGTGTTCCTTCATTTTAACAGCTGGAGATATTTGACTAGCCAAAATCTAATATCTCTTAATGTAATTTGAAAGTAATATAATTAAAATTAATTGAATTATGTGAGGACTCTGATGATTTTCTTATGAGAAAGTGTTGCCGTCTTATTGCTTTTTCTTTTTCTTAGTTTAAATTTTTTATTGAATGTAAAATATTCCTTCTATCATCCTTTCCACAGGTGTCCCACAGACCTATTTAGCGGCAAGCTGAATAGTAATAAATATTAAAGCTTCTCTGTCCTTGCACATGTTTGGCTCACTATGGTCCCTATTTACTACAATCTGCTTTTCAAATGCGGATTGTAGTGTGATCATTTCACCTAAATTTGCATTGTGAATATAGGAATTATCACAAGAATGTATCAATATTCTGAAGCAGGGTCAGAGCTTGTAAGAAAGCTCTGTCACTGCGAATCCTCACTGCACACTGTGGCCCCCCGAAGCTGACACTTACCTGGGTGATCAGTGAACTCTCTCCTCCGGTCAGCTGGTCACAGGGCTCCTGCACTGCGACCCCGGTCAGCTGTACAGTGCTGTAAACCGAGATGCCGATTTACAGCATAGCTGACAGAGGTCACGGTGCAGGAGCCATGGCGACCAGCTGACCGGAGGAGAGAACTCTCTGATCAGGGGACCCCCCCAGCTGTAGGTAAGTGTCTGAGATTTTTTTTTAAACTATATTTTTTCTTAACAGTAATCAGCTTGTGGTCTATTTATACCAGAAAGCTGATCACAGGGGGCCGGCTTTGCTCTGCCTGTTAGAGGGGAGCAGGAGTCAGGGAATTGGGGTGATCTCTGCTTAACGCCATCTCCAGATGGCGATGTTATAGCAGGGCTCACACTTGGTACTTTTTAACAATTCCCTTTTAGTAAACTTAAGGCAGATCACATTCCCCATTACAAGTATGGGAAATGTGATCTGCTTGCTAAAAAATGAGAATTAAAGGACTTGGAGTAGTTTTTCACAAAACTACTACAATTGCCCTTTAGTAGATTTCAGTGAAAATAAAATAATGTGACATTATAGTAAAAAATAAAGATTGACAAATAGAACTGTGAGCGAGCTAAGCTTGGTTTGTTTGCTCCACATTACTGCACATTAAGTATAATTGAAATGTATGGAGAACAAGTTAAATTAGGAAACCAGTAAAATATATAAATGATAAATTAGTTGCATAGTTCTACTCTTAATGTACAGTTACTGATGGGAGTGTTTCAGAGTACGATAATATATTCATATGTATCTGGTCTTTATTGCTCACTTTAAGGAAGTGCTTAATGGCCTCTATGGAACACAAAACATTAATTCAAATAAATTGAAAGACCTAAGTAAATAATATAGCCATAAAACTCTCATAAGAGTATGTTTATGTTAATTTTCTCATCAGATTTTGGTGTACAAGTACCTGTTCAGGGCTTCAATTCGATTCAATGGCCGCAAAGTGCTGTCATAATGCAATCTCATCCACACCATGACATCACCAATTTTCCCTTGTACCACCTAGAGGAGCGCAGGAAACTTGGTGATTTATGAGGTTAAATCGATTGACCTTTTTGAATTTCAGTAAATCACCTTTTTTTTTTTTTCTCATGGACAGCACTATAGTCCCTCTTTGCACTCAATGGGGTGGATTCAATTAGCTGACTGCAAATTGTGTTGTGCATTTATCATATTACAGTATGCTGATTCTGCTTGCACCTCCATAGACTGTAAACATAATCTGCCTATTGAAGTTAACGTGTGAAAACTGTTGGGATCCATTCCGGCAGCTTCCGGGGCCCCATGAAACTGCCAAAATTTAGCAGAAGAGATCCTAAACAGCCCCTCTATTTGGAAGCCTTGCAATTCCACCTCTGTGAAGGGATATGAACAGCACTGATGGTAGTCTGTACAGATCCTGGCTAAATTTAAACTATACTTTATTATTTTGGCGCTGCATCTTTACCTCTTTTTGATGCCACTAAGACAATATCTCCTCCCCTTCCTTGCTCCTCCCTTCTCTCTCTCCTTACTCCTCCTCCTTGCTCCTCCTTAAGGCAATCAGTAGAAAAAGCTTTCTGATTTGTCCTAACGAACATATGTGTCTCACTCAATGTTCATACTGGCACTGCTGTGTTAGGCTGGTAATAGTGAGCTTTGAGGCTACATATGAAAATGTCCTAGATGCAGGGGTAGTTGTCAGTGTTAATAACTCTGCCAGCTCAACCACTTAAAGATACTTGAAGGATTTATTATAGATCTGTCTCTTCATAAAAAGGCTGTCTTGTGACAGCTGCTAGTAATATAATTTTATTTAGGCTACACTGAGTGTGGTAACAGCGGTGGAAGTCACTAAAATAGGAATAGCTTGGCTGTGGTACCTTTCTCACACTTGATCCTCCAGACAGCACAGCTCCTAGAGACTTGCCTTCAGCTCCACTCCAGCAGAGCTCCTCGGAATCGGACACCTCCAAACACCACTCAGATAAACACTTGCAGCCTCTTTCCCATCTCCGCAGATTAGTTTCCACAGCCTCCCTCACAAACTGGATTCCAGCCCTCTGCAGCCGCAATCTCAGCTGTCTCTGGGACTATCCGCTGGCTCCCTGTCACTCAGTGAACGACAACACAAGTGATTGCAGGGCTCAGGGTAAGTACTTGATGCAGGCAAAAGATTAAAAGCCTTGAACTCAAAAATGTATTGCCATAGATTCGTATAAGCTTATTCCCTATGGTTTTTAAACGAATTACCATGTAACTTGGGGCATTAGGTATGTTATTTGGGATACAGCCCTACAAAGAGGCACACTAAACTAAACACTTCACATGAATACACATGACCTATATTTAGATTTCTCACTATGGACTGTGGAACACCAGGAACAATAGCAAGTGATCTGAGGAATTACTTTCTAAAATACTAGTTAACTGAATAGTGACATAGGGCTTGATTCAGGTCCAGACGTTATTGTGGGGCTGAGCGCAGTTTTCTGATTATCGGGTCCTGCGATCTCGCTTTCTGATCCCTAAAGTCGCAGCGTGTTTGGGGGGTGGAGCAGGGGTGTGCCTTGCTGGAAACTGGGGCGTGTCTAACCTTTAATTTTTTTTTTTTTTTTGTGCCGAGGCTAAGGTCTGTGTCGGCGGACAGTTTTTCTGGCCTTCGCAGGTCGCCTGCCTGAGTAAGCCGATGGTGATCCGAGGTAGCATCTACAGACGCTGCACTCTAATCACATTTGCTGTTAGGAGGCATCTGCTTCCTAAAGATGCCTCCTGCAGTATTAAATATTAGCTGGATGATGGTGCACTGCCACTTCCTACCACATTAGATGATATTACTCTGGTTTCTTTAGACAAGAATTGTAGATGGAGGGTGTTTAATTCATTTATGGCGGACCATGGATATGAATAAACATACAGTAATTTACGGTTTTTTGCAGATGTCGAGCTTGGGTCCATAAATACACAAGTGTAAATTATTAGATTGATGTCTGATAATAATCACTGTTCTTGGCTTGCTTCAGAGTATCATAAATGAAGTATTTCTAAAATCTGTATGTTTATTATTTTTAATATATTTAAAATGCTTGTCATTTGCCACAAGTTATTTAAATCTGTCCATAAAAGAGGATTTGCTGCTTCTACAATTAAAGGCAGAGAATCAGACTGTGCTTGCGTGGATTTCCTCCGGTTTCCTCCCAAACTCCAAAAATAAGCTGGTAGGTTAATTGGCTCCCAACAAAATTACCGTGTGTGTGTGTGTGTGTGCATATGATAGGGAATACAGATTGTAAGCTCCACTGGGACAGGGACTGGTGTGAAAGGACAAATATTTTCTGTAAAGCGCTGCGGAATATGTGTGAGCTATATAAATAACTGGTAATAAATAAAATAAATACAGGGTGAGTCTCCCATTTCCAAAATGCTTGGGACCAGGGGTATTTTGGATAACGGAATATTCCGTATTTTGGAATATTTGCATATCATAATGAAATATCTTGGAAATGGGACCCCAATATACACATAGAATGGATAGATGTGTTATATACACCTTATACACACAGCCTGCAGGTAATTTTATACAATATTTTCAATAATTTTGTGGCTCAAGCATAGTTTGTGTACAGAAATTAAATTAATTTGTTTCATATACACCTTATACACACAACCTGAAGGTAATTGTAGACAATATTTTTAAGAATTTGTGCCTTAGACAAAGTTTGTGTACATTGAACTATCAAAAATCAAAGGTTTCATTATCTCAGTCATGCCCAAATTATTCCGTACTTCAGAATATTTGGATATGGGAGACTCAACCTGTAAAAGTATTATTTTTTTGTTAGTCAAGCCCATAAAGTCCATTTGATATTTAATATATACATCAAGTAGTATGATTGAATAAGCAGACAATTTCTACATATCATGGTTTTAAAATACTATTGTTAAAATAATCTTTTCAGTTTAATTTTATCTTGCAAAAAAATATTCAACAAATTCGTGATTGTATTGTGCTTCCATGTTTGAAAATTTCTGCCAATTTTCTTTAACTAGTTTTGCCTTAGATTAATAAACAAACACATCTGAGCATAGTTACTGTTGTAGAAGACCACACTGACCTGTGAATCTGGTTATCCTCTAACTATGAAGCTAAAATGACCTGGCTGAATGTCTTGTGTGCAGAATGGTTGATTTCTCTTTCACTTCTCATAAGACGGAGGCTCAGCTTGTTTGTGTTTGCCCTCACTGGCAGTCATGGTAACCTAGTTTGGTATTCCTGTAGTAATTGAACAAAGACTGGTACACTGCCAATATAAACTATTCTGGAAGGGTGTGGTGTTGATAAATAAGCATGATTAAAACAAGGCTCCAAGTAAATAGTCATTTACATTCAACAAGCTGTTTCTGCTTAGAAATGTTATTTACTAAATTGCTCTGTCTGGCTGCTAATGAATGTGCTGGTAACACCGGTAGCTTAAGGGGAAAAGGTGTAAATACATCTACACCAAAATCTTAAGGAAGCAATTCCATCTGCTCAAGAATTGTTGCATGATACAGCGGTTTTGTGTTGAAGGTATTTACTATGTACAGTCAGGTGCATAAATATTGGGACATTGACAGAATTTTCATATTTTGGCCTCTATTCACCACCAGAATGGCTTTAAAAACAAAACAAAACAAGATGTGCTTTAACTGCAGACTTTCAGATTTAATTTGAGGGTAATTACATCCAAATCAGGTGAACGGTGTAGGAATTACAACGGTTTCTATATGTGCCTCCCACTTTTTAAGGGGCCAAAAGTAATGGGACTATCAACTCAGAAGCTATTTCATGGACAGGTGTTGGGCTATTCCCTCGTTATTTCATTATCAATTAAGCAGGTAAAAGGTCTGGAGTTGATTCTAGGTGTGACATTTGCATTTGGAATCAGTTGCTGTCGACTCTCAATATGAGATCCAAAGAGCTGTCACTATCAGTGAAGCAAGCCATCATTAGGCTGAAAAATCAAAACAAACCCATCAGAGAGATAGCAAAACATTAGGTGTGGCCAAATCAACTGTTTGGAACATTCTTAAAAAGAAAGATCGCATCGGAGAGCTCAGCAACACCAAAAGACTCGGAAGACCACGGAAAACAACTGTGGTGGATGACAGAAGAATTATTTCCCTGGTAAAGAAAAACCCCTTCACAACAGTTGGCCAAATCAAGAACACTCTCCAGGAGGTAGGTGTATGTGTGTCAAAGTCAACAATCAAAAGAAGACTTCACAAGAGTGAATATAGAGGGTTCACCACAAGATGTAAACCATTGGTGAGCCTCAAAAACAGGAAGACCAGATTAGAGTTTGCCAAACAACATCTAAAAAAAGCCATTACAGTTCTGGAACAACATCCTATGGACAGATGAGACAAAGATCAACTTGTACCAGAGTGATGGGAAGAGAAGAGAAGGAAAGGAACTGCTCATGATCCAAAACATACCACCTCATCAGTGAAGCATGGTGGTGATAGTGTCATGGCGTGGGCATGTATGGCTGCCAATGGAACTGGTTCCCTTGTGTTTTTTGATGATGTGACTGCTGACAAAAGCAGCAGAATGAATTCTGAAGTGTTTCGGGCAATATTATATGCTCCTATTCAGTCAAATGCTTCAGAACTCATTGGACGGCGCTTCTTAGTACAGATGGACAATGACACGAAGCATACTGCGAAAGCAACCAAAGAGTTTTTTAAGGCTAAAAAGTGGAATGTTATGCAATAGCCAAGTCAATCCCCTGACCTGAATCTGATTGAGCATGCATTTCATTTGATGAAGACAAAACTGAAGGAAAAATGCCCCAAGAACAAGCAGGAACTGAAGACATTAGCAGTAGAGGCCTGGCAGAGCATCACCAGGGATGAAACCCAGCGTCTGGTGATGTCTATGCGTACAGACTTCAGGCTGTAATTGCATGCAAAGGATTTGCAACAAAATATTAAAAAGTGAAAGTTAGATTTAGGATTGTTTAGTTTGTCCCATTACTTTTGGCCCCTTAAAAAGTGGGAGGCACATATAGAAACCGTTGTATTTCCCACACCGTTCACCTGATTTGGATGTAATTATCCTCAAATTAAATCTGAAAGTCTGCAGTTAAAGCACATCTTGCTTGTTTCATTTCAAAGCCATTGTGGTGGTGAATAGAGGCCAAAATATGAAAATTCTGTCAATGTCCCAATATTTATGCACCTGACTATGTGTTTCATGCTTGGGTTCAACAAATTGGCCTAATTTTCAGGCTGCCTACAAGTCTAGTTTTAGTCTAGCTGATGAAGCTTTCAGCAGATGAAGTTAAGTATGCAGTGTGGCTTAAAAGCTGGGTACACACTAAACAATTGTGTACCCAGCGATGTCGCCCACGCTCCCAGGGCCAACATATCGGGTGGTCCATACACACTGGGCAATCCGGTGCCTGACCGCCCAATATGACGGCCCTCACTGCATAGCGCTACATTGGATAGTCAGCCACATCACCTAATCTTACTGCATGTACAAAAGATCAGGGGATGAGGCTGACAACCCCACGGGAGCGCGCACTATATGATGTAGTGCATACACACTATTTAACGATTTATTGTTCCGATGTGTCGGAATCGGCCAAATCATTAAAAAATTTTGTGTAGTGTGTAGGGCCCTTTACATAGAACACTATACTGTTTATCTCCCAAACAATGGATCATAAGAGAAATAAAGAAACCATTGCTTCTAATAATGTATGCTTTTCTGGTTTCTCATTCTACCACTCTGTCAGCATTCCTTGTACAGTATCTGTAGAGATTACGGTTAGTGGCCTTGTGTTCAAATGCCAGTAAGAAATTTAGGTGGCTATTCATTAAGTAAGTTTTTACCTTAAACCATGCAAAATCAGCTGGTAATTGTAGTGCATGTATGGTGCAAATAAGAATTTATGATTTTAATGTGTCAAAAAATTTAAAAAATAATAATAATACAAAGGGTGATCAGTAGGAAAATACACTTGTGAATGTCAATGAATATTAAAAATATTATATGAATAATCTAAAAAATATTAACACTATAGCTTAGTCCTAAATATGTTAGAACAGCATGAATATAAAATTATGCTACATGTGGTTATAATTGCAATGCAAACATTTAGGCACCTGAGAAAAAAAGGACAGTTCAGTGCATTCCCAATAAATGCATCAATGTGTATACAGTAACATCACACATAATGGTCCATTTTAGCTGTTGTAGGTTGCACCGTTCTTGGTGGGTCCCGCGGTGCAGCAGCCAGACCGCAAGTGTCAGTTGCCGCTGAGGGTGAGGCAGAGCCGGCGGTGAGCGTGCACGCCTGTGTCACCGTCGGGTCCCTTCTTCCGGGTAGCGTTCCTTCCAGGGGCCCTCCAACTCTATCATCAGGACCCGGCTAGCAACCAGACGGAGGCGACACTACATCCTACAGATATCAGCACGAACACAAAGGTAGGAGGTGCGCGCACCGCCCCACTCATTCAGACCATCTGGAAAGTCTATATTTTTCTAAAACGGAGAGAGTTTAAGATAAAGACTGGAGACTGCATTATCTTACCATATCCAGTTTGGGAAACCTGCATTTTTAACACCTACTTATCTACCTGCTATGGTGAAGGACAATTTGTTTTAATGACTCACGCTATTCAAAACAGCTTTTGAATTTATTTTGCAACCTACAACAGCTAAAATGGACCATTATGTGTGATGTTGCTGTATACACATTGATGCAATTATTGGGAATGCACTGAACTGTCTCTTTTTTTTCTGAGGTGCCTAAATGTTTGCATTGCAATTATAACCACATGTAGGATAATTTTATATTCATGCTGTTCTAACATATTTAGGACTAAGCTATAGTGTTAATATTTTTTTAGATTATTCATATATTTTTAATATTCATTGACATTCACAAGTGTATTTTCCTACTGATCACCCTTTGTATTATTATTATTTTTTAATCTTTTGACATATTAAAATCATTAATTCCTATTTGCGCCTCACATGCACTAGAATTACCATTTGAGTCCACAGTTGCACAGGAAAGCCACAGACATTTGAAGCAGCACTAGGAATTAAAACAAACCCAAAAAAACATATGAGCAGTAGCTTCCTATTTAGCTTTCTGTTTAAGAGCGCATTGAACCACGTCTTTCTCTTTTCATGCAAAATCAGCTGTTTTGTGTATGGCGAAGGCAATTTAATATCCGGGCAATGTAACTGTTTGTTAAATCATGAGATATTGCGCATATATCCAATGTTAACTAATTTACTGCTCAGTACAGCCATCCCCGTAATTTACTGCTCAGTACAGCCATCCCCATCATTTACTGCTCAGTACAGCCATCCCCCATAATTTACTGCTCAGTACAGCCATCCCCGTAATTTACTGCTCAGTACAGCCATCCCCATCATTTACTGCTCAGTACAGCCATCCCCCATAATTTACTGCTCAGTACAGCCATCCACCATAATTTACTGCTCAGTACAGCCATCCCCGTAATTTACTGCTCAGTACAGCCATCCCCATCATTTACTGCTCAGTACAGCCATCCCCCATAATTTACTGCTCAGTACAGCCATCCCCCATCATTTACTGCTCAGTACAGCCATCCCCCATCATTTACTGCTCAGTACAGCCATCCCCCATCATTTACTGCTCAGTACAGCCATCCCCCATCATTTACTGCTCAGTACAGCCATCCCCCATAATGTACTGCTCAGTACAGCCATCCCCCATAATGTACTGCTCAGTACAGCCATCCCCCATAATGTACTTCTCAGTACAGCCATCCCCCATAATGTACTGCTCAGTACAGCCATCCCCCATAATTTACTGCTCAGTACAGCCATCCCCCATAATTTACTGCTCAGTACAGCCATCCCCCATAATGTACTGCTCAGTACAGCCATCCCCCATAATTTACTGCTCAGTACAGCCATCCCCCATAATTTACTGCTCAGTACAGCCATCCCCCATAATGTACTGCTCAGTACAGCCATCCCCCATAATGTACTGCTCAGTACAGCCATCCCCCATAATGTACTGCTCAGTACAGCCATCCCCCATCATTTACTGCTCAGTACAGCCATCCCCCATAATGTACTGCTCAGTACAGCCATCCCCCATAATGTACTGCTCAGTACAGCCATCCCCCATAATTTACTGCTCAGTACGGCCATCCCCCATAATGTACTGCTCAGTACAGCCATCCCCCATAATGTACTGCTCAGTACAGCCATCCCCCATAATGTACTGCTCAGTACAGCCATCCCCCATCATTTACTGCTCAGTACAGCCATCCCCCATCATTTACTGCTCAGTACAGCCATCCCCCATAATGTACTGCTCAGTACAGCCATCCCCCATAATGTACTGCTCAGTACAGCCATCCCCCATAATGTACTGCTCAGTACAGCCATCCCCCATCATGTACTGCTCAGTACAGCCATCCCCCATCATTTACGGCTCAGTACAGCCATCCCCCATCATTTACGGCTCAGTACAGCCATCCCCCATCATTTACGGCTCAGTACAGCCATCCCCCATAATTTACGGCTCAGTACAGCCATCCCCCATCATTTACGGCTCAGTACAGCCATCCCCCATCATTTACGGCTCAGTACAGCCATCCCCCATCATTTACGGCTCAGTACAGCCATCCCCCATCATTTACGGCTCAGTACAGCCATCCCCCATCATTTACGGCTCAGTACAGCCATCCCCCATAATTTACTTTGTGACGACGAAGTGCAATAATTTACCAAGATTTTTTTGAGCTCTGTCCCGAAAACTGTCATATCCTATATGATAAATTTGTGCTGGGTCAGATCCCTGTAGTAAAATGATGATGAAAGCTATCCCTTTCCTATTCACTCATTCTGGATATGGGCTCTTCTTGGACCCGCTGTCCCGGAAACAAGTTTTTGCCTCAAAAATCATTGGTTATTGCTGCAATATGTGGTGATAAGCAATGAGACTAGTCAGTGCTAACTTGTGAAGGGTCCTGAGCGAAAGTGAACATTCTCTGTAAATGCAGTATGTTTGTTTGGCTGATATGGTAATTCCGGATTACTTGGTAATCTCTGTAGATTGGTGGCTGAGGTCAAAAGTGAAGTGAATACAAGCCCGAGGATAGACCGCTTTGGCTGGCTCTCACGAAGAGTGTGGTTTTATTGCAGTCTCACACAGATATCAAATGCATATCAAATTAATCAGCGCAGTCTTGTGAAACCGTTGCATCCGATTGCGGCGAAGACACTTTTTTTTGTGCGAAAAAGGCGCTTTGCACAAGCAGAGTCAGGCGGCACCTGGCATGCCAAAAAGACTGCTTGGGGCTACTGCAGCTGCTCTTTGAGGACACATTGTATGATGCAAATGGTATCACTGGTTTAGATACCCCACTCTACTGCTCAGTAACAGAGGCACTAATAATGAGGATTGTTATCTACTAGTGTTGTTTTACTGAAAATGACTATAACACTTTATTTATTATTTATTTATTAACAGGTTTTATATAGCACAGCATATTCCATTGCGCTTTACAATTGGAACATTAACAGAACAAAACTGGGTAATAACAAACAGAGGTATAGGTAGGAAGGCCCTGCTCGCAAGCAACACTTTAGTGTTTGCGCTTTCTTCAAGAACTACAGATGTGTCTTCATACATCTAGTCTCAATATGCCACGCAGCACTACTCGCCTGGTGGGGCTGAGCCGCCAGAAAATGAGTCTGATGCAATGCTGTGCAACTAGAATGCACCAACAGACTCTGCTCATTCATTTGATATGTGACATTAGTATATCTGTGTGCACCTGAGTCTGAATATGAACCACAACGGAACTTGGAATGATAAAAGCTGCGGCCACTACATTGTAGCACTTCGTATACAGATTCAGGGACTCCGTTGCACACAGATATGTGACACTTGTATATCAAATTAATCTGAACAGTCTGCTGGCGCTTCCTAGTAGTATTGATAGGAGCTTTTTAGTGTGACTGCAGCAAAGATGTATAAGGATACATATGTAAGTGCTATAATGGTTAACAGCTATACTCTGATTATATTGGTAATCCTCCCTCATAATTGGTTACTAGTTTGTGAATGGTTTGCACTGTGCAATACTAGCACTATTCTCAGATACAATACTTTTATTTTCTCATTTGTTACTTGTGTTTATTCTTTATTGTTTATACTTGTATCAGCTTTTACCTGACAATGTGGATGTTTTAATGTCTAAGTTAGTCAATTTATATCAAAATGAATGTTGGAAGATTATAGCAAGTAATAACTGGCATAATTTTATTGGCAATATTGAGTGGATTAGCCATCAATGTGTGTTTGTTTTTTTAAATTCTCCCTCTTTACATGCAGATTCAGCAATATGCTAAAAGTGGGATCTTCCCTCAGACAGCAGGTAAGATATAGAGGTGGAACGCAGTGTCGGTATCTGATGCGAGCGGCAATTTTTTCTGACTACAGGATGAGTCTGAGTTGCAGTGCGCATGCCTCTTGATGGCTGGTGGCGGTGACGTAGAGCAAAGTTGGACTCGGAGACCAGTTCAGATGGTGTTCCTGGGTGGTATTGGGGTGAGGCGTATTGTGGCTAATCCTACTGCGGCATATAGCATTTAGTGATGATTTTGGCGGCCATGTTCTGAAGGACATTCTGCACCTCCATATAGCTGGTCAATATTTGGTGGTGCGGGTTAGCAGTTGCGGCTGTTAGTGTCCACCTATGAATATGGCCCAGTTTCTCTTACCATATGTTTATTTGAGTTTTCTTTCATCTTCGTAATTAGATAAAAGGTTACTTTTAATTTCTCGCATAATTTTGTATATTTTGATAGACATTTATGTCTTTGTAGTCTTTCTAATTAAGCGTGCCCCCTCCAAGAGTCTTTCTTTTTTTTCTATGGTGTGTATTTAACAGATTACTACTTTTAAAAGTGGAACCCACAGCATGATGCGCGTCCTCCCCCCCCACCCCCCCTGGTCACATAGATCACATGCTGGTTAGCAAATTGCTGGAGTGTCATGGGGAGCCCCACCAATGATAAAAAGAAGACATAAAAACCCATATCATTGCCTTAATAGGTAAGTGCTGGTTCTACTCCTGTGACCTGCTGGGCTGTGGGGACCAGAGGGTTAAAATATATAGCTGTCCCTGGAGTGGCAACTTATCTACCCCAATGGTCATGCTACAATATGGCATTTTTTTATGACAAAATAGTGGGAATAATTGAAAACATGTCCATTTGTTTAAAGTTTTTTTTAAACAATTAAAGGCATACAGTACACTACATTTTTTTTAAACCTTCTTAATTTCTACTGAAAAGTAATTAGTAAAATATGCAAACTGCTCCATGGGAACAGCTACCACAAAATGCTGGGAATTGATTTCACTGTGACTTCCTTTAGCTGCTCAGTGTTTAGTTCCCCACACTAACTGCAATATGTTTGGTGTTTTGAGGAGTCCTTGGCTCCCCTGTTTGAACACACTTTTATATATATTAATGCAATCTCTGTTTGTGAAAGCCCTTGTAAGTGTTAAGCAGCCTTGTTCATGTTAATATCGTTTTAATATTGTGTTAGAGCACAGACCCAATGGAATGAATGGATCGTTGACATGAATGGATCGTTGACATGAACGGAATAGATTCAATACACCACTAATACAACGAGTTCGGAAATTTCCTCCGCAGTGATTGTGTGCTAAGTCTGTGACAGAGTGGCAGCTCCTGAGGTGTGGCTGTAGCGCAGTCCAAAATTAAAAAAGGGGAGTCAAACCAACTGCCACCCCAAACGCCGCCGAACAATGCTGGCTGTGGCTCACTGGAAATTGGTGTGGCTCCCTTATTTGAATTTTTGGACTGGCACACAGTCACTGCTGAGGGACATTCCGAACTCCTTGTATAAATTCTCTCGCACAGAGTTAAATGGACAGTGGATATGCTATAACCTATTGAAAGTGCAGCAAACAGTGTCTTAATTTTGTGCTGCAATGCAAAGGTGTAAATGAAAACAAATGGCATGGATGCACAGAATAGGCTATCCCTCACTCTAGCTTCATCCCTGGGTACTGCTCTATGCAGCCATTTTCCTGTGTCACCCTATTTTATTTTAAATTTTTTAGCTGTAGTCAAAAGTGGGAAGTGTGTTTGAGCTTGAGAAACAATCGTAACACGCTATTACCAATATACCAATTACCAATCTTGTGATTGGTTCTCCTACACATTATCCCCTTTCACTAAATTGATGAGCTGGTTTTTTACTATAGTGCCAGCAGAGCATCTGAAAAAATTGCTCCGTATAGCAGCCTCTGGTTCTTGACTTGGATGAGAAACACCTTCGTAGAAAACTTTTGCATTGGTAGTTGGGGATGCAGTTCAATTACCGGCGCCTGGAATGCCGCTTGATGGAATCCTGTCACTGGAAGCCTGACCGGGTACTAACGATAGGCGTCTAAATCCTGATGCCTATCTTTAGCCAGACAGCCAGCATCCCAAACTAAGGTAAGCGGTGAAATCGTAGCATGTAGCTGTTTAGGTTTAGGCATGCCCGGGGGGGGTCTTATGGTTAGGCCCCCCCCCTCCCGGGAGTGTTAGGGTTAGGCACCACTAAGGGCGCGTTAGGGTGCAGCGTGGGGAGAGTTTAGGGTACTTACCTGCCCCAGCCAGGATCTTCATGCTTTGGCCTTCCGGCATCGGTATTTCAACCCCCAGGAATGGATCCAGTGGCATTACATACCGATTCCGGTAGTTGTAAATCTTTAAATAATTATCTAAGGTTTGTGGTAATTCTATATAATCATGTTGATTTAATGTTTATCCCTGTAATACTAGATCCATGCTTAAGAAAAAACAAGACCTATCTAAAGTATCTACATAAGGTAGTTTCCTTCAATAGAAGTCATAAAAAGAAAAAAGGTTTAAACTTGGGACAAAATATTTTTATAATTTAGATGTTCATATTGGATTAGTACCTATTAGTACAATAATCAGCTATAATGATATCTTGAGGGGGAAAATCAGACCAATACACCCTTTGCTAAGGATAATATAGATCAATCATTTTTGTTGTTAATTATAAATGGGAAATCAATAGTAAATCTTAGCTAGAGAAGATTAAATACTATTTTGTGAAAAGCAAGTCTCTTGACTCTTGCAGATCTTAATGGATGTGCATCCATCGTTATTGCTGTTTATGAGCAGGCTACGTGATCAAACATTTGTCTTTTTTTTTCATACTTTTTATTTTTTAACTTCTTTTTGCAAGTGTAACAAGAAGCATAAAAACTGTCTCAATATTTTTATGTTCAGGGTCTATATAATAATCAGGAATGACATGCCCTGAGATCTTGCCTCACTAACAGCTCTTGGCGTAAGTGATGGGGGAGAGGAGAGACCCCTTGTCCCTGCATTCACTGGGTCCAATATACTAGTTTTATTTTAACAATGAAAGTCCAAATAATTTTTGTGGGTCCCCATGCTGAAGTGAAAACCAGCTCCAGCCGCTGTACTAAAGTAACATTTGAGAAGCCATGTGAATGACCTGAGAGATAAACTATATACGGTGTCCTGTAGCAAATAATGTCAGGTCGGCAGCGCTGAAATCGTAAAAGCCGATATCTCATTGGTTGTACCAGTGGCAGTTTTGTATAAAGTTCTGTAAGTTGTTTTTCTCTACAGTGTGTAAACGAATGAAAAAGCTTTTCGAATATTAAACTTTTCCATAGTACAGGTTGAGTCTCCCATATCCAAAATGCTTGGGACCAGGGGTAATATGGATATCGGATTTTTCCGTATTTTGCAATAATTGCATACCATAATGAAATATCTTGGGAATGGGACCCAAATCTAAACACAGAATGCATTTATGTGTTATATACACCTTATACACACATCTTGTAGGTAATTTTATACAATATTTTCAATTTTGTGGCTCAAACAAAGTTTGTGTACATACATGAAATGTATTTGTTTCATATACACCTTATACACAAAGCCTGAATGTAATTTTATACCATATTTGTAATACTTTTGTGCCTAAAACAAAGTTTGTGTACATGGAACCATAAAAAAACAAAGGTCTCACTATCTCAGTCATGCTAAAAATATTGCGTATTTCGGAATATTCCGTATTTCGGAATATTTGGATATGGGAGCCTCAACCTGTATTTATTTAGTTGCTCTCTTTTGATCAAGCAATATCATTTTTGTAAGACGGTGACCATAATATATTCTGTGTGGCTCACCAAGGAATTATATATTAGGCCTCATGATTTCCTACACAATGTCATGTGTCTGCACGCATTGAAATATTTTTTTGAACAGTAGGTGAAAATACGTTCATACTGTAGCAGCCTATTTGATTGTTCTTGCACCCAGCAGAACTAGAAATTCTGTATGCAGAGAAACACAGGTAGTTTACGATGCTCTCCTTGGTCTTGTTGCTTACTCAGTTATCTGTGAAATAATGACAAATGTTTGACCGAAAAAAGAATGCAGAAAAATAATGTAGACAATATGGGACAGTTTATCAAATTTAGGAGCGAACAAGGAACTTTAGGGAGACTGAGGATGTTCATATCTGTAAAGCATGCCTCCCTAAGTTAGGTGCCAGCAACAATTTCTAAGTTGCATTGGCTACTCAGCTCCTGGGATTTTCTAGCCTATACCTATACCGGGATCAGTATGAAATACCGACAGTAGGGATCTCGGCGGTCGGGATCCTGACAGGGTCAACATACCAACACTTGTTGCTCGGTTTGCTAACCCCCCTCCTCTCCCTACCCTGACCCTCCTTCCCCTGTGCCTAACCCTAACCTCCCCCCTAGTGCCTAAACCTAACCTCACCCTCCCCGCATCCTAAACCCCCCACCACTACTGACCTTCGGCATCCTTGCGTTCGGGTTGTTGGTGCCGGGATTCTGACAGATGTCTGTTTTCTAGCGCCGGTAATATAAGCGTTGGCATCCTGAACGCATCTCCCTATACCAAGTGGGTAATAGGCTGTTCTGGAAAGGTACTGTTTTTGGCCGTGCATCTCACTGTTAAATGTAGCTTGGAGGGCTTTGTTCTATTATGTCTCAATGTAATTTTTTATTTCTAAATGTATGTTTTGAGCTGTTTTAGACATTAATTTATCAAGTCTCTAGTGCAGATAAAAATAGATAAGATCCTATGGATGTGTTCACATTGTTTTGGTGTGCAGGCGATATGAGAGAAGTGAGTAGTATGCCATCTCTTTGCCGGCTTTGTTACAATGCGCTAGTTTTGAAATGCACAGCTTATCATGTTTCCTCACCCACAAGCTAATCTATTGCAAAAGGTTTATCATTTCACAATAAGACTGGCATGAGGGCTTTGTGAGAAGATAGAGGGGTGTATGGATTTACATAGATGGCTGTTATTTACAACTTCAGTAGACATGCAAGCAGGCACAGAGGAAAGCAATTTAATAGGGATTACTATCAACATGCGTCACAATTCGACCCAGGAACAGGCTTGAGACTGGTGGTGTGATTATCAGTCTTCCCTGCATTAAATAGATGATCTGGATCTCTAGAGGCCTAGATCAGTTATGCCACAGCACCACATATATTCACAAGCTCTATCCTGGGGTTGCAAACAGGTCATCTAAGTTTTATATGGTTTTGTTTTGCTATACTGAGAAGTTAATTATTTTTTTTCTGTGACTTATGGTGTTTACAGGGTTACCAAATTGTAAAATGTATGTGTAAATAGTTTTCATACTGTATCATTTTACACGTTTGGTAACCCCGTAAAGTCACAGAACAAAATGAATTTCTTAAGTTTAATTAATTTAGTGAGAGAATCACAAAGTGCATTTGTTTTTTTTTTTCTTCTTCTGTATTACTCTGTCCATAAATGAAGAATATTTTTACTGTAGTACCAAGTGAAGCCTTTATGTGAGCAAACAAAAATAACATAGCGTGTCTATAAACTAGAAATGGAAGTTATTTCAACTAAAGAAATGTGGGTGCATGTAAAATATAATTGAATAAAAACAAAATTTTGTCTTCCGAGGTGCAAATTTAGAACATCTTGCTGGCAGCTAATGAGTTAATCCTCTTTGAGATAAGTGACACACATTTATTTTAAGATCAGCACATTGTTCTAGGTTTAACTTTTAATTAGCAGCACTTCATGAAAAGTGTTAATATCAGCATCCTGGATTAATGTATTGTCTGTGTCAGTTGCTTAAGAGATGACAGTGAGAACATTAAGTTCTTATCTTGAATATTCCAGTGTGTCCTTTATCCAGGTTGTAGAGAAGTCCATTGTGCTACAGCCGCACAGCCATTATAGGGGAAGATGTACTACCAACCAATCGGGCAGCACAGACGGTGTAATGGTTAGCGTTACTGCCTCACAGCACTGAGGTCATGGGTTCGATTCCCACCCCGGCCCTACCTGTGTGGAGTTTGTATATTCTCCCTGTGCTTGCGTGGGTTTCCTCCGTGTGCTCCGGTTTCCTCCCACATTCCAAAAATATACTGGTAGGTTCATCGGCTCCCAACACAAATTACCCCTAGTGTGTGCGCATGTGATAGGGAATATAGATTGTAAGCTCCACTGGGGCAGGGACTGATGTGAATGGCCAAATATTCTCTGTAAAGCGCTGCGGAATATGTGTGTGCTATATAAATAACTGGTAATAAATAAATAAAAATAAATAAATCGGCTCCAAACTATCATGTTACAGGCTGTGCTTGAAAAATGACAGTTAGGAGCTGATTGGTAGTTTATCACGCTCCAATTTCTCACTTTCCAGAGCTTAGTACATCTCCCCCTATGTATGTTATCTCGATTAGTCATTAAGGGTATGGCTCCCTAAATGGTAACTGTGCGCGTTTTAAGATGGTTTGTCCACTTTGCCCGAAGTGAGTAGTCTTGTCATGCTGTGAGTTTTCAGGATAGTAAGACTATGGGGGCGATCTGATTCTGCACGATGGCCATAATGCAGCTTTTTCCTTGCAGCCCATAGAGGTGCACAGCAAAATAGTTTATACTGGGTTACTGTATTATACACACACTATGACCCAACATGGAGCAGAATTAAATCGTCCCCAATAAGGCAAACTGAATTAGCTGCAAGATGGAAGTTCTTGATGTGCGTGCTTCAGGTTATTACGATAAGTAAAACATTGCTTTTATTTGTTCACAGTTTTATGGGGCTCAAGCAAAATACACACCGTATAAGCAGTCTTCCCTCATTGGTTTATTTTAAAGACCTCACAAATTTGTCAGGGGCGAAATATGGCATTCACCGGCACCATAGCTGCTGCTCCGCATGCAAGTGCCAGCATTCTGCCCTTAAGTTCATCTAGTTTGCCTGGTCGCTGCTGTATGACTGTGACAAATAGCATTATATTTACTGTCCAGCTATTGCCTGCACACAGTGACCTCTCTTTTATTTATTTTATGTGCTGAACATTCATAAAGATAATGAGGGTTATGCCTAAGTTTAGTCACTACTTACTGACCTGATTTTATCGCTATTGTCCTGAATATTGGTCCTGCGAATAAAGAGGCCACCTCAGCTGTGTGCGCTATAGCCAACAGTCCTTCCAGCACTGCTCTGTAAGGGACATTTATAGAGTCCTCGAGTACATTTTATTAGATAATGTCTGTGTATTGCAGATTTATGAAGTGAAAATGTAGATATAAAATAAGATTTTAATATTTCTAGTTATGATGCAGCTCTTTTCTATACCACGAGATAGACCTCTTTCAGACTCTCTTCTCCTCTTCTTAGCGTATCTGAGGTATTTAGAGAATAGGTATTGCTGTAAGATCCCTAGGAAGATCCTACGTTTTCCACTCACTTTGTGGACTTATTATATGGCACCTCCTGCAAGATATTTGAACTCTTATATTAGCATATAAATAGAAGCATTTCTGTTAGCTATGTTTAAATAATGTAAAGCACAATAATATTATTCATATTGACAAGTATTATAAACATACTGTAATTTATAGAGCACAAAATAAGCTTATGGCAGAAAGTTGACAGTGAGGAATGCAACCTGTTAACTTGTCTACTCTGGGCCGCTGGAGTACTTTATTATGGAACCGCTTTATTTGCAAACCTTGCTATTCTACTTCATATATCTCTTAATGGGAATTATTTATATACAACCCATATGCTATCCTTTTCTCACTATATAAATGCATTTGCTGGTAAGATGACATTTTTACTTATGAAACCAAGGTTTGTGTCAACATGGCCAATGCGAGGTCATGTATGGCCAATAACAAGAATTTGTCCCTATAACACAAAATCCGGTGTAGGGATGGTGCCTGAGCAATATGAGAAGGGCATATG
This sequence comes from Taudactylus pleione, assembly GCA_031769625.1. Lineage (NCBI taxonomy): Eukaryota > Metazoa > Chordata > Amphibia > Anura > Myobatrachidae > Taudactylus > Taudactylus pleione. The sequence goes on from JAUIMM010000005.1 coordinate 4,177,361, forward strand.
CTAATAAAGATGTACCATATGCTTAAATCTACAAGTAAAATAAATAAGAAGTCCGCACTGCAAGTGTGGGATGTGCAGTGAGTGTTATTCAACAAAGTTAAGACTACAGAGTACCACCAATAACCAGCAGGTGGCACCAACACAAGGCTTCAATTCTGAATGCACTAACCTTCAACAGCCAGTGCAACATAATTTATACAGTGAGAGTCCACAAGGAATAATATCATTGGATACAGGTAGGGATCTGTGTTTATACGTCCTGATGAAAATACCTTAGGGTCTCGAAACATTGACCACAGACCACTTTGATGTGATTTGCTATTTTGAATATATACCGTTTTTGATAATCAAGGCGTGCCGCCTGTCTTTTCCTCGCATCGACTAAGGAATCAAATGCTATATATATATGTATATATATATATACATATTATATGCACACATATATACGGTATATATATTTCACAGAGTAAGAGCGCGCTCACCAGTCTTCTTAGTATAGACAGAGGTATATTTTATTTACTCACATCATATAAAAAGAGATGTCGATGTTTCAGACCATACCTGGCCCTTTGATGCTCTGGTCTCTGGAATTTGGGTCTTGACAAAGGGCCAGGTATGGTCCGAAACATCGACATCTCTTTTTATATGATGTGAGTAAATAAAATATACCTCTTTGTCTACACTAAAAAGCCTGGTGAGTACTCTTACTCTGTGGATTATATGATGGCTAAACTATGGATGGACTCTGTATTTATGCCTGAGAAATATGCACCCCAACAACTTTGTCACAAATAAATTTGTGAGTGCCACTTGACTTTGGAATATATATATAGCACCCTGCCCTCACCGCACAGCGTCCCGCTAAGATAGCCTGAGGGTGCCGTCTTCATCCGCGGGTGGGGAAATGTGCGGTGACCCGGTCACCGCTGGTGAATAGACGCTGGGCGCATGCGCCCGGCATTTATTCTACCTGTCAGCAGCGCTTGGGGGCTGCCCGGCGTGTCCGTAAGTGCCGGGCATGCCCCCATTTCAATGGCCACGCCCCCTTTTTGGGTGTGCTGCCGGAGCTAGAGTGAACACACACATATATATATATATATTTATATTAGATGGGTCCACATACATCTAGCCTCCTGGCGCGTTAAACAGCCCTTCTAGTCGTGACATGCCGTGGCGTGACTCTGTAGCGCCACGCGTTTTTTTACCTTCAAATGCGTCTTATTTGCACAATGATTCGAATAGAGATAGCACAAGCACATGCTGATTAAAATGATATGCAGCATTCCTATGTTCTCTGAGCGAGTGTGGGTGTATCTGCATGTGAAATGCTCTGTTACAGTGTCAGCGGCTCCATAGCAATAGTAGTCCAAATCACGTTGCTTTAATTTAAGCCATCCCTGGTAAAGGTGCTGCACATCATCTACAACGTCAAATTGCTCCTTAAAAAGAAAATAGATTCCGCTTCAGACTAATAAAAAGTTGGGTTATCACCCTGTGTCAATTTATGGCAGCACAGATCGCTTCACTGGAGTCACCTGTCATGTTCACCATAGTGACGATATACGACACCAAGGAAAACACCCAGTACATGGGTATTTACAATCTTGAGGGTGCCACTGCCCAGAGACCTCTGTGCCTGCAAACAAAAGATACACACGGTGATGGTGGTGGGTAAACGGTGAGCTGTTTTAATCGATTGGTAACCATGAAAACGATGCATTAAAACTTCAAAAGGTTGGTATAATCCCTGCGCCTTGTACATTATTACATACCTGAGTGCTGCCGTTAGTATTTTGTATGTATTTGGATTTCACATCCGGGGTGTTACCTATGGAAGGTGTAGATCCTTTTATTAATGTTTATGTTGAATACTGACTACTATCTGCCTGACGCAGCAGAAATGTACTTTTTCAGAATGAGAAACCATTTTTAGATTTTTAAATGTCTCATTTTGTTGAGTCTGTGACCACTGTAGCTTTAATTTCCTGTTCTAAGATGACAGCAGTAGATCCCGGTCTGTTCTTTTGCTGCTCTAGCCCATCAACTTCAAGGTATGAAGTGCTGTACATTATGAGATGCTCTAATGCATATCGCTGTTGTAACACAGTTATGGGTTTTACTTTAGCCTTTCTGTCAGCTTGAACTAGTCAGGCCAATCTCCTCTGATCTGTCTCTCTAACAAGGCACTTTTTACTGCAGAACTGTCGCTCTCTGGATGTTAAATCGGTATGTAGTCAAGAAGCCGGCGGTCGAAATGCCGACCGCGAGATTCCTGACCGTTGAGTCCCGGCATGGGAGTAATGATAGGCGTCGAAATTCAAATGTATGTGGTCACATCTGTAATGTCCCTTGTGGCCCAGCGGTGACTTACCTGTTCCCGACGGCTACAGTAGCTTCAGGGCAGCTTCTGGGTCCTAGCAGTCATGTTAGTCATTTCCAGGTCAGACCTCCAATGCTGCAGCGTTTCAGTGAGGATTTCTCCCCTATCCCTAATATCTACCCCTAACACTCCCTCTAGTGCCTAACCCTAACCTCCGCCTGCAGCCTAACCTTAATGTCAACATTTCATCTGTTGACATTCTGTCGAGACATTGCCTATCTATGGACATTGTTGACATTGTGAATGACAACGTTTTCATTGTTGACCTTTGACTATATCCCTTCTTCCCAAGTCTGATGAGTTCAGCAACTGACCACCTTGACCATGTACACATGCTTTTATCCATTCAGTTGCTGCCACATGATTGTCTGTCTGATTTAGATAATTACATAAACAAGCCGGTATAAAGGTGTCCTTATAAAGTGGCTTGTGAATGTGTGCACTGTATATGTGTGTGTACATAGACAGAACATGTCTGAGATGGTAGTCCTTTTTTTTTTTTTTTTTTTTTTTTAAATCCTGGGCCTCATTCAGAGATTTACACCCAATATTTACATATGTGCAAGTTTATGGGCCGCACTGTACGTGCGCAGATCTGGTCCTGTGACATTGGTCGTAGTGCCCCAAAAGTCACAGCATGATTTACATGCTACTGGCGTTAGGGATGGTGACTACTAGTGTTCCAGAAACTGGGGACATCCGCCAGTAGTGTTCACTCTAGGTCCGGCGGCAGGCAGGGCGCCGGACCTAGAGTAAGAGCATTAATGCTCGCGCCTGAAAAGGGGGTGTGGGCAATGAAAAGGGGATGTCTTTATGACGCGTCCCCTTTTCGTCACTCTTGGGGGCGTGCCCAGCACTTATGGACATGCCAGACAGCCCCCAAGTGCTGCGGTCACTGTGAATGGATACTGGGCGCATGAGGCCAACATCCGTTCACTGGTGGTGACCCCTGCAAAGCCTTTTTACCCACCTGCGGGACACTGCAGCCCGCGGGTGGAGGACAGAACTCGCAGGTTGTCTCAGCGCTGCGCCGCAATGGAGGGCAGGGTGCTTTCTTCCCTTCAGAAATAGGGCAGGGCGCGGCGCCCCGCTGAAACAGCCTAGCGGGAATGCTACGCCAGTGTCTTGGACGCAGCTTCATTGGCACCAGCAGTGCGATTTTTCTGGATATCCATAGTAACCGGAGAGTTACTCAGATGTTTGATGTTCACGCAGTTGATCCGATGCTATGGTTTTGGATGCAGCTGCGAATCAGAGAAGCTGGCAGTGGGCATCTTTTTACTTAAGGGGCATCCTGCGGATTTTGCACAATTTCACATAGCCATTGTGTACAAAGGCGCAGCTGTGGCAAAATGATCACACATCTCTTAATCGGGCGCTATATTGCTTTATCACAGTCACCTGATCCATCATCGATGATCTCTCCCTTTCTATTCTCTACTGTGTTTATTGGGCTTCACGTTTTTTGTCAGCAGCCTAAATACTAAACACTGCAAATTTACATTTTATACTTAAATTCACTCTTACATGTAACTATTTCATTTTCATATAAGAGAAACTAAGGGGGTCATTCAGACCCGGTCGCAAGCACCGATGTGCTCGCAACCGGGTCGATGGGTAGCCCTGCGGCCGCAAGCCCTGGAGCGAGAGAGAAACTCTCGCTCCGGAGCTCGCTACAAAAGGGGTGGCTGTTGATGTTGATCGACAGCTCGCCCCTTTTTGTAGGCGGGCAGGGGGGTGATTTCCAAAACTGAGGTGTTCCTTAAACTAAGCTGTGGGTGGTAACCCACAGCTTAGCTTTCGACCAGGAGGCCGCACCAAAAAAGGAAGCGCCCGCCCTCATTCAGAGAGAGCGATTGCTTCTTGCGACCGCCTCTGAATGAGGTCCTAAGTCTGCTGTATTTTAAGTATAACGAATACCTTACACAAGATCTATATATTTGGTCAGCTTCTCCAAGTACATAATATATATGTTTGGAATAAATATTTATTTTAGCAAACCTAGTTAACGAGCGGATATTGTTTTGTTACTGAAAATAAAATATTCTGTCTCTCTAGTGGCTTTTTTTTTTTTTAAGTTCAGCTCTATCTTGACCTTTTCTAAAATCTGCTAGTAGAGCTCGAATTCTAGATCAGGCCTTTTCTTTTGCATTCATTACAAGTGGATACAGATAAGTAAATTCCACCTTTTTAAAATGCAGTTTAACCTCCATCATTTACTGCTGACACATTGGAAGCAGTATATTATAGAAATGAGTAAAAACTATATTGTTTCGATGTACAGTTTGCTGTATTTGTGTTATTGACTAATGTATACGATACAGTATAAACCTTTTGAGGCCTATGTACAGTTGAAAAGCAAGCGTCCATAGCTCCTCCCACAAAAACGTTTTTTTCCCCCAACTTATTTCTTTTTTCACAACTGATGCGATGCAAGTGGGAAAACGTGTATTTCAATATCAAAACAGCAATATTACACTTAAAGACTGTAGACAAACTACATATTCACTCACAAGGTTGATTTTTAATAGCGAAAGTCCTTAAGTCTCTGGAAGTTTATTAGCTTCACCCGCTACTGTGTATGAGAACACATCTGTACTTCAAACTGTAGAGACTGGAGCATCATCTAGGTTAGTTAACCCTTAGTACTCCTAGCTACAGTAGTACCGTGTTTCCCCGATAATAAGACACTCATATTTTTTTTTTGTTCAAAAAAACACCAGACTGGATCTAACATGATCCAGCAGGCGCGGCCACACAGGATCCTCAGTGCGTGGGTGACGTCATGACGTCACCCGCGCACTGCATGACTGGGAACGCTGGTGTCTGCAGCGTTCCCAGCTCAAAATGAGATTCAGGTAGGTCTTATTTTCGGGGTAGGGCTTAATTTGGATCGGGTTATAAAATTAAGGGTAGGGCTTATTTTCGGGGAAACACGGTATTACCAAAGCAATTACAAAGTGTTTTTCTGTGAAGTAAAATTACTCCTAAGTTTTTCTTTTAAGAAATGATGGTAAGAGTAAATACATTATGCTAATGTGTAGGCTTCTACCCTGTGCATAGTGTAATATATGAATGCAATTAGCAGTATATAGACATGTGCTGCTTTAATAGAGGATACAATGTGATGGAGCCCAAGCCTTGGACATATGAGTAGGTGACTTGGGCCTTTACGTCTGATATTATTAGACATAAAACTATGTTCCAGTATGGTTCTCCTGTCAGAGCACGTATAAGCCAGTCCATCACATGGCGTTTTTAGATGAATGAGAGTAAACTCACTCAAGCAATTACTTTAGTGTTCATCCTTATTTAAATGTATTATTATAGGTAAAACTCCAATATTCCAAGCAAACTTGCTGCTCCTTTTTTGAAAGGCCTATTTACCTCTAAGATCATGTTGCACCATGCAGCCAAACTATACCCTTTCTGCACTGTAATGCTGGGTACACACTACACTATGTGTACCCAGCACGACATCGTGAGCGGGGGTCCCGGTATTGGCAAGTGCATACTCAATTGCCGATGCCGGGAACGATGGCTCGACAGCGGGGGCCATCCTGTATTGGCATCACGGCCCCCGCTGACTATATCGCCGAGGTCCAACGGGCGATGTCGCGAGCATTGTCAGCAACATAGCTGGTACACACTGACCGATGTGGATGATATGTCGTCCGATCCGTCAGATTAGACGATATCTTGTAGTATGTACCCAGCTTTAGATTTGCTCAGTTTGTCTTCAGTTTATGAGTAGATGAGCCAACGTTCTCGATTCTGCAGTTTTGAGTATTGTTGTTTTCACCCTCACAGCAGGTAGGAAATGCTTTTCTTTTCTCTGCTGCCATCGCTCTGGATTGTAATCTGAGGAAGATGTCCGGATCAGTTGACCTTACAGAACATTTGCATAATGCTGGGCAAGTCATGCCACTTGTGCCACTGCTCCTGTCCCTTGTAAGAGATAAGCTACAGGCTTCCTTAGGGGTTGGGTATGAAATCCCGACTGCTCAATAACCTCCGGGATGAAATGCCGTCACCGGAAGCCCGACAGAGGAGAAACCCGGCGGAGCATGTAATTACCATAACCCTCCCTTAGGGGTGCCTAACCCTAAACCTCCCAGGGTGGTGCTTAACCTTTACTCCCCCCCCCGTGGGTGCCTAAACCTGACCGTCTCCCCCCCTGCACCCTAAACCTAACCCTCTTAGGTGGGTGCCTAACCCTAACCTTCCCCCAGTGGCACCTATCCCTAACCACCCCTTCCCCTAGCCTCACCCTAAGCCTTCTCGGGAGGGTGCCTAACAGTAAGTTCCCCCAGGAGTGCCTTAACCTAATACCATATCCCGCGGCTAAGTGCTAAGGACGGTTGAACTTACCTCGATCGGTCCAGCGTCCTTCAGCATTCCAGCATTGGGATAAAGATAGGAGTTGGTATTTTGACCCCTATCGTAAGTCCCTTGTCAGGCTTCTGCTGTCGGGATATAGAGCGGCTGCATTTAGTCCGCCGGTGTATAAACTGCGTCCCTTCCTTAGCTCCGTAGCATGCTACTAATGGTTTGTCAGTGTTTTTTGCACATTGACGCTTGAGACTGTTATGGAGAAGAGCCAGCCCTTGCAGCCCTTTGTGCACAGTGGGTATTCAGAGTATGACTTTGGGATATGCTGATAGAAAATTACAATTACTAAATAACTCCTTTTGGTTTAGTTTGGAAGTTAGCATGTTAAGCTGTATGGATGCAGCCTCACTGACCCAAACTGAAGCACGTTAAAGATTTGTTTTTGAAGCCACTTCCCAGTAACAGTTCACACACCAATCCTTTGCATAAAATGTTTACATGCACCACATTCAGCGTAAGATTCAAGCAAGTGCTGAAGTGTAATCTCCACTACATCTGGACATGTTAGGTTTATTTGGAACTCAATTGTGTTTGTTCTCTAGCTAAAGGTCCCCATATGCCAGAGCTTGTCAATTTCTCACTGAATTAGGAACCAGGGCCAAAATAAAAAAAAAATCAACCTTTATAGAAAATACCACTGACGCTGTCTGTGCAGTGGCTGCCAGGACCTGGCAGGCAACGATAGCAAGGAGGACAATCTGCAACAGAACAAACACTAAATGTCACTGTTTGAGGTGCAGCTGTGTGGCATGAGGCTTTGTTTCACAAGATGAAACTTTAATCATTTATTGTGTGACTAAGAGGTCTCCAGCAAGGGTTATGGGAACATTCCATCTCCTGGGGCAAAAAGGAAGAATGATGCCCCCCAGCTCTCAGCTGTAAATATTCACTTGCTTGTGCCCTCTTCAGCTTTCCTGTCAGGACAGTTTTACCTCTCTTACAGCCATAGTTGTTATGGCACTATTGGTGCCTGATAGTCTGTCATTGGATCTGCTGATTCATTCTGATTTTCTGCCAGACTGCCCTTCTCTTACTCTACCCCTGCAGTGTGGTACCTGGTTATGTTTAGCTTGGTCAGTTCAGTTATCCCTATCGAACCCTGCCAGCCAGTCCATTCTTGTGATGTGATAAAATTGGTTTGCATAACACATTATATGTATTTGACCTGAATCTTGCAGATGCTGGATGAGCTGAACATTGCATTGGACACTAGTGTAACACTAATATAATTTGTGATCTATTGATCCTTTTTTTATTTTAAATTGTATTTTTGTTGTAGTGCTCTCACTTTATACATCGCCCTTCCATAACACCATCATCCCCTCTTACAAGCAGGTATAATTTCTGTATGTATTGAATCTGTTAAGTCACTGCTTTCTAGTTCCCCTTTCATAACACCAGTCTTGGCACTTGTTTTAAACTGCTGTTAAGAAGAGAGTGTACTTGGTTATTATATGGCACACTTTATCTTGGCCTAAGTCTCCATGACTTTATATGATCACAGAATTTGCTGTCTTTATAATTTAAACTGTACAGAATATACTGTATTATCTCCTATATTAATATTTAGTTGTGGGAATACATGTACCATCGTTTAACCTCTAATGCAAAGTACTGTTTACATTGCTGATTTCTAACATGGGATTGAATACCTGCAAGATCGCAGCAAATGTTCTGATTTTTTCCCCTCCCCTACACATCATGAGAAGCTTGGTGCTGGAGGCCGTTTCTATGTTATGTCTGTCTTGTTACACTTCTGTTTTAATGCTGATGCCTTTCTAGCATGATGTGGTGATTTGCTAAAAGCACACCTTCTGTGCAAGCACAGGTGGAAACATATATTTAGAGGGGTATTCAATATGAAACGTTAAATTCACTGTCGACGTTAACGTTTCATATCAGAGTTTTTACCTGCGTTAAAGTATCGGGCGCGCTCCCGCTTATCCCCGTATTCAATATAAAATTAACGAAAACGGGAAACTCCGAAGTTGGATTTGCGTAAAGTTACGATTTTTTTCCTTAAAATAATTGTAAGACCCCCCTAAAGTTGTAAAAACATGGGGGAACACTATGGGTACCCTGTTTTAGCCTTTAATTCAAAGTAGGGGATTTAAATAGTCGCAGCAGGTGTTTTTTTCCCGACATTGAAGAAGTGATGCAGAAGAGCACTTAGGTTATTTTTTTCGTTTTTTTAAGTGGTCCCATCAAATTTGGGGTACATGAAAATGGGTACTAGCATATTTTTAAGTCCCTAAAGTAAGTTTTTAAAAATTCTGTATTTGTGCACCTGCCGCTATAATTCTCTTCTAGAAAACATCTGCCGCATACTTGCAGAATAGCCCTGAACCTATTTCCCTATTGTTAAACAATTTTTTTCCCTTTTTTTTTTCTTTCACCCCAATTTTTAAATACATTTTTTGGGGTGTCCCTATTTTTTTTTAAAACTTTTTTTGACACAGTTCTTTTTTAAATGTCATTCCCAGGGGTGCAGGCTATTTTTTTTAAGCCTGCACCCCTAAACCCCAATTCTGCACTTTTTTTCGACACCTATTCAATGGTGAAAAATGATCCCTGTTTTTTAAAAAATTACCCTTGACCCCAATTAAGGAAAAAAAACGGGAATTTTCGGGAAATATGCCAGGAACCCCCCTAAAGATGTCCAGACATGGGGGATCACTATGGGTAACCCCATTTTTAACTCCTGAAGGAAGTCGGGCTTTCTAATAGTCGCGGTAAGTGCATAAATGCAACTTTGAAGAAAGTGGTGCAGAAGAGCATTTAGAATTCTTTTTTGGGAAAAATAACTATGCCCAGCAAATTTGGGGTACTTGCAAATGGGGGTCAGCATATTTTAAAGTTGCTAAACAGACTTGAAAAAAATCGTGAAAAACCCACTTGCGCAAGGTGCTGCAATGAAAAAAACACCTGGGGCATACTTGGGGACCCCCCCAGAGTCAAGTTCGCTATTTTTTAACTTTGAATTTGTGGGCCAAAAAAAAAAAATGTTGGGTTACAAAGTGCTTTTTTTGGGGTGTTCCGATATTTTTTTTTTTTTGACACAGATCGTTTGAAGGGTGCAGGCTATTTTTTTTAAGCCTGCACCCCTAAACTCCAATTGTGCACTTTTTTTCGACACCCATTCAATGGTGAAAACTTATCCCCATTTTTTAACTTCGACTTTTCAAAACTGCGATAAGTCTTTGATATTGAATAAGGTGTAAAAGTCATAGCTCCGATATTAACGCAAAAACGGACTTATCGCTCCCATATTGAATACCCCTGTTAGTGTGTAACTGAAATGGGGGAAAAAGGAAACAATCTTACTTAGATACTAACTTTATTTTTGTAAATATTATGTTTTAGGAAGATATGAACTTGAATGAAGAACGAAAAGCACCATTGCGCGAGAAAGACTTTGCAACCAAGAGAGAGATGGTCATGCAGTATATTAGCGCTGCTTCAAATGCTGTAAGTACTCTGATAGTTTCATAAGTAATGGTGAGAGGGATAAAAATGTAACTTATATAAGACTTTTCAGCTGTAATAAGAGGAAGCATTGAAGTGTGAATTTGTATAAGTTCATATGGGACACTTTGCAGCTACATAAATTTAATTAGATCATTCCAAAAATTGAAGAAGGGAGAATATGCTGGATGAATAGGTTAACTTGTGATTCATAGTCCATACAGAGGTTAACACTATACTGCCCTTTTTGTATTTAGGGTACAGTCACACAGATGCCAAAGATGGCGCTAAACTACAGTATTTGTTTTGGGGGTGGACTATGGTCAATAGCAATCATGTAGTAATTATTCTCTATCTACCATTGACATTTTTCACATTCTGTATCATTTTCCCTTCTTGTGTCTTCCATGTGTCTGTGTTTTTTCCCACTTTCATAAGAATGGATAGATATCCTATTTATCTCTCCATGTATACGTATGTATCTTTTACTAAACTTGTTGCTTTTAAGTTTCTAGGGTTCTCCTCTGCTGTTCAGCCATTTGCTTGCATGTGGCAGAGACACTTCTTTTCATTGCCAATGCTTTTTGCTATATAGCTAGACTCAAGATACAAATGTTTTCAATAATCAATCTGTGTTTTATCCAGACCAACAAATTCTGTAACTTTGCCTGAAGATATAAAACAAATGCACTGAAGGACGCAACAAGGATAAAACAGAAATGTATATAGATATAAATAAAATTCATCAATTCATCTGAATGTGGGAAAACAAACTCTATTTGGGGTTTCTCTTTAACTGCAGATACTTTACCTGGAGCTCTTCCCTTCCCCTAGTAGCTCTGGATGAAAATCTAGAAAGTCGAGGAGAGTGAGGTGTGCCAGTGAGAGGACCATTTGTAAGCCAACATCAAGAGTTAAGGGGTCTATGTACTAATAATTGTGGTACTGCCGTAATTATTAGCGGTCTAACTCGCAGGAGATATTTTCCCTGCTATGTACCAAGGGGAACTTGCAGAAGTGAAAGTCTCCCCCGGAACATGCGCACAGTGTCAGCTTCCGGGGGCTGCGGGGGAGAGAGCCTCCATAGGCTCATAGCAGTTTACACTATCTTCAGATCGTGTAAACTACTGTGGCTAAATTCCGAAAAGCTTTGCTTTTTGGAGTTTAGTACATAGGGGTCAGATTGTAGTCCCCATTGATAATAATGGGGACTGCGATCTGCAGCGCTAATTAGCACTTTGTTGGATATTTCTGTGAAATTCCCTGCGATGTGCTTTTTAGTACATAGGTACACTACATAAAATTATGCAGAAACTGCAGTTTCTGCATAATTTTATGTAAAAAATGGCTTGATGTATAGGCCCCTAAAGCCTTTGCGAATAGAGTAAGATAGAGCAAGTACATGCATCTTGGTAAAACCATGCTGCACTGCAGGTGGGGTAGATTTAAAATGTGCAGAGATAATTAGATTTGGGACTGATGTGTCCAGACTGAAATCTAAATTGCATTGTAAAAATAAAGCTGCCCAGCATTTGTGGGCTACTTGCAGAAGCAGCCAGTATTACTCTACATGCAAAAATAATGTATGTATTGGCACCCCTTACATTGCAACACAGTTTGTCTAGTTACACAGTTACTTGCTATATCTTACTCTATTCCCACCTCTGAATCGGGCCCTTTCATTGGTTCACTTGCTCACATCTAATCTGACAACATTTAAAGTTTGCTTCCAATTCAGTATTGCAGAACTGGCAAAGTGAAAGCAAGACTTAGAGTATTGTGCACAATACGTAAAACGGAAATGTTATAACCTGCAAATAATTATTTAGTACTCCATCCTAAGCTATATGGTTAGGCTTGTACTTACACTATAGTGTAATATATAAATGCAAATAGCAGTTTATAGACACGTACCCAGAACATGCACTGCTTCAATAGAGGACATAGAGTGGTGGAGCCCAAGCCTTGGACATAGGTCATTCCTCGTCTATTATGCAGGATGCTTCCTTGCAATTCGGCCGGCGCCGGGCGTCTTTTTGGCAATGAGATGTGAATAAGATGCACAAGCAGACTCTAATGATTAATATGATATGCAGCATGTGCATATTCTGTGTGCAATTGCAGCTGTATAGGAAAAGCTAGGTTACAGTGTCAGAGCGGTTTTCCACACCACATTCCATTGTGATGATTTTACCGACTCATTTGTGGTGAAACACTATGCAGCAACGACAACAGAGGACACATTTGTATGAATATATAACTTGGGCTTTTATGCCTGACCTTATGGCACATTAAAGTATGTTCCAGCATGGTGCTCTTGTCACGAGAGCACGTACGAGACAACCCATCACCCTAGGTGTATGGAAATAAATAACATTTCCCCTTTACTTAAGACAATTTTGGTTAATCCCCTTTTGATACTTTGTCACCTTGTGATTGTGATCCCTCTCACTTGTTATCATTACATCACCCCTATCTTTATAATATACCTATGGTTTGAGGTTAGTAGTACAGTGGTAACATCACTTAACAGCATATGATACAGAAGTGTATTTCCGCACATACCCTGTTCCCTATTTATTAGGCATTTATAGGAATGATTTTGGTAGAGGCACTGTAAATATTTCTTTATTTAAGCTCTCTCATATCTTTAGGCACATACTTTATTTTAATATTTAGCTTTTTTTGCAATTCAATTCCACTCAGATTTTTTTTTTAATCTGTTTTTTTTGTAACTTTATTAAAAGCTATATTTTAACACCATTACCTCCAAATCAGGAGCAACACTAAGCATATAAGTTAGGGTTGAGTACTAAATAAGTAACATTTGCAGGTTATATATAATTTCTGTTTATCGTATTGTGTACTAGTGATCCCGCTAGGCTGTTTTAGTGGGACGCCGTGCCCTGCCTGATTTTAAAGGCGCAAAATGCGTGTGACAAATTGGGGGCTTGTCACAAAGACACGCCCCTCCCAGCCTGCCCACACACTCAGTTCCACGTTCTGCCCACGGGTTTTTTCCCTTTCAATCTTTATAGTCTATATGGTAGCACCTCTCTTTAAATATTTGATACTAGCTGGGATACCCCGGCGTTGCAGGTTGAAGACTGGATCCTGAATTACACCTGCAGCCTTTTTTTACATTGTCTTCGCCTATATACTGGATAGCTGACCGTGCAGGCAGGCATATTCTCATACCCTTTAGAATTGGGTATATCAGGAGCAGACTGACTTGCAGAACAGAAATCTGTATAGCTGTCAAGATCACTTTGGTTTCAGAAATCACTGCAGAACGGGGGGGGGGGGGGTCTTCCATCTGCGGATATGCTATTGTAGCTGCTACTGTATGTTCAACTCCCAGCCAGCATTACCAATTTGTGCAATGCATCTGTTTTTAAATGCACGTGCAACTCCCAATCAGCATTACCAACTTATGCAATTCATCTGTTTTTAAAAGTATGTAATTTAATGAGTTGCTAGTAATATTCATTACCTGTGTCTGTGGTGGAGTTCAGTGAAGCATAGTTTATAGCAGTAATACTGGCTGTTGTTTACTCAATTGACCAGTTGGCTCAGATGTTGGCCTTTTTCTTAATCAGCCATACTTTTTTTTTTTTTTTTTAACATTAAGGCCGCATATCCACTACATGATTCGCTCCATGTGTCCCCGACAGTGGTGTGCTCAATGTCCTTAATGACATTGAGCACACACACAATGAACGATATCATTCTCGGTATCGTTCACTGCCGGCACCCTCCATCATTCCCGAACCTGCACAACTTGACTATATCGTCAGTTTAGACAGCAGGTTCAGGCGATTACCGACGTCGTCAATGACCAGCGGTAGCGCGCATCGCTGGTGGTTGACAGCATATCCACTGGCCGATATCGTAATTCAGTGATTCCCAACCTCGGTCCTCAAGGCACACTAACAGTCCTGGTTTTGGTGATATCCAGGCTTTAGCACTGATGGTTAAATCAAAATGACTGAGGTACTAATTAAGTCACCTGTGCTCCAGTATGGCTATCCTCAAAACCTGGACTGTTAGTGTGCCTTGAGGACCGTGGTTGGGAACCCCTGTTGTAATCGTTCATTATATCGGCTATTGGATACGCGGCTTAAGTCTTATGGACAGCTAGCTGTGGAAATACAGGAAGTATGGAAAAATGAAGTGCATTTTCTGAACATTTAAAAAAAATAGTTGAACAAACATTGAACTCCATCTGTTACCAGGTAATTTCTACATCGACCTTCTCATTTGTTTATGTACAAATCTTAAATTTTATTTTATTTTTTATTTAAATTTCACTCCATGGTAACTTCTCTAAGGCTATTTACATCCTTCACTCTCCCTGCAGCTCATCCTTCTGTACACATTGCCACCTCAATAATCTACTCCCCTCTTATGAACACATATGAGCCTTTTATTTATCTATATACATTGACAATAACATCCTCAACCTGTTGCCATAAAAATCTTTCATACAGATCCCACAACTATATTTATAGCTTTCTCCTTCTGCTTCTATTAGCTGGTGATATATCACCAAATCCTGCCCCCACCCGCATGGCCCACTAAATCCAACAAACCACGGACAGATTATGTATCTTCCATCAACCTCCAAGCCACTAAAATGGGCCTTATGGAATGTACGCTCTGTTTGCAACAAACTAAAATCCATCTATGGCCTCTTTATCTCAAATAACCTAAACCTTTTGGCAATAACAGAAACATGGCTCACAAAATCAGACACTCCCTCCACTGCAGCACTTTAACACAATGGCCTACACTTCACACACAACCTGGTAATAGTAAAGGAGGTGTGGTTGGAGTATTACTGTCCCAATCTTTCACATACACAGTTCTCACACAGGTACCATCACTCACATTTACATAATTTGAAGTACATTCTATCAGGATTTCACCCCTTTCTCTCTGCGTGTGGTTGCCATCTATCACCCACTTGGGCCACTCCACCAGTTGCTGGAACATTTTTCTGCCTGGTTCCATAAATTCCTATCCTCTGGCATCTCCACCATCATCATAGATGATTTCAATATCCCTATTGACAGTCCTCCAAACTACTCTCTCTAACCTCCTCTCTCTGCCTCTCCCAATGGAAAGACTTCTCTACTCATCAGAAGGGTCCACTACCTTGATCTTGTATTCACCAGACTGTGCTCAGTTTCTGAATTTACTCAAGCTCCTTTTCCTCTCTGACCACAGCCTTATGACATTGCACGCTCTCTTCCATTACGGCAACCTCAATGTTGTTGAAATCAACCAAGCCTTCTGAAACCTGCAGAAATATTAATGCTATTCATTTTGAACAACTATCCACCTCTCAGCAACAATTATTCTCCTCAATTTCTACATTCACTTCTCCTGAGACTGCTGTATCACACCTGAACCAGACTCTAGAACTAGCCCTTGATGAAGTGGCTCCAGCTACCCATCACACGCCACATAGACTTAGATGTCAACTGTGACATTCTAAATTGACAAAACACCTACAAAAACTTTCACGTAAAGTAGAACGTCAGTGGGGAAAGTCTTGTTGTCCAAGTTACTTCCTCACATATAAGACTATCTACCACTCTTATCGTAATGCTCTGGACACTGCCAAACAAACACACAGTATTTACAATCTCTCATCTCTGCCCAAATCACTAACCCCAAGCAACTTTTTAAATCACTTCTTACCCCTCCCTCCCCCAACCCACGTGCTACTATCAGTGCACAGAATCTTGCTTCCTATTTCAAGGACAAGATAGATAAAATCTGAAATGAAATGGTACGCTCTTCCTCAGTTAGTGATCTGCTCAATTCCCTACCTGAACCCTCTGCCACATTCTCTTTATTTGACCCCACAAATGAAGATTAAGGCTGGGTACACACCTAAAGATTTTCTGTCCAACCATCCCAACTAGTTGATTGGTTGGAATGAAAATCTGGTAAGGTATGAAGGAAAATGACAATCAGCAATTTGCTCCCAAACGCCGGAAAATGGACAAAAACTGTTGTTTGAACAAATTATTTAGATCAAACATTTAACAAACTTGTCTGATGACCATTTTCATCTGTTTTCTGGCATTTAGGAGCAAATTGCTGCTTATCATTTACTCCCATACGTTACCAGATTTTCATTCCAACCAATCAACTAAGAAAATATTTCGGTGTGTATGCACTCTAAGTATCTACACTCTTCTAATTATCCTACTCTATAACTCTCCTCTTGATCCTATACCCTCACAAATCAGTAAAGCTCTGTCTCCTGTGCTCATCCTAACCTTAACTAATGTATCAACTGGTATCTTTTCATCACTGTTCAAGCATGCAGTGATAACTATCATTCTGAAAAAAATACAATTCTGACCCGAACACACTCTCAAATTACCGTCCCATCTCGCAGCTCCTATGCCCCTCCAAGCTACTTGAGAGACTTGCCTACACTCGCTTCACACACTTTCTAAACTTCAATTTTTCCATAGAGCACTGACTAAGTAGTGAATCATCTTGTCCTTGCCAAGGCTAAAGGCCATTACTCCTTATTCTTCTACATTTCTCTGCTGCTTTTGAAACTGTTGACCACTCTTCTCATATAAACACTACAATCCCTATGTCCTCAGGACACAGGGCCTGATTCAGACCCAGACGCTTAGCCGTGATCGCACGCTATGGCCAATAGTCGCCCGTTTGCGCAATGTGCGAGTCACTCACTGTGCTCTGGAACTGTGCACTTGTATTACACAGACTGGATGCTACTTTGAGTGACAGTGCCATTTGTGGGTGGTAACGGGAAAGTGCTTGTGAACGGGGGAGTGGTGATGCGAACTCAGGTGTGTCTGAGCGTCAAAACAGAGTTTTATGGGTGTTCATAATTGGCATGGAAGAGTCATTGTACACGTTACTTGGTTGTATTTCAGCCTGCAGTGATCGCGGGGTAGGGTCTACCTCAAGCGCTGCGTACAGCTTTGATGGTTCTGATTAATCATACACTTCCTGGAGATGACGTGTGCTAAGAAAGAAAAGTGGGCGTCATTACACCGGCGTGCATTCACTCTGCCATCGCTCTCTAAGACATAGGAGGCGTCCTTACGCCAGACAGTGCGATCACAAAATTTGTATACCCGGCCCCTTTTGGATGCGAGTGATCGCGGCTTAGCGTCTGGGTCTGAATCGCCCCCACAGCCCTTTCTTGGTTCTTATCTTACTTCTCTAATCGCTTTTTCACTGTGTTTCTGATTCTGCCTCCTCTTCGCTACCTCTAGCAGTTGGAGTACCACAAGGCTCAGTCTCAGGTCCTCTGCTTTTCTCAAATTAATCAGCTCTTTTGGATTTCTTGTCACTGAATGTCTTTCAGCCATTTCATCTTGGAAGTCATATCTCCATCTCAAACTTTATATCCAAAACAGAATTCTATTTCCACTGGCCTATAATCAATCAACCCCACAACCCCGCTGCCTAGGTGTCCTCCAGGACTATGAACTGTTCTTTGTTCCCCACATTCAATCCCGTCTGAAAATCCTGTTACTTACATCTAAAAAACATAGCCACAATTCGACCATATCTTACACAAATCATTGCAAAAACTTCATCCATGCACTCATTTACCGCATTAACTATTGTAATAGTCTCCTTACTGGTCTTTCCAAAAACATACTCTTACCACTACAATCCATTTTGAATGCAGCTGCAAGTCTGATTTTCCTCGTCAAATGTTCGTCTGCTGATCCACTCTGTCAGTCTCTTCATTGGTTACTGGTTTTCTACCATATTCAATATAAGTAATTTTACTTGTTATGATCCTGTCTGCAACAATCAAGTTCCTGTATTTTTTATCGGATTTAGCATGTTGCCTGGTCTGCAGGTCAGGTTTCCTATTTGTCTTGTGAACTGTTGCAGTTGGAGCATGTCAGCTGATGCGTTGCCTCCAGTCAGAATGCTCCTTGCCTCAGCTGACAATAGCAACCGATCAGGGACTTGCAATTCCTATGTATACCTTGTCTGCTTTTTGTTCTGTGCCGGAGCATAAGTCATTTTGACTTCTAGCAAGTCACAGCCTAACTTTCTAGCACTTGGCGTGCTTCTACCTATTGCTTTCCCTGGCTCCTGAGTGTGTTCCACAGTTCCTGGTGATTGAATCCTTCCTTGCTGAATTCCTCATCTGCATTACCTGTTGTCTACAGTGCTCCACTCCGATTCTGCCACAATAATATTACACAGATTGCAGGTATTTACCTCTGCTTTTGGTAACCCTGTGGGCTCACTAGTTAAAAAAAACTGTAGTTGTTGCTGACTGTAAAGTAACTGTGTTTCTCACTGCTAAGCTTCACTACAGGCTAAAGTTCTGTGTCTACAGCCTGCTCCTGATTACAGTTATTACCAAAGCCCTCCTAACAAGTACTGGCGCAGTGCTTTCCCTAATCTGCTGCAGTGATCCTAAATTCTGCCATGTAATTAACCCCTGTTTCTTCTGTGAGTTAACCTGGTTCAGTGTGTACTATACGTTCACAGCCATTGCACCCATCAGCAGTGTATTTTCCACCAACATCCAGTGACCGTTTGATCCTGTTCAAGTACAGCTTTATCCAGTCAGTACAGTATTGCACCTTACCCTGTTCAGTCCTGTAATCCTCAGAGCTACACAGAGTACCTAGTGTACACCAGTGCAGTATCATTCAAGTCTAGCTCCAGTTCGGTTGCAGTCAGCCACTTGTAGCAACCTAGTGTCTATCCTTACCATAGTTATTCCAGCAATTATGCAAAGGTGTCTGATCTTGAGGCCGCTGACTATCCTGACTGATCCGGACAGGGCGGATCCTGACATCACTTACACATAAGGCTATTAACCAAACCGCACCAACATATAATTGCCTCTATCTCAAAATATCTCCCAACCTTTCCGCTCTGCACGAGATCTGCGTCTCTCATCCACACTCATGACTTGCTCCCATTCAAGTTTACAGGACTCTTTTCAGCCTGCACTCACTCTATGGAATACCCTCCCTTGCACAATAACACTTTCCGCTAGTGTCCAAACCTTCAAACGTTCCCTGAAAACTTATCATAATCCAGAGCCGCCTATATAACCTTCATAGCTTCCCTATCTAATTACATCCCCTCTCACAGACTACACATTAACTCACATATGTTATTCACTTTCATATCCTCCTAACTCTAGGCCAACATTCCTGTGTGACTGGTTCATACAACCCTCCCAAGAACCTCTGCAATCTGGCTGGAAAAAAAGTATGCAATATGTAGCACCTTTCCTTGTGTATTAACAGCTATTTCCCTATAGATTGTAAGCTTGCAAGATTGGCCCTCTTACCTCTCTCTTTCTGGTTTTACCCAGTTTTGTTCTATTAATTTTGTTCCAATTGTAAAGCACAACGGAATATGCTGCGCTATATAGGAAACGGTTAATAAATAAAATATATAAATAATAATGTGGTAATGCATTACTGATCCAAGGTCGCAACATTAGATCATCTGTCATCCTTCAGCCGGCTGAGAGGCCATTTGAACATGCAAGCCGGCTACCACAGATGAGTAAAACAGGCCAGGAGATCTTTTGTCAGCTGACAGAAATCCTCGCCTCTCCACTTCCCAACGGCAGCTACACTCCTCTGCTTTGGGAAACGGAGGCCATAGCCACCCCCTCCCCTCCCAGAAATGGCAGCAGACTGTCAGTGTGCTGCCAGACTGCGTGCAGGATCGCATACCTGTGCTGCACATGTGCAGTATGGGTCAGGCGCATGAACAGATTCCCGATAATCTATATAATAAACTGGAAAATGTGTGTCTCTCTGTCCGTTTGTCCTTTATGCATCTCTACCTAGCTCCACCAGATTTGGCATGGTGGTGTAGTTTGACCAGGATTAGGTTTTTGCCTGTGTTTGAACTTCGTCAGGGCCACACACTGTCACACAATCCCATAAAACTGAGACATTCAAATTACACATGTTCTCTAGGGCTGAGGGGCTGGCTTCATACACGCACTGTCACAGTGCCTGGCAGGCTCATGAGCAGCTCAGCACTCGATACATTCAGACTGTGGCAACCGGCATAATCAATCCACAATCTTTGTTCCTGGCAAAGCTTTGCATATGGAGATTACAAATAGCAGGAGAGATTGACCACAGCCACACAGTGTCACTGCGGACGGGCCCACTTCTTTCGGGTAGCGCGACTCCAGTCCCGGCATTCCCCCCCTGATGGCAGCCCTGCTAGACATGGTCTTCAATTTTGGTCTGCAGAGTGATTTCAGGGGGTGATTCAGATGCAGACGCAGTGACAAGGGTCACACAGTTTCCTGATTATCCGGAATCTACTCATGCGCCTGACTCCCTGCCCAGACCCAGCAGCGGACTGTCAGTCTGACTCCTTGCTATCAGGTTCGCAGACCCGTACTGCATATGATAAAATGTGATAAAATGTCAACATGTTAGAATGGTGGCATATGATCCCTGTTGGCACAGCAGTGACTTACCTGCTCCAGATGGCTGCAGCGGCTTTCATGTCCCTGCAGTCATGTGACTCTTGCTTCTTGGTTAAACCTGTAATCCTCCAGCATTCCAGTAACTATTCTTCACCTAACACTCCTTCTAGTGCCTACCCCTAACCCCCTGCCCACACACACAGCCTAACCCTAACCTTCTCGCTAGCAGCTTAACCCTAATTTTGACATTCTGACAATGTTGACACTATGCCTGTCAACATGTTAACAACGTCGACATCATAACAGTCAACATTATGGTGTCGACATTATGAATTTCGACCTAATAACACCTTTAAAACAGTGTCACTTTTTTTTCTCTGCCTATAAAGCATTCTACTGTATACTTGGGGTTATTCTAGAACATACATTACAGTATAAAATATATTTATATATTAACAAGCTTGTCCTTGAAAATAAAGAGTAATGTGGCTGGTTCATGCAGCATATTAGATTTTTGCTAGATGGAGTTATTGCCCACTCCTTATTGTTTTCCACTAGTTTGAATTAATGCAAAATCTTTTAGGCTAGAGATTATTAAATCTTTCTTTTGTATGCTGGGGTTTATTCATCCTTCGCATCCTATTTATGCTCACACACATCATGCTCGGCATCGCTATTGATATAGCTGGCAGCACAATGGTTTCCTGGAAGTGTTGTTGCACATAGTGCAGCTGGTACAACCATCCAACTTGTTTCTTCCTTGGGGAACAGTGCTCAGCAGTTTGTTCTCCATATAAATTGCTTTCTTTTTTCTTTTTATATAAGTTGCAGCATGAAACCACTTGAGGGATTTTTAAACCAATTATTGAGAATCTAAATATACTGCAGATGTTAGTTCAATTAAGTAAGTCTAATGAGCATAAAGTCTTCAATACATTTAAATTTAAAATAATAATCTATAATTTGCACTGAAATATGCTCAGCAGTAAATGATTGCCATCAATGCGATATTAAAGAGCACCTTTACTGTGTGTGTAAACAATTTTAATTGCTATTGTGTTAAAATATTAGTAGCTATTTTTTGCTACATGTATTATAGGAACAAGAGTAAATTAACTTTAACTTATATTAATAAGAGTATTTGGAACCTTTCAAGTAACCAATGAAATACATTTATTAGAGATTAATTGGATTTATCTTTTACTTTGGAAAATTGTCATTTGATCTTTATAAATTAAAGAGACAGTAACGAGTGGAAAATAATTATACTTCGTCATATTAAAAGTACTTTATACCTACTTGAGACACATTCACACAGACTGCTTAAAGTAATGAGGGCTTTGCTCCTTAAACTAAACTAAGAAAATTGGCTGTTAAAGGTCTGTCTCTGATAGTTTTCCTAGTCACATGGTTACCTCCTGGGAGCAACCAGAGGCATGACAAACACAGATCCGATATCGCTGTCCAACTGCTGAATAGCAGGAATAATCACTGTCAATGGATCTCTTCCCTATAACATGGTGTCATATACTAAATCCCTTGAATGCCAATTCAGGCCTAGTAAAGTCATATAGCCTCTTTTCTTTGTCTATTACCAGAATTTCAGAAGATTGTTCGCTGACCCTCACCTTAGCCTCACCGGTATACGTTCATAATGTCGACATTCACAATGTAGACAATGAGAGAATGTTGACGTTCCCAATGTACAGCCATGGCCAAAAGATTTGAGAATGACAGAAGTATTGGTTTTCACAAAGTTTACTGATTCAGTGTTTTTGTCAGATGTTACTATGGTATACTGAAGTAAAATTACAAGCATTTTATTGACAATTACATTACGTTAATGCAATGAGTCCATATTTGCAGTGTTGACCCTTCTTTTTCAAGACCCCTGCAATTCGTCCTGGCATACTGTCAATCAACATCTGGGCCACATACTGACTGATGGCTGCCCATTCTTGCCTAATCAATGCTTGGAGTTTGTCAGAATTTGTGGGTTTTTGTTTGTCCACCCGCCTCTTGAGGATTGACCACAAGTTCTCAATGGGATTAAGGTCTGGGGAGTTTCCTGGCCATAGACTCAAAATTTTGATGTTTTGTTCCCCGAGCCACTTAGTTATCACTTTTGCCTTATGGTAAGGTGCTCCATCATGCTGGAAAAGGCAAACTGTTCTTGGATGGTTGGGAGAAGTTGCTCTTGGAGGATGTTTTCTTACCATTCTTTAGTCATGGCTGTGTTCTTAGGCAAAATTATGAGTGAGCCCACTCCCTTGATTGAGCAGCAACCCCAGACATGAATGGTCTCAGGATGCTTTACTGTTGGCATTACACAGGGCAAAGTCTTTTGGAGGATGGCCTGGTGCCAAGAAGCCACTTCTCTCCAGGAAAAACATCAGGGACAGACTGATATTCATCAAGTGGTTCAGGGATTGGACTGCTAAGGACTGGGGTAAAGTTATTTTCTCTGATGAATCCCCTTTCAGATTGTTTAGGGCATCTGGAAAAACACTTGTCCGGAGAAGGAAAGGTGAGCGCTACCATCAGTCCTGTGTCATGCCAACAGTAAAGCATGACACAGACCATTCATGTGTGGGGTTGGTTCTCCGCCAAGGGAGTAATATCACTCACAATTTTGCCTAAGAACACTTCCATGAATTAAGAATGGTAAACCCTGCACCCTAAACCTAACCCCCACCCCACCCCAATCTCCCCCCACCCCTCAGCCTCACCCTAACCTCTAACCCTAGCCCCTATACTTGGGATGCCGACGGTCAGGATGCTGGCGCCAGCTTCACGACCACCGGGATATGAACTACATCCCCTTGTGACCGAGCGCTACATTGCATGGAATGTATTTGGTACATCTGACTAGTGACTTAGTGCAACTCCTTTTTTCTGTAATTATAAAATTGAAGATGGGTCTTTAAACTTTAGAGATTTTTTTTTTCAAGCAAGATAAAATAACCTACATCAAAATCAGTTAACTAATGAAGCATTTTGTAACAAATATCTTCACATTTGAGAAAGTAATGTTTTACATAGTTATTCTAATATCCTGTTCTTTCCTTCTGTTATGACATCTGCTCAAGCAGTGTAAATTAAAATGACATGCAAGATCTGCTGAGATCACCTGGAGCCATCCCATTTTGCCAAGACAGTCCTGTGAATACAGCTTTTGTTAAACTGTTTTGAAGCAGCTGCACTGTTAAAGTATGGATATTAGAGAATACTATGCTTTCTATTCAATAGCATAATAATGAATGCTCAGGAGAGTTATCTTTTATGTTAACTTTATCAGAGATGCAAGCAACATACTTTAAAGTTTAATATTCTACATTTTTAGTAACTTTGTTTAGTCTGTAATGTTGTATTAGACTTAATTAATAACAAACAAAATATAAAGTAGGATAACAATTTTCTGTTTAACCAATGTGTTTGGGCACATATGTTTGGATGTCTGTCTGCTCTGAAATGCTATGGAGACATGTAGGTTCTCCCTAACAATATAGCTATAGGTTTGGAGTGTCTGCATAAGTTTTCTGGCTGGATGGCTATTGGCTAATATTATTCATCCACTATTTTATAATTAAAGTTGTAATGCTGGGTACACCCTCAACAATGTGTACCCAGCCAATGTCTCGTGCGGCGGGTCCCGGCGGGGGTGCCAGCATCGGCACACTTGCCTATGCCCGGGAGCGATGGTGCAACGGCGGGGGCCATGCTGCGGAATTACGATATCGTCCATCAGACCTGCATGCTGTTCCGACAGGCGATATTGCTCACAGAGCATATCGGCAACGACACAGCATGTACACACTGCCCGATGTGGACGTATTGTCTAGTATGTATCCGGCTTAAGACAGTGGTTGCAGAAAACATGCCTAAGACAGTAGTTCACTCAGAAGGCAAGAGTGTGTACATTTTATGTTGAGAAAATGTTTTGACACAGGTTTATTTTTCATATGCCAGATTGGTAGGACATACAGATATGTCCTCACTCATCTAGCAACCATATGACATGTAGCGGGACTAGCTAGGCGCGTCTCATACGCATGCATCAAAGCGCTCTGTAGCTTATTCAGTCGCAGCATGACGTACAGTATTCAGTCGCAGCACAGTGTATTGAGATGCGCTGAGTGTAATACTGGTTTCTGTCCACCGGATGTTGCTTTTGCTAATAGTCATTGTTCATGCATGAGGTTTCATTTATCTAATGTAGCTCACACCTCATTTAAGGTTGGCGGCAGTATCTTTTTGCTTGCAGTAATGTTACAGGCATCGACCTTATTCAAAGCACGAGCTTCTCATACCGCACATACTTTTTTATCAAAGGTTGTCCGTGCATCATATAAGCAGCCACATTTGCTGCTTTTATGCAGAAAACCCTGTGTACTGCTGCCATGGTGGTTTGTTGTACTCTACACCTGTGGCTACGTACTGTACTGTAGTGACTATGTCCATGAGCTGTTAGGGGTTGCTAGTGTTCCCTCTAGCTCCGGCGGCAGGCAGGGCGCTGGAGCTAGAGAGGGCCTGAAAAGGGGGCGTGGTTGTGAAAAGGGGGCATGTCTATAAGACGCGTCCCCTTTTCGTCATACTTGGGGGCGTGCCCGGCGCTTACGGACATGCCGGGCGCGCCCCCAAGCGCTGCAGAAAGGGAGAATAGATGCCGGGCGTCTATTCTCTGGCGGTGACCGGATCACCGCATGTTTGTCCACCCGCAGGACACTGCGTCCCGCGGGTGAGAACGGCTCCCGAAGGCTGTTAGGGCAGGGCGCTTTTTGCCCTCCCCCTGGAGGGCAGGGTGCTTTTTGCCCTCCAGAAGGAGGGCAGGGCGCCGCGCCCCGCTAAAACAGCCTAGCGGGAACACTATGCTATACTGTAGTGCCATTTTCATCCACTGCTATTGTTTTCAGTTCCGTAGTTATCAGTGGAGCACCGGCCACCCAGTGGTTAAGCTATGTATTGCATGCTGTGAATTCAATCGCGTCTCACTGCGCTCTTCCGTGGTATTTCAATGTGACTAAGATGCCTGTATAACGTGATCTGAGCAACAATGATTGAGGACATATCCGTATATGGTGAAGTGTCCAGTCTCTAACAGTAGCAGAAGTCTGTAAAAAAAAATAAGAGCTACAGAAGGATAATAATAGTATTCACATTATAATGTTAATTTAATGGAGATGATTAAATGACTGACAAGTCAAAACCCCATTGCTTGTGAAACATTCCAGTCTTATGGCAAAAGTAAGATTACTTTGAGCTGCAGTATCTTTTCAGGAGACATGTCTTTTTGAACTAATGGGGCCCATAAATCTGAGATGAATTGTCCAAATTCTCAGTTCTGCCAACATTGGGGAATTAGGCTAATTCAACATGTTGAACAATCTCAATACCCCAATTCAAAAATGATCAGAATCGGCAAGTCTGATTATTTTATAACATGTTCCGCTGACAGATTAGGGATCATTGATGTCCACGGATTGGCTGTTTTTGATCATCGTTCGGATCAGCATCTGCAGAATGGGATCAGGCCTTAAGGTGCGTACACACTACACGATATGCTCCGTGAGCGATATCGTGTAGTGTGTCCCCGGCAGGCTGTGCTCAATGTCGTTCATGACATTGAGCACAGCCGCTGAACGATATCATTAACGATATCGTTCAGCGCCGGGATCTCTCCCCCATTCCCCAACATGCAGCAACCTGACGAGGTCGTTAGATTGTGCTGCATGTTCAGGCGATGGACAATGTCGGAAACGATTAGCGGGAGTGCGCATCGCTGGTCGTTTCCGACATAAAAGTGTAGTTTCCGACATAAAAGTGCACAATTTGTGCACGATTACTGAGCGATTGCACGATTACGATGTCGTAATCGTGCAGTCGCTCAGTAATATCGCCCAGTGTGTACCCACCATTAGATGTATGTCCTACATTAGAAGTCCTTATGATTACAACCTCTTCTGTAGCATGTAATGGGAACAGGCCAATTGCTAAATGGTACCGATTTCTTTCTCAAAATGATCTTACTATGTGATCTCCAGATGTGTCATAAAGGAGTAGTGCCTGAGAAATAATAAAGGGAGAATCATAGACTTTTATTGTGGAAATTAATAAAGCAACTCTTAAGGTGCCTACACACTTAGTGAAATTTTACACGATTTGCCTGATTCTGACGCATCGTGACGACAAATCGTGTAAAATATGCCCAAATTGTCAGTGTCCACTCACAATCAAGCTGCCAATGCGCATCCCCGCAGGTCATACATGACATATCTGCCGTGCTGTAGGCAAGATCTGTCCATCTCCGTCACGATGCACTGGAATAGTTAGGGGGCACGATAGATCGTTTGTCACATTGGACAGTTTTTAACACCAAATCGTGCCCACGAGTGCCGGGGAGAGTTCAAGGTGAAATCGGACACAATGTCGGATCGTGAGCACATCGCTAAGTGTGTAGGCACCTTTAGGGGGGGGGGGGGACCTGAACAAGTTCTTTATAATTGTTGTCAGTTCATCAATATACTGTAGCCTTTCATGGAACCGTTAGTGTTTTATCCACTTGGATGGGAGCAATGGACTTGAGAGAGTTGTTATGCCTCACAAAGTGACTGGGCCTTTAATTAAGGATGATGAATGCTGTCAGCTTGCAGCAAATACTGTCGTATTTGTCAGGTTTACAAAAAATGTAATGCATAGAGGTAAGTTGTTCTAGGAGTGTATTTCTTGAGAATATAGAATTATGCATAGGTTGCTTTGTCAGTGTCATAGTCATACTTGACATTGACTGCTGTAAAAATGGCTCTCTTCTGCTAGTCTGTCTACTAGAAGTTACATGCAATACTGACGCTGCAATACAAAACAGCTGCTAATGCTCTTATGTCGGGATGTAGTCAGCATAGCGACTGTCAGAATGCCGATGGCCACAATCCTGACAAATTCCGATGGGGAGTATTAGGGTTAGGCACTAGAGGAAGGTTTTGGGTTAGGCTACCGGAAGGGGTGGTAAGGGCTAGGCTGCATGAGGGGTGGGTTAGGTTTAGAATACTTGTCAATCATCGTATTTTGACCTTCAGGATGCCGCATGTAGGATTCTGACCATTGGCATCCAGTTTTATCGATAATAGTTGGATTTTTAATGTCCAAAGTGTTGCCCCCAAGGTGATGTATAAAGTATTCTTAGTTATGTAAATACAGCATAAGTGTTACATTTGGTGCCTTGCTATGTCTTTGAAATTTCAGATATTATGCCCGATTTACCCCCTGAAGGATTGATTATTTGAACTTTCTGTAACAGGCATGATTTTTTTTATGTTTACATTGCTGAGTTCCTAGCATATTGTGCTATTTTATTACTCTGTGTGGTAGCGGTTTGTCTCTGTAATTTACACTGACCTATTCCCGTGGAAGATCTTATGATAGGTGAAGGGTTTATGAAGATGTATGGATGTGGTTATTAAATAATGCTCGTGAGAAACATTGGCCACATTTCTATTAAATTACCATTGTAGTATCAAAGTCCAGTCTCTTCCTCTTTGATTAATATTGTAAATCTAATGAAGAACACCATGACAATACAGTGAACATCTAAGCCAGAGAATATCTATGTACTCATAGTGAAGGTGCAGTATTCATTGGTGATTTTTATATAAGACCTCTATTTCATTTGTGGAAAAATCATATGGAATTGTAATATACTTTGGTTTTCAATAGAACTTGTATTTAAACATATTTACATGGCTTTTTTTCAGTCAAGTTAAGTTTGTCCTCTACCCCTTTAGATGAACCCTCCTTTCTTCACCAATGGTGTTTGGCTTTTATATTGTCTTGCATATTTGACAGTCCTGTGGTGACTGCACAGTGATTACTCCCTGCTCCCATCCACCATGGTAATGTTCCTGTCTGGTACACTGTATGGTGTTGTATTGAGTTGATAGCAATTATTATGTTGTCTTTAAAAAAAATGTGTGAGATTCTGCAGAAATATAAATCTAAAATCTCAAATCTGCTTCCATGGAAGCTAGTAGAAGATAAACCAGTGGCTGGATTTTGCGAGTGTAAAACAGATGACTGTTGTGTGAATTATCCATTGTTTGGCAATAAATTGATGCGTAACCCTTTTATATAGTTGGATACTTTTTATATTTTGATGATTTACCCTTGTAAATAAGAACACAGGCTATATGTGTCTGAGTAGTGTCCAGTTTATCTGGTTTGGTCATCATTGGGAAGGAGAAGTGATAAAGGGGTGCTGGCGAGAGAAGGAACATTTTTCATTTAACCCAAGATCCTATTCACCATTAACATTTGCAAGAAGTGATCTGCGTAATCTGACTCTCCCAACAGGTATTTCATGAATACAACTTAGAAATTATTTGGTTACCAAACATTTGCCTGTCTGAAGCTGTAATGTTTTTAAATATAATTTTTTAGTATTATGTTTATAACTTAACCAAATAGCCATAACCACCTTTCATAGTGATGGCTTATATATAAAACCCTGTATCAAGTGTACAGTATGTGGAAAAATGAATCTTGAAAAGGTGCAGCTGATCGGAACTCCTTACAATGCAGATTTTGTTTTGATTTTGAAACCAATTACAGAAAACAGTTATTTACTATCTTACTGTGGGAGACTGCCACTTTAACAGACGTAGCTGGTTATTAAAGAATTCTTCTGTGCGCTAGATAATGAGGGTCTAAGTTTTTGACAAATGAAAATAAGAGCTAATTGGTTTGGATTCATTGTATCACTAATCTTTTTCTTTTCTTTCTTCTTGGCTGCACATAATTGAGGAGTGAATGGCTGCCAGTTTATTGGCAAGCATGGATTTGATGATTCATCAGAAAACCACTTGATTCTGTGTAGCTCTTTATCTGTTGTACGTTTACAGCACAAAAGCTTTTCATACAATGTCATTCAACTTGCTGTGCTCAAAGTTGTGTAGGGAAAATGGACATTGAGTTTTTTTGTAGTCCCAATTAAAAGGACAGTGACACCTAAAACTAGAAAGATTACATGTGCAGTAAAGACACGTTTTTATATGTAAGCTGAGAATGAATGTTCTCTTTTCTTCTGACTCAGCAGTTATATGGGTGGTGCTTAAATATTGAATTAAGGGGCCCAGTAGCTTAAGATGACATTAGCCATTCTAGCCTTCAGGTTCATATCCACTACACGAGTGTAGAACGACTGTACGATTACATCATCGTAATCGTTCATCATACTGTGCAGTGGATATTATGCCCACACTGAATGATATGTCCAGTACAGGAACCCTCCCTCATCCCATAACATGCACAGCCTGACGATCTTGTCAGGTTGGCCTACATATTCATGCGATGATAAATGCCGACAACGACCAGCGGGAGTGCGCATCGATGCCCTTTGCCAGCATAATTAATATACGATTAATGGAAGATTGAACAATAACGATGTCGTAATCGTTCATTTTAATCGTGTAGTGGATATGTGCCATTAGAGGTACATCACACAGTTCCTGACACTCTCCACTCCCACATGAGCAGTCATCAGACTGCGCATGTGGGAGTTTCCATCCTCGGAAACTGAAAGTAAACTGTTTGCATTAGTAATTGCTTTACATTTACACGTGGCATGGACAGGCTCCTATCTGACCACCTGTCCCTGGATGTGTTTTTTCATACATCCCGACTGTACATCATTTCTTATCGCTGCAATAAGAAATGATTGGATCTAAAACCCAATAATTAATAAATAGGCCCTATATTTTCTTGTCAATGAGCTTTCCTTCTAGTTTATTTTAAATCATTTTAATACTGCAGATATAATTATAGGGTGTATTAAGGACACCTAGTATCCCTTATAAAATATGTCCATGACTGCCTTTCTATCATGATCCCTATTAAACACACTACACCAGAACTAAAAGTCTTAATAAGTCATTTATTTTAGATATTCTATAATGAATAATATATCTCTCTAATTTTACTCTTTTGATTTATAAAGGTTGCAAGAATACCCTTGATAAATTACTAGTTTCCTGAATATGCTCAGTGTCACCAAACCTAATTAACTACTTAGCATTGCTTCCACATTTGTAAGTTTACCAAATAAATATTTAACTTTTCTTTTTTTTTTGGAAGAAAGTTTTCTTCAGATAATACTCTGATTTAAATCAAAACTAAGCCAGCTGTGAGAACTTTTTTTTTTAATGTTTAAGTTCTGGTTTTATAACATATATTTTTATATATGTGTATGTATTTAAAATAAACATTAATATCCATTTACATGTATTCTTGCCCTGAAATATGTTTAGCATTCTATGTTATTTTCTTTAGTAGTGTTCATTCTAGCACCCTGCACTTGTCACAGCCCGTGCAGTTCCTCTTTCCTGCCTGGGGTGTCGCTCTCTGCTCTGGTGCATCTAGTACACTGAGTTGATGCAACAAACTGCTGAGCTACAGACCAGAGTGTATTAGAAGCACCAGAGCAGAGAGCGACATCCCAGTTAGAAAAGAGGAACTGCACGGGTTGTGACAGGTGCTAGAATAAACATTATTTAGGCCATGATTTTTTAGTCCTAAATGGAAATCTTTTGCATTATGTATTCACTAATTTTTCCATCCACGTTGCAAACAGGGGCATAGCTAACATGGGTGCAAGGGGTGCGGTTGCTATGGGGCCCGCCTCCTGCCTGCACCCACTTTTGGTGGAGTGAGTACTGGATATGAGGAGGGCTGGGGCTGATAAGTCTGACGGGCCCACAGCGCTGTTGATTCCTCTTGTGAACTGCTTCTTAGTCACCGACTAAGGGCAGTATTCAATTAGAAGCGAAAAATCCGTTAACGCGATACTTTTTCGCCGATGACGTCATTTGTGCAGGTTTCAACTTATCCCAGTTTTCAATTTGTCCAACTTTTTCCCGGTTCGAAATGTGCCTTGTAACCAGCGGAAAAGTTTGCCAATGGATACCCGGCGGTAAATAGTGCAGAATTAGGGTTTGGGGGTATAAAATTGCGGCAACCCCCCTAAACCCTTTTTACACCCCTCTTGATGCTAACGCTAAAAAAACACAAAAGACAACCCAAAAAAGCACTTTCAAAAAGTGGGCTAAAAGAATCAAAAACTAGCGAAACAGGCTTTGGGGGGGGGGGGGTCTGGAAGTATGGGGGAGGTGTATTTTTGATTGCAGATGTTTGCTGAAGGTGCGTTTTTGGCGCTTTTTAATGCTTGACTTTAGCAACTTTAAAATGCTTGCACCCATTTTCATGTACATCAAATTTGATGGAACTACTTATTTTCCCCCCAAAAAGTGGCTAAATGCTGCTATTCATCACTATCCCGAAGACGCTAAATAGCACCTATTGAGACCATTTAAAGACCCCAAATACCTTCAGCAGGGCTAATTGGGGGTACCCATAGTGAACCCCATGTCAGAGCATCTTTTGGGGGAAGTCAGGCTGATTTCCCCAAAAATTATAGCACTTTTCACCTGTTTGCATTTCGCCGGGTCCCGTTTTCGCCGATTTCAAATTGAATATGAGGATACGCAGTTTCGCACCTGAAACCAGCGATGACGACAAAAAGTCCAGTAACGGACTTTTTGCTTCTAATTGAATACGGGCCTAAGTCAATTCGGCATGTGACTGGAAACTAGTTTGCTGCTGGGGATCATCAGCGCTCCTGGCAATTGTCTGACTTACCAGCCCCGCCCCTTCTCATATGACTTTCCTCACCAGCATCAGTGAGGAGAGAGACTGCAATGGGGACCCATAGAAAAATGTCTCTGCCCCCACTGCGATGCACCACCCCATCGCCTCCCCTAATTGCAAATGTGACTTGAGAGTCTGAGGTTGGGGTTGGAATTGGGTGTAAAGTTGCCTGAAATGGGCTTATGCGTTATTGCAGTGGGCTTGCTGTCACAGCTAAAGCACAGGAATGGCATGTACTGTAAGTGCAGTGTGTGACTAAAAATAGCCACCGAAAAGTCTCAAACCCAGCCTCCTGAAGGCGTCTGAGGTGCGGCTGCTTTGACCCTGGTATATGTCAAATGTTTATAATGGTGAAATACGCACATTTCTGCAAAACCTGTGACCCTGATGCCGCAGTGATTTTACACTGCAATAGACACTCATTTCACACAAATGAAATAATGCTTTTACTCGATTGGTGGAGGGGAAACGAGCACATGTAATTTAAGGTATTATTTTTATAACAATAAAACCTGCGTTTGTCATATTCCCATGTTGCAGGATACAATCCACTAGGGTAATTGTTATTGCTCTAGCTGGCCATTAATTGTAATGCAGTTGGATTGTGTACTGTTGTTTTTATTTTCTGCAAATGCATGCTGAAACTAATGGTACATACACACGGTCAGATTTTTCCTGAACGATGACTATTTAAAAATCGTTCAGTCGTTCATATTTGAAGGAAAATCTGACATATCTGACATGCCTGGACGATGAACGATGCGCGTTCCCGTTTGTCAGATAACGATATCTGACATCTGATGTGTTTGCAGTCATACTTGGACGATTCCATTCATTTTAATGCAGTCAAAAATCGTTCAATCGTTCAAAACTTTGGTCAAATTGTTCAATCGTTCATCTGACAAATCTGACAGTGTGTATGCTCCATAAGTCTCCAATTGCAATCCAGTCTCATCTCATCCAGGCACAACACGGGGAGGGAGCGGCAGCCAGATATTTGTGTATGCGAGTCTGAATCGGTTGCAAAAATGCGAATGGATTGGAAAGTCCGTTTCAGGCATCTTTTTAGTGCCCATTAAGCAAATCTTGGTTTTAGTAACTTCTTGCTTGTCTTTTAGCAGGAATAGCTTTATCTTGTTTGTGTTCCAGCTACTGAATTACACCCGTTGTTTTGAAGTTATTTTATCTCATTCTTCTTTATAGAGTGGTTTAAATGTATTGATATTTGCCGATGATCTGTTTAAATTCTGCACTTCTTCTACGACAATTTAATCAAGGTTAAGATCGATACCTTGCTCTCTACCAAACTGCCATGTGTAATTTCTCCTGCTTAAACAATTGTGGAGGTAAATTTGCGTGTTTACCATTGCATTTGTGCTTCATGTCCTAATGCAGTGAAGCTTCCAGCTCACAGAACAATCCTGACATTATATCTTTTAGAACTTGCGGGTACAATCCCAATGATTACAACTCATACAGATCCTGAATCGTATATTTTAGGCACTCATTTACATTTCAAAGCTCGCTAGAATTATTATTGCAGTAGGAAGAGTGGAGCAAGCTCTCCAATGTTATGCAGTTGCTGTCCTAGTCACAGTAGTGTTGGGAATTTTCTGTTTTGAAGGAGGACATGGGGTGGGAAATGGTAAAGAGAGTTAGTTATGGAGCTGGCAGAAAGTCACATCCCGTACAGGGGCGTATCTATAATGTGTGCAGAGTGTGCACACCCTGCACCCATATTATTTAAAACTCGCCTGTCCGTGGTCCCGCATCGGGTGTCAGCGCTGCACAGAACACCGGAAATTGTCCGCTGCAGCCATTTTTCCGGCGTTGTGCGCATGCACAGTAGACTCCGGGCCCACTCTAGAGCCCAGAGTCAACTGCTTCTGCGGTGGCCGGCCAGCCGTGTCAGTCGGCTCCCGGCCGCCGCGGAGAGAGGTGGGGGCCCTAGACAGCGAATGCACACTGGTCCCCTCCTCTCTTAAGATGCCCCTGATCCCGTAATAGTACTATTTTCTCCCCAAAGTAGGTTTAGTACTGAGGAACTCAAGAAAATGTGCACAATGTTCCCTTCACTATTGCAATTGTCAGCAGAAGTATGGATAGGGTTTAATACATTCTATTTATAAGGTAGCATTTCAGAATGATTGTGACATCAGTACGATGCCCATTGTTGATCTCTCTTTTCCCAGTCTTCCTGTGAAAGTGTATGTTTAAGATCAGATTCCCACAGAATTTATGCTGTAGATTTGTGGAAAATGTTGGGGCATACTAAATATTTTCTGCTAAAATGAACCCTCCCCATTGATAATTTCACAATGTAAATTTGGCCATTATGAAATGTAGAAGCATAGTATTTTATGGGTGTTATTTATAATAGAGATTGTCTGGAGCCAATGAGGCCAATCCACTTGTCCGCGGAGGGTTGTAGTTGCCGTTGCCACGGCATTATAATGCAGGCAACGGCACCGCATCACGCGCCCCGCTCTGAGCCCGAATTCACAAAATTTTGCTCGCAGCCCTATGGGCCTGCAAGCACTTTTGTGCAAGATCGGGCTGCTGTAAAGCGAGGCTGTTGCCGCAATGACTTGCAAATACGAGATCATTACAGCAAATTGGATTGAACCCAATGTCTGTCTTTTGAATATTTGTGTAAATCCTGTTTTGGAATCTGAATTGGATTTGTGATAACAGTTTGTAGATTTAAAAAAAAGTTGATGTTGCGTTTAGCATGCATGGAAGTTAAGCTGGGTACACACCTTTGCGATCACTTTTTTGATGCAAAGTTTCAATTGACTTCACTCCCGATTGGAAGTCCTGACCATAGTGCTGACACGTGCTTACACACCTATACAATCATATTTGCAACCTTCAATCCCGGACTGCCAAAATATAGAAAGAAAATGATTGTACCACCATACAAGGAGCAAGAATCCGAGCTGCTGGACCAAGGACTGGCTTGAGAGACACCTTTTCACAAATTTTAGCAAGTGAAAATAGGTTTTCCAATATAGGTCAAATACAGTTGTGGTAAACGAGAAAAGGATGATTTACATCAACAGGAAAGACCGTTTACATGAGTACGTAGCAAGCCACCTAATCTGGCTTAACTATGCATGCCCACAGAGGCGGCCCTGCTGTCGATGTAGAATTGTAAGAATGGTCGCAGGAGCGTACACATTTACACTATTAGTCCGATCTGGCCCTGTCGATTTGGCTGAATATTAAACCAAGCATTAGATGCAATCCTTCGATTCTACCAGCAAAACATGATCCAAGGTGCGTACATACTTTCAATATTGAAAGAACTGGTCGAAATTGAAAGAACGGCCTGACGATTGTATAGGTGTGTAACCAGCTTCACATGTGGATCTGAGATTAGTTTAACTAGCTCCAATAATGAAAGCTGATAAGAGCATATGCCACTTTGTTTCAGACCTGCAGTGTGGCTAAACTTGTAGATGGTGAAGCCAAATTTGATTAACATAGTCTGTAATTTGAGAAGATCGTTTTAAGGCTTTATCTGACCCACCCCGAGGCTTTTTTTCAGCATACCCAAACCAATCCGTTATTTTATCTGAACACCAAGCTAGTTGATATTTTCTGCGTTAGGAGGGGCTGCTTCTCCCTTTTATTTGGTGAGACGCAAAAGTTCATAATTCAAATTTTGAGGCTTCGTTTTTGAAATGCATAAATAATGGATAAATTTGGTGGAAAGTGTCAAAATAAAAGTACTAATCAGCTAAAACTGAGTAGTAACAACATATACCTATAACCAAAGCACTGCTCAACTAAACTGTGGCCTGATTTCTTTTAAACACTTTTTTTTTTCATTTATTAGCCTGCTTTTCCCTATATATTTACCGTAAAAGAAGTATCTAGTTCAAAATGAATGTACATATTCTAAAAATATATATCTAAAAAAATGTGTTCCCAATATAATGGATGCAGCACAAAAGCATGAAATTTATTCTGGTCAGGAAGATAAGTGAATACGTCAGGTAATTACATTTCGTATACACTTATATTTCTTGATGTAAAGAACAGAATAGTTGCTTTAAAAAAATATGGGATGATGTAGGCAACAGCTGTAATTTAATGTATATAATATATTGGCCCATAAGAGTATATGAAATTGTAGGGAGAGGGTTCAGAGATAGAAGCAGGTATATTGTTGAAGTTCTGATTTAGGAATGAATTCGGGCTTCTATGGAAGATCTTAGCTAGGATGTATAACACATCTGAAATGTATTATTTCCTTTCTTTGTTAAAATGAAAAGATAATACAAACATAGAAATTGAATTACTGGGCTCTTTCTCATGAATTGTATCATGTTACATGGCTGGTAACATAGAAATATGGAAGAGATTGTTGTATCTACTTTCCAGCTCTGCATATATTCAACAATTAATTTAATATGGTTTTGTAGGTTAATCTGATTGTGGGGTTGCCTAGGGCCTCTCTTATGCATTCTGGCATATTGCATTCTATTTTAATCTTTGAGGAAGATATAAAATTTGCGACAATGTTTTAGAAGCTAATTGAACACAGTCTGTTGGAAATAAAAAAGAACATTATGTTATGACAACCAATTTGGTTTCATTATATGAGAAGAAATGGAGAGTGGATATATCAGATTACAATTTCTTCATCTTATCTAGCTTACAAGGATGATGTTTGAAATGCAACAGTATTTGGTGAAGTGTGTGAATTATCCGACACTCAAGTATCCGGTGATACAGCAAAAAAAGAATCATAAGCTGCTAAATGACTTGTTTTGTACAGTTTGTCCTTGTGTTTTATACAAACAATATAGGAAAGCTGATGCACATGGAACATTTGATTGAACCCAGTTCAGCCAAATTTTACAAATATCAGAACTGGATTGATACATGTTATAGCACATTTATCTTATGCACCAGTTTTCCCAAATATCCTCCATTTTTTTTTAAATATATATATATATATATATATATATATATATATATTAGGGATGTGCAGGCTCGGTTCTACTCGGTTCCGTTCGGTTCTTTTTACCGAATCTTATTGGCTATCCAAAACTCGTGACAGCTGAAACCCAATAAGATCCGGTAAAAAGAACCGAACGGAACCGAGTAGAACCGAGCCTGCACATCCCTAATATATATATATATATACCAGTTCTGTGCAGGTTGTTCAAGGGAAGATTTTCACAGATGTAAGTTTTTTGGCCTTTAACAACTGCAAAAAGTACTACCCAGAATGCTTCTATTTTAGAGATTTGAACTAACCTCCATGTTTTGGTTCTAATTTGCCATGGGGTTTTAGTTTTGCCAAATCTGACATAGTAAGTTTTGGTTTTGGATCTGTATTCTTTTTCTCCCAAAATGATAAAACAGCTAAAATGACATTTTCAATTTACAAACGACCAAGCAATGAGCGCGAGTCATTCGACAGTAGCAAATTGTTGGATTTCTGGCTAATTTAAATACTTGGCAGGAGCTTCAGGAGGGGTGGGTAGGACTTTCAGAAGGGGATAAATAGTTGGCGGCCATTTTACCTCTTTGCATTTATGCTTTGTGGCTAGCGAGGTATGGTTTATACCTGTTGAACGCTGTTACGTTGCTAGATTGCACTGCTTTGCTTTTGGCTTGCCTTAACAAAGTGTGTCTACTTCATTCTCTTGTGATGGATCCTTTTTGCTATCGAGTTATGGCATCGTACGCTGCGCCTGTGGTGTTAACTGTTAGGGAGAGGGCCCAGGATTGGAGATGCTTGAGATCATGCTGGACAAAGGAGTGGCTACTGCAGAGGGATTCTCTCACACATGCCACTGCTTATGGAGATTCGAGAGAACAATTCTGATAACTACCGAAACTTCCTGCGTATGGATGACACCACCTTCCTGGAGTTGCTGCATCTGGTGACTCCCTACATCCTGAGGCAGGATACTAAGCTGAGGAGGGCCATACCTGCTGAGGAGAGGCTGATCACTACCCTGCGCTTCCTGGCGACTGCCAAATCCCTGGCAGACCTGAAATTTGGCTCCCTCATCTCACCTCAAGTTTTGGGCCTCATCATACCAGAGACCTGCAAAGCCATCATTACTGTCCTGAAGCGGCAATACTTTAAGGTAAGAAAAACACCAAACTTTGATTCCTTGTGAAATAAGGTTTTTTATTTATTTTTTATAAAACCGGATTATTATAATACTGTATATTATAACATATATAGAGCAAAGATTTTCATTATAAAATGGTATAAACATTTCAAAAGGCACATTTTCTTATTGTAGTGCAAATATAAACCAAAAATAATAACCCCCCCCATAAATTGTAAAACTGTGTATCTGCCTGAGTTGGAGCCTTCATGTCCAGCATTGCAGAATATTTTCCGCTGGAGGGATAGGTGGGTGGGGCCTGAGGGTTTGTTGGTACGTGAGCCATCATGCCTGTACCTGGAGGGCTAGGTGGGTGGGACTGAGAGTTAGTTGGTGCGTGAGCCATCATACCTGTACTGGAGGGATAGGTGGGTATAATGGGTTGTGGCTCCACTACTAATGTGTGAGCAATAAATTGCCCTTTTAGGCCATGCACCACTGCGTCATACACCACTTTCAAAATACAGGTGGGACCCAAAAATATCAAAATTATACGGGGGGCTTTGCGTAACTTGCTCGGCACGTTTAAGGGAGCTGTCAGTGGAAGTTGTGTTGGTTGTTTTTGGTGGCATCCTCCTTTTCTTCTTGGGGGTTGGCTGGGATTTGCTCATTTCAGCCTCGCCTTCATTGTGTAGATGTCCAAGTCTGGTGTTGATTTCTTTAAAATAATACAGTTATTGATAAAGTTCATGTATTTATTGTTTTTTCTTTTCTCATTCTAGTTCCCTACAACCGTGGAGGAATGGAAAAACTTTGCTGAGGAGTTTGACTCACACTGGAGCTTCTCTAACTGCAGGGGAGCCATTGATGGTAAACGTGAGGATAACCACGTCTGCCAACAGTGGATCCTTTTATTACAATTACAAGGGATTCTTCAGCATTGTTATGATGGCCATCGTCAATGCGAACTATAAATTTATATTTGTAAGCGTTCTTCGGATGGTGGGTCCTTAAAGGAGATGGCTTTCTATGAGAGGCTCATCTCCAAATGCCTCATTTTACCATCGGCTGAATAAACCAAGTACGGCCTAAATTTTGTGTTCGTTGGTGACGAGGCCTTCGCACTACACAAGCACATCATGAAGCTGTATGCACAAAGAGGGCTAACCATGGAGAAGTGTATCTTCAACTGTAGGCTTTCCAGGGCACGTCTTATAGTGGAGAACATGTTTGGCATCCTCAACAATTCAGGATATTCCACACAGCCATCAACTTGTGTGTGGACAAGATAGATTGTGTTGTCTTGGCATGCTGTGCCCTGCAAAACTTTTTGGTACTGCTGTGCCAGATGACCCAGAACACCCCGATGACAGGCATTTGTGGTGGACAGTTGGGCAGCAACATGCCGATTGATGGAAATCCTGAATCCTCTCGTCATGTCATTGCTGCCAGCGATCTCAGGCCAGAAAATGGAGGATGGGATTGTCAAGGGAGTGGCTCTGATGACGACCACACCAGGCAGGTCGTGAAGTCACACTGCACAATTTGCTCCTATTCGTTAGTGACATTTTTTAACTTGAGTTGCATGTACAGACTACAGAGGTTGTCACTAGCGATAGTGCGTACACACTGAACGATTTAAAGAATTTGTCATAATGATTGGTCGTTATCGGCAAATATGTTTAAAATGTTGTCTAGTTGTACCCAGCGTAAGCAACAGAGCAGCGGCACAAGCACATGGCAGTTATTTCTGTTTAAAAATGTTTTGTAAATTAGTAATGTATTAAAAATAGCCAATCAAACTAACTTGCAAGTACTTTCAATAGAAAAAACTCCAACAAAGAAATCTACTAAGAATCATGTGTGGAATATCATTGCTCTAAAGTAGTAGTAGTTAACAAACCACAAAGAAAAAATCCCTAAGCCATGTGTAAAATAACAGCAGACGTGGATGCCCTGTACACGAGTGCACATACCCCCAGCACATGCCTATTCTCCGTGCCCAATCTGTACCATCCTCCTGGTGGTTCTGGGTAACTACTGACTAGCACGGTGCCTATGTAAATCCCCAATCAATTGGCCTTTTTGTTGAGTAGCTCCCCAAAATCTCCCCAACCATAAAAATATCTTTCCATACCTGCGGGGTACAGTGCAGAATACTTCGGCACACAGTTAAATATAGTGCTGGATACAGTGTGGGTCGTATACAGTGCAGGTCAGTTAGTGGATACAGTGTGGGTTGTATACAGTGGGGGTCAGATAGTGGATACAGTGTGGGTTGTATCCAGTGGGGGTCAGATAGTGGATACAGTGTGGGTTGGATACACCAATAGTGCACTTACTGTGGCTGCAGGCAGGAGGGTCCCCCCAATGGTAAATGCCTCTGGTGGTGTCTGTAAGGATGAGGATGGTCCGAGCACTGCAGCGCTCTCCCAGTGCCTGTCATGCCTGGCTTGTGTCAGCGCAGCAGCAGCCTCTCGTGGATGAGAATGCAGGGATCCATTTACTGAGAGCCATGAGAGACTGTTCTTTTAGCTAATCAGCAGTCAGCGCGTTGAAATCAGTGGGTTTACCGCTGAGAGCCGTCAGAGACAGCTCTTAGCCAATCAGCAGTCAGCCCATTGACTTCATTGGTGCCCGAATCCAAAAACCAGTGAGAATCCCATGCCGGATGATGACGTTTTCCCTCGTTTTGGAGTCTGGAATTGGCGGCACGATCAGAGTCCCGGCTCGGATCCGACTCTGATGTGGTAAGTTCAGGTGGGTTCGGTTCTCTGAGAACCCAACCTGCTCATCTCTATTCTGTATGGTGTAAGCCTGCCTACTTTCCCACCTAGTATATTTCACAAATCTCTGAAATGCCACAGTTAAAAAAAAAAAAAAACTCCATATGTACAATGATTTTGCTGGCTATAAAAATTAATACACACCCCCACTATTTCTTTTTTTACCGCCCGCTGCTTTTACTTCACATTTTTTCACAAAATATGGCTTAGTTTGACTTAATTTCTTCAAATTTGTGTCCTTTTTGTGTTTTTTGGATGCACTTTCTTGTAGAATTGCAAATAAATCTACAGATATGTCCACATACATCTAGTTGCCTTGCACATTAATCAGCCCTTCTAATCGCACCATGCCATGGCGTGACTCAGTAACGCAGTGCATCTTTTTGTGTGACTTTTTCCCTTAATATACATCCTATTCGCACAAGCAGCTTCTGCTGATTAAAACGATTTGGGACATGCCTATATTCTGTGTGTGAGTGCGGCTGCATCTGCATGTGATACGCTACATTACAGTGACAGCAACGCTCGCACGTTGTGTAATGCGACTTGTAGCGCACGGAGGATAGATGTACAGTATATGGACACATCTGTATCCCATTAAAAATAAAATGACGACCTCAGAGGTCACTTGTTTTCTGTACAGAGACCAAAGTTGTCCGGATTCCAAAGTTGGGCCTGATTCTGAGTAGCAGTTTTTGCATACAGCACGTGCACAGATGTCGGTTCTATTGTGATTCTTAAGGAATTTGGCCGGATTTGTCTTTCTGTGAAATTGGGTGTTTAGGGGTGGCAGCAATGCGAGCACACAGAACCATTCTGTCTTGTGAGATGTTTGTGGGAGTGTATTTAAAGCTCAGAGTGACTCTGAATCGTGCGTAGGAGGAAGGGAAGCCTGTTTCTGAAGAATTTCTTGCACCTAGCATGGTGCTTGTGTAAGTGCGGATACTAATGATGATGATGTGGCGGCTGGCAGAAGATTAATAGGAAGCATGGCTTCCTGCTTGTAGATGCACAAGCTCCCACATTAGCCCTATGGATTCTTTCATAAGCATAAGGTAGTAAATCAGGCTTCCGCAGCTACTTCAACAGCCTCTTTGTGTGTGTGACTCAGTATCTGACCGTAAGTGAGTAGATGGCATGGTACTGTTTTTTTCCTCCATTTTTTATTTTACTTATTTTGTATTTTTATTGAAAAATGTTTCCATTATAACTAGATGCACATCACAAAAAGGACTTGTAGACATCGAGCCACTGAGAGAAGAACAGATGCCATGGGCAATCGATATATAAAAAGGAATTACACTGTTATAAATAACACATAAGATAGCAGTACATCATCTGTGTATCAAGCTTTGATAACCAAACAAGCGAGAGCACCTGCAGTACACAAGCACAGTCTAAGCGGAGGAGGGCTTCTGCTACAGGGCATAACGAGAGGGCTGCCAGAGGGACCAAACTCTGTCAAATGTCAGCAAGCATTTCCTTTGTATATAGATGAACGAGCCTAAGCCAATTAGAGAAATTAGGAGCTTGCAAAGCCATCCTCCACCTCAGATATACACTCTATATTTACATGCACTTGTATTGGGCCAATACTTTTATTGCGTCATTTCCATTGTTTGTGTCACTGTTCTGAGGGGCATGTATGGGAACAGTAGCTGGAGGGTATGTTGATCTTGTAGTGCCATATTGGAGGATCCCGGGGTGCCTCCAGGTGAAATGGCTCTCAATTTAGAAAAACATGTATATACGACCCATAGTGGGGTATCATTACGTAGTGTAGTACCACCTAAGCAAAGACGCCTTGATATGGCTGGTGTGGTGACTTACCATATGTTTGCAAATGTATGTAATAGAGTCCTCTGCATTTTATTATTTTTGTAGAATGACATTATCTCTTGCTGGCACATTGCAGTGCTAGAGGAATGTTTTTTTTTTTTTTAACTTGCCTAGATTAACTCCTACCTTACACGCACCTGTCATAAGCCAATCATTTCATTGAGGAACTTCCATTCAGTGTATCAAATACACACCATAGCCAGCGCCAGGAGGTTGTTGACATACAATTGGAGATACTGGTTCTAGGCGTCCCTAAGGTAGAAGCTGAATATATGACCCAGGGTTCCACCAAGAGATACAGATCTTACTTCTACCTATACAATAAACAACCTAAAATCAGAATGCAGAAACCAGAGAGCAGTACGATATTAAGTGCCATAAACCAGCATCTGGGACACCGAAGCTCACTGGAGTCCAATATACTCTGTACAAGATACAAAGCTGAATCTGTCGGTATCGGGCATACGATGTGACCATCTTGGGTGAACTTAAAATGTAAACCCA
The DNA here is from genome assembly GCA_031769625.1 of Taudactylus pleione. NCBI lineage: Eukaryota > Metazoa > Chordata > Amphibia > Anura > Myobatrachidae > Taudactylus > Taudactylus pleione. The sequence continues at coordinate 4,220,945 of JAUIMM010000005.1, forward strand.
AATCTCTTCTTCCAGGGACCCCAAACCATCCTTCCATTTGAGTATGACAATACACTACTACCCTACTCATGCAATAAACAAGAATATATTTGTAAATATGTTTACAGGAGGAGAGTGATTTCAGCAAATGTTTTACAGACAATTGTGAAATAAGGGGTGCACTCCCCCTTCACTGTGCACAGAGCGTATGCCAGAGCTGTACATATCTATAAAGCATAGTTGTAATTATTTGCTTAGTTTAGATTTGAATCAACCTACAGAGTGGTATCAGTATATAACTGGCCAATAACTGCAACCTTGTGAGCAAGCCAAAGACTTCCCTCCCCAACAATTTAAATTCCGTGAAGGCTATTATTACCCACAAGGGAAAGCAGGGGTCAGTCCCAGAGCTAACCAATGAGAGCCAGAGCCTGCGGGCCTGCATCAAAACAGCGGGATAACACCAGACCGGAGTCTCGGCCAGCAGAAGTTGCAGTGGAGTAAAACATAATCCAGCCTGCTCAAGCAAAGCCCAATGTGCATCCCCATGCTCCAGTTGCAATGATTCACTGCCAAAGGTAAACAAGCTTACAGTAATGTAATTGCATATCTGGGTATGCCAGTCCTCCCTCTGTCTATCTACCATTTTAGCTATGCTGATCTGACCTGTAACTGATAGATTTTGAAAAGCAATGAGATTTTTGTTTAAGGTTACCAATCTGGTTCTGCACAATTAGAGCCACATAATCTGCTGCATTATTAGTGACCTAGATACCCAAATTATAAACTGAGTAGTCCACTTCAGGGGATAGTGGTAGGAAGAAGACATGAGAAGACTTGACAGAGTTGGAAAAACAGATGACTTTCCCCAGTTAAGTTTCACCCCAGAAAAATAGCCTTAGACATGCTCCATTCACCACAAGAACAAAAATAGGTCCTCATTATACAGAGTAAGCTATACATGCAGCAAAGTGGTATATAAATGGCATAGATTGATAGTTTTTTTCCCAGGCATAAAGTCCATTTGTTAAGTATGGATCATTTCAAGAATAACCTTAATCATATTTTTAACATCAGTGCGCAGTAACAAAATTGGCCGATAAAAACCTGTGTGGGGGGCACTACAATTAAGGCTTCCGACATAGGGCCGTACTCAATTTGAGGCGTTAAGTCCGTATTCGCGGTAATTAACCGCCTATGATGTCATTATCGCCTGTTTTAGTTTTACCCCGTATTCAATTTCAAAGACTTTCCGCCTAGGCGTTAAGTCAATGCAATGTAATAGGCGGTAAAGTATTGCCTATGAATGGCAGGTGTTAAAAAGTGCAGAATTGGGGTTTTGGGGTGCAATGTTTCGGGAACCCCCATGCAGCCTTCAGACAGTCCCCCAAAGGTAATCTATGTCCAAAAAAAAAGACACCCCAAAAATTGACTTTGAAAAAGGGGGTGAAAAAAAAAAGTTGGGGTACAAACTTAAAAAATAGCGAACTTGACTCTGGGGAGGGGGGGGGTTACCCAAGTATGCCCCAAGTGTTTTTTTGATTTCAGGTGTCTGCGGCAGGTGGGTTTTTCACAATTTTTTTTAATTCACTTTAGCAACTTTAAAATATGCTAAACTCCATTTTCAGGTACCCCCAATGTGATGGCCATAGTTGTTTTGCCCTAAAAAAAACTTCTAAATGCTCTTCTGCATCACCTTATTCAAAGCTGCATTTATGCACCTGCCGCGGCTATTAGAAACCCCGACCTCCTTCAGGAGTTAAAAATGGGGTACCCTTTGTCCTCTCCTATGTCTACACTTCTTTAGGGGAGTCCCTAGAATATTTCCCACACATACTGATAGCTCTCGAATGCCAGCTGCCTGGACTGAACGGGGCTTTACAGTCCTATTAGCCAATCAGCGGCCGCGCTGACTGTAGATCGGCCGCTGATTGGGTCTGGCTACTGACAGTTCCCACATGGGCGAGTCACATCACGTGGGAACTGTCAGTAGCCGGAGCCAATCAGCCGCCACTGATTGGCTCTCGGGACTGCCAGCTCCGTGCATGTTCCGGCAGCTGGCATTCGGGAGCTATCAGTATGTGTGGCAACACACATACTGATAGCTAGTGCTTGGATAGGGTAAACTCGTTTTTTTGTTTTGGCAAGTCCCGGGGATGCTGCGGAGACCAGCGCCAGGATATAGGTAAGTATGAATTCTTCTTTGCAGTGCCATGTTTTAAGGATATTCTACTGGAGAAGGGGACAGATTCATCTGGTATAGGTAAGTATGTGTGAATGGGTAGGTGTGTGTAATAAAGTTATACTGTCACGGTGTGTGTGTTTTGTCTTTTTTTAACTATTTATTTTACATTGAAGTTACAGGTGCCGCATGTCTGCTGGCACTTTTTGTTCCACAAGTGCAAAATGGCAGGCATGCTGGCACTTGTAGTTCCACTGTAAAGCACAATAGTTTTACATTATTTGGCCCCCCCATTACCTCCATACCCACCAAGCCAGGGGTATGGGGAAGAGCCCCGGGCTTCAGCGTAAGCCTGTGGTGCTCGGGAGGGCGGGGGACCCTTCTTTTGGGAGTCCTGACTCCCCCGAGATCACCGGCTTGCGCTGACCGATTTGGGGTGCTAATGCTTTGGACCTGGTGCCCCGGTGATTGGGTGTCCGGGCTGTGGCATTACACCCCGGTCGGTTGGGTCTGGTGCTGGTCTTAAATATAGGGGGATCCCCATGGTTTTTTTTTTTTTACCCCTATATTTAAAACCAGAACTGGTCCCTGCATCCTTGGGATGGTTTCTAAAATACGGTGGAACCCTACACTTTTTGTTCCCCATATTTTTAGAAACCACCACTGGCTGGCAAGCCTGGGGCTGGTTTGGCTTTTGGGGGGACCTTATGTAATTTTTTTTGTAAATTTTTACTTTTTTTTTTTTTTTTTTTTAAAGGTACAACACAATGGTAATTTTCAGAAAATATCCTAGGGACCCCCCTAAACATGTGTAAACATGGGGGATCACTATAGGTACCCCCATTTTTAACTACTGAAGGAAGTTGGGGTTTCAAATAGCCGTGGCAGATGCATTTTTGCAGAATTTAAAAAAAATGCGTTTTGGGACTTAAAAATATGCTAGTACCCATTTTCATGTACCCCAAATTTGATGGGACCATTTTTAAAAATGAAAAATATAAGCTAAATGCTCTTCTGCATCACTTCTTCAAAGTTGGGGGAAAAAAACACCTGCCGCGGCTATTTAAAAACTCTACTTTCTTTTGCAGCCAAAAACGGGGGTACCCATAGTGATCCCCCATGTCTGGACATCTTTAGGGGGGTCCTAGGATTATTTCCCGAAAATTCCCCTTTTTTTTTACCGCCGATCCAAGTATCGCCGGGTCCTGTTTTCGCCTACTTTCAAATTGAATAAGGGGATACGCGGGCACGCGCGCAATACTTTAACGCCTGGAACACAGGCGAAGTCGGCATTAAGTCTGGGCTGCGTTAACGCAGCTCGGCTCAAATTGAATACGGGCCATAGAGGGGAAGGGACCAGGCCTCAAGGATAGAAAATTTAATGTAATTTAGGAACAAGGAAATCTGGATAGGTTTTATACAGTTAAAAAGCTAGCCCATTTACTCTCAATGCTTTTCCAGCAGGAAATTAATAGTGTTACTCCACTTTTTCAAGAGAAATGGGTCAAAGTAATCTTAGGCTGGGTACACACCTAAACAACCAGCAATCGTGCCGATGTTCAGGGCGAGTTGCCTTCACCCTGGACATCGCATGATTGCCAGTACACACCTAAAAGATTTAATAAATTGTGGAACAATCACTGTTCCGTTGTTCATTAATATGTACAGCCTTACATGCAATATCGTGTGACTGACTGTGCAGCACGGCCAATCACACAATATAGCATGGGAGCGCGCAAATCGGGCATACACACAAATCGGGGATACACACTGCACAATATGCTCGATTTGTCATATCAATTTAGCCAAATCGGCCAAAATGGGCCAATATCGTTCGGGTGTGAACCCTGCCTTACAGGTATCGATTGAACAGCGGAGGCTACTGTGGTTCGGATAGGAAATAAGGTCAGCGGGAATGTAATGAACCCGGGATGCATAGACCCCTAAGCAAAAATGTATGTATCAGAATGGATATTGCTCTGGAATTAGAATGAAACATTGACAATGAAAAGAGACATAATCCTGCTATCAGTTAAATGAATTTCAAGGAGACGGGCTATAGCAGGCTTGTGAGCTTTTAATTGTTGCAACACAAAATACTTTTTTTATCTTGCCATTAGGACATGTTCCAATACACAACTCTCAATATAGTGGCAAAGGAAACCAGATATACACAAGTACCTACAGAAATAGCCCAAATTAATGTCTGCAGGTGTACAGCACATCTGGTTACAGTCTACAACAGCTCAAAACAATGTATCACACTGAAAAAATAATATATAGAAAGTAAAAAAAAACTGAACCCATCCCGCCCACCATACCATACACTAACAAGTTATACCTAAACCGTAACAGCTAAATTAAACTCCTGTAAAAATAAAATGGGAGTTGAGATGGGATAGCTACATCTACTTAAAGCCATGGCCCTCCCTGCCAGAAAGAATTGGGCCAAAGCAGGCCTCAAATAACAAAATATTCAATACCCCTGGCACCAAAACATGCAAGAAACACAGAATGAAAGTGCAATTGCAGATCAGGAAATGAGCAAAACAGTCAGTATTTATGAAACCGATAAATAAATGGTAACTCAAGGGAACAACCAGCACTATATAGAAAATAGGATACTTAAGTCTGGATAATTGTCCCATTTCAGTTGTTGGTTTAACCCTGAGGCTGCATCCTAGGAAGGGTACAGAGACCACCTTCACATCTTGGCCTGAAAGTACATGAAATTACATGACATAAGTATGAGGTCCCAGAGTCCACGCTTAACCTTTATGAACTGGGACTTTAGTAAATTTACCCCTAAGAGTCAGCCACAAAGAAGCAGATGAATCTGGAGGGTATCTCACCCCAGCTAGGAGGAGGCATCCAGCAGAGAAGACACCACATTCTATTTATAAAGAACAGATCTAATTAATAATAAAAAAAAAAAATACTAAAAAGATACTAGTTGCTAAAGTTTTTTTTTTTAATTATAACATTCTCTTCTTCTAAAAGCAATTTGTCATTTCTTTAATCAAAATACATCATACAGTATGTAAGACTTGTGCAGTTAGCAGCAATAATTACAAATTCAGACATGAGCAAAAACCCGGGACGGAGAGTCAACCTGGGTCCTGCTTATGTCCGAAAGGGTCTTACCCGGGTTGACAGTCCTGGGTTTGCGACCCTGCAATCGACCGGGATCATTCCCAGGATTTGCAACCCGTGTCAGTGCCTCGGCTTGTGTGTTAAAGACAATGCTTTAATGCAGAGGTTCCCAATCAAGGTCCTCAAGGCTCCCCAACAGTTCTTGTTTTAGAGAGATCCATGGTTGAGCACATGTGACTTAATTAGTACCTCAGTCAATTTGATTTAACCACCTGTGCTTAACCATGGATATCACTAAAACCTGAACTGTTGAGGAGCCTTGAGGACTGCGTTTGGGAACCTCTGCGTAATGGTTTTGATAGCAATGTGAATCACAGGACAGCACAAATCTGCCATTGATAAAGTTCTGTATTGTTCAGCCTTGTAGACGGTGTGACTTGGAGCTGTAATGCGCATCAGGAGAGTCCATCATATTTCAACATTGTGTTAGACTGGTGGGTTTGATAGTTATCAATCCCTTCTCAAATACGAGCCCGGCCCATTGTGTGAAAAATACTTATAGCTTCATATATTTTTTATGTAGGTAATTTTATTTCTTTACATCTATACAAATTATTCTTCCAAGTAACAGTGGTAAATATCATTCTCTAAAGACTGATCACTAAATGCATTGTACAATTTTCTGCTAACCCACTTTTTTTTGACTATCTGTATGTAAATGTTATATTAATTTTGGTCTTTGAATAATGCATGCCACAGGGGACAGCAAAATTCCATGTGTTGACGGATTTAAAAAAACAAAAAAAAAACACCCCACACAATAAACTTGTGCACTCACATGGCTAATAATGCAATAATGACTGCAAGCAGCAGGGTATGTTTTTGTCCACCAGATTTTCAGCAAAGTAGGTTTTTATCCTTCATTGAACCATTAAATAGTGGTTGGCAGATCAGGAAATCAATGTTTATTTAATAAGCTTTTCCGTGCTTTCAACAGTTATCGCTCATCACTATGGAAAATTTTTATTGTTAGTGCTATTTAAATTCTTTCTGTCCAAGTGTAATTCGGCACAATGCTAGAAAAAAAATTCCAAACTGTTATTTTGTCTGTGTGTTACTTGAGGAAATCTAATTTATATTTAGAGAAATAAGATGAGTTGGTCAAATGTATCTTATTTACAACAGGTAGGAAATTTCTGTTTGTGGCAACATGTACATGGAAACAATTTACATGTAAATGTTATGACATGCAATAAATATTTTCCTTAATTCAGATAAAAGTAATTGTGCAATATAAATATAGCTTGTGCAAAGTACAGATGTCATCTAACCTCAATACGCCTTGCAGTGCGATATGCCTCGCGTGATTGAGCCTCCAGGTCCCATGCAACTCTCTTGCTAGAGCTGGACGTCTTTATTTGCAGAAAAATATATCCAAGTCATAATGCGATGGCACCTAGAACGCACCAGAAGACTCTACTGAATTATTTCATATATGACACTTGTATATCTGTGTACAACTTAGTCTGTAAAGGGAACTTGGCGTGGAAAAAAGCCGCGCCTGCTGCATCGTAGCACTTTGCATGCTGATTGAGAAACTCAGTTGCACATAGATATAAAAGTGTCACATATCGAACTAATCGGCACAATCTCCCAGTGCATCCTAGTTGCATCGCATTGCGACATTGACTCTTTTTGTCAAAAAAGATGGCCAACGCTAGCAGTCTCTCACAGGACAAGACGTGCCGAGAGGGGCTGTTAGGCGCGACTGCAGCAAAGCCGAGTAAGAGCGTTTCTGTAGCATCTTCGGATTTTGTTGTGTACAGTAAAAAAAAGTTCAGTCTCTACAGAAGGACTCATTTTAATAAGTATCAGTGTTTTATGGTGATTAGCAAAGTTTTTTTTTTTTTTTTTTAAATATATGCCAGATATTATCTCTGTTTTTAGGGTGCTTGGTACCAGTAGCCGCAGCTATTTTTTTTTTTTATTTGCCCCAAAAGTAAAAACATAAGCCTAAGGTGGAAGGACCTTACTGTCCAACTCACAAAACCGCAGTTTATCACAACACTTACTTTCACTAGTAATGGTGTTTCTCAGCAAACCAGCAGCTTGCTCCTCAGGCAGTAAGAGACTAATACCCCTTTCAGACACCGTCTAAATACCCTGGTTTTTGCCAGGCCGACCCAAGTCGAAGTCCCAGGTTCATGACCCTTCTCCTTACCAGGGTCGGGCTGAAAGACCCGGGAAATTGCTGGATTGATAGACCTGGCAATTTCCCTGGTCGCATGTGTGAAAGGGGCTTAACTGGAAAAACCTTTATTAGCCTCACATAGATGGTCTGTCAATAAAGGCTGCTCCCTAGACTGATTACCACCAGACAGAAGCTAGAATCCTGTGACATACATGGCTCCCATCCAGAAATTGCCCAGTGCTTTTGTCACATAATTCCACATCCTATTTTGACCTGAGGGGCGGAAACCTGCATCCCCTAAACCACAGGTTCTCAAACTCGGTCCTCGGGACCCCAAACAGTGCATGTTTTCCAGGTCTCCTCACAGAATCACAAGTGAGATATTAGCTCCACATGTGGCTCTTTTAAAATGTGTCAGTGAGTAATGACTACACCTGTGCACCAGCTAGGTGACCTGCAAAACGTGACCTGTGTGGGGTCCTGAGGACCGAGTTTGAGAACCACTGCCCTAAACTGAAGTTATGGGCCAAAGCATCTGCATTGGCCAACTGGTTTCTTATGGCCTATGACAATTTGAAATTTCTACTTCAGGGTCCATAGGGTATCCACAGGATACCTTGGGTATAGGTGTGACGTCAGTCGCAGGGCACCAAAGAGTTAAGCTTTCAGCCTCCCAGGATGCACTAGGTCCCCCTCCTATACCCCGCCCCCGGGCCAAGGCACCTCAGTTTAGTTTGGTGCCCGGCCGGAGTCGGGTGCACCTGTTGGAGTGGGGGCTAGAAGAGCCCCTGAAGCTTTTTCTTCATGCAGCTGTGGCTGCACATCTGGATGAACAGCATGGACAGTCAGTCCTGACGTCCATGCTGTCTTCCCTACACCCCGCCGGTACCAGAACGCCGGTACTGATCCGGGGATGCTGGTGGGCATCTGGGGTCACAGCTAGCGGTGACCCCAGATGCTCCGGACCATGGCCGGATTCAAGGGGGACAGAGGTAAGCAGCGGGGTCCCGCGGTGGGTCCCCGCTGATCACATGGTCCTAAGTCCCCAGGCAGGGGGCTCCCTGGGGACTGGCTGCAGCGTGGAGCCAGGCGACCAACCTGCGCTTCCACTACCCCCTGGGACAGCGGACCGCAGCAGAGCGGTAGCGCTGCGGCGTCCCAGGGGTTAAATGCATGCCAGGGGAGCGCGCCTTCCCTGTCTCACAGCCGGCGCCTCCCCCGCTGCACACAGCCCTCTCTGCACTGTGCTGACTGGTCCTGTGTCAGCGCTCCTCCCCCAGGCCAGCTTCTTTCTGCTCCTCGGCGGCCATCTTCTCTGCAACGCATGGTGAACGCTGCTGGAAGTCTGGAAGGAAGCATCGTGGTCTGGGTCCCCCCGCATACCTCTCCTCCGCTGTGGCTCAGGTCTGTGTATGCAGCGCTGTGTCCTACCAGGCCCTGTGTCTGTGTAGTTGAGTGATCAGCGCTGTTAGTGCAGGAATTGTTATTTCTCTGCATTGTATGTGACTGTGCTAGCGCTGCCTGTAACTTTTCTTCTCTAAACTGTCAGCTTTATTACTGTCCCTGTTCTTTCTGCTAAAGCCCTTGCGGTGCGGTGCTGCAGGGTGGTCTCTCGCCTATTTAATACTTAATTGGTGAGAGAGGTCACATACGTGGTGCCATAATGTCTGAAAGTGATTTTCCCCTCCGGCTACAGTGTACCACGTGCAAAGTACCGTTAGCGGAGGGGGAGGGTAGCGCGGAGGGCCTTTGCCGGCAGTGTTTGTCCATGGCGCGGCCTATTACGGTTACAGCACCGGTACAGGAGCCGCCCTGGGCTTGTTTCGCTCAGGCGTTAACAGCTTTAGTGGGCCAGTTAGCTCCGCAGCCAGCGTTTACTCCGATGGGTTTGTCCCAGCAGTCTGTGGTGTCGTCACCCATGCAGGGGTTCCCACGACAATTGGTGGTACCCCACAGTCTCCCTATTTCCCCGCTCCCGGGTTCTCAGGAGCCAGCGTGGGTTAACTCCCTGACGAGTTCTGTACAGCACTTGTCGGATGTGTTGCAAGGGGAGTCTGTGATGCGGCCTCATAAAAGGCCGGTGGCGTCTCTGTCCGCTCCTTATGAGGATGACGAAGGGACGTCTGATGATGGGGAGATTCTGGATCCTTACGATCAGGAACCTTTCCATACTAAGGACGCTGATGCTAAGTCCAAAGTATATATTCCTGGACTTATTCGGGCGGTCCGCACAGCCTTGGTGATTGAGGACGAAGTTCCCCCAGCGGCTAAATCTAAGTATGCCTTTTTCAAAGATGTGAAGGGCGATGCCACAGTCTTTCCTCTTTCGGGTCAGTTGGTGGACCATTTAGAGGAGGCGTGTAAACAACCTGGCAAAAGATACCAGCCGCAGAGACGCCTGGCGGTGGCTTATCCGTTCGCGGATAATTATTTTGCTAAGTGTGAATCCCCTCCACAGGTGGATTCTCACGTGACCCGTCTTGTCCGTAGTGCCACATTGCCGATGCCATCCATGTCCTCCCTTAAGGATGCTACGGACCGCAAGGTAGAAATCTGCCTGAAGTCCGCTTATTCCCTTGCAGGGGGGGCAGCACGGCCGGCTATGGCCATTTGCTGGGTTGCCAGAGCGATGGAGCGCTGGGCGGATTCATTAGAGGCTTCTTTTGAATCCGACTGTCCGGCCGAACAGGCGGAGTTGATTGGCAATCTCCGTGATTCGGCCACCTACATCAACGAGGCGGTTCTAGACATTAGTACTCTGGTGTCTAGAATTTCTTCAGCAGCGGTAGCTGCTCGTCGCACCTTGTGGCTGCGATCCTGGAAGGCGGACGCAGATCCAAGAAAGGTCTGGAAGCGTTGCCGTTTACCGGAGAAGTTCTCTTCGGTCCGGATCTGGATAAGATTGTGGCCACGCTGGCGGCAGCCAAATCTGCTTGTCTCCCGTCGGCCGCTGCTCCTTCTGGTTCTGGACCATCGTCCTTTCGGTCATCTAGGGCCCAGGGCAGGCCCAAACCACAGTCGTTTCCTCGACAGGCTGGCCCTAAGAAATCGGTCAAGCCCCGGAAACAGGCATGGAGTACCAGACGTCCGGCCCCCAAGCCAGATGACAAGCCTGCGGCCTGACGGTCCGGGTCTCCCCTTGGGGGATCCCAGGGTGGGAGGCCGCCTGCTGCAGTTCTCCCGGTGTTGGTCGTTCACTACGACAGACACTTGGGTTCTGGAGGTGGTCTCTCACGGGTACGCCCTCTCCTTCCGGCACAGACCCCCGGCTCGATTCTTCACCACGGGTCTACCATCAGACCGGAACAAGGCTACGGAGCTGCGGAAGGTATTGCACACTATGCTCCAGGCTGGAGTTATAGTGCCTGTTCCATTCTCCCAGAGGGGCCAGGGTTTCTATTCAAATCTATTTTTGGTACAGAAACCCAATGGGTCATATCGTCCGATTCTCAACCTCAAAGCACTCAACAAGTCTTTGCGGGTCCCGAAGTTTCGGATGGAGACCCTACGGTCCATCATTCTGGCGCTGGAACCTGGGGACTACATGGTGTCATTGGACATACAGGACGCTATGGCGGTCATGGCGGCTTCTCTGCGGCTGCAAGGAGTCCGCATGTTGCCGTACTTGGACGACCTGTTATTGGTGGCAGGATCTCCAGAGCTCCTGTTACACCACTTGGACCTGACCATTGCACTGCTGCAACGGCACGACTGGCTAATCAACTGGCAGAAGTCCACTCTAATCCCGTCTCGGAGGATTCTGCATCTTGGAGCCTTATTGGACTCGGGACAGCAAAGGATCTTCGTGACGGAGGACAAGATCTCTGCTTTACAGTCAAGGGTGCGCAGTTGTCTGCACAGCCGCCGGGTGTCCTTACACTCGGCGATGAGGTTACTGGGCTCCATGGTGTCGGTGTTCGACATGGTGGAATACGCCCAGTTTCACTCCAGACCTCTGCAGCACCTGATCCTGTCCAAGTGGAACGGGCTGCCTCAGTCTCTGAAGTTCCAGACGATTGTGCTCACCCCGGAGGTTCGCCTGTCCCTTGCGTGGTGGTTAAAGACGACCCACCTCAACAAGGGACGTCCGTTCTGGGTTCCAAATTGGGTCCTGTTGACAACGGACGCCAGTCTTCGGGGCTGGGGAGCAGTTTCGGGTCCACACTTGTTCCAGGGCAGGTGGACACCGACAGAAGCGGAGCTTCCAATAAATATCTTGGAACTCCGTGCGGTCTTCAATGCTCTCCTGCAGGCACAGCGGTTTCTCCAGGGTCACCTGGTGCAGGTCCAGTCGGACAATGCTACCACCGTGGCCTACATAAACAGGCAAGGAGGAACTCGCAGTCGGGCGGCTCTCGTAGAGGTCTCTCGGATCCTGGTTTGGGCGGAGCGCAATCTTCCAGCCATATCAGCGGTCTTCATCCCGGGAGTGCTAAATTGGGAGGCGGACTTTCTAAGTCGCCAGGACGTTCATCCAGGGGAATGGTCCCTGCACCCGGACGTTTTTCAACTACTGGTGGACAGGTGGGGTCTTCCAGAAATCGACCTCATGGCGTCCCGGCACAACAACAAGTTGCCGGTGTACGGGTCTCGCACAAGAGACGAAGGGGCGTCTCTGGTGGATGCTATGTCCGTCCGGTGGACGTTCAGGTTCGCATACCTGTTCCCTCCGGTCTCCCTTCTTCCACGGGTAATCCGGAAATTCAAACAGGAAGGAGGGACGCTCCTGTTGATAGCTCCCGCGTGGCCCAGACGGCACTGGTTCTCAGACCTTCAGGGTCTGTCCGTGGACAGTCCTCTGCGGTTGCCGCTACGACCGGACCTTCTGTCTCAGGGTCCTTGTCTTCACCCGGACCTGACTCGGCTGTCTTTGGCGGCGTGGCTGTTGAGACGGCCATGCTGAGGTCCTGGGGGTTTTCCAGCTCTGTGGTGCGTACCATGTTACGAGCTCGGAAACCGTCTTCCGCGAGGATATACCATCGCGTGTGGCATACGTTCTTCCAGTGGTGTCGACCGAGAGGTTATGCACCGCGGGAGTTTCGTCTGTCTCGGATTCTCGCCTTCCTGCAAGCGGGACTAGATCATGGGCTTCGCCTTGCTTCTTTGAAGGTACAGGTTTCGGCCCTATCTGTCTGGTTTCACCGTAGGATTGCTACAATCCCGGATGTGCGCACCTTTATGCAAGGTGTTCTCCGTATTCAGCCGCCCTTTGTTCCACCTGTGGCGCCTTGGGATTTGGCTGTGGTCCTGAGGGCTCTCCAAGGACCGCCGTTTGAACCACTGGGCTCAGTGGATATTAAATGGCTAACAGCTAAGACTGTTTTCCTTCTGGCCATTGCTTCAGCCAGACGTGTTTCTGAGTTAGGGGCTCTTTCTTGTAGACCCCCTTTCTTGGTTTTTCATGGGAACAGGGCAGTGCTCCGCACTCGGCCCGAGTTTCTTCCCAAAGTTGTTTCCCAGTTTCATGTTAACGAGGAAATAGTTGTTCCGGCCTTTAACTCACCGGGTCTTTCCGTGGGTGAGGCCTCTTTGGATGTTGTGCGGGCCTTAAGGACTTATGTTGACCGCACTTCTTTGTTTAGGAAGTCGGACGCTTTGTTGTCCTCTATGGCTTCTGTAAAAAGGGTTGGCCTGCTTCAAAGCAAACTTTGGCAGCCTGGATCCGTATGGCTATTTCTGAAGCTTATCTTCATGAAGGCCTACCGGTCCCTCCTTCTCTGAAGGCTCATTCCACTAGGTCTGTGGGTCCTTCGTGGGCAGCTCGACGTGGTGCCTCGGCAGTTCAGTTCTGCAAGGCTGCTACGTGGTCTTCTGTCCATACCTTCGTGAGGTATTACAGGTTTGACACCTTCGCCTCTCAGGATGCTTCCTTCGGGCGGCGGATTCTCCTTTCTGCACAGGAGCGTCCCCACCCTTAAAGGATACTGCTTTGGGACATCCCCAAGGTATCCTGTGGATACCCTATGGACCCTGAAGTAGAAAATATGAGATATGGTAAGAACTTACCCTTGTTATCTCTATTTCTACGAAGTCCATAGGGTTCCACAGGACTCCCGCCCTGTCGCACCTGTGCTGCAGATGGGCTTTGCTCTGGTCACCGGTTTTCCGTCTCCCTCTGGTGAAAATGTGATTCTTGTATGTGTCCAGATCTTTGTTCTCTCTCTTCCTTCTCCTCCTCCGGCCTATGGCTTGGTAACTAACTGAGGTGCCTTGGCCCGGGGGCGGGGTATAGGAGGGGGACCTAGTGCATCCTGGGAGGCTGAAAGCTTAACTCTTTGGTGCCCTGCGACTGACGTCACACCTATACCCAAGGTATCCTGTGGAACCCTATGGACTTCGTAGAAATAGAGATAACAAGGGTAAGTTCTTACCATATCTCATATTTTTGCAATGCCAGTAATCATCTTGTTGTTATCCCATTGTTCTGTTTATTCTTAAGGGCCTCATAAATATAACAACAAATTGCCTGATACTGTAGTTCGGAAATGCCAGCCTGCTGCCGTCGCCGATCCGTTGGGGGATCAGTGAAATTCTACATAAGTCACCGTTTTGTATATCACGATCATATTTTGTTCGTAACCGGCAAATCAGTGAAAACCAATAAGTTGGATTTCAAAGATCCTCTGACCCAGGTATCTGGGAATCGTCGAATTGCAACAATCAGTCGCTGGTGTATGGGGTGGCCTTTAGACATACATTTTAATGGAGCATGATCAATAATTAACCTGAACTTTCTTCCCAAGAGGTAGTTCCTATAGTTCCTAAGTATTTATAATGCCCACTTAATTGCTAATGCATCTTTTTTAATAGTGTCATACATTCTCTCATGTACATTCAGTTTATTACTCCAATAAGTAAGACAATGTTTTTACAATTTTATTCTGAGACAGAATAGCACTTATCCCTACATCTGATGCATCTTTTTTCACAACAAATTCCTAAAAAGCCGTGTAGGAAGACAGTGGTGCTTAGAGTTTTAGTGAAGTTCATATATTTGTTCCAAACACTCCAACGTTTCAGGGCTTGCAAGCCCTTTTGTCAAGGTAACCTCCTATATATTGATTCCCAAATTATGTTTTCCTGTATTTGCAAAATTACAGTGGCTTATATTTGGTGATACATGTATTGGGAGGGATGTGTGGAGGAGAGGTTGAGGGGGGTGGGTACAGAGATATCTGTAACGGGCACCAAGGTTTCTGTTGCTGGCCCTGCTATGATGTATCCAAGATACTTAACCTATTCCAACCCTAAGCCACTTTTTTCTAGGGTTGGCTGTCAATCCTGCCTTACGGATGGAGTCCAACATTGTTTATACACTGGGTAAGTGAGACTGCCAATCAAGACTATTGATGGCTTCAATACCGAAATAAGCAGCAAATTACTGTCTGAGGCCTTAGGATCCTATCCATCATCCTCTGAAAGGAGGCGTGTGCTACATGTAATCTAAATTGTAACATCTTCTATTGGAACAGACTCACCAGTGCCGAAAAGGCACTTTTGTTTTGCACGGTCTATAAGTGACACTTGCCAGTACTCTTTGGTTAAGTTTTTAGTGGTTATGTACCGTGCTGTCCAATTAGTTCATCCATATGATGCATTGGGTAGGCATCGCACTTATACCCCTTTTACACTTGCTGCAATAACCTGGGTTATTGCACGTGAACGCACAGCAACCCGGGTTACTGTGCATTGTAAAAGGGCCAGGTTGAAATAAGCCTGGTTGAGCAACCCAATATTTTAACCCTGGTCACTAGATGGGTTTGACATAGGTTCAACCCGGCTCGTGATGCAGTGTGAACGGGTAACCCAAGTCCCTTTCACTGCATAGGAAGAGCGGGCGCTTGGAGATGAGATAATCTCCAAGCGCCGGCTGAAAATGTGATGGAGGTGACGTCATCGACCCAGCATTTTTGACGGGTCAGGCCGCCAGTCTGAAAGGGGTCTCATCCGAGTTGCACCCGAGACGGACCTATGAACAAAATCCTGGGTGAGACCCGCCATTTTGGTATAAAAGAGGTATTCGGCACACTATTTAATTTTAGGGAAGAAATTGCAGAAACGTAAGCTTATTTCTGGTTTTGGAATAAGTACAATGGGACTTGACTACTCACTGTTTGATTCTTTAGTTATATCTAACTCCAACATCTCTTTACGTTTTTTAGACATTGCCTCCCATCGGGCTTCTCCTTAACCCCCAGTTCCGGGATTACTTCCTGTTTAATGACTGACGTTTTACCTGGTATTTCATAAAACCTATCTCTATTTCTTCTGAGAATTTTTTTTATTCTCATGCTGTTGAATAATTAAGAGGGTTTTAGCTTTGGCTACTTCAGGAACTAAAGGCACTGAGGTTTACCGTAGGGACCTAGGTAACTGACAGATCTACTGGTTTAAGATTTAAATGGTAGATCTGTTATGTTTTTTTTTCCCCAAGCGGGTACAATTTATAATTAATCTCACTCACTTTTTCCATGATTTCGAATGGTCCCTGCTATTTTGTAAAAATTACTTTTTACTGTGGGAACCAAAATAAGCACTCTGTCCCCAGGAACTATGGTGCGCACAACTGCAGCTATTCTTTCCTGCATCTGAGGAACATGATCAACAATCATTTTATATGGATTGGCTTGTCCCTCCCATGTCTCTCTCACAATATCCAGCAAACTCCTTGGGTGTCTCCCATACAGAAATCAAAAGGCGAGACCCTGTGGAGAATTGTGGAACTTCTCTAATGGGCAGCAATAAATAGTGTATTCAATAGTCCCAAGCTTTCCTATTTTTTAAACCTCTCTACTTAACCATCTTTCTGAGGCTGATACTCAGAAGTCTGTAGCTGAGTAACCTTAAACAGTTATCACATCTCTTTCAGAATGTTTTCCATAAATGTGGTTCCCTGATCAGTTAGGATTTCCTTAGGTATTCCTACGCTGCTAAAGACATGTACTAGTTCTTTAGTAATTGCCTTTGTTGTTGATTTGCACAATGGTATCGCTTCTGGGTATCTGGTAGTGTAATCCATTATTACTAAAATGTATTAATGACCCCGGACAGACCTAGGGTCATCAATGGGACCTCAATAATGGATAATGGAACAAGTGGACTTCCATAAAGAGGCCTGGGAGTATGGTACTGGCACTCTGGCCAGGAAGCACAGTATCCAGATACATCTATATAGACTGCAGGGCAGAGAAAATGCTGTAAAATTCTCTCTGTTGTCTACATCTAGATGTCCTTCAGTTATCTGACCATGAGCCAGGTCCAACACCATTCTTCTATATTCCTTAGGAATGACCAATTCTTTGACAATAGTTTACCCTTTTTTGGACGTTTGGTGCAACAAATCTTACCGTACTGCCATGTGAAGATATGACAACTTTCTATCAACCACTTTTACTTTCTCTCTAGCCTTTAACAGAGAAGAGTCTTTTAACTGTTCTGAGGCAAAGATCTCTCTTCATATTTCAAGATCAGACATAGTTGACTGGTTGAACAACATTTCCTACTTCAGTAGGAGGTACCTCTTTCTTCTCCCCATTACTGCTCTCATGATTTTGAGACTCCACTATCATGCTTAAAAAATGGAACACTTCAGATTCAGTAGGCATTGTCACTGTAACATTATTAACAGGTCTGGGTTTTTTATTTTCGTTAAATTTAGCCTTCCCACAGCTTCCAGAAGTGGGAAAAGTTTCTGCCCAATGTGACATCATACATCAAATCATGAACTAAACCCATGTTGACTACGGGGTGTTCGGGAGATTTCAAAAGGTTGACACACAAAAGGTCAACAGGTACAAATGATCAACTGGGTCAAAAAGTCGACACAAATGGTCGACACAATTTTTTATATTTTTTTAAGGCTATATTAGGGTTAGGCATTTACTGGATGGTTTGTGTTAGGTGCTAGAAGGGACGGTTAAGGTCAGGCACCTACCTTGATGGTTAGGGTTATACAACAGGAGGGAGGGTTAGCCACCAAGGTTAGGGTGAAGATTACGGCTAGAAGAAAAAAAAATATCGATAATGATTGTCGACAATTCGTACCTGTCGAACTTTTGTCTAACACGGGTGGGGTAGTGTTTTTCTGCCGATTTGCCGTTTTGATATATAACATTATTCACAGGCCTGGTGCAGGCCACGACCCCTCTGTGTGATGTCACACAGGGGAGGGGCCACAATCACAGGTAATTACAGCAATGCCCAGAGCATCCTCAGGATGCTCCGGGAAGCTGTAAGGGTTGTGGGACCATCTGAAGCATCCTAAAGATTCTCCAGGGGGCACTTCTACATAGATTCAGGCTGAAGGGTTCCTTTCTAGGCACCCTGCTGGCCAGATGAGGCTAGCAGAAAAAAAGCTCAGAGTGCCAGACCAAATTATTCCGGGGGCCTTATACGGCCCACGGGCCTGAGGTTCCCCATCCCTGGTCTAACATCTGGTGTCTACCTAATTACAGTCTATCTCTTATACCACACCCTAAACATTGGGAGTTGTGCGAGTTTACCAAACAGATGCTGTGTAAACTCTGTGAAATGATGGAGATTGCAGCTCTTATTTGTCCCCATCACAGAGCATGGGCTTTTTGTCCAGCAAGTGAGGTTTCTCCATGCAAAAAGAAAAGGAGCATAGCGGGGAATTAGCGTTAAATATTTACCATATATCGGACTGCTGTTATTCCTCCTGCGCAGTGCACTTGTTAGGAACATCCCTATAATATGTGAAGAGGTGGGTGATTTATTTGACATTGAGGGCTGGTACTACTATTGCGGATTATAGTCTGTGCTTTTTTGTTTTGTGCCTTAGATTTTTGAAATGTATAAATGTTCTCTTTCTCGCTAGCTGAAATAATCATCTTGTAAAGTAAGAAAAAAAACTGTAACCAAAAAGATGATGTGTCATTTGAATAAAGAACAAAAAACAAGAACCTGTGACAATAGCATGCACTGCATATTAATGTCTACAGCAGATTGTTCAATTACAGGATTTAACCCCATGATGGTGCCCTGCAGGTTGTGTTAAGTATAAGTGGTAAAATAATTATACTTTTAGATGAATGTTTTGATCATTACGTGGACTGCAACTTAAATATGTTTTCAGAAGCAGTGAAAAAAAAAAGTTGTATTTTTTACTCTTTGTAATGTATGTATGTGATTTACCATTTGGAGACTTGCTCAGCGTGATTTTTAACTTGTTACAGGGGAGCCTCAAGAGCAGCAGACAGATCTCACCACAGGAATTCATTCATGAACTGAAATCCGGCTCCACAGATGAAAGACTTGTCTCTTACTTAGACTCCCTACGGGTTTCTCTGACCAGCAACCCAGTCAGGTAATGTTGGTGGATTAAAATAAGTAAACTCATGTTAAAGTGCTCCATGTACAGACAGTTATTTCATGTAATCCTCTTTCTGTGGCATACCTGGCTTATGTCAGTGTCCATTTGTACACATTCTTTTAAATAAAAATAATTAAGTATTACAAGTACAGGTTGAGTCTCCCATATCCAAAATGCTTGGGACCAGGGGAATTTTGGATAACGGAATATTCCGTATTTTGGAATAAATGCTTACCATAATGAAATATCTTGGGAATAGGACCCAAATATTCACACAGAATGCATTTGTGTTATATACACCTTATACACACAGCCTGCATATAATTTTATACAATATTTTCAATAATTTTGCGGCTCAAACAAAGTTTGTGTACAGAAATGTAATTCATTTGTTTCATATACACCTTATACACACAGCCTGAAGGTAATTTTATACAATATTTTTAATAATTTGAGCCTTAGACAAAGTTTGTGTACATTAAACCATCAAAAATCAAAGGTTTCATTATCTGAGTCATGCCAAAATGATTCCGTATTTCGGAATATTTGGATATGGGAGACTCAACCTGTAATACACTATAATCAGTTTAATGACTTGCAGTGGGAGAGCACGTAAATTCCGTAACTACTATAGTGTAAGTCTTTTCTACTGTAATTCATCTAGTAACTAAACTTACTGATCTGTAAATCATGTTTTTTTTTGATAATTTCATATGGTGCTTCATAATTATTATTAAATGCATATTAAGATTTTCATGGTTGTTTTCTAAGTATTAAAGTGGAAGTTGGTAAGTAACAAAATACTTGTCTCAATTCTTTTAAGAGTGCCCCCTCTAACAAAAGTCAACTTGGTTCAAATGAATGGTATCACTATATATTCTCACCAATGAGATTGTTTCCTAGTGAGCTAAAATATCTTAAGTTGGCCATATACTGCACAGTATTTGTGCATAGCAGGCAACTGAATGATTGGTTTGCAGGATCATCGCTCAGTGTATGGAACTGGTTGATGATCATTCACAACCTTAAATTGGCTGAAAAACTGTCTAGATCGTTTGGTTTGGTCTTCCTGTATATTCTGATCCACCTGACTGTTGTTCAGCCAACTTCATGCTGTGATTCGACATCACGTCCATTCATTGTGTAGTGTATGGAGGCGCTCCAACTATCGGAATATCGGCTCCTCCCGTGTCCCTTTTCCCTGTTTTCAGTGTGCGGCCAGCTTTTCTAAAAATTCCTGGCACTTTCAAACTAGATAGAACATTATACACCTGGCCACACAGGTCTTTATCCCTGTACTGTATTTTCTGTGTTCCATTCCTATGTTTGGTACACACCCTGTAAAACAAATATAGCCTGCCAATCGAGTACATGGCAATATATTTGTTTCTATTGCTCCCATTGTCTCTCTCGAGGTCAGGGGAACATTACAGTTTTCTACCTGACCTCCACAGTTGTGTTACTTTGCTTAAATTGACCGGTTTACTCCTGCATGACCTCTGTATTCCAACTACAATCATCTGCTCTCTATCACACTTACTTTGTTTCCCATTTATCTGGAATGCTGCGCCCAGGTCATCAGAAATTGTTGGGTCCAGTTCAAATGAAAGACAAGGCCCCTTGTGTTAAAAATTTCTTGGCTGGTCCAATTGACCCCTCCAGCCTTTCTTATTGTGTTCTAATCATGACTAGTTGCAGTGTTGTGTCCTATGTTCATACAATGCACCCAGATTTGCCAGGATAGCAACATACATTGCCATGTATACCACTGACAAATAGCCTTACTGACTCCGACCTTTCCTTTACTTCTATGACTCCCAACATGTAAACTCAGAAAATCAGATAGACTAAAATAAAACTCTAGTCTAAGCCCCCCCCCCCCCCTCCCCCTAAATAGTTTGGATTATTTTCACTAGATTCTAGTGTCCTGTAGGAACCTCACAACATGAGGTGCGGATGTGGTGTGGGCAGGATGTGGGGAAGTTGTGTGGGCAAGAATCTGTCTGCATGGCTTCTTCTCTTCCTAGATAGCTGTTTAAGACGTCCAGGAACGACAGAATACAATTCTGTTTTGTGGCTGTCAGTTGTTTTTTTTTTTTGTGTGTGTAGAAAGATAAGATAAAGATCCCTGACTATTGCAGTGCTCACAGCAGTCATACAGTGATCAGGGCTACAACGACATTCCTCCAGTACCATACAGGAAGGATGAGGGTTCCATCTAGGTGTCGGCAAGTTGCTTTCATTGGTTTGTTGATTTTCTGGTGTCAAATTACTGAAAATCAGCTTATTTTGCAAGTTAGATAAACTATATTTTGGATGGCTAAACCAAAAACGATATACCTGAAAATGAAACTCAAATTTAAATATATATAACAAATGCAAATGATGAGTAGTGTATATTCACTTCATAATAATCGAGTGTCTGTACAAGTTAATATAATAAAAATTGTATAGCTCTTGTATAGCTGGTCCCCATGGACCATACATTCCTTGGAGCACGAGGAGCTCTGGATGTCGATGTTAGATGTTAGACTCTGTATCCAGTTATTTGAAATTATTAATGGTGTTAGATTAGCATGGAACTCTGAAGTGTGGAAGAATTTCTCTTCACTGTTAGTCAATATACAAGTCCCAAAGAGGAAAATAATTAGTTAGTATGGTTAGGAGGTTTTTGGAATCTCACCGTCCATATACATTGAGTTTACTACCTTCCATCAATTCGATAATGACATTTCCTCCTATATATTAGCAAGGTGGAGTAATCGTGTAGATTAGTGGGGAAACGCCATTGAGATTTTTTTTTGTCACACCTCATCTGTAGTTTAGAGTTCCATGCAGATATACTACCACATATAGGGCCTGATTCAGAGCCACTCGTAAGCGGCAGCTCGTTCGCTCCGAGCGATGTTTGCCCAACTGCGCATGCGTACGGATCGTTATACGCATGCGCGAACCAGTCAGTGCGGCCGAAATTCATGTGCTCGCAAAATAGCTAATGCCTGCTAATTTGAGTGACAGAATGAGGCGTATGTGGGTGGTAACAGGGGAAGGTGCTTGAAAACGGGGAGTGGAGATCCGATCGCAGGCGTGCTTAAAGGTCAAAACGGGCGTTTTATGGGTGTGCATATTTAAAACAGCAGCGTCATTGACCACGTCACTGGGTTTTTTTTTAAGCCAGAACTGCTCGCAAAATTGTGGTAGCAAAAACCAACCACAAGAATAGCGAGCAGTTCATACCCTATTCGATGTACTCGATTAATCTAATAAATAGCGGACATGACGTAGGGTGCGAGCGGCCAGGGGGGCGTAGTTTCCCAAAAAACGACCACAAGTTTTGTACGCTCGTTCAGACCTAGAGGCGTGAACAGACCCCAAACAGCGAACGGTTCATTTGAATAGCCACCCCTATTTTCAGGACGAGCAAGAGCTAATTGCGTCCGGCTCTGAATCAGGCCCTTAATTTCAACTAACTGAATATTCCAGCTGTGTGTCTCACCCACCCCCCACCCTATTCTTCCTTTGTCTCTTTTTCTCCCCTTCTCCCTCCCACTATTCCTCCTGAGTCTCTTTTCCCATGATCCCCTTGTGTCCCACCCATCTATTCATCCCATCTCTTCCCTCCACTCCTATTTCCATGTCTATTCTAATCCCTTTATGTATAGATGTACATGTACTGTGTATGTACTGTATGCATATTTATAGAGAGAGTAGCTGATTTAGTTCATATTTCTGCAAGAGCAATTCTTAGATGATTTATAAATAGCAATTATTTCCAAAACTGTTTGAAATAAAGTTTTAATATTGCAATATAATTGATTTGCCCACTTCTAACACAATATGTGTCTTTACATTATTTTTCTAGCTATGTTGAATTCTAGAACCTCTTATTTCATACCTATTGGGGTAGTGTCTGCCATTGTGGATGTGCCAGACCTAGTTATCTTAATTGCACCTTGCATATCTGAGTGTTTGACATTAATAAATGTCATTTTGATCTGAAATAAAACCATTGAAATTCCTGTGTGGAAACAAGTCAAATTATGAAGTACACTCATTAACACACCACCTACAGCTGTACATTTATTAATATCTGACTGGGAATTGCTGTACTTTTTTTTTTTTCACCGCAAATTACCTAGGCTGCTTGTCAGGTTAATATCACGAACTGTGATTGTGTGTAGCTTGTATAGCCACTGATATTGCACATTGTGGTGCTGTGGAGACTTCAATATTTTATATAAAATCGTGTAGACCTGTGTGCATTCTCTTGCTGACAAGCGTTCTCAGTAGTTACCACTAATTAAAACATATTAACAGGAATTAACATAAAACAAATCTGATGTTGTAAGTGCATGAGGGTATGTGGAGTATGTTTAATATAAGGGGCATGTGTGGAGAACTGCTGGACATATAAAAAGCATATTACAAAGAACTAATGGGGAGGTCAGATGGGCATTTAAGGGGAATGTTGGGAGGTCTAATGGCATGTGGGGAGGTTTGAGGGTATTTAATGGACATACAAGGAGATCAAATGTTACCCAGAAGTAATGAAGCAGAACCCCATTTTTTTCTAAGTTACAATGGGTCTCTGGGACCGACATAATTATGAGCTTAGTGCAATCACTGCAAAAAGTTTTAATGTAAGACTTAATAACTTTTTATATAATGCCACTCATTAGGTAGTGTACAGATGTGTCCTTATAGAATATTGCTGTAATCGTGTCAAGCCAAACAGCCCCTCTTGGCACACCAAGTCCCGTGCGACTCTGCTAACACCTAGTGTCTTTGTTCACAATGCAACCGAGATGCACCACGGGACTGCGTCTCACACCACGTGGCATATTGAGGCTGCATGAGGACACATCTGTATAAAATACTTTTTTGTTGGGTGCATTTCGTACAAGGGTTTTGTTCTTAGTGAGTGGCTCTGGAAGAACTCACTGAGGAAATAAGGATATGTCTGCATTTATCAGATAATTAGTTTTTCAAAAACAATTTGATGTATGTAGTTTGAAATGTCTTTGTACTGAATTGTGTAGGTGTTTGAAATACTACACTACCAATGGCCTCTTGGTGTTTCAGATACATATCTAAGTCTACAGATGTGTCCTGCTACATCTTTGCTGCAGACGCGGCAAATCGCACCACACATGGGACAAGGCATGCACCCGCAAGTGGATGCGTGCACAGCGTTTGCACCCACGTCTCCATAGGATTGCATTGTGCGATCGCAGTGCGCACCATAGCATACGCTGCAGGTAATCGCATCACACAATGTGTGCGCACGTTTGTAGCGCGATCGGTAAGGATGTAATAGGACACATCTGTATATCCACATTTTCTTTTATTACGAACTCCCTGTAGGTTTCTGGTTAATAAGCCGGAGCTCTAAACCGGCTCTCTTCTGTTCCCAGACTAAGGGAATTTAAAGTATTTAGTAATCTTTCGGGTCCGTCTGATACATGGATAGAATTGAGTATAGGAATTGTTGTATATAAAAATAGATGCAGCAGATCATATAGTAAATACTAGTTTGATTAGTGTAAAACACGGTGAAGGATTTTTTAATGAACATTTTCTTAGGTATCGATATGCCTTAAACCATAGCAATCAGTCAATACTTTCCTTACATCGTGTAACTTACTATACAGCTTGATGCTGCTGCTTGCTATAGTTTTATGCATCACCTAGTGCATAGGGTTAAGTACCACTTTGTAGAAGGTATGAACACATAAACGTCTCTGTAGATGTAACATCCTGTTCTGTATATTGTTCTCCCCCACACCCTCTTCTGTGTATATTATTGTGCCTTTCTCCCTCTCATTCATATATAAATGCATGTGCCTCCCTTGTGTAAATGTCCATTTATGTGCTCCACCCTCATCTGTATGTTCATTCATGTGCTCTATCCTCCTCTGTATATCCAGTCATGTGCTCTATCCTCCTCTGTATATCCAGTCATGTGCTCCACCCTCATCTGTATTTCCAGTCATGTGCTCCACCCTCATCTGTATTTCCAATCATGTGCTCCACCCTCATCTGTATTTCCAATCATGTGCTCCACCCTCATCTGTATTTCCAATCATGTGCTCCACCCTCATCTGTATTTCCAATCATGTGCTCTATCCTCCTCTGTATATCCAGTCATGTGCTCTATCCTCCTCTGTATATCCAGTCATGTGCTCCACCCTCATCTGTATTTCCAGTCATGTGCTCCACCCTCATCTGTATTTCCAATCATGTGCTCCACCTTCATCTGTATTTCCAATCATGTGCTCCACCCTCATCTGTATTTCCAATCATGTGCTCCACCCTCATCTGTATATCCAATCATGTGCTCCACCCTCATCTGTATATCCAATCATGTGCTTCACCCTCATCTGTATGTCCATTCATGTGCTCCACCCTCATCTGTATGTCCATTCATGTGCTCTCTCCCCTCATCTGTATATCCATTCATGTGCTCTCTCCCCTCATCTGTATATCCATTCATGTGCTCTCTCCCTCCTCCCATTCCTCATCTGTATGCACTCTCCTCCCCCATCTGTATGTCCAATCATGTGCTCCACCCTCATCTGTATGTCCATTCATGTGCTATCTCCCCTCATCTGTATGTCCATTCATGTGCTATCTCCCCTCATCTGTATATCCATTCATGTGCTCTTCCTCCTCCCATTCCTCATCTGTATGCACTCACTCCCCCTCCCTCCCTCATCTGAATGTGCTCTCCTCCCCCATCTGTATGTCCATGCATCTACCCCAGTGGTCAACTTACTATCTGTGTGTTCACTTCCCTGTTGTCTGTGTCTGCACTCTGCAGCTTGGAATCAGCTCGAGTACCACCTAGGCTTGCTGGCCATACCATTGGTGCTACATGTGTCACCATTTGCAAACCCTGGGCCTAGTGTATGCTATATAGTAATGCTAGTAATAAACATCAGTATATAGGGAATGCATGTTTATCAAGTGTTGCAATAATGTATGAACATGTTTTTATGCAATTACTTTTTTTCTTTTCCTATTTTAAAGAAACTAATTGTTATAATGGTGCAACTTGTGTATCGATTGGCAAGGCTATAATTTTCAAACAATATCGTCAAGTTGTTGTTAGATCAGTTAATGTATTGTGAGCAATTTAGTTACAGGAAGCACTGAAATCATTAGGGTCATCACTTTTACAACTGTGTGTTGTTATGCTTATATGGCGCTGGTTTTATTTCCTCTCTTAGTAGTCTCACAATCCAGGCTGTGCGATAATAGGCACCCATAATGGTTATTTATTGATAACAAATAAACATAAGAATATAAAAGGGATGAGACTACATTTTGTCTCCAGCACACAAAAGACATAATTTGTTGAAAGCATTGTTGTTGACAGCATGACTTGGAAATTATTGTCTTATTTACTTTAATGTACTGTTCAGTTGGAAATTGCTGCCAATGTTTGTTTATGGGTTCCTCGTATTTTGACTTAAGATTTTGGTTGAGGCAGCTAAGACATTTCAGTAACCTTGTGTGGGCGAAAGCAGGGATATTATGAAAATAGGCAAAACTATCTGAAACTTATTGCCCTAATTAAGTTGTTCATTAACCTTTGATCTTCTATTATTCATGTGTACTTGTCTATGCGTACAGTGTGTATTCTGCAATTACTAGATGTATCGGCCTTAAAAAAAAATATTTATATATATATCACACACTGTGTGTGTGTGTGTGTGTGTGTATATATATATATATATATATATATATATATATATATATATATATATATACACACACACTGTATGTATATATACGCGCACACACACATCCAGTGTGTATATATAAAATTCTGTCTTCTCTTGTATTTGTAATTTTGAAATGTGTTATTTTGTGAACAGTCCAACGTTTCAGCTTTATTTCTTTTCATAAAAAATCTAATCTTAACTCAAATGATATGTAGTTCTCTAAAGACTACCACCCTGATGCACCTGCACAGTTGAATAGTGCATCCCTGTGTCAACTGTTAAGACTTTTAAGATTAAGTGGATGGCTGTCAATCTGTTCCTATATAATTTTTTTAAATGAAATTCCTGTTAGCTTTGCGTACTAGAAACACAATTTTCTTTGATTATTCAGAAATAAGGATTCTTAGAGAGAAGTAGGGACTTAGGAAAATTAGGAAAACCTCTATCCCCTACAGTTTTGTTACTATGTTTAACGTGCTGCCCCACTGCTCTGCAACTCACTCTTGATCGATCAGACTTTCTGACAGCCACCACTTTTTTCAAAGATCCCTTAAGACTTAAGGTGCGTACACACTAGATGATATTTTGCATGATACGCCCGATTTCAGTGCATTGGAACGACAAATCGTGTTAAATATTTCCAAAACGTGAGTGTCCACTCACGATACGCGTCCCCGCGGGTCGTACATCGCATCTTCAGATCTTGCCTACAGCAGGCAAGATCTGCCAATCTCGTACATGACACACTGGATATCGTTAAGGACACACGATAGGTCGCTGGTTAGATTGGACATTCTTTAGCACCATATCGTGTCCTGGAGTGCCGTGGAGAGTTCAAGGGAAATCGCTCATGATATTACAGTACTCTTCACACAAGCCTCAGCTGTTATAACAAACCTACTCAGTACCTCTGTCCATCCACCTACCTTCTCTCCCAGTTCACCCTACAAATTCCCCCTTTCCTTCATAGATTGCAGGGCCTAACGGGCAGATCTCCCTTCCTTCATTTTTCCCTCCTAGCACTATCCCTATCGCCAGTGTTTTCTGTTCCCATTTACAATCTTTCCTTCAGTGACTCAGATCCTGTTTTTTTGGCCACATTGTGTGCACAGGCTCATTAATTACTGTTTCCTCCATAGTCCCCCTTGTGTGACCCATCTTTATTTGCTTCTCAAGTCTAATGAGTTTCTCCATCCTACCCCTCTGTCCTCCATTTGATTTTTGCATTGTGTGTGTACTTTTTTTTCATTGTACAGTGCTGCAGACAACATGTGGTGCCCTATAAAATAAAGTTGGTAATAATGATAATGAAAATATTCTGAACATCAGGGTTAAATATTTTGGGCTTTTTCCTGATTTTGCTTGACTCATTGATCCCACTGCAGCAGGGGGACCAGTCTGTACATCTATGGTGTGGATCTATTCCTTGGGGGTTGGGCTTTTCGGTGAATGTCCAAGGCAGCATTTCTTCACCTCTGAAGCTCCCTCCAGTAATGGCTGCTGCCTTAGTAACTAATAATAAAAATAATAAAGGGAGCCTATAACTAGTTGTATAGTGGAGATGGCTTATCATTGGTTACTGCTCAATGGAAGGAGCTTCAGTAAACCGTCATCTTAATGCACGCAGGGGCCCTTATAAAAATGTTGCTACATTGTCTAGTTATGCCCACCAATTTAGTGCAACAATTCAGATTCAACCATATTAAAATTAAGCAAAATGACAACATTTATATATTCCGATTCTAAATCTATTTAATGAACTTTTTTTTAACCATAATAAAAAAGATATAAAGTGTGTATATATACTGTAAGTAAACTGAATCTGCCATCTTCATTTTGAAACTTACCATATGGCCTGTATGCACGGTCGTGGATGTAAATTCACTGAAATGAAGAGTTTTTTTGTTTTCAGGAATGGAACGTAAAGTTTATAATATGCTAGTTAGTCAACAAGAGAAGTGTAAATATGTAATACTTAACTTTAAAACAATATAATAAACAGTGTAATCATTCCAGGTATGCTAATAGACACTGCTACAGTATGTCTGTCATCACACGGACTTCTGCACCTCTGCTAGACTGTCAACAACGTAAACTTTCTTGGCATGTCCCTTTAGTTAGATATGACTTTAATGGACCTGGAAGAGAATCACTCTATTGCTAACATATGCTTAATCATAACCGGAATGTCATTTCATGCAACTAATAAAGTGGTCTGTCTGGGTATGCAATACCACTTTTATACTGTGTATTTACAGTAACTATGAACTACGTTATGGCCCACACAACAAAATATTCTTCAAATATTTAGTTAAATTGTATTTGGATTGTCACTTCAGCCATTTTGTGTCTCTGTTTATGTGAAGGACTCATTTTGCATAGTTATGGTCCATGCTGCAGACAGCTATCCTCTATTAACCATCAGATCTGAATACTAAGTGGCAAGTCATTTCCTTATGAGTACAGTTTCACATGATTGAAGTGGCAGCTCTTGTTTAGAGAGGCTTGTTACATTTTGCAGGTTTGAAGGAAATAAGAAAGTTAATGAACATGTTGTTTTATTATCATTTAATATATTAGCTGATGTCATTGTTTAATTTTTTTTTACTCTCATGCCGTGAAGGTAAAACCTGAAACATTAGTGATTTTCTTATATCTGCAACAATACCAGTAAACTAGTATGTGTTCTATTTTCTGCCTAAAATATATTTTCTTCCATTTCTTGGCTTCTGGGTGTTTTGAACCTTTTTTTTTAAAATATGCCAGTTTGGTCTCCAGGTTCAACTTTGTTTTTCCATCTGTCATTTTTATTTGTATTAGGTGAACATAATCATTTGATTTCTATCATTATGGTTGAAAAACATGTACACTTAGCATTGTTAGCGCAATAAACTGGTGATGAATCTGTTAATTTATTTACAACTGTTTCTTGCTATTTTATGGGTATGATATACATTATACTGCTTCCGAGTTTTGATGGAGACAGACGCTTTATTGCTGATCAAGATAAAGTAGGCTGTTGTGCTGGCATTTATAATTTGATTTATCAGATATTTTTATTTTAATTTGCAAAGCAGCTGTTGCAGAAAATTACATGCAACAGATTTGATCTTTTGGGCTCTTAGGGCATATGGTTGTTAACTTGATAAGGAATAGAAATTGTAGTAGGGGGTTCGACAGCTGTATTGCATTTTGTCCATTTAGACTGCATTCAATTTTCTCCCAAAAAGTGTTTTAAGTTTTTGCATTTGTATAATTCTGTGAACAAGCTGTTTTAGACACATTACAGCTGTCATTTTTCATCTATTAAGGGAAATATAAGGCTATACCTCATACATTAAAAATGAACAGACTATTCAGTATCATTTATATTGTCCCTCCTTAATGAATTTAAACCAGACTATAGTAAATCTCCAACAGAAATGCATGAACAGTAACTTTTTTTCTTCAGGGCCCATAGGGGATTCACTGGGATACCATGCGATAATGTGGTTGGAGTGATCCAGGCACCAAACAGTAAAGCTTTCAGCTCCCAGGATACCTCACGGTAGTCCTACACATATACCCCGCCCCTGGCCACAGGCATTCAGTTGTTCGTTTCGTGCGGCAGGATTCAGACGCACCTTTGTAACGGGGTTGCTCAGGCAGTCCAAAGCTTTTATTTTATTTTTTATTTTTATTTTCTATGCTTTTGAGTTAGCAGTGCTGAGTGTCTGTATTAAGATGCATGCACTGCGACTCAGTCTATCTCCGCCGGGCTGCAACACCAGTAACATCTCTGGTGATTTCTGGTGGTGACGTCAGAGCTTGCTAGCAGTGATGCTGGGGCCTGGACTGCAACCGGTCGCAGGGAGATGTCAGGTAAGGCGATTCCTCGCTTACGGGGAATCGCGCACAGTAGTTCTTGCTTTTGGCACTGTAGACGCACCAGAAGCTGCAGCTGTGAGTGCCCGGTGTGTCCACTCCCTCACTAGACTATCGGGTTCTTATCACCTGGTGCTGGGGATCAGCAGCAGACTCTTCTGCTGCCATGAGGCCAGCGTACCCGGTCGGTGGTTGCAGCTTAGGGGAGGTAGGCTCTTCCCCAGCAGCTCCTCCCCCGACCAGATGCAGATCCATCAAAGATTTTTGCGCGTTTGGGTCGCACCTACTACACTCCTCGTGTAAATGAGACCCAGTCCACTATCGGTGCTCTGCTGGAGCGATTTGGTCTCGTTAGGTTTTGGGTCAGTCTCCCTGTATACCTCTTCCTCAGGTCAGGTATATGGTGCTCTATATCCTACCAAGCCCTGTGTTTGAGTTGTTGATTCAGAGTCTGTTGCAACTAAATGATTTATGCATTGTATGTGACTGTGTGCCAGCTGCTGTGTTGATATTGCCTTTTATTTCTGACTGTCAAATATAACTATCACTGTTTTTTTCTCCTCATCCCACTGGTGCAGGTGGATGGTGTTTTTTTTCTGTGTACTTCATAATTACTAGTATTTGTGAATGCTAGTGCATTGCATTGTTACTTTTTACTATGGATATGCAAAAGGTAAAGGGAAACAGGAGGTTGAGGCCTCTGTGCTGGTTTCTGGTAAATCCTGTTTGGCAGGCTTGTCCCCTCAGGACATTTATACAGGATGGTTGGTGTGCTGTCTTTTATAAAGAACCACATCCCCAGTCCAGTCTACTAGCCCCAGTACAAGAGCCATCTTGGGTGCCTCCGTGTCCCAGGTGATGAAGCAGCTAGTGGATCATTTGGCTACTCCTATACTGCCTCCTTTAATGGGATACTCACAACATGCTATGTTTGTCCTTCCTATACATCCTTCCTGTTTGGATTTTTATACCTACTCAGGTCAGAGTATGATGGCTGTTATGAACAGACCGGTATGCGCTTATGCAGACGTTAGGTTTTTTTTTTTTGTCTGCTCAGCATGTAGATTTAGACGCATCATTCGAGGAATCAGTTGATGTTCTTGGTTCTTCTCCAGAGTCTAGCTCGGGAGAGGAGGACCATTCTTCTACAGTGGATATATTTTGTTTGGGGAGGATGGTCAAATTAATCCTACATATACAGGATGATGTGCCTGCTCCTAGAAAGAAGGCTCCAGTATTTAAACAACAGAAGATGGTAAAACCTTAGTTTACTAAATCTGAGGAGGGTTCGCGGTCAGCTCACTGAACTGATAGAAGAGGCATGGAGTAACAAAGATAAATAAAAAGATTAGCATTTTTGTATCCTTTCCCAGCTAATGAATGTACTAAGTGGGAAGTCCCTCCTACCATAGATTCTCGGGTGACGCATGTAGTCAGGAACTCTCCGTTGCTTATGCCGTCAGCATCTCCTCTTATAGATCCTACAGATTAGCAAAATTTAAACATGTCTTAAAGCAGTATTTTCATCATATAGAGCTGTTACTCGACCAGCTATAGCTGGGGACTGGGTGTCCAAAGCTATTGAAGAATGGACGGGGCATTGGAGGATACTCTACCAAATGCTACCAGAAAACAACTGACCTATATCTCCCACATACGGGAATCTGCTCCTATTTGGGAGAAGCTGCAATAGATGCTGGGCTCCAAGCTTCTAAAGCATCGTCAACTTCAGTTGACTCGTATCGCCTTTTTTGGTTAAGATCCTGGAAAGCGGATACGGGGTCAAAGAAGGCTCTTGAATTCTTACTTTGGAAATATACTTTTCTTGGACTACTGGCTACTCTGGCAGCTTCATATTTTGCAGGTCTGCCATCAATAGCTACATTAAAGTCTAGTAAGTTTTCACAGAGCCACCAAGTAGCTAAGAGGTCCTGTTCAGCCAGACGTCCAGCTTTTAAACCGGGCGACAAACCCTCTGCCTGATGGGGCGGGCGTCCTCCTTGGGGAGCCCAGGTTGGGAGGCAGAGTTCTTCAATTTGGCATCAAATAAGAGATTATTAAACTAGGGGTAGAGGGCTGGGGATGCACTTCTGCACTGGGTTTAGGTTTAAGAAAAATATATATATATACTTGTGTAATGGCCCCAATTAGACAGTTTGTGATACATATGAAATCATTTTATGGGGGTGCTGCCAAGGACAATAAATAAGAGTTTACAAAAAAGAGATTAAAAGAGTATTGTCTTTGTTGGCGCACATAGAGGATAATTATATATAAAATATAACTTTTATTAAATAAATTATTTTAAAAAGTTTTCCCCCTTATTAGTGAAATATTCCAAGAAAAATATAATAAAAACATTGAAAAAAAACGTGTGCCATCAATTGATATAAAATTATTAATAATTCATTTGTCTCTGTGTCCCTTTAGGTTATGTTTCTGAGTGAAAATTCTATTAAATGTTGTTGCCTCCAGTGTCATTAATCATAACATGTGAATTATATATATTTATATAGTTGAAATCAATTAGCCCTGCATTTACTACCCACAATTGTAGTTAGATATACTGTAATGAAACTAAACCAAGATATAAATTCCATTGTTGATATTAATTATGCCATCTATTAATTATGGTATGCCAATTGTAAAATGTAGAAAGGAAGCCAGGTTGATTTAATGGGTGCTACATTATGCACAGTGTCCTCTATGAGGGCCACCTATTTGTATTCATGTAGCGTTCCCACTAGACTGTTTTAGTGGGGCGTGGCGCCCTGCCCTCCTTCTGGAGGGCAAAAAGCACCCTGCCCTCCAGGAGGAGGGCAAAAAGCGCCCTGCCCTCACAGCCTGCGGGTGGCGTTCTCACCCGCGGGACGCATTGTCCCGCGGGTGGAGAAACATGCGGTGTCCCGGTCACCGCCGGAGAATAGACGCCAGGCGCGAATGTGCCTGGCATCTATTCTCCTTTTCTGCAGCGCTTGGGAGCTGCCCGGCATGTCCGTAAGCGTCGGGCACGCCCCCAAGTATGACGAAAAGGGGAAGCATCTTATAGACACGCCCCCTTTTCATGACCACGCCCCCCTTTTCGGGCACTCGTGCCTTCGGCGCGCGCATAAGGTTGCCCTCTCTAGCTCTGGCGCCCTGCCTGCCCCTGGAGCTAGAGTGAACACTATTCATGGAATATTGTCACATGGGTACATGTACCCAGTTCCTGATTCAAATCTTAGTGTCCCCTATTGGGTTAAGAAATGAACAATCAGCTGCAGTAATCAAATAAATTAATAGGTTTTATATTCTCTAAGAAGTGTTATATTGAGAGGTGTTGATAACATATCAATCAAAAAGCATTAACATTTGTGCTAAATGGTGTACACCACATATTAAACTTCAATTTGTATGGTAAGTATGTTATACCTCTATTGTGGTGTCTCCCATAAGGGTTTATAAAGGTTCTATTTATATTATATTAACTCCTCTTATGTGGCTGCAAAATACATTCATGAGTTATAATGCTAATTCAACTGATATATAAACTATCAGTGATTCGAAGGAAGCTGTAATGACTAGTATATAGCACAATCAGCTTGATTAATAAGGGTTGTATCTTACAGCTCCCCCTATTTGGTTCTATTGGATTGCATCACATTTGGCTGGTTGAAAAAACTTATTATAGCTCCCCCTATTGGATTACATCACACTTTGCTGATAGAATTGATTTATTACAGCCCCCCCTATTGGATTGCATCATAATTTACTGATACAGATTTTATGATATTTAAACTGATTAATATGCGGACACCTTAGTGCCCCAGTTGATATTATTGCGTAACCCAAATATAAGGGTTCCCTTGTATAGCTATAGGGTTGATTTGTGCAGTATGGTACTGTATTTGGTTTGTGCTCAGAATGTGGCACCCCCTGTTGGTTTTAATTATACCTAATACAATACAGTGCTACTGTTGTAGCTCCCCTCTATAGGGCTGCAAAATTGGTTTAATAAACTGTTACTCAGACTAACATTACTGAGTGTCTAATGTGGGTAGTGTTCCCTCTAGCTCCGGCGGGAGGCAGGGCGCCGGAGCTAGAGAGGGCATGCCCGTGCGCGCGCCTTCGGCGCGCACGTCCGAGAAGGGGGCGTGGTCATCGGAAAAGGGGGCGTGTCTATAAGACGCGTCCCCTTTACGTCACTCTTGGGGGCGTGCCCGGCACTTACGGACAAGCCGGGCAGCCCCCAAGCCCTGCAGACAGGGAGAATAGATGCCGGGCGCATGCGCCCGGCGTCTATTCTCCGGCGGTGACCGGGTCACCGCATGTTTCTCCACCCGCGGGACACTGTGTCCCGCGGGTGAGAACGGCTCCCGCTGGCTGTTAGGGCAGGGCGCTTTTTGCCCTCCTCCTGGAGGGCAGGGTGCTTTTTGCCCTCCAGAAGGAGGGCAGGGCGCCGCGCCCCGCTAAAACAGCCTAGCGTGAACGCTATGTGGGTTCCTCATGCCCAGCTGCAAGGTTTAATCACAAGTAGTGGTATTGGAGTGGATTATATATATTCCCACTATTTACTCAAAGTAACACTATAACATAGTCTAAGTACTAGGAAAGCATGTTAATGCATGCCATTTTCTTCACTGTGATAATCCCATTTTCTTATACACACAGTGGAGGCAATGCTTTCAAGTGCTGCTGACACAACATAGGACACTATCAGCAGCAGGATCTGCAAAACGCCGACGTACGTTTCACAATAGTTGTGTTTTTTAAAGGCCTTGCAAAGTGCTCCGCAATCAAAAGGTATCCCTTCTGTCAGCGATGCAGATCTTTGGGTATATGGTATCCACCTTCGACATGGTGGAATATTCTCAGTTCCACTCAAGGCCTTTGCAGCAATTGATCCTCTCCAGATCGAACGGACCGTATAATCTAATTCGGTACCAGAGGATCCTTCTCACTCCGGATATTCGTCTCTCTCTCTCTCTCTCTCTCTCTCTCTCTCTCTCTCTCTCTCTCTCTCTCGTGGTAGCTTCACAAGGATCATCTGGATAAAGGGTCACCCATTCTGGATCCAAGATGGGATGCTTTTCACCAAGGACGCCAGTCTTCGTGGATGGGGAGAGGTGACAGGTCATCACACCTTTCAGGGCAAATGGACAAATCAGAAAAGTCATCTGCCCATAAACGTTCTGGAGCTTCAACCAGTATACAAAGCACTCGTCATGGCACAGGACCTGCTTCAGGTCTGGCCATTCCAGATCCAGTCCAACAACACGACCTCAGTAGCCTATCCCAATCGTCAGGGAGGCACACAGAGTCATGCAGCCATGAGGGAAGTGACAAATATTCTGGTTTGGACAGAGCGTCATCTTTTGGCTATCTCGGCAATATTCATCCAGGGAGTCCTCAATTGGGAAACAGACTTCCTAAGTCATCAGGACATACACAGAGTGGGTTCTCCTCCTGGGGTTGTTTTCAACTCCTGGTGGACAAATGGGAGCTACCAGACAGAGACCTCATGGAATCACGTTACAACCACAAGTTTTCCAGGGTTGGGTCCTGGACCAAAAACCCCTAAGTCGTCTTCAGGGACGCAGTGGCAGTAAGATGGGACTTCAAGCTGGCGTATCTCTTTCCTCCATTTTACCTCCTTCCAAGTATCCCCAGGAAATTCAAGCAGGAAGGCGGAACAGTAATACTAGTGTCTGCTGCTTGGCCTAGATGTCATTGGTTCACCAACATATACGGAACTCTATCCATAGATAGTTCATTTCCTCTTCCTTTATGGTCGGATCGGTTAGTGCAGGGTCCCTGCATGCATCCGGACTTACCTAGTCTGTCCTTGACAGGGTGGCTCTTAAGGTTTCCATCTTTAGAGCCAAAGGTTTCTCCAGCTCTGTGATTTAAACGATGCTTAGGGCACGAAAGCCTTCCTCTGCCCACATCTGTTACAGAGTTTGGCATTCTGTTGGGTATTCCCACAAGAGTATGACCCTAAGGTTTTAGGTTTTCCTGGGTACTTATCTTTTCTAGGCTGTGTTAGACTTTGGTCTCTGCCTAGCCACCCTGGGATTGCAGGTTTCTGAGCTGTCAGTCTGGTTCTAGAAGAGAATTGCTTTTTTGACGGATGTTTGAATTCTTTTTTTCAGGGGGTTCTCAGAGTTCAGGCACTTTTTGTACCACTGGTAGTACTGTGAGATTTGTCTTTGGTTCTTAAGGGGTTACAAGCTCCCCCATTGAAACCTCTGGACTCTGTAGATTGGAAGAGGTTGACAACGAAGACTTTTTTTTTTCTCTCCTCGCTATCTTTTCTGCATGCAGAGTCTCTGATTTGGCAACACTTTATTGTTCCTCCCCAATTTTTTTTTTTTTTCACCAGGTTAGAGCAGTCCTCCATACATGGGAGGGTTATCTTTCTAAGGTAGTGTTCCATCTTCATGTGAATTAAGAAATTGTGGTTCCAGCCTTTTCAGTCTTTAGATCTTTCTATAGATGAAATCTTCCTTAATATGGTTCGTGCTCTCATCTATCTGGAGCGTACAAACTCTGATAGAAATATCAGATGCTCTTTTTGTGTTTATATGGTTTTCACAAACAAGATTGACCAGCCAACAAATTCTGGCTCAATGGTTACGT
This sequence comes from Taudactylus pleione, assembly GCA_031769625.1. NCBI lineage: Eukaryota > Metazoa > Chordata > Amphibia > Anura > Myobatrachidae > Taudactylus > Taudactylus pleione. The sequence continues at coordinate 4,257,931 of JAUIMM010000005.1, forward strand.
ATAAGGAAGAAACAAAGGAAATTGGCGCTAAAAAACTGATAATTGCTTTTTGAATATAAATCCAATATTATTATTTTAATATACAATTGAGAAGCAACAACCAAGCTTCGGCTATTAAAGGTATTATCAAACGAAATTATCATATATTAAAACAGGATACTCTATTGAATACACTCTTGCCTACTAATCTGCAGATAATTTATAGAAAAAATAGATCAATCAAAACCATCTTGGCACCGAGTCATCTTAAAATAGAAAAAAAGATAAAATTCAAGAAGTTTGTTCTAACTGGTTAGTACAAAGACCATCAGGTTTCTATAAGTGTGGGAAATCCAGATATAATATGTGTTCCCATGTAAACAGAAGGACGACTACAATTATGATACCTACAACTAATGAACATTATACTTTACGTTGTTTCATGAATTGCGAGAGCTGTTATATTATTTATGTACTCATGTGTAGTTGCGGATTATATTATATAGGTCGCAAGACCAGGACATTACGTGTACGATTCATGGAACACAGACGAAATACTTGAAACGCTACCAATTTCATAGCGTTTCGCGACATTATTAAGTATCCCCGAATGTATGAGTAGAGGGTCTCATCATATCCGACAGCAGCCACAGCTCCCATAGGTAATTGTCGAGGCTGCAAAGCCGTATGTTTTACCAAACTGGCTCCTTCAGCTAACGGCATCTGAAGATTGCGTGGTTGGCAGCTAATGTGATAACTTCTTCTAACACATGGCAGGGACAGGCTTCTTTCGGAGCCCCCTGTCCATGTGGGTGTTTTTTGATGCATTCCTGCTAATGTTAATTTCTTATTGCCCAGTGTTCTCCCCAGGCTGTTTTTTGCGGGTGCACCACCTGGCAATAAACAGCCTGCCACCCGGCACTTTGAGAGCCTGCAAGTGGGGACAGTATCTGGGAGCTGTATAAAAAGGAACAGATACTACAGACTTTGCAGCTTTTTCATAATCAGACGACTGGGCCTCTAATAAGAAGAGAACATAATATATAATATGTTATTTCAAGTTTAAATCATTTTATAAGGTCAGGGTTTAAAACATTTTATTATTGCAAAGGCCCCCACCCTTTTACTTCTTGATGCCACCCGGCTGGAAACATTTTCTGGGGAGAACACTGTTGCCACAAATAGCGGCAACAAGAAATTACAATTATTGGGTCTGGAACTTGATAATTGACACACCTGCCTCATAGGAATATTTGACCTTGATGTCAAACAGCCAGCTTCACCACACAAGGTGTGTTAAATACTGGTTCTGTGATCAGACTCATCAGGCCGGGTCATCACCTGGGACCCAATTATATGGTTGGCTTATCCTAGTTGTGGTAAGGTCCCATATATAATAACTATGTGTAGCTATGTAACTGCCACAGACTTTGGTGAGACTCTAGAAATGTTATTGCTTTGTTTACTAGCGGTAATGAGTAATTTTACCCTTCCGCTCACTTTTCCCATTCCCTCCTCACTGCATTTAGTAGTAGTACTGTTTTGTTATTGTTGTCTTATGTATTGATGTACAATTATATTGTTAATTCATGTACAGTGTTGAGGACATCTTGTGACGCCATATAAAGATAAGATGATGATGTTTTATTGTCTGCTTAATAAGCTAAACTACAAGGATAAAATGATGATCTGACCTTTATGCAGAGAGAAGATTTGCATGTAATTGGGTTGCAAAGTGCAAAATACTTAAGTTTGTGTAGTTGGTTTATGTTTAAGCGTAGTTCCACTTTCTGGCAGCTTCTGAGTATTTTTTGTAATTGTTTTTGAAACAAATACAAATTTCAAGGAAACCTAGTCTTTGACTAAGCATTTTCTATGATTAACACTCATTTGTCATCTAGAGGAGTAAGAAAGTTTCAGTTGTCGCTGTCCATGGTTGTGTACAATATGCCCGCAGCTTGGCCTCAGAGGCACGTGTGGGTAGATATTGGTAAGCCTGGCGCAGACAGCAGTGGGGGGGAGGGTTAGGTTTAGGGCTCCCGGGGGGGACTAAGGGTTAGGCACCCCTCCCCCCCTTTCCCCCCAATGGTCGGGAGTTAACTCCCGACCACCGGCTTCCAGACATTCTAATCCCGGCGCGGTACCGATGACAGGAGTCTAAATCTAGACGCCTGTCATTAACCAGCCGTCGGAAGACCGACGCCCGACATCCCGACCGAAGTGACAGCCGTGGGGAGGGGGAGGGTTAGGTTTTGGGCTCCCGGGGGGACTTAGGGTTAGGCACCCCCCCCCCCCCGGGAAGTTAGGGTTAGGCTAGGGTAAGAGGGGGATAGTGTTAGACACCCCCAGGGGGAGGTTAGCGATGGGCACAACCCCAGGGGACTTGGGTTTAGGCGGCGGGGAAGGAGGGGGTCAGGTTTAGGCACTTAGACGGGGGATTATGGTTAGGCACTTGGGGGGGAGGTTAGGGTTAGGCACCCCTAAGGGAGGGTTAGGGGGTAGAATAGGGTTAGCAAATACTTACCTTGGACGATCGGGATTTTCCCCCCAGCCAAGCAGCCGCTGTCGGAATTTGAACAGCCAGTCATGCTGCCAGCGGTAAAGTCCCTCCTCATGAGCACCCCCATATACTGTACAAACATGTCCACTCACTGCATATACTGTGCGGTACATTCACTTCCCAGTCAGAAAAAGCTTAATGTAGAATTGTAGTGGGTAGATTCAGTCGACCATTGGAGACTAGAATGCTTCAAAACAAATAGGCTTATCCCCGTAAAAAGGTACAGCCAGTGCAATAGCTGCTTACACAGAAGTGTGAAGCAAACTCTGGAACATATCAGTATAGCTTCATTAGAACATAGCAACATGCAGGACCCAGTACTCAGAGGGTTGCTAAAGGTGCTCAACATCCTTTCTCTCCACTTGACTGACCCACACAAGCAAGTTTATATATTAAGTACCTTAGCTCATAGGTTTCCAAACTCCACCATTACAGTCCATGTTTTAAGGCTATCTATGCTTGAACACAGGTGACTTAAATAGTTCCTCAGTCAGTTTTATGTAACAATCTGGACTTCTGCATGGATATCCTTTTAAAAACCTGTACTGTAAAGGCAGAGTTTGGGAAACTCCACCTTAGCTCCTTTTAATGAAGAAAGGGTGCGATTCTCTCCTGTGGTATAGAAGTTTAGCCATCTCTTCAGATGTGGGAGATTTCCACCCTGCCACAATATATTTCTAATATCATGATGAATTTTTAATTTGTATGCAAGTTTGTGATGCTTTGTTGAGCGTCTAAAGAAATAGTCAGTGGTAATATTAAAGACTGCTCCATACTGTACGTGTTGTGTGCCTCATATTTGTGGCTCAGGTGCTGCTGACTCATGATGCCATATTTCAGATAAAATGATGCAATTTCTCATGTGTCAGTGGTGTGGGGGTGGGTACAGAACACATTATATTGCTTGTATTTGGATGGCCATCAAATGTGTTTACGTTTCCTTTGTTAGGGATTCATTTTCAGAAAAAAAGTGATAATCTTGGTTTTCAATTTTAGGATTGGTCTGCTTCTCGTTCAGTAAGCATCTTTCTGTAAGAAATAAAATAGATCTCTTACAGAATAAAAAATGCAGTATTGTTCATGTGACAAAATAACAAATCTGATGCCTTAAACCTGAAGGTCAGCTTTAATATAATATCAAAAACCAATTTCCACTAGTCTGTCTGGGTCATTTATCACCTGCACTTAATACAATTATAGTCTGTATCAAGCGTTTATTTGCACCTATTCTTGCTTTGGTGATTAGAGTCTCTAACGGTGCAGGCTACAGGGATTAAATATAGTGAAGTAATGTACTGCAGTGTTAAATTTGATCATGATTTCTATGCTATAAGTGGATAAATTGTCCCAGCCATAATTTCCTTTCAGTTTCCCTGGCAGTATAATCATTGGATTATGACATCTCTGACCCTAATTAGAGTTTATTAATGAAGGTACAGGTGTAGCTTTATGTAATGCACCTATAATTGTGTGACCTGTATAATCCATCAAACAGAAGTATAATTGTATACTAGTAGCTAGACTGCATCCAGAGACAAAGCACCAGCACAACTATACTTGGCCTAGTCTCTATATGAAGGGTGTACAGTTTATTATTTTATCTCTCTTATATTGTGCTTCCCAACAAAGCTGTCACTGTATAACAAAGTTTGTCCTATACCTTTCTGAATTTCTAACACTGTAAAGTATAAGCGCTGTAAACTATATTGCAATAGTATTTTTTGTTTTTTGCTTACTAATATTGTAGTTTTGTTTAGTTTTCAGTCACTCACAATGGATGATTGTTAATAATCTTGTGAAAGAATAGCTTGACATTAAATGATCATTATCACTTATGTTATGTTTTGTGTTTGCATCTTTTGGCCTTTTTAATAGTTATACTTTATATGACATTTATTCTTCAGATATTTGAATAATGGACACAGATGGCTTCCTCCATTATTATATTGCATCTTAGTCTTGATGTTCATGACTGACTAGTGCAAAGAGCTAAACTCAATTAGCTGCAAATTCAGTAGCGAGGGGGAGATACTAGTTACAGTATATTAGCACACACTCCAGGCAGGATATTTTCACCAAGTGCTCTCCCGATACACAAATCTGTTAGAGATGGCAAGATTCTGGCATCATGGACATCATCCTGAACTCCTTACAAGAGGCAGTTATGATCGCAGGACAGTGTTGCCAAAAGCAAACTGTAGGGGACAGTTAAATGGTGTAAAATTATTGATTTTTTGCAACTCTTATAAGTGATGACAAAATGGCCAGCAAGGATACATGGAAATGTGTGTGTACATACAAGTTTCTAAAAAGTAAAAAAAAACAAAAAACCACTTGCAACTACAGTACCATCTGCAAGTTCAAAAACCCCTTTGCCCTCAACACAACACCCCAACATACATGTTCCACATCATTTAACCAATTTTTTTGCCTTTTAGAGAAAATGGCAGACATGTCTTTTGTTGGACTTATTTTCCTGTTTAATAACCTCTAAATACATCATTGTTTAATGAGTGGGCTGTCCCTGGGGTCCTACACTATGTGCTGGCATTTTTACAAATTAAAATTGATTACTACCCGCTGTACACCTACTCTGGAAGTGCAAACTAAAGGCAGTGTTGACTCCCTTTAAAATATGCATTCATTTAATGCTGAATTCTAATTGAATAGCAAACACTTGCTGTTGCTGTTACCTGCAGTAAACAGACTCTACCTAGTTTTCCACTTTAATTGTAGTGTTTTAAAGTGATTCTGTCTTCAACAAATGTTATAAATGTTGATGATGTGTCTATAAACTGCATATCTCAAAGACTCCAGGTCTTGCTGCATCATGCTCGATTCGCTTATGAAACAAGTGTAGTGGTTACATTGTTACTGTAGAGCAGTGGTGTCAAACTTGCGGCCCTCCAGCTGCAGTGGAACTACACATCCCAGCATGCACTGCCACAATTTTGCTATTATGGCATGCTAAAACTGTGGCAGGGCATGCTGTGATAGTTAGCCCCACAGCAGCTGGATGGCCATGAGTTTGACACCCCTGCTGTAGAGCTTAACGGTGTAGTTCTTCAATTTTTTTTTTTTTAAACAAAGGAACCTGTTAAATTGTAATTGTATATAACATAGTACCTTGTTGAGACTGTTTTTTAAAAAGAATGGTTTGGGAAATAATTATGTTTGTCAGATACGAGCCGTCCAGCTGCTTATTTCTGCTTTGAGAGAAAGCTCACATGGTGGCAGTGATGGAAATTTCTGCTTAAGCAACACATAGACAAGTTTTATTTGTTAGTTGTACATATAATAGGAAAAATCATTTTATATAGCATTGTTACCTCTGAATATGTGCTATGAACAAACAGTTGTCTGCCATCCCTTTGCCCCCTATATTGGAGCTCTTACTCTCAGGCTCTGCCATCTGGATAGCATGCTTATGCCTTGTTACTAGGCCATACCTCAAGGTGATAGTATTTTGAGAGGATATCTTGCATCAATAAGAGTGACAGGAGTAGATAAATATATTATGGAGAGGAAGTTGCATTAACCTGTCTAATCCAGAAAATGTCGTGATGCCGGCGCTCAGAATGCAGGCACCAGAATCCCAGCACCATTCAGAATCCTGGTGCCAGTATCTTAACCGTTGGGGTTAGGTTTAGTGTGCAGAGAGCGAGGGTTAGTGGTATGGTTAATACTGACAGGTGTCACTATCCAAACCTGTCAGGATACCGACACCTGTCGGTAAGTATCCTAACCTTACCCCAAACTCCAGAATCCTGTACCCAACTCATCTAAATCATATTTCTCATGTATTGCAATAGTAAATGATGGTAATTGATCTGATATCATTGGTGATAATGTTTTGTAATTTGGTTTTCTAAGTATTTATTGTTAAATATGTGCACTTGGAAAGAAAAAAAAATATTTAGGAGAGTAGGTTAGATCGAGTCTGAGAGATAAAATTCCAGTGCTTCATTTAGGATAAATGCACCCAGCATTACATTCTCAGCAGCCATTTTTCCAAGGTCCACGAGGTTAACCAGTGGGCCACCATTTCATCATAGTCGTGTTAATATTACATGATTCATCTTCTCAGAGGACATAGGTCACACTAAAGTTTTGTAAAAAACGTATATACTAGCTACCTAACATGTAGCTGCTAATTATGAACGAAATGATGAGTACAGAATATGGCTATATCTGTATGTGTATGAATGCATGTATACATGCACATATGCTGATACGAACAGACATGCTCAGCCACTACTAGTCATATCTCACATAATCAGCTAGTGGTCTCAGCACATATACCTATTAATTACATCAGCTGAAACATCTAGAGCAGAACTCTGAATCCCTAAGAAATACAGTAGAAGCATAGCAGGCAACTACCAAAAAAGAATTTTGGTACTTACCGCACTTGGTACTTACTGCAGCCAGATAGGCTTCTCTGATTGTCAGACAAATCCATCTAGAAATAGTAGCCTTAGAAACCGGCCAGCCCGGCGCGTGCCATATCATATCGAACAAACGGCGTATCCGACTTCCGGAGGGATGCCGTCCTATCAACATAAATCCGAGGAGCCCGGACAACATCTAGGGATCTGGAAGCCGAAAAATCCTCTTTAAACACCGGAACCACGATCAGTTGGTTGATGTGAAACGCAGACACTACCTTAGGCAAAAAGGACAACTGCGTGCGTGCGTAGCTCATCCCTATCTTCATGAAAAATGAGGTAAGGCGGACTACAAGAAAGTGCCCCTAGCTCAGACACACGCCTAGCAGAGGCGAGCGCCAACAGGAGAACCACTTTCCATGATAAAAATGTTTATTCCACTGTCTGTAAAGGTTCAAATAGGGAAGATTGGTCTCTTTTCTGAGAGGACCAAATCCCATGGGGCCGTAGGAGGTACAAATGGAGGTTGTAATCTGACAACCCCCTGTAGAAAAGTCTGGACATGCGGTAATAATGCTAGTCGCGTTTGAAAGAAAATCGACAAAGCTGATACTTGAACTTATAAAGATCCCAGATGAAGACCTGCTGATAAACCAGCCTGTAGCAAAAGAAGCAGCCTGGCTAAGTTGAATTCTGACGGTGGCGCACCCTTGCGTTCACACCAAGCGACATATGCCTTCCATATACGATGATAGTGCTTAGAGTCAACTTCCTTTCTAGCCTTTAACATAGTAGGAATCACCCTGGAAGGGATACCCTTCTTTCTTAACATTGCCCTTTCAACAGCCACACCGTCAAACGAAGCCGCTTTAAGTCCTGATAAATAAACGGACCCTGTTACAGTAGATCGTCTTGCTGAGGAAGAGGCCACGAGTCGTTTATCAGTAGAAGACGTAGGTTGGAATACCACGCCCGTCTGGAGCCACCAACAGAACCTTTACCTTTTACTCTTTTGATTCTTTGCAGCAGACGAGGAAGGAGTGGGAGTGGTGGAAACAGGTAGACAAACTGAAACCGCCAAGGAGCTGTTAGCTCATCCTCCGCCACTGCCTGTGGATCTCTTGTCCTGGAGTGGTAACGTGTCAGTTGATGGTACAGTCTCGACGCCATAAGATCTACCTGAGGGAGACCTCAACGCTGAATCAGTTGTTGGAAGACCTGTAGATTGAGCATCCACTCTCCCAAATGAATGTCCTGTCGACTGAGGTAATTGGCCTCCCAATTTTCTACCCCTGTATGAAAATTGCTGATATCGCTACCGCATATTCCTCTGCCCAGAGAAGAATGCGGCTTACCTCCCTCATGACAGACCGAGTCTTGGTACCGCCCTGTTTGTTGATGTACGCCACAGCCGTGGCATTGTCGGATTGCACTCTGATGGCCTGGCCCTTCAACAGAGGATGTGCCACATGAAGAGCATAGAACACGGCCCTTAGCTCCAGAATGTTTATGGGCAATACCGCCTCCAGTCGAGTACAGCGGCCCTGAAAGTGGCTTCCCTGAGTCACTGCCTTCCATCCTCTCAGACTGGCATCTGTGGTGAGGAGAATCCATTCCCACAATGCAAACCTCTTGCCTGCCAATAGGCGAGAGGAATTCAGCCACCAAAGGAGAGATGTCCGAGTACTGTGTGACAGTTGAACTTGCTGGTGAAGTTAGAGGTGGGACCCTGACCACTGAGATAAGAGGTCCAGTTGGAATGGATGGGCATGGAACCTCCGGTATTGGATGGACTAGAAGGACACAACCATCTTTCCCAGAAGGTGAATACAAAGGTGCACTGACACCCTGCAATGACGCAGTATCAATCCCACCATGTGTTGGATGGAGGTGACTTTTTTCCTGCAGAAGAAATACCTTCTGCTCTACTGTGTCCAAAATCATCCCTAGGAAAGGCAGACGCTGTGTAGGCTGCAGATGAGATTTTTGGTAATTCAGAATCCATCCGTGTTGCAACAGCAGACTCTTTGTTACCCGGATGTCCTGCAGTAATTGAGAGACTGACGGAGCCTTGAGGAGTAGGTTGTCCAAGGAAGGGACGATAGTAACCCCTTGTATCCGAAGACGGGCCATTATTACTGCCATGACCTTCGTGAACACTCTTGGTGCTGATGAAAGACCAAAAGGTAAGGCCTGGAATTGAAAATGAGAAGCCCGCACTGCGAACTGAAGGAATGCCTGATGAGGAGGCCAAATGGATATGTGGAGATAAGCATCCTTTATGTCTAAGGATACGAGAAACTCGCCCCTCTCTAGCCCTGCAATGACGGATTGCAGGGACTCTATCTTGAACTTGAAAGTCCGCAAATAAGGATTGAGAGGTTTCAAGTTCAGAATGGGTCTCGCCAAGGCATTCGGTTTGGTAACCTCAACAAGCTGGAATAAAAGCCTTGACCCTGCTGGTGGATAGGGACATGCACTATTACTCAAGAAGACAGTAGCTTTTCTATTGCCTCCTGTATAGCAACCAGTTTGTCCGCAGATGTCGGCAAACCGGTTGTGAAAAAATGAGGAGGAGGTTGGATCTGAAAATCCAGCTTCAACCCCTGAATAAGGATGTCCCGGACCCACGTGTCCTGGCAAGACTTGATCCAAACTTCTTTGAAATTGCAAAGGCGAACTCCCGCCCTGGGGTCCCCCAGGAGGGAAGGGAGCGCGTCATGCTGTAGGCTTAACTGAAGCCTTATCCAGCTGGGAGGAGGATGCAGTGGCTCTATCCCTGCCTCTGGAACCACGGGAGATACCCACGGCTCTCTTGGATTCCACATCCGCCTGACATTGTCGCAGCCACAGGGCTTTGCGGGCTGAGACGGCCGAGGATCTAGAGGAAAGACTACAAATATCCTTAGAAGCCTCTCCAAGAAAAGCAGCAGACTCTGCAACTTGTTCTGCTAGAGGAACCCGATTCTCCGCCAGAGCCCCAGTCATAAGGCCCTCAGCGAGCTGCGTAGCCCATGCTTCCACCGCCTTGTTGACTCAACAGCTGACTAATGTGGGTCGAATTGACACCCCTGCTACAGTGTACATTGACTTCAAGGTAGTTTCTAACTTCCTGTCAGAAGGCTCCTTTAAAGACACTGCCCCTGGAACAGGGAGCACTGTCTTTTTTTGACAGATGTGACACCGTGTTTCGCATAAATGCCTACTTTCTGCAGGAAAGTGATAGTATGATGAAAGCTTTCTTGAAATCTGAAACTTTTTATCTGGGTGTTTCCACGCTGAGGTAAGGATCTCGTCCAATTCTTCAGACACTGGAAAGGAGGCTGCCAGTCTTTGCTTTTTATTAAAGATAGAAGGCCTAACCTCTACAGGATACCTGTCCTCAACATGTAACACCTGGCGTATCGCCTCCTCTGGCGCCTGGTCCTCTATAGGGTCCTGTACCTCCTCTTCCTCCATATCAGGCATGTCGTCCTCTTCCAGATCCTCCCACATTAGAGGATTCGGTATTAGTCTCCTGGCAGGGACACTAGAGAATGATGCCATGGGAGAAACCTGGGCTGACATAACCCTTGTGAGCCCTTCCACAGACCAGGCTAAAGACCGCGCCCAGTCTGGTTCAGAGAAGGCAGACCTTTGAGATCTTTCAACCTCTGTCTCACTGCGAGAAGCTTCTAGCTATGCAGACATTTGAGACATGACTGATGTAATTTGATCAGTCCATGAATTTTGTGGGGATGCTGCAGTTTGTGTCTCTGAAACACATTTCTCACACAACAGGGAACTGGATGATAGTCCCTGTGTAAACTTCTCTGCACAATTCTTACAGGAGAGAGTTTTTTTTTGTGCAGCCTTAGATCCCTCAGATGTCATTCTACCACTTCACTGTACACAGACACACAAAGAAAAGTAGTGATACAGTAAAAACACGCAGAGACTGTTTGAAGAAGAGATCAGGGCATAGAGGGAGATTATGCGATCAACCCCGCCCAACCAGCGCTGCTGCAGAGACCAGTGCTATTAAAACAATATAATGCTGTTATCACTATGTAAACACAGTCCGACCTGGTCTGCACAAGTCTATCCCCACTGTGTAGGCACAATCTGGGCAGACAGGTCTCTTTCTCTGCATGTGTCAGCAGCCTTGTGTTTGTAAAATGGCCACCAGCCTCATTCTGGAAGTGCTGGGGCTGCTGGGAGGCAGGAGCAGAACTTCGTGTTAGGCTCCGCCCCTTCCGTTCTGGTGCCTTACAGCGCTGCTGCTGCTTAGTGATTTTAATGCCCGTCTGTCATTTCCTCCTGTTCCCCCCGCTACTCAGTGCCAGGAGTCACTAACCTTCTGCCAAATGCTACCGGCGGCAGGCTTGCTAATGGGGGAGCGCGACGAACGCCGCATGCAGTGCGTCTGGCTACCCCCAGAGACAGTGGTCTCTGTAGCTGAAGACCCCAGCGCGCGCTGTAAGCAGTGGTGGTGAGGTCTCTCAGCAGCTTCAATGAAGCAGACAGGCATGGGCAGTGAGCTGCCTGTCTGATCCTCATGCTGATCGAGGATACATTGATTTTTTAGCAGAGAACTCTTGTATGTGACCAGCTCCCTTGGCACAAAATTAAGACTGACCTGTAGGGGGGTATAGAGGGGGAGGAGCTAACTACTTTTCAAATTTATTAAAGTGCCAGCTCCCGGTTATCCCACATCTATACCCCACTGTACTGAGACTCCAGTGTCCCCTAGTGGATGAAGGAGAAAATTTGTAATTGATCAAATAAAACAGTGTAAGCCTAATCGATCATTGAGCCCCCTTGGTACAAGGGTCACCAATCGATGGATCCAAACGTGACTCTCACTGAAATAATCTCCTTGATCTATTACTCCCCCCTCCCCAATAGGAGGTATATGATCTATGATCATGTACTTGAATAAAGCAAGGCTATGATCTGCTTGGGCAAATTGGCGAGCCACAGGTTGATCACTGTGGCCCGTTTGGATAGCAACCCTTATCGTCGAGCGATGAAGGGCCATACACTCGCGAAGCGTCTTGTCGGTCTTCCAGATGTAGTATAGTATAGATCACATGGGCACTTGCTCATTCAACGGAGTCTGTGCCTTATAAAGAACTTACCACTTTACGGATGACAAAAACTGTCACCTGTAATTAAATAACTACAGGTAGCACAATTTAAACCTATGTAGCATTCTTTTCAAAAAATGATGAACCTCAGGCGACACAAATTCTATGTCCTGTTACACCAGAGGGTGCAATATTCAGGCCTGGGTAATGATGAGAAAAAAACGGATGCTACAAATGCTGAATTTCTGATTATTATTTACCTGAGTGCGGGGTGCGAATGCATTGGCTGGGGGACTCCACGAAGCGGGTCTCCTGGCTGTGGCATTGCACCCCAGCTATTGGAGCCTGGTGCTGGTTCTAAAAATACAGGGGAATGCCACACCATTTTCTTCCAATGATTTTAGAACCAGCGCTCGGTCCAAGAAAATGTTGTAGGCTCTTTGAGCCGGTGGTGGTTAATTAATTATGTGGGACCCCTTTGTTTTTTTTGCCTCTCCCATATTTTTTGAACCAGCTCTGGCTCAAAGAGCCCAGTGTTGTTTGCGCTTGGGGGCACCTCATGACTTTTGACCAACAATGCATCCACCAGCAAGGGATACGAGGGATAGCTCGGGCCTGGGGGACCTTTTTATTGGGGGTCTGCACCTCCCCAGGATCTCTGGCCTTTGCTGACTAGTATGGGGTGCGAATGCTTTAGCTAGGGAGCCGAGAAGTGATTCTCCTGGCTGGGGCAATACACCCCAGCTAGTGGAGCCTGTTGCTGGCTGCTGATGGCACACAGGGAGGCAAGGGGTTGCTGGAGGTACACGGAGAGGTGTGTTGCTGGGGGGTATAATGATATAAAGGCATTACTGTGTGGCATGATGTGTAAGGAGCAGTACTATTGTGTAGAATAATGTGTTATATGGGGCACTACTACTATATGGCATAATCTGTAAAGGGCATTACTGTGTGGTATAATGTGGAAAGGGCATTACTGTGTGGTATAATGTATAAGGGGCACTACTACTGCATGACATAATGTGCATAAATAGTACTACTGTGGCATAATATAAATGGGCTCTGTGTGGGTGTAAATGTATGTTTTTGTTTTACCTCTGGATGGGCCCTTTTAAGATCTTGCTATGTGGCCCCCAAAGTTCTAGTAACACTTTTGCATGCAAACAGAGGGCTGACTAATATATATGATCACTTTAAAGGACTAACTCTGGATTTAATATGAACTTGCATGAGTAATATAGTTTGACACTTGTTTAAAGGATGCTTTTATAGCTTTCACACAGGATTTTGGCATACTGCCAATTTCCTCTTGAGCCAGCCCCAAAACCTGTGTAATTTATGATTTTCCACATTTTTAGTGATTGTGCAACAGTGTGTGGCCCTGACTAAGTTCAAACCTAGGCAATAACCTAATTCTGGTCAAACTATGCCACCCTGACAAATTTGGTGGAGCTAGGTCCAAAACTCTGGCCGTGCATAAAGGACAAACAGACAGACACACACCTTCTTGCTTTATTATATAGATATATATTTATATACATATAGTAATTTTGAACTTGAGGAGCCTGTACAAATTTCAATAAATCTTTTTTGTCTCCATAGTTCATAAATAGTCCCTATAAGTATATTTGTCCCCAAAAAATTGTTTATATACATCTAGTCATTTTTGAGTTGAGGAGACTGCACGCGCTGAGTGTCAAGCACCTGATTTTTATTTTATTGTTTCTCTCCCTGATGTCACTTTGAGATGATCTATACCTCAGTTTTTTTTTATGTAATGCACAGCTTATAGCTTGGCTGGACGCAGCTGCAAGCAGACGTTGGGAGAAGGAGAGCGGGGAAGGTAGGAAGGAATAGGATCAAGGTGGCGGAGGGAGTGGGGGAGGAGCCCTAAAAAGAACTTGAATTACCTTTAGGGTGGAGGAGGACAGATAGAAAGGGATGGTATGGGTCTGGTTGGTGGAGATTTCCTGCATGATCAAAAACAATTTTGAGATGAAGAAAGATGCGAAGTCAGAGGCATGGATGGAGGGAGGGAAGGGGGAGTGGGGTAGAGAAGAGTGTTTAAGGTGGTAAAATCCACCCGGGATTCGGGATTGTTGACTACCTTGAAACAGGACTATTTGGCTAGAGCAGTGGTTCCCAAACTTGGTCCGCAAGGCACCCTAACAGTCCAGGTTTCAAGGAAATCCATGCTTAAGCCCAGGTGATCTTATTAATACCTCATTTAGGCAGAACTGCAGGAGGAGAGTATAAATTTCAAATGGAGAAAGTCCACAAGATCGTGACTTTCCGAAGTGTGATATATGGGCAGCATTAATATGGGGGCAAGGTCATAGTTACGCAATTGGCCTCTGTTTATACTTTTAGGAAATGTTTTGCACACTCAGAGCCATTACATACCTATATAATTTTGTTTGGATTGATGCACACTGCATTGTTAATACAAACAGCATTTCACCATATGTGTGAGATGGCTTCAGCGCCACAAATTGTGCAAAGTGGTGTTACTTAAAAGAAGAACCGGTCACTATTCAGTCTTGTATACTTTGTTTTACATATATGCTGCATGTATCATATTATGGGCCATATTCAATTAGAAGTGAAAAGCCGTTTCTGCGTGGTTTTTGCAATATTTTTATTTTTTTTTACTCCGTATTCAATTCCATTCAGTTTTCGCGAAAAAGTCAAGACACTGTAATAGGCGATACTTTTTTCTCCACAGAATAGCAGGTGAAAATAAGTGTAAAATCTATATTTTGGGGTGCAGATGTTGAGAAACCACTCAAAACCCTTGGTACACCCCCCAATGGACATTTCACCCAATAAAATAATTCCAGGAACACCCCAAAAAATGCCTTTGAAATTTTTGCCAAAAGTGGGGGGACAACTTGGAAAAACTAGCGAAATAAGCTTCTGGGGGTGCTCTAAGAAGGGGCCAAGTGTTTTTGGGATTGCCGGTGTTTGTTTGATGGAGGAATTACACTTTTCTAAAACTTCACTTTAGATACATTAAAATATGCTAGTACCGATTTTCATGCACCCCAAATTTGACATGACTACTTACTTTCACACACTAAAAATAAAGCTGACTGCCATTCTTCACCACTTTTGCAAGGACGCTAATAACAAGGATTTTAAACAACTTCAGTACCCCATTTTGTTTTATTAGAGCTATTGGAACACTTCTACATCCCCAATGTTAGTGTATCTATTTTGAGGGAGGGGGGGTGTAAGGCTGATTTCCCCAAGTCTGTCAGTACTTTCTGCCTGTTCTGCATTCGCCGCTTGCTGTTTTCGTCTGTTTTGGAACTGAATATACGGTGGAAAGCAGGGACGCTCACGATAAGTTTTTGCGTCCAAAACACACGATGTAGGTGAAAAGTTGGGTAGCCGGAACTTTTTTGCGGATGCAAAACTAATTGAATACGGCCCTATGGGGGAATTTATTTACACCCATTAACTGAATGGGCGCTAATTGATCGCTGGTCCGTATTCATTTAGCCCCACTTATCAGAGATTTCTTTTCAGGTCTCCTGAAACCCAAAAGGAAATCTCCGATAACTGTGCAGGTAAAGGGTGTAAAGACCCAGTTAACGCATAGATCGGTGAACTTGTCGTGGACTCTGAGTTAACTGCACTTAACACCCATTTTTAACGGCCATTTAAAAAGGACTCTGGTAGAAAAAGGGAAGCTAATTGAATAGCTTCAGGTGATAAAGCCTGAGCCTACCTCCCTTTTTCACCCCCGTCAAGTTAATGACCCTAATTGAGTTACACAATATTTGTGCTTGGGTGTTTACGATTTTATCATCCTTTATTTACTACAGTTTTTTTATAACCCATCCTCTTAAAGTTCAATTGATATCTCTTCAGATTTAAGTAACTGCAGTTTGTCTAGGAACATTGTCAAGAAGTGTGAAGTATAAATGTGAAATTCTGTGCATATATCAAGCACCCCTTGGGATAATGGTTCAAGCTGCTGCAGGAAAAAAAAACAAATTAATTTAAGCTCAGTGTAGGTACCTAGCCTTTTCTAACAAATTGAATTGAGGTAAAGGCCTCTTTGCTGCACCTTGAAATTCACACTGACATACATGCTTGAATTTGATTACGAGATGCTTGAAGGCGTACAGCTTGTTGATTATTAAAGTACGGAAACAGAATGGCAATACGCAAAGATATGATTTCCCAAAGTGTGTATCTTTTCAGTATGTTCTTGAGTTGCCATTTACATCGCAAACATCTGTATGCAAGTAATTTCTTTTTACTTTTAATGAATCTGGTGACATTTATCATCAGATAAATAGATTTAGTGAAAAAAAAAAAAGCTTTATAGCGCACATCATTTCCAGAATTAAGGTTATGGTGTGTTTAACTTTTGTACATGTGCATCATATTATATTGACTCTATTTATGGCATGATAAAAAGCTGTTCTCCATATTCAGCATAAAAGCGTTCTCCTTAAGGGATGCTAGATTTCAGCATGCAAGAATGAACTAGTGAAAGCCTTGCTCAGGTGTCCAGCTCTGAGATACTTGTATAGGATTACTGGATGTAACGCTGAATTGTACCCTTTTACAAGATGAGTTACGTGTAAATTTAGTAGTGTGTAAATCTGGGTACACACTATACAATCTGTCATACGATATATCGTTCTGTCGCAGTACTGAACAATATATCGTATGGCTTGTGCAGTTTGTATGCGTGGTACGTCGTTCACTATGGTCGTTCGTCACATAGTGATGCAATGAACAATGCTATGCAGTTACATGCAGCATGTAACAACACATCACACCATCATTCATTGGATTGTATAGTGTGTACGGTGCGCGCTATGTATCGTTTTGTTGCTGTGTTCCTTCACTGAGTACACACATCGCATAGTGTTATGCTGGGTACACACTAAATGATGTGTATTCAGCACGATTTCGCGAACGATGGGACCTGGTGGGGACGACGGGGCCATATTGCATTTGGCAGCATGGTCCCCGCTTACTATATCGCCTGTCGGACCTGCATGCAGGTCCGATTAATGATGTTGCGCAGGAGCGCACATTCTTCAGCGACATAGCCCATACACATCGGCCGATGTGGACGATCGGACGACATATCGTCTGGTAGCTTGTACCCGGCTTTAATAATTGCTGATAAACATGACGTGCTTCATCAATGAAATGTCTGCTTTAAAAAGAAATAAATCTATTACTCATTTGTAAGCCCGTAGTGGTTACAGTGAACACATTTGATGACATATGAAAACTTATAACCATTGTGCCAAAGACAGAAACATGCTTGCATTTCAGTTGCAATGAATAACAAATGGAGCCTTCCCTTTACTAAGCTGTTAAAATGCTTTTAGTGCACTAAACATTGTTTGATCTTGGCCACGTAATGTAGTAACAAAGGTTATTCTTATAGGATTATTATTGTACACCACATCATTTATGACTTACAGTATATTGTGTACCTCAAAACATTTAACTGCCCACTATAATATTGTGTGTAGGTTTCACGCTGGAAAATAGCGTGCTGCTAATATTACTTATATGAACATGAACTATTTGTACTCTCGGGCGGCTTCTGAAAAATGAGATTGTACCTCTGAGTCTGCCAAATGATTTTTAGACAGTTGCTATGTTATGATTTGAACAATGGTGATGTGTCTGATTATTATATAGCAATGCAAATAAATTATCCATCTATTATCCAATCTGTGTTGCCTTTTCCTCTCTTTTTTTTGGGCATAGTGTGTTGAAACAACAGGTTTTTACATTTTTACAAGGACATTACAGAACATTTGAGCTGTAAAATGTTATTGGTGGTTTATAACTTCTGGGAGTTAGGTGACCCAGCGGGGTCCTCCTCTCTGGCTAGGTCTGTCCCATCTCTCTAGCAGTGAGAGTCGATGGAGGGGCTAGCCATAAATATTTAATGTTCCTAATAAATGACTAACATTTTCTGTAGTACCGGGCATTGAAATTTCTCTAATGGTACATACACACGGTCAGATTTTCTGTCAGACCTGAACGATAACTATGGTAAAAATCATTCATATCTGTAAGAAAATCTGACGTGTGACTGCAACAATGAACGATGCGCGTTCCCGTTTGTCAGATAACGATATCTGACATCTGATGTGTATGCGGTCAGACTTGGACGATTCCGTTCATTTTAATACAGGCTCCAATTGTTCAATCGTTCATCTGACATATCTCGCCATGTGTATGCACCATTAATTACAGAATTTAAAACTCACTCCAAGTAGTGGTCTAAGTAAGGATACATGTGTATGTATTGGTGTGGTACAAAATGTTAAGGGCCTTGTTCAATTAGAAGCGAAAATCTGAGATTCATGAAAAAGTATCGCCAAATGCAACTTTTCGACAGTTGGAAACTTATATCCATATTCAATTCCAAATACTTTTCACGTATGCGGTAAGTCAATGCAAAGTAATAGGAGAAAAAGATTAGCCTTTGAATAGCAGGAGAAAAGTGCATTTTTTATTTTGGGGTGCAAAGGCACTGAGAACCCTTGATACAGCCTCCAAAGGATAACTGCATCAAAAAATCCCTAAAAAAAAAAAAAGGTGAGGAACACCCCTAAAAAGTAGTTTGAATTTGTGGGCGATAAAGTACAAAGTCGGGGTACAAACATAAAAAGTAATGAACTAGACTTTTTGGGGGCCTGCAAGTATGGGTGAGGTGTTTTTTTGATTGGAGGTGCTTGCTTCAGGTGCGTTTTTTAAAATATCACTTTAGAGACTTTAAAATATGCTTACACCCATTTTCAAGTACCCCAAATTTTACAGGACTACTTATTTTCTCCCAAAAATGCTTAATGCTTTTCTTCACCACCTGTTCAAAGACGCTAATTAGAAGCGATTGACACATCTTAAGTACCCCAAATAGCTTTATTAGGGCTATTCGGGCACATCTATATTGATCCCCAAAGTTAGTGAATCTCTTTGGGGGTGACAGGCTGGTTTCTCAAATTCTGTCAGCACTTTTTGCCTATTACACATTCGCCGGGATGCGTGTTTGCGTCTTTTGGAATTGAATACTGCGACTAGCGGGGATGCGCACGATAACATTCCGCATCTAAAAGACGCGATGTAGGCGAAAAGTCAAGCAGGCGGAACTTTTGTCGGGATGGGATGTCGACATGTCAACAAGTCAGCATGTTGACTAAGCTGTTTTTGTTGCAGTGTTAAGTTTGCCTGACTCCAACCACAGCCTAACCCTATTCACAATCTAAGCCTACACTAGGGGGCAATCCAGTTAGGTGTGCAGTAATCACAGGGAATTCACATTGCGAATAGCAGGTGCAATTTGATTCCAAACTCACTTTTTTTTTCCAGGAGATCAAGTTTTTTTTGTGTGCACCCCTTGAGGGTGTGAAAATTGTTACTTGAAGGTAAGTGTTGGGACAAAGTGCAGAACCCCTTGGACAAGCCCCCTAATGACTAGACTTTTGGAACTTTTTAATTCACTTTAATTAGCCCAATAATTGTATCTCATTTATGGGTGTTTAAAAAAATAATTGCTTTAAATTACCCCAAAATTTCCTTTTTCGTTAGTTTAGGCACTACACATTTAATTTTTTTTTTTTTTTTATTAAAAATGATTGCTTTTAATCATTTTGTTTAACTTAAAATTTAAAGTGGTCACAAATTAACACAAAAAAAGATTAATTGAAAAAAAAAGTGGAGCATGTGTACTGTATGTTCTGTGTGCGACTGCAGCTGTATTTGCATTCAAAATGCTACGTTACAGTGTCAGAGCGGTTTTCCACAGCACATTCCATTGTGATGATTTTACAGACTCTGCCACACACATGCAGCATGTATATGTTTTATCATTTGAATCAGCAAAGTCTGCCTGTGTGTCTTATTCGCATCACATTTTGAACAAGGCACATTTGCGGCAAAACAGACAACATGCGATGGCCGAGTCACTCGGAGTCGGCGGCTATCATGCGTCCTGTGCAACACTATTCAAAACACACGGTGGATAGACCAGAAAGGACATATCTATATATGGTGTGTGTATGTATATATATATGTATATATATATATGTATGTATATATATATATATATATATATAGTGTAGTGGAAGAAAGGATGGCACTCCATAGACTTGCAATGTGATGTAAAAGCAGTCCTTTATTGACGTTTCGGGGTTTCCCCCTTCCTCAGGGACAACAGTACAAAAAACACATATAACATACAGATATATAAAGCCACATAATCACTGTACATCGCACTCACCTGCAGGACCCACGCGTCCGGCTCCACGCAATCGCGCCCAGCATAGCCGGCGCTGAATACGTGACGTCATCAAGCGGGGCCCCGTAAGTCGGTGGACCATGTGATCTTGTTGCCAAGCAACCACAAACAATAAATGTATAATATTAAAAATAAACATAAAAGCCCGCGTTCAAGTATACGCCAGCATGAATAAGCATTACTAATGTACATTACTAATGCCAACTGGCATATCACAGATAGATCACACAAAAAAAATATGGACTTATAATGACAAACTGGTACAATCACAGCAGAGGTACAATATACAAGTAAAGACATACAGAATTATACTAACAATACACTACAATCATAAATACCAAGGGAAGCAGAGCCATGGAAATCACTAACCTAGAGAAAACACTGCAACCCCAGAGTCTCATTGAGACCCCTAGGAGCAATGGTATCTAGGATGTGTATCCATCTACTCTCCTTTTGCAATAATTTTTTATTTCTATTACCGCCCCGTATGAGAGGGGGCACATGATCGATAATAATAGCCCGGATGGATGCCACCCCATGTTGGAATAATGCACAAAACCTTTTGCACGGCACTGCTAATATTTTTAGCATGACTGAGAAAGTGAAACCTTTTGCTTTCTGATGGTTCAGTGTACACAAACTTTGTTTAAGGCACAAAATTATTAAAAATATAGTATAAAATAACCATCAGGCTGTGTGTATAAGGTGTATATGAAACCTAATTGAATTTCATGTATGTACACAACTTTTTTTGATGCACAAAATTATTAAAAATATAGTATAAAATGACCTTCAGGCTATGTGCATAAGGTGTATATAAAACATAAATGCAATCTGTGTTTTAGATTTGGGTCCCATTCCCAAGATATTTCATTATTTTATGCAAATATTCCAAAATACGGAATATTCCGATATCCAAAATACCCCTGGTTCCAAGCATTTTGGATATTGGAGACTCAACCTGTACTTTGAGGCCATCTTGAAAAATTAAAAAAAAAAAAAGTAAAAAACAATTATTTTTCAATAAAATTTTGTAATTATATTTGGGGTGCCTAAACTAACGAAGTAAATGACATGTAAATATTGGACTATTTAAGCGAATTGGAATCCTCCAATTGCCTTATTAGTCTTTAGGGTGGGGTGTCCAACGGGTTCAGCACAGTGTCCCGACATTTTAACCTTAAAATAAAGATTTTCCTTTACATCTCTCACCCTCAGGGAGGTGCAAATAGAGAAATGCGAATTCGGTCTGACTAGTTCAGTGCGAGTTGCTAATTGGATTGCAAAATGAATTCACTATGCAAATTTTAATAGAAAATAGCAACTCGCACCTCGTAATTCGTACCTAATTGGATTGACCCCTAAGTGTATTATTCACTTCATCTTTATGTGTCCTGGAAACAGAACTTTTTCAGATAAGCTAATCGTGACTATTTGTTTTCTGTTCTTTACATTGCCAGTGTTTTTTTGCAACCCTAAGGCTAGTTTCACACCTGCTGGTTTTGGCCGGCCGGGCATGAAAAATGCTGTAGCCGGCCGGGTTTTTCCAGGCACTCAGTGCCTTTCACAAGCGGAATGGGTATGAAATACCGCCAGCCGCATGGCCGGCGGTTCGATTCCCGTCAGCGGCAGGCCGACATCAGCAGAGTTCCGAGCAGCGGAAGCCCGACAGCGCTGGAAATCACGATCGTGGATAGGTCAGTATCTACTAACCTAACCCCCCTAACCCTCCTTAGGGGTGCCTAACCCTAACTTCCCCCCCAAGTGCCTAACCCTAACCACCCCCTTCCCCGCTGCCTAAACCTAAGTCCCCCGTGGGGGTGCCTAACCCTAAGTCCCCCCCCGGGGGTGCCTAACCCTCCCCCTAGCCTAACCCTAACCCTCCCTGGGGGTGCCTAACCCTAAGTCCCCCCCGGGAGCCCTAAACCTAACCCTCCCCCCGCCGCGGCTGTCCGCTCGCGGCACCCGGCATCACTACGATCGGGATGCCGGTCTCCCGGCGTCGGGGAAATGCGGGCGTCTACATCTAGACGCCCAGCATTTCACCCTTGCCGGGATATGACAGTCGGGAAGCCGGCTGCCGGTATTTAGGCAGTCGGCTTCCCGATTGCTTCCCTCACAAGCAGCTTCTTTGAGCCGCTTTTAATGTGTGTTTTTAAAATTTTCTATTGGGCATGTGCAGCAGCAGCTGCTGCTACACAAGCTCGGTCGGCACAAGCCTGGGTCTGTGAAAGGAAACATTGTTTCCTTTACACCACTGGAGTGCAGGGACCGCACGGGTACTGCATGGCAGCCATCCTGCACAGTGGATACTCCCGGCTGTTACACGGCAACCGTGCCTTGCCCAGGCCATGTGAAAGGATCCACTGCTTCCCTGTTTATCTTTTTTTTACACCTGGCAAAAAACCGGGTGACTTTTTGCCGCCCGATCAAAACTAGCAGGTGTGAAACTAGCCCAACACTTGCAACCCTATGTTCTTTCCACACCCTTGTATCTTGTTTTCATGAGAGAGTTTGTTTTTTACCAAATGGATTTCTTCATCCTTTGTTTTGATTTGTAATACTTAAATGTTTTAACACTGTTTCATAAGGTTTATGAGACTTAGATTTTATTATTTTGCGTTAATTGATACAAAAGCCATTGTTTTGTATTTTTGCATTCATGTTATGTATTTTTTTATTTAGCTGGGTTGAAAGCTTTGGACATGATGGTCTTGGTTTGCTGTTGGATATTTTAGAAAGAATGGTGGTTGGAAAATGGTAATGTATTATTCCCTTACATTTTCACTATATTTTAAGCATAATAATAATAATAATAATAATAATAATAATATAATAATAATAAACTTAGATAAGGATGCTAATGTCTGCTACATTACTGGTGCTGCTTTTATCTAAAAGTCCCTTCTGAATCGAACCACTTATTTGTTATGCTAGTACAGTGTATTTTCAGCAGCATTTTATAAAGGGAAATTACAACAGCGCTCATAGAAAGTATGTTTTTATTTCTTATGTCCAGACATTTAGTTTTAATCCAAATGTGACAAAGCAAAGTGCACGTCTGTTAGTACATCATGGGGGCAATTCAATTCCCCTCGAAATGGCACATATAGACCAATAATTGTTCCTTGCACCCCATCGATGTCTGCAGGAAAAGTAGTAATGTTACAGGTGCCGTGCATGGTGGATATGTGCCTATTCCAGTTTCTTCGGACACCACAGCTAATTGAATTGCTTTCTTGCCATAGTTTACCTTCCATGGCTTTAATGTACTGTAATTGGAATACTGTAAAATGTTCCCCCTGTACAAGGAAACTGTGACCCATTAGTTCTAATATGAAGTACACACTTTGTGTTAGACCACTTTCTATGTATAGCTTTGTATCACACTGTGATATATGTATGGGTACCTATTTAGCCAGGTTTTTTTTTAAATGTACAAAGTTATTGAAATCTAAATAAACAGTGTTCATAAGTCAATATAAATGAAGTAAAAAACTAAAACATCAATCTGTGCCTTCCTGTTTCTGTGGTGACACCAACCAATGCATCGTTTCCTTAGCAGGTAAGGACTTTCACTTTAGAGGGAGGTGTATGTAATATTCAACTATGTAAATATAATACAAATGTAAAATGTTAAGTCAGTGAAAGGGTATGTTTAAGTACCAGAGACTAGGGCCTTATTTCCTCTCTACTGACGACCACGTTGCTCTCTATGTGCTGTCATCTGCTGACATGGACCACCTGATATTCTTTACGCCCATCTAACAAATAACTGGTTTTTCCTAATTTGATTAAAATCAGGTGAACAGATCTGGTCGTTGGAATAAACCTTTTATTTTTGATCACTCAAAATGTTTATAAAATATGGGTGCTTTTGTTCCAGTAGAAACGGCAGACATTCTGTGTTAATATTACCTTACTTAATAAGTTTTCTGTTGATTCATATATGTCTTATTTTACTCCCAAAATTTATTTGTTTATGAATGCATTTAACTATGCAATTGTCTCAAACTTCCAAACCCTGTCATTTCTGTAGTATCTCTGCACATTAATCTCCCCCACCCACCACCTTAGCCCTTAGGCACAAGTCCGTACTCTAAGCCTTTCTTCTCAGAGTTTCTTCATGTGTTTAAGTTTCTGTATTATCTTATTTGTCTTTTTGGCTTCAAGCTATGCAAAACCTTTGTATAGAAACTTACAACATCATATAAGATAACACTATGTAGTTCAAATGTACTGTTCTGAATGATGGATTTAAAACACTGTTGTCTAGCTTTATTCTAGTCAGATTCCCTGAACCATTTCTAAGCACTACCAATTGTTTAAAATTCAGGCTTTACAAAATACATTCCTATATTATAATTTTCAGTTTCTCAAACTTATTAAATGAGTTCCTTAGTGGCCAATTTCATTGAATTTCTTTGCAAATTGCAAAATAAAGTAGTTGAATAATCCCCTAATTCTGAAATATATTCTTTAATCCTATCTCCGTTGGTATAATCCTGTGTGAGATGTTTTACATCAGAGATTTGTGCAAAAGAATAATATAAAATAAGCTCATCATTTTATTAATCAAACTAGATTATTTTAACTCTTGACCACCTTTACATATGTATTATTGGTGTGTGTATCAATATCTCAGACAAATTCATTGGACATGGTGTTTACGCTATGGGAGATAGGGAGGGGAGACGGGAGGAAGAGAGGGAGGGGAGATGGGAGGAAGAGAGGAGGGGAGACGGGAGGAAGAGAGGGACGGGAGGAAGAGGGGAAGGGAATTGGAAGGAAGAGGGGGAGGGATACGAGAGGGGGAGGGATACGAGAGGGGGAGGGGAGACGGGAGGAAGAGAGGGAGGGGAGATGGGAGAGAGGAGGGAATAAGTATGAAGGCGTTAGGAATGGAAGGAAGGAGTTAGATCGATAACAAGATAGCAATATAGAAATGTATAATAAGCAAAGGCAGGCAGCATACATAACAGCACGACTTAGTGATGAATGAGCCTTAAATCAAAGTGTCAATACTCAATATCCCAGTAAGGAGAAAAGAGATCAGCACTCGCATTTAGATTCCCAGCTTCTCAAAGTGATCACTTCTGAAAATGAAGACGTACCCTTGACTTTTGAATTTCTGAGTGAATATTTTCGGGACCGTGGTTGCATTATATTTGAGGTGTCTCATGTCCTGAGGAGGGTTAGTCAGTTTAACGAGACACTCTGTTTCCCTATAACAAAACCACTTGTGACAAATTCCTTCGATGCAGCTACAAAACAGTGGCTTCTAGGTTCATTAAATAAAGTGTGCTTCATCCCTGGCACATACTGACATCTCAGTGATATAGCACATGCATATGTGTCCATTCATGTTTCATATGTAGTTACTTTTAGACTCCTTCAAGATTTCCCATATTCCTTGAGTCTTCTCTCTTTTTTTATTTTTGAAATGTGTATAAATTTATTGCAGCCATGAAAAAATAGAAAAGCGGATTCAACACAAAGTCATACAGTGTCTCAAGGCATTCATGAACAACAAGGTAATTTGTATATCATTATATTAATAATGTATCTTTATTTTTTATTGCACAATTAAATTGTGTATTTGTTTGGCCGGTTATCTTATTTGCACTTTAAACTTGCAATCCCATGAAAATATTGTGTTTAGTGTATTGTATTTCATTTAAAAATATCTCTCTGGTTTATTATGAGAAGAGACATGTACTTTTGTTACTGGCCTTTTTCTTCAAGCTGCTTTTAATCATGTGCCGCGTACTAGATGGCAGATGACTGCTGTGATAACCAGTCACATGACATTTGTAGAAAATTGACTGTAGAATGATCTCTGCATTGTCGCTCACAGCACAATCCCACTGTACTTCTCCTTTCTACACATTCGTGTACATGGAGTCACCTGATAATTTACATAGATCTATTGACTCTCTGCAAATGTCTTGCTGCTGAGGGACAGTACAGTCTTATATCCTTACAGAGAGATTTGGTTAAGGGAAGATTAAATTATTGGAGGATATGTTAATATGCAGTGATCATTCTTTATCCTTTACAAATACTTTTAATATACCACTTTTGTTTACCACCAAGTACTGTAAAATGCATTACAATTTATCCATTGCGTCACTTTACATTTCCATAATGTCAGTTTTAGTCTGTGTTTTACCCTTGAGGTTTAAAGAGAGACAAAGTTACAAAGTAGTGCAAGCACATTGTTCTTAAGATTACATTGCAGATTACAAAATATTATTTTAAACAACATAATCTTAGGGGTCAAACCAATTAGGTGCAAGTTGAGTCCAGTGATGTGTTCTCACGGCAAATTCGTACTACTGTATGAGTTTTATTTGCTATGCAATTCCAAGCTCTTATTATTTTTTTGTAGGAAATTCACAGTTTAATGTGTGCAGCCCCCTGAGCAGGTGATATGGTAGAAGAGGAAATCTGTATTTTGAGGTGCAAATGTCGGGGTGCAGTGCAGAATCTATCTTACGCCACTCCCAATGAGGGGTTTAAATAGCATTATTTGGCCAATAAATTCATATCTGATTTTTAGGTTCTTTTCTCTAATCAGCTCAGTAATGGGTTAAATGATGTGGGACAGGTATGTGGAGGTGTGAATGATATGGGACAGGTATGTGGAGGTGTGAATGATATGGGACAGGTATGTGGAGGTGTGAATGATATGGGACAGGTATGTGGAGGTGTGAATGATATGGGACAGGTATGTGGAGGTGTGAGTGATGTGGGACAGGTGTATGTGGAGGTGTGAGTGATGTGGGACAGGTATGTGGAGGTGTGAATGATGTGGGACAGGTATGTGGAGGCAGGGGTGTATCTAGGGTTCTGAGCGCCCCTGGCAAGTAAAGGTTTGGCGCTCCCCCCCCCTTTGTCAGTTAGTGAACCGATATAGATATACTGTACCTAGCACTGCACATACATATACAAAGCACACATTACTGTACATGGCACAAAACACACACATTGTACACACATACCTAGCACTGCACATACATAGCACACATACTGTACATGGCACACCACACACATATAATGTACACACATACATAGCACACACAGATTATACACACATACCTGGCACTGCACATACATATACATAGCACACCACACACATGCAGTGCACACACACCTAGCACTGCACATGAATATACATAGCACACATACTGTACATGGCACACCACACACACAGAATCACATACCTGGGGCTGAGAGGAGGAGATTGGCAGCCGCGGCAACACATATTATGAGGAGGGAGAGGGAGCAGCTGTGGCTGAGCATGCACAGCAACTCTCCACCTCCCTCTGACATTCTGAGCTCTCTGTAGCTGTGATCGCGGCAGCGTTTGCCGTCTGTGTTGAGATGGACACACAGCTGTCTCCATCTAAAAAATAAATAATTTGACTCATCGGGGGGTTAGCTGCCGGTGGCATTTACCAGGGGCACTGGCTGGTGTGGGGCCCCTCACCGGCGCCCCTGGCAAGTGCCATCTTGGCCAATAGGAAGATAAGCCCCTGTGTGGAGGTGTAAATGATGTGGGGCAGGTACAGTATGTGGAGGTGCAAATGATGTGGGGCAGGTATGTGGACGTGTCAATGATGTGGGGCAGGTACAGTATGTGGAGGTGCAAATGATGTGGGGCAGGTATGTGGACATGTCAATGATGTGGGACAGGTACAGTATGTGGAGGTGCAAATGATGTGGGGCAGGTATGTGGAGGTATAAATGATGTGGGACAGGTATGTGGAGGTGTTAATGATGTGGGACAGGTATGTGGAGGTGTTAATGATGTGGGACAGGTATCTGGAGGTGCAAATGATGTGGGGCAGGTATGTGGAGGTGCAAATGATGTGGGGCAGGTATGTGGAGGTGCAAATGATGTGATGCAGGTATGTGGATGTGTCAATGATGTTGGGCAGGTATGTGGATGTGTCAATGATGTGGGGCAGGTATGTGGATGTGTCAATGATGTGGGGCAGATACAGTATGTGGAGGTGCAGGTATGTGGAGGTGCAAATTATGTGGGGCAGGTATGTGGAGGTGCAAATTATTTGGGGCAGGTATGTGGACGTGTCAATGATGTGGGGCAGGTACAGTATGTGGATGTGCAAATGATGTGGGGCAGGTATGTGGAGGTGCAAATGATGTGGGGCAGGTATGTGGAGGTGCAAATTATGTGGGGCAGGTACAGTATGTGGAGATGTTGTATTGGCGGGACAGGGGTTTTAGAACTTGCAGATGTTGGACAACATTGTTTATTCCTACTTTTTACAAACTTGTATAAAAATGCTGAAGTACTACTCATACATTTTTCTGTATCCCGAAATACTTTAATTTGCTATAATACACTTGCTGGCTTTCAATTTTACACCATTGGTGAAATATGGACAAATCACCATTTGTCACCTTTTTAAAAGCTCCAGTATTTTCCTTATGGCCAATTTACAGTCTTCTATATGGTCCTGCTATCTTGGTTGTCACATTTTTGGGGGTCCAGGGTGGTTTTTCCACTTTTTCAATCACTTCTCCCAGGACACAGTTTGTTAAAAAGTCGCACACCATCGCCACAAATTGCCATTTCTAATGTGATCTTGCATTTCTCAGATGTGCACGTGCGTGTGATTCATGGGAGTTTCATGAACCAAACTCGATTTCACCTAATTTGATTGACCCCCTAATGTTTAATTTACATAGTGACACAAGCTGCTGATTTGTGAGCACCATATCTGCATAAAAATTTAGGTTTTTTTTTTCCAGCCACCGTAGGGATATTGTTAATGGTCAAAGCTTTACACAGAATTTGGTGGATGATTTTTTTGAAATAGCTGGTTGCCCACTAAGTTTCATATACTACCTAATTTATTGTACAGTATTAGTAATTATCCACCAAGGGAGAAATTATTAGCAATATCTATCACCACATAAGTAACATGCCTTGCAAGCGTACATATGTCTTATGCAAAATAGCAATTGGGGTTTGTCTCCTGCCTGTGTTATGGTGTAATTCCTTGTTTGAATTAAGCAAATAACTGCTTATGTGTAGTAAATTCCCGCTGATGGATTATAATCATAATATAATTATAGTGTTAGTGAAGTCAGTCTGTACTTTCCTGCTTTCCGGCTTGGATGCTTCAGTTTATAGTTTTAGCATTTACTTTGATACTGGTGTGCATTATTTATTTTATGTCTTCATAATTGTTTTAAAGCAGGTCTCAAATGTTTAGTAGGGTGCATGTTTATAGCGTTTTGTAGTACATTGTTTATCTTTAGCCTGCCAACTGCAGTTATATGTAAAGTCCCCAGCTTGTCCTACATTTCTTTTATTGTGGCATACAGCAAGAAATAGCACAAATTAAATGTTCAGTATAATAAATTAATATTAATAAACAAAATTATCAATATTGTTGTGATATTTTCTTATAGCATGGCTTAGAGAGGATCATGGGAGAAGAAAGGAGTCTTTCACTATTGGCCAAAGCCATGGATCCCAAGCAAGCCAACATGATGACTGATGTGGTCAAATTACTGTCTGCTATATGCATTGTAGGAGAAGAAAACATGTACGTACAATACTTGGTCTATATAATGTTTCTTTACAGGCAGCTGTGCCAAGTGAACTAATCTTTTGTCATACCTAAATATTCTCACACACATCTTACGGTATATTTCATTAGGATACTTAATGAGACACTATGTTGGTTTGCATTCAAAATACATACTGGAACTAACAAAATCATTCAAGGTTTTTTTTTTTTTTAATAGTTACAAGTTAATGTGTTCTCATCAATAAAAATTACAGTGTAATTGCTTTTCCTCATCTGGGAGATATGCAGCAATCACATGGTAAGACATTACCTTTGAAAAGTGAATTAATTATGTCTTGTTTGGTATTGTATCTCTTACAGGACAGAAGTACACTGTTAACATGCAATAAATATTTTTTTTCACTCTGTTCAGGAGTGAATTGGGATTTCTTATGTTCTTTGTTCCTAGCCATCTGCTTCAAGTGATTTAATTAGATTTGGTGAATTTATGAAGAATACTGAAACAAGACGATAACAAACAATGCTGTCATCATAAACTTTGCTGTGTCCTTGCGGCAATCTTCGAAGTTTATACTTTTTTAGTGTTATAAATTGATTCTGAATTTTTGTGTTGGTTGTTTGTTACAATGACATTTTTATCGCTTGGTATGATGTATCTCGTCTCTTTCTAGTCTGGAAAAAGTCTTGGATGCCATAACCACAGCTGCAGAAGAAAGGGGAATTGTCAGGTTTAGGCCAATTGTTGGAGGTCTTCAACATAACACTGTACAGCTGCAGGTTTGTTCCCATATATATATATATATATATTTGCATTTGCAGTTTACTCTCATAAGGTTGTACACCCCACCTGCATTATTACACATTTATATTATTTCTGGATGCAGTTTAGCTGCAGTTGATGCCGCACCTTGTATGTTGTTCCCTCATCTCTTCTCTGCACAGATGGGTTCTCACTTTCATTATGCAGTGTTCCTGGCCTTGCACAGCCTTGGCAACAAAGTTATTTGCAAATTTTACTGAATTCCACTAATCTAATCCCCTTTTTCTGTTTTGACTGTTCCTTGAATGTAACTTTTACAATATATACCCCACATTACCATCTGAGTTTGTGAGTGAGTAATGACAAGTAACCGATTAGTCATGGGGATCATTTCCAGAATAATCATGGCGTGGTGAGGTGTAGGAGCCGCTCAGGCAGATGGAGGTTACTGAAAGGGGAAGGAGTGCTGCACTCGTGCTACATTATTGGATACTTTAGAATAATTTAGAGACCGCTCTGTATCCTCCTGATTCACCTATATTTAATGATATTCATTTAACTCCTAGAATTATAGTCGTGTTAAATTAATCTTGATACAAAAGTTAAACAGGTTCCTTAAATGTAAATGTATCTGCAAACAGTATTCAGCTTCCTCATAACATTGCCATTAGAAATACTAAGGGGTCTATGTACTAAGCAGTGTTAGGAGACAGAGTGAAAAGTGATCAGTAAGTGATAATGTGCCAGCCAATCATCTCCCAACTGTCATTTTTCAAACACAGCCTGTGAGATGACAGTTGGGAGCTGATTGGCTGGCACCTTATCACTTTCTTATCACTTTTCACTCTCTCCTAACACTGCTTAGTACATAGACCCCTCAGTCCTCATGTGATAACAGTTCACTGGGCACTTTAAGGAGTCTGTGACAAGTTAATAAGGTCCAAAGCCACATTTTAACAAGATGACTCTTTACTAGGAGCAATTGTACCAATAGTAATACAGAGCAGTTTAATGTGTAAATTGACTGTCTCCACCAGTGTCCAATTTCTCAATCCCTGTGCCTTGTGGGGTGGTATTTAAACCCACAGTAACTGATCAGTGTGTCTGTGCAATTCTATATTCATACGAACTGAGTCAATACATTGTTTCTACTGAATGCAGAAACTCTCTGGACTCATTTTAGATTGCTTACATTTTAACCTATGTTGTATACAATATGTAGTAATTAGGATAGTTTATAATCTGTGCAAAGAGCAGCCTCCCTAACCTGAGTCTACAGTGTGCACTTAATGAACAATAAACGTAATGCTTGTATAATTCACAAAGGGTATCTTCAGCATATTATATCACTTGCTCTTAAATACAAATGTTTAGATAGTTATTTTTATCACTTATATTTAATTACACCATTAATGTATTATATTTTATTTAATTCCTTAACAGAATGACCACTATCCAAATACAACCCTTCCTTTTATGTAGTTTCTAGCCTCAAACATGATGATGTTGATCAGATCTGCTTAGTGCTTCTGGTTTCCATCATATATGTGATAATACTTC
The DNA here is from genome assembly GCA_031769625.1 of Taudactylus pleione. Taxonomy (NCBI): domain Eukaryota; kingdom Metazoa; phylum Chordata; class Amphibia; order Anura; family Myobatrachidae; genus Taudactylus; species Taudactylus pleione. The sequence goes on from JAUIMM010000005.1 coordinate 4,290,106, forward strand.
AGAGTGGATTTCATTAAGCATATACCTCCAATCCAGGCCACACATTGCTTCGTAGAATACATTACAAAAGTTTTTTTAGAAACCCAAGTGATGGACGGATGTACAGTAACTGCTCAGTCTCTCAAGATGTTAGATTGTAAATAGAAACACATCAAATAAAGGTTTTAAAGAGGTTTGTTTGCCTAAGAGGCTCATAAATCAAGGAATACATTTACCTCACAAAAATATCACTTAGAAATAGAACCATCTGGTATCACAAATGAACACACCTCATCATTAATAGCGTGTATCACAAGGAACATAAGTCTATACATAGTTATATGTATACAAGGTATATATTGAAAATGAAGATTGATTCAAATAATTAAATAATAAATAAAGCTTGTGTTATTGGATCTCTTAATCTTATTATATAGAGACAAGCCAGTGTCAATAAATATTTTATAAGCAAAAACAAGGTTATAGAATATCTGTTAAACAGCAATAATAAAAGAAGCAAGAGTGCACCCCCAAATCTGATATTCATTGTGCAATTATTTCATATAATTGTCTGACAACTATAGGATTATATAGACCCCTAGATATTCACATGCTTTTCTTTCGATAAAGTATGTCTAATATGTAAGGTGTAATGAATCAGTGCCTGTACAACTAATTGCATTAATAGATTTACATTTTTTATAATTAATAGACATTTTATAATAAATAGACATTTATTTGTATGTTTTAAGAATTGGAGATGGTATATACATTCACAGCCTCTATTGTAATGCCAAAGTTCTGCTAGGAAGGGATTTGAGTCCAACAGAAAAGCAGTCATCTCAATGGTCTCACTGAGATCCACTGCATAGCAAGTTCTAACACTACGGGGCTGATTCAGACTTTGGAACAAAGCATAAAAAATAACTTTGCACCTGCACAAGCTGTGTTGCAATGAGATTGGTGCAGCTTTATTTTAACATTTGTATTTTAGATTTGAGCTAGTACACACGTCGAGCAAATCTAAATCTCTCTGCTGATTGAGCAGATTTAAAATCTGCTAAGCAACATGATTTTGCCAAGGTGTAAAGTTTATTATTTTTTTTTTTTCTCTCAACTCTGAATCAGTCCCCTATATATTTGTGAATTTGTAACAGATACCTTTAAAAATGCTCACACGAAGTTATTTTTCTGGTTGCAGTAACATCTGCCACAAGAATAGGAGAACTACAAGTTCTATGGCATAAAGATTTTCTTCATATTTATTATATAGACAGAGTAGCGTTATGAACAAACCATTCTTTCTTAGTCATTTCTAAATTTCTTTTGAACCAGTAGATTGTCCTATCGACCTTGTATCTTCAGCCAGAAAAATGTGCAAGACAAAAGATTGCACTGGTTTTAGTAAGAGGGATTTCTAGTTACGTCTCAAAAAACTAAGTATATTAGGAAGACTGATCATGTCTTCATTGTTCCTGAATGTCAACGAAAGGTCAAGTTCTTGCAAAAAATATCCTTACAAAATGAGTAAGAGTAGTAAGTGCGCAAGCCTATAAGAGGAATGACCTTGTAGTCCCGAAAGTATTGAGGACACATTCAACCAGGGTTTCTAGAACATTTAGGGCCCAAAGAGCGCAAGCGTCACCTGAATATTTATATAAAGGAGTAGCCTGATCTTTTGCAATGGTTATCTCTTTAATGTCAGGATTATTGGGAACACAGTATGCGAAAAAATATCCTTTAAGTCACTGATCAATTAATGTGTTATAGTTAGTTGAGTGTTTGATTCATGTACCCTCGTCCCATGATTAATTGCATTGGTACATCCCATTAGTCTGGGCTGACGTAGATTGTGAAAATTAAATAGGGAAATTGTGTTCTTACTTGATATTTCTTTTCTATGAAAAACTCCATGGCAACCCAATATAGTCATCCCTTGTATGTGTTAATGCACAGGTTCTCAAACTCTGTCTTAAGGACCCCAAACAGTGCATGTTTTATAGGTCTCCTCACAGAATCATAATTGGCTCCACCTGTAGATTTTTTAAAATGTGTCCGTGAGTAATGAATACATCTGTGCACATGTCAGAACATTTGGAATCCATGAACTGTATGGGGTCCTGAGGAATGACTTTGAGAATCACTATGTTTTAATGTATTCCTGAAGCAGCTTGGGATGCAGCATAAAATATTAATGGTAATGATAAGTGGTAAAATACTACTTCTTGGGGCATAACCATTTGGTTTTGTTTACTGTCTATCTCCATAGTTGAGAATGTACTTCGTTTGCTTAGATTTTGTCCATGCACCAGTCACCCTATGGTTCGGCAAACTGCTTGTTGGATACCTAGGTGGCCAATCCCGTTGCATTATAAAATCAACACAAGGTTCAGTGTGTTAAAGTGCCCCCTGGATTGACATAGCATGAAAGAATTGACATAATGGAGATCTAATGGTTGTATAATGAGGTAGCTTAATACTGTTTATATAAATAATGTTTGCGCAAATACTTACATTTAAAGGTCCAGCTGTTAAAAGTTATTATCAATCATGTGCTATATATTGATACCTTTATATCTTAAAGGGTGTTTTTGTTTTTAAATAACATTAATATGACCCTTGACTTTTAGTAAAATTTTAATTTATTTGATTGACTGTAGGTAGATAAGGATGCTAGTGTCCTTGTTTGGTCCCACACTGAAGTTATTATTTAAGTCATTGATTCTCAAACTCTGGGCCTGATTCAGAGCCGGACGCTCTGACCAGAGCGCTCGCTCTGAATCAGGGCCCTCCTACCTAAAAATGGAGCTTCCTCCTGGCCGCTCGCATAGCTGTGGGTGACCACCCACAGCTTATGCGAACGGCCAAGAAGATGGTCGCGGTGGTCAAGACCATCGCGACCATCAGGCTTGCGACGAGACCCTGCGGTAGTGATGTCAGTGGGGCCGCCCCCAGACGGTAGTCGTTCCCATGGGAACGCCTCCGTCTGGGCAGCAACGCCTCCGGCACGCCCACCTTTGGTGTGAGACCCATAGCGACAGACCCTGTCGCTATGCTGGTCTCGCGCATGCGCACGACGGAGCTCCCTCTGTCGTGCGCATGCGCATTAGGGCACCATCGACCCGCTTGCGAGCGCTCGCAAGCGGGTCTGAATCAGGCCCTCTGTCCTTAGGACACCAAAAAGGTCATTTTTTCCAGGTTCTTTGTGGAAAATTACAGTTGGTAATACAGCTGCTCACCTGCTACAGTGCCTTGCAAAAGTATTCACCCACCTTGGCTTTTTACCGTTTTTGTTACATTACAAACTGTAATTTGTTTATTTTTTTAAATCTGAATTTTATCTGATGGATATGCACAAAATAGTCTAATTTGGTGAAGTGAAATTAGAAAAATATGTATAAAAAAGAATCTTTAGAAATAAAAGTCTGAAAATTGGCATGTGCATATGTAATCACCCCCTTTACTATGAAGCCCCTCAAAAGTTCTGGTGCAACCAATTATCTTCAGAAGTCACATAATTAGTGAAATGAAGTCCACCTGTGTCACATGATCTGTCAGTATAAACACACCTTTTCTGAAAGGCCCCAGAGGCTGCAACACCACTAAGCAAGAGGCATCACACCATGAAGACCAAGGAGCTCTCCTCAACAACTTTGTCCCTGACTTGTTTGAAGTACAATTCTGTGTTGGGTTATAAAAAAATATCCAAATCTTTGATGATCCACCGGAGCACCATCAAATCCATCATCAAATGGAAAGAACATGGTACCACAACAAACCTGCCAAGAGAGGGCCGCCCACCAAAACTCACAGACTGGGCAAGGAGGGCAGTAATCAGAGAGGCAGCACAGAGACCAAAGGTAACCCTGAAGAAGCTGCAGAGTTCCACAACAGAGACTGGTTTATCTGTGCATGTGACCACAATAAGCCATACACTCCATAGAGCTGGGCTTTATGGAAGAGTGGCCAGAAAAAAAGCAATGATAAAAAATAAGAAGACACAATTTTAGTTTGCCAAAAGGCATGTAGGCGACTCACCAAATGTATGGAGGAAGGTGCTCTAGTCAGATGAGACTAAAATTGAACTGTCAGAGTTCAGCCGGGGATTGGCCGTCCCTTACCGTCCCGCCGGCTTCCTCTGACTTCCCGGGCAGTCGGGCGGCTGGCGCGGCGATGTGGGAGGAGCTGAGCATTCACCCTGTAGCTGTGGTGTCAGGCGACCCGGTGAGTGGGGATCGCAGTTTCCGTCATGGGCGCCGCCATGACACTTTCCCTATGTCAATACTTCCTTCCCTGAGTGGCCCGGCTGGTCAGCTGACGCTGTGAGCATATAAGCAGATTTCCAGGGGTATATATCCGGCTCCTGTGCTCCAGGTAGTTACCTGAACAATCATTGTCGCCGCTAGTGTAGCTAGAGGAGTCTCGTTCCAGGTTCCCGTGCTCCCAGTGTGTTTCTTCCAGAGCTTCTGAGCTATCTCTCCACAGTGCCTTTACTATCAACAGCCTGCGTGCAAGTTTAATCTCCATCTCTCCACAGTGCCTTTACTGTCAACAGCCTGTGTGGCAGCTAACCTCCATCTCTCCACAGTGCCTTTACTAATCAACAGCCTGTGTGCAAGTTTAACCTCCATCTCTCCACAGTGCCTTTACTAATCAACAGCCTGTGTGCAAGTTAACCCTTCATCTCACCGCAGTGCTTTTACCATCACAGCGTGTTTGCAAGTTAACCCTTCATCTCACCTCAGTGCTTTTACCATCACAGCCTGTGTGCAAGTTAATCCTTCATCTCATCGCAGTGCTTTCACCATCACAGCCTGTGTGCAGGTTAACCCTTCGTCTCATTGCACCCTAGTGCATGATCTCCGGCCGGCAATCCGGGATATACTTTGTGGGGATATCCAGCTGTTACCTCAGCCTACCAATAAATCTCCACACCTCTCTAGCCAGCACCTCAAGTGCCTTTCTCCAGCCAGGAGTTCTATCCCACTCCCCACGTGCCTATTCCAGGCATTACCCTTGGGCCATGGGTGTTTTAATTCTCTCTTCCCTGCAGGCCTTGGTCACCAAGTCAAAGGACCGCGACCTGCTTACAGGGAGCCGCACAAGCCCATATCCCGCTTGGAGGGGTCACTGGTGAACACCTCCTTGTGAGTTAGACTCCGCACCATTGACTAGGTCTAGCCATCGACCAAGACTTGTGGATGCGAAGATCATACGTCCAGGCCCCTCGCCTTCGCCTCCTCCCACAGCCTCAGACCTCGGCTTTCAAAAACCCGCCTCCCAGCGTGACATGAACGTTTCGGCCACCAAGGAAAATGCTATGTCTGGGCAAACCCAACGCATCCCACCACCTCAAGAACACCATTGAAAAACAGTGAAATGTGGTGGCAGCATCATGCTGTGAGGATGTTTTTCAGCAGCAGGGACTGGGAAACTGATTCGAGTCGAGGGAAAGATGGATGGTGCTAAATACAGAGATATTCTTGAGCAAAACCTGTTTTAGTCTGCCTGTGATTTGAGACTGGGATGGAGGTTCACCTTCCAGCAGGACAATGACCCGAAGCATACTGCTAAAGCAACACTCGAGTGGTTTAAGGGGAAACATTTAAATGTGTTGGAATGGCTTAGTCAAAGCCCAGATCTCAATCCAATTGAGCATCTGTGGTCAGACTTGAAGATTGCTGTTCACAAGCGGAAACCATTCAACATAAAGGAGCTGGAGCAGTTTTGCCTTGAGGAATGGGCAAAAATCCTAGGGGCAAGATGTGGCAAGCTCATAGAGACTTATCCAAAGCGACTTGCAGCTATAATTGCCGCAAAAGGTGTCTCGACAAAGTACTGACTTTAGGGGGGTGAATAGTTATGCACGCTGTAGTTTTCTGTTATGTTGTCCTAAATGTTGTTTGATTCACATTATAAAAATAAAAAAATACAACTTCACAGTTGTAGGCATATTCTGTGATTAATTCCAGGTTGTGAGGCAAAAAAACATGAAAAATTCGAAGGGGGTGAATACTTTTGCAAGGCACTGTAGGTGTCACAAATCTGGGTCTTGGCAATTCTTTTTTTGCCCATTAGATTTTTGAGTTTACAAAGAAATACAAGCAATGGGAACAGAAAATGTATAGAAAAAATAAAAAGGTGAGATTAGGAGGACAAAAGAAAAACACAGACTGAGCGAAAGCCCAGGGAGAAAATACACAGTTTATTAAATAATCCAGGTGAAATACACAGTACAAATAGAAATATATAGGTATAACAATAACCCATAAATCTCAAGAATCATCTCTAGGAGAATCAAGGACGCTAAGGTCTATAGTCTCGCTAGGTAATGCGGAACAACCAAGTGACTCTCTATATTCTCTCCAACCGAACCACTTAATCAATGGAGAGGAGGCAGAGGAGGAATAAGGGCAAGCAGATGTTTCGAAAACATAATGTTTTTGAATCTTGTTCTCTATGGACACCAAATTGGGTACAGCTGCGGACCTCGACTTTAATTACATCTCTAAGATCATTGTGCAAATCTGTGCGCTTTCTTTTGTCCTTCTTCCCCTTTGTCCTCCTTATTTGATTACTGTACCTCCAATTTTGAAGCAAATTAATAAAGATTATCGTTTTAACTAGTGCGATCTAGGGAGTTGTGCCCCAAATATAGGAATACTTTCTTTTTCTCTTACCTAAACTTGAGCTTCCACTCCTTTGGAGCACCCTACCTCTGTATATGATATTGTGGGATTACGTTACTTTTCTGTATAATTCAGTGGGGATAGGTTATTATACTTGACCAGCTTCTTGTTGTACATTAGTTTGTCTACATTGCTTGTTACCTGCACCCCCTTTTCCTCTTCCCTCTAACCAAGTGATGTTATGTACGGGGCTGCAGAATTTTTTGTCACCTTAGAAATAAATGTTAATAATAATATATGCAAATGCCCCATTGCCGCCCATTCAGCCCTATGTGAGAAGTGGCAGAAATGCATCCAAATTGCATGTACTGTAATTGCAATTTGTTGGCCATAAGCGAGATCTGTGATTAATTGGAATTGCATGAAACTTGGTCAGTCCTTATACTTATTAACAAATGTGTATCGGATTCTGCAGTAATATTACAGTAGCTGACACAAAAATTTTTTGCATTTTGATCAAATTATGAATGCCCATCTATGCATTCATTTCTATAACTTACATACATCTCTAAATGTTAAATTGTTTTCTTTTTATACTGCAAAGGCTGTTGAATTTTTTTTTATTTTTTTTTTTTTTTTAGCTTAGACTTATTGAAACATGCATGATAATAAATATATAATTTCTGCCATGCTTATGGTTTCTTGGTAATTTATCACATTTTATTTAACTTTTTTTTATGTTTCAAATGCAGTAATTATCTTCAAACAAGTGAGAAAAACATTTTAGTATGCAATTTTAAGACGTTATGTGCTATTTTACTGTATGTAGATTTTCAAAATCACATAGCAAGCCTGTAGTGTTGACCTTAATTTTTTTGCTGTTGCTAAGACCGTTGTCATGGTACAATGGAACATGCAAAGACTCATGTTGCATGTCAATAGACCTCTATAGCTGTAACTAGGCTCAAACATAGCTTTTATAAACCATTTAATGATATAATTATTTGAGAATAAACTGAGATGAAACAAAATATATGGTGTTTTGAATAATATAGACCTTTTTGATTAGACATTTTAATATTTTTTGTTATGGTGAAATCAGGACTAAGGCGCAAGTGTTATTTTTTTAGTTCATAAGGACATGGGATCTGTTCATTATTAGGGTTGGGCATGAAATACTGTCAGTCGGGATGCCTGCTGTCAAAATGCCGACAGTGCCATCCCAATGCTCAGTATCCTGACAGGGGTCAGGTAAGTATACTAAGTTAGTGCCTAAACCTAACTCTCCCCCCTTGGTGCCTAAATCTAACCGTGCCCCCTCCAGCCTAGCCCTAACCCCCCCGTGGTGCCTAAACCTAAATCCACCCCCCCCCCACCCCTCCGACTAATGGCTTAGACGCCCCGTGTACTTTTTGTTCTGGATGGTGGCTATAGGGATATAGATGAACATCAGGATTTCTTTAGTCCCGGGTCAGGCTTCAGAATCCGGGATTTCAGTGGCCAGGAAACCCGTCCGCCGGCATACTTACTACATCCCCCTTATTATATATAGTGACTGCGTACAATGTAGATCGATTGTACGCCACTGTCACATAAGTTTTCCATTTAATTCTAGGGAGTCTTGATGATCTTACTAGTTAGACCTACAGATGTGTCCTCATACATCTAGCCTCAATACGCCAAGCAGCAAGACTTGTCTTGCGTGAGTGAGCCTCCAGGTCCAGTGCTGCTCTGCTAGCTTCGGGCATCTTGTTTGCTGTTTTTTTTTTTTTTGCCATAAATGTGTCTGTCGCAATGTGATATGACTAGGATGCACCAGCAGACTGTGCTGATTAATTTGATAGGAAACACTTGTATATCTCTTTGCACTTTGTATACTTATTAAAGGCTCCCATATACAGTGCAATTTTTTACACGATTTGACCGTTATCGATCGATTGGAATGAGCAATCGTGTAAAAACTTCAGTGTGTGGGGATAACCACGGTGGCGATGCGCGCCCCTGCCTTTGTACATCATCGTCGCTGATCAATTGAACCTGCAGGAATATTTTGACCTATCGTACACGTTTGGACACACATCGTACCATGTGTGCATAAGGAAGGATGCGATATACAATGGTAGACTTGTTAACAATCTCCCTGGCCACTCCCCTCTTCCATTTTGTGCCAGACGACGTGGAGAGAGCAGTGGTCATCTGGGGAGATTTGCCTATTATTTTGTAGTGAGTATATAGCAAAAACTATAATGGTGCCTGCCTTTTATACCCCCCATTTAATTACTCCCTTTATTAAAATTCCAGCAGATGAATCGTGAGGTTGTTTGCTGCAAACAATATATCGTTTTCGATCTGCAGTCGTTTAAGACCCATGTATATCGTTTCATCATTTGTACAATCGTTGTGTGTGTGTGTGTGTGGGCACAATATTGTATGACTGGGCGAGTTCAGGAATTCAAGAGAAATCATACGCGATTGGATCATAAGCAAATCGCACAGTGTATGGGTGCCTTAAGGGTCTTGGTCGTGTGTGGGCACAATATTGTGCCCAAACACAGCTATACAAGTGTCACATATCAAATTAATCAGCATGGTCTGCAGGTGCATCCTAATTGCATCAAATTGTGACATAATGTAGGTACACACTGGATGATATGCTGTCCGAACCTGCGGATCAGAGTGACATATCGGGTACATTATCTAGTGTGTTCCCCTGGTATGCACGCTCCCGCGGGTCAATAGCAACATCGTCCGTTGACCCTACTGCAGCGCCGACGGGGGATGTCGCTTATGATGTCATTTTGCAGAATACAACATGTGTCCCTCCATCGGACCCTGCTTCGGCAAGTATGTTTGCACTTGCTGCTTGCTGGATCCTGTCACACGCGATATCACGCTGGCAACACATTGGCTAATGTGTACCCACCTTTAGACACATTCATGGCAAAAAAAGATACCCAACGCTAGCAGAGTCTTACAGGACCTGGCGCGCCGAGAGAGACCTTTTAGAGTGACTATTGCAAAGATGTCTAAAGACACATCTGTACGCTGGTTATTTGGCAATCATTTTGAAAATCAAAATGTATGATAAAGCGTTGAATAAACTATTAATTGTGCAATAATACTTTAAATTATAACTTAATTGAAATATTGACAGTTGTATTGAGTATAATATAAAAATCACTGAAAAGGTAGAGGAAGTTATGCGGTGAAGGAGAAGGAAGTATTGCCAGAAATGCACTTTGGTGATGTCCATGAACTGTTGTTACTCTTTGCGTGATGTAGGCATGTAAAGAAAAATTAAATATGATAGCAAGTATATAGCTTTCACACACAGTAAATGTATTGTATATTTAGTTATGTTACTTCAGATATCTGTTTAATGTGGAGGTGTAGAATTCATGGGAAATATGTGCACGGTAGAGCTTATTTCCCCTTCATGCTAATGACCTGGAGGTGACGTGCAGTGAGGGTGGAAGTGCGATGACATGCCCATAAAGTCCACCTAAGGAAACTTGTCCCCTCGTGGGCTCATCAAGCTTCCTGCTCGGTGGCTTGCTTTGCTCGCCACAAGATTATATTCCCCTTATGTCCACGTGGATGGTAGGGAATGAAGTTGGACAGTAGATGATATCAGGGTGCTTTCCGTGAAGGGCATCTAGACTTCCATATGTGCACACTCCAGATCAATGTATATTCCTTTCTTCTAAACTAGGCCACAGGAAGTTGATGTAATGATGCTTTCTGTGACTTTGTTCCATTTCATCTTAGGTGGTTCAACATTTTCTGACACTTAACCCTGGCCAAGATCAAACTTAATGCTTTCCAGGGTAGCTCCACCTGTCGTCCTCTCTCTCTGTTGATATTACCTCATCCTCGACTACGCTCTTTTTCACTTCCTACATTCTGGCTATCTTTTCAATTTTCCACTTCCACATCCCCTCTCTCGGACATGACCTTCCGAGCCCCTAAGGCCACCATAAGAGAAATCCACACACACATCATTTCCGGCTATGACTGTCTCCTCAACCATCCCATGCTTATTCCTATATTCTGTTTGAAGTACAGTGAGGAACACAATACATACAAAACAAGACATTGCTTGAGTCATACCTTCTATAACGGGTATTCAACATACAGCCCTCAAGCTGCTGTGGACCTATACATACCAGCATGCCCGCCACATTTTTGCTATTATGATATACTAAAACTGAATACCCCTGCTCTATAATCACTTGCTGCGACACATCAGCACAGAACACAATAGGCAGCAACGTGAACAAAGAAGCCCCATGCTGTGCTCCACACTGATACAGTACACAGTAAACAGCAAGTTTTCAGACCCATATGTAATACAAAAGACCTAACTTTAGATTTAACACTAAGTCCCAGAGTATCAAAATATGTAATCATATGTATTGTACCTATTTTGTTACTGTGCTACAGTATATGAAATGAATGTTATTAAGCAGGCTAATGAGAATTCCGAATTATCTTATAAGAAACAAAAGCTGCATGCAGTCTTTATTACACGTTTTTAAATGTAAATGTCATTCATGGCTCCTGTGAATTTATTTACTAAACATTTAAGAGTAATTTATTAATAATTAAGATTATTTTTTTTAACATTAATATTATTTATTTACATTTTTCATTGAAGGGGTACAGAAAAGGAAGGATGGTAAAGGGAACATAAAGGGAGGATACAAGAAACCATAAGTAAAAAGGAACAGTATAAACAATGGTACAAAAATAAAACCTACTGTAAATCAAATATATACTAAAAAGAGGTTCATTGAGACTAAACTGTAATGCAGGGTTGGGGAACCTTTTTTTCTGCAGAGGGCCATTTTGATATATAGAACATTCGCTGGCCCAGTGCAGACCACACCTCCTCTGTGTGATGTAACTCGGGGCGGGCCACAATCGCCAGTGATTACAGCAATGCCCGAAGCATCCTGAGGATGCTCCAGGGAGCTGTAAGGGCAGTGGTGTAACCGTCTGAAGCATCCTAAAGATACTCCCGTCAGCACTGCTGCATAGATTCTGGCTGCAGGGTGCCATTCTAGGCACCCTGCTAGCCAGATGAGGGTGGCAGAAAAAAGCTCAGAGGGCCAGACCAAATGATTCTGGGGGCCTTATACGGCCCCCGGGCCTGAGGTTCCCAATCCCTGCTGTAAGGGGTCCAACTTAGATGAGTTATAGACCCAATATAGCTCCATCTCCATTAGTAACATGTTCATGCCAAGCCATCCACCTCACTATTGGCGGATACAAAAGTAGAGTATGGCATAGATTGTCTCCATTAAAAATTTTAAATTAACTGTGAAACACCCTCACTAAGAAGGGGGCGGGTTGTTTTCAGTATTGAGCCAAGGCAGCTTATGCTGTAATACAAACACTTACCTCTGGTGAGGCAGAATACTGGCAAAGTAGATGTGTGACAGGGCGAAAGGTGGAGAAGAAGACTGACAAACCTAATACTTTAAGATAATACAATATTAGAACTGTGGCTCTGTCTCTTGGATCATTCAAGCACTCTGAGAAATAATAATAATAAAGCCGTTCAGGGAGTCTATTCCCTCCTTCAATTTTTTCGTCACACTATGCTCCTTTTTCCAAATAGGTGGCTGCTATGTCCTTGAATTAACCGATTGGTAAGTTGGATGAATCTAGAAAAAAAGGGGGGGGGGACAAGGACCAGCGCCTGATAGTGTATGTAGTATTTAGTACAATCGTAATAAATTGGATACTAATTATATATGCACGTACCCTATATATATACTTGTATATTAAGCATGTCACAACACTTTTTAGATCAGTCAAAGCACTCCACATCTGGCACAGACTTCTGTTCAAGGGGTTTCTTCCCCGCCGCGCATCGGATTATTGTGACCTTATTAGAGCAAAATAATTTGCCTCCATAGTGTGGTATGTTTAGTAAATAACAAATTTTAATTTACAAAATACACATACTACACACAACATAGATAAAAAAGATGACTTATATTATAAGTCTCAAGGTCAACTCTTGTTAGATGTAAGTCCAAATGAGATCAGTGAAGGTTCATTCAAAGTTCGTATAATGTAGGTATCCAAGGTGGATAGGGTAGTAAATAAATACCAACGCGTTTCGCCTCTCTTTAGGCTTCCTCAGGGGTCACCCTGTGCCAGATGTGGAGTGCTTTGACTGTGGTCTAAAAAGTGTTGTGATATGCTTAATATACAAGTATATACAGTATACTAATTATATATGCGCATACAAATTATTACGATTGTACTAAATACTACACTATCATGTGCTGGTCCTTGTCCCCCCCCTTTTTTTCTAGATACACCCAATACTTTGTTAATGAAAGAGAGTAATTCCAACCACAAAATGTGAAGTAGGGGGCAAGACCAGAAAACATGAAAAATATGGCCCACCTTCGCAGTTACTCCAACAATATTTACCGAAGAGCAAGAATGCCAAAAATATGTAGTCTGTAAGGGGTCAAGTACAATCTATTTAACATGCTTTTCAGAATGATGCAACAGTGAGACATTCGTAAAGACATGAAGTAGGCCCTCCCACTGAAAATCAGAAATTGGGTGACCCAAGTCTAATTCCCACTAGAGTTGGGCCGAAGATTTAACAATAGGGCATATCCAGGAGAAAATTATAACAAAAACAAACACTGCCCCTACTTCCACCCGATTGTACATTTGATAAAACGAAGCTAGGAGGGAGATGAGGGACCCAAAGGTGTGAACCACACTCTGGAATCAGTGGTGAATCTGAGTATATTGGAATAAAGCCGTAGGAGGGAAAGAATAACAAACTTGTAAATTAGATAATGTGATGAAACTAGTTCCATCCAAAAGATCCCCCAAAACTTTCATGGTATTCTGTAGATCCGGTTCGGGACCTTTGGACTGAATGGAGGTTCAGATGAAATGAGGAGGCATAATGTAACTTTTGAATATTAGTATAACCATAGGTAGTGACAGTATAGGAATCACAGACTTGTGATATGCATGGACACTGAACTAGAACTGGAATGAACAGACCAGGTCCACTGGGTGACTCCTTGCCTACTGACTTGTGAAGGCCAACAAGACCAGGGATACACTTCAAATACAAGGGTGAACTCCAGGACTCGGAGTCTTATGTAGTCAGAGTACAACTTGAGGAAGCTTTAACTCTGGTACTGCTCTGACGCAATACCCGGAACTGGAACCAGTGAGAAACTCAGGAACTGAGAGTCAGGATACTTGACACCTCAGTGTTACAGACCATATTCTGAACCCTAGCCCTGGAACCAGCACCCTTCTCTGAACCAGCTCAAGACAATAGCTCACCGCTCAGGGAACCAATACAAGGTTAGCACAATAGTATAACCCAACAACCACCAAGCACAGAGTAAAACAGAATAGGTAACTTATGAAAGGTTTAGTTGACCTAGCACTCACTATTCTATTGGGGTGTCTGCTGCAGCTGCGGGACCTAAAATAGGGGGTAACAAATCCCTATAAACATGAAATCAAAAAAGGCTAAAAAGATGGTCCGAGCTAATGGTAGATATATCTATTATTATAATAAATGTCAACGTATAATATTAAAAAAAGTATTATTTATTTATATAAACAAATTAAATGTAGTTAGCAATGCTCCTGTGGTTTAGTAACCGCTGTGGAGTATTGGGATTTAAAAATGACTGGGAGTGTTCATAAGCAATAGTATCTGGTGGGAGTTGTAGCTGGTGGGGGTGCAGGTAAAGTCTTTGCTGACCAGAATTGTAATATTGGCTGGTGGAATGGGTGAGGTGGGTAAGAAATGAGGGGGGTTGTTTAAAGTCTTGTTTGTAGCAACAAAAACAAGTCTTAATAAAGAGAGAGAGGCGGCGTCCCGTATTTCCCAGGTGCACAACTTACCCTCGATGTCTCTCTTCACTCTCCTCCAGGAGAGTGGTCCGCTCCGGTCTTCTTCTTCTCCTCGCCGTCTACCGTCCGCTGTGTCTGGCAGTACATGTTGTAGGATGCAGCTGGCTGCCGACTTGCCGCAAGACTTCCTTCCTGAGATCTGTAGTTCTACAGCAGAAATGGTAACTTGCATGCACTGTCCCAGCGGTATGATAGGATCAAGACCACAGCTGTACTTGCTGACTCTGTACTGAGAAGTATTCAGCATGGAAACAGCAGCGCTGATCGGTGACGTTACACAGCGACAGTGTGCTTTCTGAGACAAAGTGGTTGGAGCAGGTCTGTATGCAGCTTGGGAGCTGCAGTGCTGGCAGGTTACGGAACACTGTGGCAGATAGTAAATAGTAATTATTCACAAATTAGTAGAGTCGCAGAGAACACAGTTACAGGATACAAGGAGTAAACTTGGAGCTTAGAACTATCCTGGGAAGGCAATGGGTTGCTCACAGGACCTGGTTTAAATAGGAGATGGTGAATAGCCATTGGTCTAGCTGACCAGATGAGCACACAGCTGAGCTGCTCAGGTGCATCAGGTAATTGAAATGGAATGTTTCTGCATAGGCCTGGATACAGAAATGAAGGAGTGTCTCAGCTTGTCAGAAATGCTAAGACCCAGATGCCTGACACACACCCTGACAAAGCCAAGTGGATACATTAGGATTGGGGATTAGCATAGCTACAGCTTTAAGGGCAAGGACAGGGGATGGGAGAGAGAATGGTGTTACACAGGAGACCAACCTATACCATACTTGTAGTGATGCTTTAATGGATGAGAATAAAAGAAAAGCGTGGGGACATGAATTGGTGGTGGTCCACAATAAATCAATTAATTGGAAACCTGGTCAACACTTCTGTTACAAGGGAACCCAACAATTGGTGAGGGGCTGATGAAACCATTCCTGAAGTTGAGACAATAATCACGCCTCTTGGTAACAATTCAAATCTGGTAAAGTTAAACCACCACACACCTATGGTTGGATCATATGCGACTGGGCATGTTCCGGAGGATGATTCTTCCAAAAATAATGGGATATAATGGACATATATATATATCCAGATAATTACTAGTGAAAAGCAAAGGGATTGTCCTGTAGTGATGCATAAGTTTGGGAGTAGGGACATATTAAATGCCATTAAATGTCCTAACCAGGAAAGTGAAGATTTAGTGAAACCCATCATACACTCAATTAAGGTTGAGGTAGGTTGACTTAAAAAAAAAAAAAAAAAAAACAGGTGAAAATAGTAAATGCAGAGAAATCTGGGAAGATTTGCAGACGTCCCAAGACATATGAATGCCCTGCTAACCTTGTGGCCTAAAGAATATGTTCTTTAGTTGGGAAAAAAGGTACCGGAGAAGAGTATCTCTAGGGAGGGACCCAGAAAACGATTGGGGTCTAGTGTGATGGCGGATGATGTCAATAAGAAGACCTTTGTCATCAGTATTAGGAAGCAGTTTATGAAAAAAAGCAAGGTCTTCCAACTTGTTGGGCACAGAATCAGGAATGCCGCAAATTTTTATATTTTTTCTCTGGGAACAATCCTCCAGTTCAACTACTTTATCTCTGAATGTTTCCAGCTGATATTGTTGATGATCATGGGCGGTGATCAGATCCTTATGTGAGGCCACTAATTCCTCCATCTTGCATTCTAGATAATCAGTCCTGCTTCCAATGGCAGAAAGTTCTGATTTAGCTTCACAGATGGCCGTAGTGAGATCTTGAGTGAGATCTGTTTTTGAAGCCACCAGCACCTGAAACAAATTCTTGATAGTAAGTGGAGCATTGAAGTTTGGATTAACTCCAGATCCCAGCAGCAAACTATATTCACCTCTAGATCCAGGAGTTGGGGCTCAAGTAGATGGACTGGATATTCGGAGAGAAAAGTCACAGAAGTGGAAAGGGTCACTGTAGGTCTTTTCGGGGGCATGCTGGATGAAACTTACTAAACGCAATAAGGGAATCACTTAGAGCACACCGTACTGGCACCCAAGACCACGGAGAAAGAAGCTGTGTCGACTATGAGAACAGGAGATGACTAGGTGACCTACGAAGAGAACATGGATTGGGAAGAATATTGTGAGCGGATTACATCTGTATTGTTAACCAGCTAAGCATCGGTGGATAGGAATGGGACTTGCTCACAAAATCCCAGTCAGGTAAGTATCTGAGAGGAAATCAGGCCATTATAACCCTATGGAGTCACATGGATTCTGAGCCAGCCAGAGTGAACCATCTGAACAGTGTCACAAATAGGTGAAAATGAAGAGGAAACTCCAAAATGGCTGCTGGTACAGAGAGACGGCATAAGCAGGCCAGATTATAACAGTCCACACAAAGCAAGGAGTCGCTTCACAGAGCTGAAAAAGTAAGAGCTGCTGTTCATAGACAGAGAGGGCCAGAAAACTACAGGCACACAGCCCAACAGAGAGTTCAGCTCACCTCCTGGTAAAGGCTCTAGAGGCTCCCAGAAGCGGCCCACATCAATATGTGAGATGCCGCAGGTAATTAATAGGCATTCAGCGGACTCGGCCGTTTGTGACACAGCAGTGGACGCCGGAGATGAAATGCCGTCAGTCCGGAACTCAGGGCTGCGTCTACAAGCCTGTTCCCATGCCAGAGCTCAGAGGTGCTGATCCAGTCTATAGAGTGTAGGGTCAGGGCTCCTCTCGTGATGAATCCGTTAAGTGAATGCACCTTAGGGTGAGCGAGCAAGCAGAGACTCACCAGAGCGAACTACTGATGCTGTGTCCGCTCACTATGGTGGTCAGGCCACACCCCCTATGATTAGCTTTCAAATGTTTATTAGGATATTTGCTTCATTGATTATAGTGTACCCCAACTTACAGTATTATTATTAATATATATATATATATATATATATATATATATTAGAAATTTACATAATTATATTCTACAGATTACTTAATTACATACAGAACAAAGAGAAGTAAGGTCCCTGTTTGCAAGAGCTTACATTTTAGAAGGGTTAAAGAGTAACACGCAGAGGGATAGGGTGGCTGATCTTGGTATTGCAGAGGCGGGAACACCAGTAGAATGGGTGATATGCGTGAATGTGTGATTCAGCTCTGTATACATAATTTTCCCACTATCATCTTTGGGCAGATTAGGATATTTCCACTAATGTGTGCCATGTGTTCCCTTCCCTGAAATACTTTTTCAAACATAAGCACTTGTGAACAATGATAACGTAACAATTTTCTGTGTGGTGTTAGGGTCTACCCTGCAAATTAAAATATTAAATTAGTAACTACAGGGCTTGACAAATTTTTCTAAAATCTAGGAGCCACTTTCCCCCCAAAAAAATTACTGGAGTGATTGAGGAGCACAGCTCTGTGTGTTATGCAACTGTTATACACACTATACTAGTCCACAAAATGGTCGCAGTTGAATGGATATAGTAACATGAATGCCCCTCACTGCTCTGCACAGCTCACCTGCTCCATCCCCCACCCTCCAGTAATAACGGACCACATTTCATATAAAACAATGGTGCCAGAAAGTACAACAGAACCCCCCTCCCCCCGTGGTCACACCGCTATCCCTCTGAAGCCGCTCTGCAATCCCTGGCCACGCATAGACCTTATTACCGGGGAGCTCTATGCAGCCAGAGACAGTAGACAGCCGGGACATACAGGAGGATCAGCGTAGACTGAGACAGACAGCATGGGTCAGAGCAGGCCAGGATGGAGAGGAGTCGTCAGCGCAGGATGTGACGGACAGGAGGAGTCAGCGCAGGATGGGACGGACACAGGCACAGCAGTCACCGCAGATGACACTCCTGTGCATGTAATGAACGCCGCAGTACTATAGGCACTCCGCGGGGGCTGATGAGGATCTGCTTCCTCCCTCAATGCAAAACATGGTATCCATGGCGACCTGGCCCTGGGATTTGTCAAGCCCTGAGTTACTATAAAATCAAGCTTGTGTATAATAAGCTATTAGAGGAAAGTATCACTGTTATGATCTCCCTATCCTGTTTAAACTACATCACACCCATAGGGAAAAATGTGTAAATGTCACAAAGAATGACGTTCACCCTAAGCCCATCTTGTGTCTCCCTTTATGTTTCTGCAAAATCATTTGTGTGTACAACTTCATTGTACGCATTGCGGTTGTGTTATAGTTAGATCAAACTTTGTAGTTTTCATATTTGGAATCCTGCTACCCGGGATAGCTGACATTTAATTTTATAGTGAAAAATCTGGTGTTTTTCTACTTGTGTAAAAACATTTATGGGTAGAATCATGACAATAGTGTTTAGCTTGTTTCCTGTATATAAAGCACAAAAAAGTATTGACTGTTTTTCTAATGTGATGCCAAAAGAGAGCCCAATATATCCTCAAAACAATTCATATTAGATTTATAATAATGGTAGTAGTAGTAGTAATAATAATCAACCCTGCGCTGGGACAGGAGAGTGGGAATCGGTATGATAGCCTGGCTGCCGCATGGCCGGGAGTTCGAATCCCCGCAGCGGCAGCCCGACAAACCAGCAGAGCCCAGCAGCGCAAGCCCGACAGCGCTGGAAATCCCGATCGTCCTAAGGTAAGTATCTACTAACCTAACCCCCCTAACCCTAACCCGGTATTAAGGCAGCCGGCTTCCCGATTGTATACCGGAGAGGGCTGCTCATGGCAGCCTCAAGTTATTATAAGTTAGAGTTAAAGGTTGTCTACAGTGTTGTAACCTTATGTCTGAGTAATACCTCATTCTGCTGTCTCATCAATTATATTGAGTAGCCAGAATAATTAATATGACTGTTAGCTAATAAGGTTATTTGTGTGTTCTTTTATTTAACATTTGTACTGTAGGAAGAGTAAAAAATATGGTCTGCTTATAAGTGGGGTTTATCTTCCCTTTAATTACGTCTGGCAGCTGCTCTAACTGATGTCTGTTATTGTATTCCATTAATCCCCTGAAACTCTTTTCCAGTAATGCAAGAAATAACATACCTTTTTATTTTTTTCCTTGCACGTTTTACAGCCTGCATAACAATACTTGTTTTCAAACATGGACGTGTATTTGAATTCATACCAAGTACAGTGAAATCCAATTATCTATGCCTACTGTTTTGCCTGTGATCCATTTTCATCAGCTTCACACAGAGGCTTCCATACTAGAAACCTCAATGGTATTGTTGACGCTGTTATTAGGTTCCAAGTAATGCAATTTGTTTATCGGTCCGCATGGGTTATCTCACTGTGTGTGTTCCTAAGCAATTTTACTTGTATATAAATGTGCAAACACCTAAGCAAGCATGTGTGATGTGACAAAATGCGATACGTCAAGCCGTCTTGTATTGCAAGAACCAGCCTGTCTAATCACACTAAAGTATTATTTGCTCATTCTTATTCTTAGTAGAACACTTTAGATGCTTCAAAACTCTGTTATATGTTATGTTCAATAAACAGGACAGTGTTAGGTTTGGATTTTGCACAGCATATTTGTTGTAACTGTCCATTGAAGCACATTCTAATCTTTTTAAAATGCGGTGCCCTTTCTTTCCTGGTACAAGAACATGCATAGGGACTGTCCTCTAGAACTCCAGCTGTTATCACTAAAAAGCAACTCCCTGTGCATTTAGCAGCATGGCGTCATTCATTACATCATCCCATCTGCTGTGCAGCACAGCAGGTGAGCGATTGCGATGAACGACTAGCGTGCACGAGCAATAGAGCGTACACACTATACAGTCCGCACAATATATCATTCTGATCCGCCTCGGAATGATATATCGTATAATGTGTAACCGGCTTTAGAGCAGTGAGTGCAGGAGAAAGTGTGAAATAATTGTAGTAATGTAGAAGGAGCAGCTGAGGGCATTATAGGCAGAGCTGTGGCGTCAGTATGCCAAACCATTCAAACAATGCTTCTAATGACAAACTCCTTCATGAACGGCACATTTATTTAAATGTGTAGTAAAATGGTAGCAGAAGGCATTTTCATCTTTACCACGTAAATCCTCAGGGTACCTAAACTGATTGAACATAAATATATTTATATTAATAAAAATTTCTAAACAAGAAAACTTTGGAATTTAGCAATTTGTAGCACATTGGGGCCGGGTCCCCATTACCAGGTTTGACAGTGGCACTACCATCTGTGTCCCAGGGGACTGCTTGTGGAATCTTTGAGACATCCCTGAGACTTGTGGTATCTAGTCTGTAAATGTGTAGTAACTGCTGTTCTGCATTATGGGCAATGCCATCTTGGACCTTTTCTACTTCAGGGTCCATAGGGTATCCACAGGATACCTTGGGGTATAGGTGTGACGTCAGTCATCGGGCACCATAGAGTTAAGCTTTCAGCCTCCCAGGATGCACTAGGGTCCCCCTCCTATACCCCGCCCCCGAGCCAAGGCACCTCAATTTAGTTTGGTGCCCGGCCGGAGTCGGGTGCACCTGTTGGAGTGGGGGCTAGAAGAGCCCCTGAAGCTTTTTTCTTCATGCAGCTGTGGCTGCACATCTGGATGAACAGCATGGACAGTCAGTCCTGACGTCCATGCTGTCTTCCCTACACCCCCGCCGGTACCAGAATGCCGGTACCGATCCGGTTATGCTGGTGAGCATCTGGGGTGACAGCTAGCGGTGACCCCAGATGTTCCGGACCATGGCCGGATTCAAGGGGGACCGCAGGTAAGCAGCGGGGTCCCGCAGTGGGTCCCCGCTATTACATGGTCCAGAGTCCCCAGGCAGGGGGCTCCCTGGGGACTGGCTGCAGCGTGGAGCCAGGTATTGAACCTGCGCTTCCACTACCCCCTGGGACAGCGGACCACAGCAGAGCGGTAGCGCTGCGGCGTCCCGGGGGTTAAATGCATGCCAGGGGAGCGCGCCTTCCCTGTCTCACAGCCGGCGCCTCCCCCGCTGCACACAGCCCTCTCTGCACACTGCCGATTGGTCCTGTAGCAGCGCTCCTCCCCCAGGCCAGCCTCCTCTCTGCTCCTCGGCCATCTTTACAACGCATGGTGAACACTGCTGGAAGCGCTGGACGGAAGCATCGTGGTCTGGGTCCCCCCGCATACCTCTCCTCCGATTTGGGTCAGGTCTGTGTATGCTGCGCTGTGTCCTACCAGGCCCTGTGTCTGCGTAGTTGAGTGATCAGCGCTGTTAGTGCAGGAATTGATTTTTCTTTGCATTGTATGTGACTGTGCTAGCGCTGCTGCCTGTAACTTTTCTCTGACTGTCAGCTTTATTACTGTCCCTGTCCTTTCTGCTAAGCCCTTGCGGTGCAGTGCTGCAGGGTGGTCTCTCGCCTATTTAATATATAATTGGTGAGAGGGGTCACATACTTGGTGCCATCATGTCTGAAAGTGATTTTCCTCTCCGACTACAGTGTGCTACGTGTAAAGTACCGTTAGCGGATGGGGAGGGTAGCGCAGAGGGCCTCTGCCGGCAGTGTTTGTCTATGGCACAGCCTATTACGGTTACAGCATCGGTACAGGAGCCGCCCTGGGCTTGTTTCGCTCAGGCGCTTACAACCTTAGTGGGCCAGTTAGCTCTGCAGCCCGCGTTTCCGCCGATGGGTTTGTCCCAGCAGTCAGTGGTGTCGTCACCCATGCAGGGTTTCCCACGACAATTGGTGGTACCCCACAGTCTCCCTATTTCCCCGCTCCCGGTTTCTCAGGAGCCGGCGTGGGTTAACTCCCTGACGAGTTCTGTACAGCACTTGTCGGATGTGTTGCAAGGGGAGTCTGTGATGCGGCCACATAAACGGCCGGTGGCGTCTCTGTCGGCTCCTTATGAGGATGACGAGGGGACGTCTGATGATGGGGAGATACTGGATCCTTACGATCAGGAACCTCTCCATACTAAGGACGCTGACGCTAAGTCCAAGGTATATATTCCTGGACTTATTCGGGCAGTCCACACAGCCTTGGTGATTGAGGACGAAGTTCCCCCAGCGGCTAAATCAAAGTATGCCTTCTTTAAAGATGTGAAGGGCGATGCCACAGTCATTCCTCTTTCGGGTCAGTTAGTGGACCATTTAGAGGAGGCATGGAAACAGCCTTGCAAAAGATACCAGCCGCAGAGGCGCCTGGCGGTGGCTTATCCGTTCGCGGATAATTATTTTGCAAAGTGGGAATCCCCTCCACAGGTGGATTCTCACGTGACCCGTCTTGTCCGTAGTGCCACATTGCCGATGCCATCCATGTCCTCCCTTAATGATGCTACGGACCGCAAGGTGGAGATCTGCCTGAAGTCCGCTTATTCCCTTGCGGGGGGGCAGCACGGCCGGCTATGGCCATTTGCTGGGTTGCCAGAGCGATGGAGCGCTGGGCGGATTCATTAGAGGCGTCTTTTGATTCCGACTGTCCGGCTGAACAGGCGGAGTTGATTGGTAATCTCCGTGATTCGGCCACTTATATCAACAAGGCGGCCTTAGACATTAGTACTCTGGTGTCTAGAATTTCTTCAGCAACGGTAGCTGCTCGTCGCACCTTGTGGCTGCGATCCTGGAAGGCGGACGCAGATTCCAAAAAGGGTTTGGAGGCATTGCCATTTACTGGAGAAGTTCTCTTCGGTCCGGATCTGGACAAGATTGTGGCCACGCTGGCGGCAGCCAAATCTGCTTGTCTCCCGTCGGCCGCAGCTCCTTCTAGTTCTGGACCATCGTCCTTTCGGTCTTATAGGGCCCAGGGCAGGCCCAAACCACAGTCTTTTCCTCGACAGGCTGGCCCTAAGAAATCGGCCAAGCCCCGGAAACAGGCATGGAGTACCAGATGTCCGGCCCCTAAGCCAGATGACAAGCCTGCGGCCTGACGGTCCGGGCCTCCCTTTGGGGGATCCCAAAATGGGAGGGCGCCTGCTGCAGTTCGCCCAGTGTTGGTCGGTCACTACGATAGACACTTGGGTTCTCGAGGTGGTCTCCCACGGGTACGCCCTCTCTTTCCGGCACAGACCACCGGCTCGATTCTTCACCACGGGTCTACCATCAGACCGGAACAAGGCTACGGAGCTGCGGAAGGTATTGCACACTATGCTCCAGGCTGGAGTTATAGTGCCTGTTCCATTCTCCCAGAGGGGCCAGGGTTTCTATTCAAATCTTTTTTTGGTACAGAAACCCAATGGGTCGTATCGTCCGATTCTCAACCTCAAGGCTCTCAACAAGTCTTTGCGGGTTCCGAAGTTTTGGATGGAGACCCTACGGTCCATCATTCTGGCGCTGAAACCTGGGGACTACATGGTGTCATTGGACATACAGGACGCTTACCTGCATGTCCCTATTCTTTTGCGCCATTAACAGTTCCTCAGGTTTGCAATCTGCAGCCACCACTTCCAGTTTCGGTCGTTACCTTTTGGCCTGGCGACAGCACCATGTGTGTTCACCAAGGTGATGGCAGTCATGGCGGCTTCTCTGCAGCTGCAGGGAGTCCGCATGTTGCCGTACTTGGACGTCCTTTTATTGGTGGCAGGATCTCCAGAGCTCCTTCTACGCCACTTGGACCTGACCATTGCGCTACTGCAACGGCACGGCTGGCTAATCAACTGGCAGAAGTCCACTCTAATCCCGTCTCGGCGGATTCTGCACCTCGGAGCCTTATTGGACTCAGAACAGCAAAGGATCTTCGTGATGGGGGAAAAGATCTCTGCTTTACAGTCGAGGGTGCACAGTTGTCTGCACAGCCGCCGGGTGTCTCTACACTCGGCGATGAGGTTACTGGGCTCCATGGTGTCGGTGTTCGACATGGTGGAATATGCCCAGTTTCACTCCAGACCTCTGCAGCACCTGATCCTGTCCAAGTGGAACGGGCTGCCTCATTCTCTAAAGTCCCAGACGACAGTGCTCACCCCGGAGGTTCGCCTGTCCCTTGCCTGGTGGTTACAGACGACCCATCTCAGCAAGGGACGTCCGTTCTGGGTTCCAAATTGGGTCCTGTTGACAACGGACGCCAGCCTTCGGGGCTGGGGAGCAGTTTCGGGTCCACACTTGTTCCAGGGCAGGTGGACGCCGACAGAAGCGGAGCTTCCAATCAATATCTTGGAACTCTGTGTGGTCTTCAATGCTCTCCAGCAGGCACATCGGGTTCTCCAGGGTCGTCCGGTACAGGTCCAGTCGGACAACACTACCATCGTGGCCTACATAAACAGGCAAGGAGGAACCTGAAGTCGGGCGGCTCTCGTGGAGGTCTCTCGGATCCTGGTATGGGCGGAGCGCAATCTTCCGGCCATATCAGTGGTCTTCATCCCGGGAGTGCTAAATTGGGAGGCGGACTTTCTCAGTCGCCAGGACGTTCATCCGGGGGAATGGTCCCTGCACCCGGACGTTTTTCAACTGCTGGTGGACAGGTGGGGTCTTCCAGAGATCGACCTCATGGCGTCCCGGCACAACAACAAGTTGACGGTGTACGGGTCTCGCACAAGAGACTAAGGGGCGTCTCTGGTGGATGCTCTGTCCGTCCGGTGGACGTTCCGGTTCGCATACCTGTTCCCTCCGGTCTCCCTTCTTCCACGGGTAATCCGGAAATTTAAACAGGAAGGAAAGACGCTCCTGTTGATAGCTCCCGCGTGGCCCAGACGGCACTGGTTCTCAGACCTTCAGGGTCTGTCGTGGACAGTCCTCTGCGGTTGCCGCTACGACCGGACCTTCTGTCTCAGGGTCCTTGTCCACCCGGACCTGACTCGGCTGTCTTTGACGGCGTGGCTGTTGAGACAGCCATGCTGAGGTCCAGGGGGTTTTCCAGCTCGGTGGTGCGTACCATGTTACGAGCTCGGAAGCCGTCTTCCGCGAGGATATACCATTGCGTGTGGCATACGTTCTTCCAGTGGTGTCGACAGAGAGGTTATGCACCGCGGGAATTTCGTCTGTCTCGGATACTCGCCTTCCTACAAGCGGGACTAGATCATGGGCTTCGCCTTGCTGCTTTGAAGGTACAGGTTTCGGCCCTGTCTGTCTGGTTGCTACAATCCCGGATGTGCGCACCTTTATGCAAGGTGTTCTCCGCATTCAGCCGCCCTTTGTTCCACCTGTGGCGCCTTGGGATTTGACTGTGGTCCTGAGGGCTCTCCAGGGACCGCCGTTTGAACCACTGGGCTCAGTGGATCTTAAATGGCTAACAGCTAAGACTGTTTTCCTTCTGGCTATTGCTTCGGCCAGACGTGTTTCTGATTTAGGGGCTCTTTCTTGTAAACCCCCCTTCTTGGTTTTTCATGGGAACAGGGCAGTGCTCCGCCCGAGTTTCTTCCCAATGTTGTTTCCCAGTTTCATGTTAATGAGGAAATCGTTGTTCCGGCCTTTAACTCACCTGGTCTGTCAGTGGGTGAGGCCTCTTTGGATGTCGTGCGGGCCTTAAGGACTTATGTTGACCGCACTTCTTCGTTTAGGAAGTCGGACGCCTTGTTTGTCCTCTATGGCTTCCGTAAAAAGGGTTGGCCTGCTTCAAAGCAAACTTTGGCAGCCTGGATCCGTATGGCTATTTCTGAAGCTTATCTTCATGAAGGCCTGCCGGTTCCTCCTTCTGTGAAGGCTCATTCCACTAGGTCTGTGGGTCCTTCGTGGGCAGCTCGACGTGGTGCCTCTGCAGTCCAGATCTGCAAGGCTGCTACGTGGTCCTCTGTCCATACCTTCGTGAGGTGTTACAGGTTTGACACCTTCGCCTCTCAGGATGATTCCTTCGGGTGGCGAATTCTCCTTTCTGCACAGGAGCGTCCCCACCCTTAAAGGATACTGCTTTGGGACATCCCCAAGGTATTCTGTGGATACCCTATGGACCCTGAAGTAGAAAATATGAGATATGGTAAGAACTTACCCTTGTTATCTCTATTTCTACGAAGTCCATAGGGTTCCACGGGACTCCCGCCCTGTCGCACCTGTGCTGCAGATGGGCTTTGCTCTGGTCACCGGTTTTTCCGTCTCCCTCTGGTGAGAATGTGATACTTGTGTGTGTCCA
Source organism: Taudactylus pleione (assembly GCA_031769625.1). Lineage (NCBI taxonomy): Eukaryota > Metazoa > Chordata > Amphibia > Anura > Myobatrachidae > Taudactylus > Taudactylus pleione. The sequence goes on from JAUIMM010000005.1 coordinate 4,316,580, forward strand.
GATCTTTTTTTCTCTCTCTTCCTTCTCCTCCTCCGGCCTATGGCTTGGTAACTAACTGAGGTGCCTTGGCTCGGGGGCGGGGTATAGGAGGGGGACCCTAGTGCATCCTGGGAGGCTGAAAGCTTAACTCTATGGTGCCCGATGACTGACGTCACACCTATACCCCAAGGTATCCTTTGGAACCCTATGGACTTCGTAGAAATAGAGATAACAAGGGTAAGTTCTTACCATATCTCATATTATCACATTATCTTCCCTGACAAACCAGTCTCCAGCAACTATGGTCACATGATTCAGCCAGCCTATCAGTTCTAACCTATTTAAACCAGGAACTGTTAACAGCACATTGCCAGTAGGGATGGACATCGGAAGTCCGTCATCAAATGGTTGCCGGGCTTCTGACATCAAATCATGCGATCCAGCCATCGCATCGCAACAATTCTATACTGTAACCATCGCATTACACAACTCATGAGCCGAGCGTCTTTTAATTTTTCCCTTAAAATGTGGCTTTGACACTGGAACGTAGCATTTCGCTTGCAGTTATAGCCGCAGTTGCACACAGGATATAGACATGCTGCATACTGTATCATTATAATCGGCAGAGGCTGTTTGTGCTTCCTATTCGCATCACTTTGCTAATAAGACACATTTTAAAGGAAAAAGTTGCATGCAAAGACACTTGGCGCTACCGCACAAGGAGGCTAGATGTACTGTATGTGGAGACATCTGTATATCGAGTAAGCATGAGTAATGGCATTAATTAGCCATCCAGTTTCATTCACTCTCCAGCCCTTACATATACCCCTACTGGCCCTAACCCAAATCAACAAACCTTTAGTGCCATGGCACAATCGAAGTATGTATGTAACAAATTATGCTTTTAATAAATGTACAGCCATGGCCAAAAGTTTTGAGAATGACACAAGTATTGGTTTTCACAAAGTTTGCTGCTTGTGCTTTCAGACCTTTTAGTCAGATGTTACTCTGGTATACTGAAGTAAAATTACAAGCATTTCACAAGTGTCAAAGGCTTTTATTGACAATTACATTATGTTTATGCAGAGAGTCAATATTTGCAGTGTTGACCCTTCTTTTTCAAGACCTCTGGAATTCGCCCTGGCATGCTGTCAGTCAACTTCTGGGCCACATACTGACTGATGGACGCCCATTCTTGCCTAATCAATGTTTGGAGTTTGTCAGAATTTGAGGGTTTTTTTTATTTGTCCACCCGCCTCTTGACCACAAGTTCTCAATGGGATTAAGGTCTGGGGAGTTTCCTGGCCATGGACCCAAAATTTTGATGTTTTGTTCCCCGAACCACTTAGTTATCACTTTTGCCTCATGGCAAGGTGCTCCATCATGCTGGAAAAGGCATTGTTAGTCACCAAACTCTTCTTGGATGGTTGGGAGAAGTAGCTTTTAGAGGATGTTTTGGTACCATTCTTTATTCATGGCTGTGTTCTTAGGCAAAATTGTGAGTGAGCTCACACCCTTGCCTGAGAAACAACCCCACATATAAATGGTCTCAGGATGCTTTACTGTCTGGAGTCCCTTCCTGCCTGTTGTTCACACTGGCACAAATTTTCCTGAGGAGCTCATTCATTTTTGCTGAGGATAGCCTGCATCACCCAGAAGGGGCTCCTCCACAGTGCTTGTTGTGAGCATGTGACAGTGTTCCCAGTCACATAAAGCTGCCTGGTTTATGTTAATGACCAGTGTTGTCAGGAAGTGGAGAATAGTGCAGACCAGAAAGGTGATGAGCGGCAGGGAGAGGGCAGGGCCAGTACATTCTGACTAATTTTTCTTTAAACTGAATACCATGTATATCGGGGCCACAGCAATTCAAAATTGGTGGCAGTGTATGTAGATTTTTTCTGTGACCAAAATTACGCAATATGTCCCATAACATATACATTTAAAACCAAATAATATACAGTATATGCTGCTAAATCATCACCTGTAACATTATTAGTTCTCAGTCTCGGCTGGGTAAGCGGTCATGAGGTCAGCACTCACTATGTATACACAGTGTGTGAGTGTCAACCGCGTATGCCCACCCCCTTCCCCTGCCATGTCACAGGCTGTGTTTGAAAAATGGCAGTTAGGAGCTGATTGGCTGTTACCTTATCACCGTATCTCCTAACAAAGCTTAGTAAATAGACCCCATATGTCACTATGCAAGAATTCAGCTGCTTTTTTTTCCCTGTTTTGAAGAAAACTTTATAGATTTCAGAACAGGAAACTGATGGCCTATTTGTTTTTGCCCTTCTCCTGCCATTTAGCATTTATTTTCTGCATGATAATGATCAAGATCGTGTGTTCAGAGACTGGGCAATAGGGAATGATGATGAGACCCCTGTACGTGCATTTATTAGATTACTGATACAGATGTTTCCTTGCTTTGCTATAATCTCGCCAAAGACCCCTCTTTCTCATGCCATAGTGATTGATACATTGGACGACATGTTATCATCTGTTCGTAATGTGTGAGTTCTCTTAAAAGTTTCCTGTTTAAATTGCGAATTCAAAGAAAATAGCTTAAAGAAGCAAAAAGTAGCAGACTTCACTCAAAATAGCAAAGAACATTTAGACTGCTCAACATTGCCGTTGATCTGTAATGGTGCCCATACATCTGCAATGAATTGTCCCAATTCCCTGTTCTGCGGGGAATTGAAGAAATCCAACATGTAGGACAATCTCGATTCCCCGATTCCAACCTGAAAATGGTCTGGATTGGCAAGTCAGGATTAAATCACTGATCATCAGTGTTCGCGGATCAACGTTTTTTTTTTTTGATAGGTAGATTAGATGGGCGCAGGGAATTGCGGTGCTGATGTATGGCACACAAGACTAACAATGCGGCTAAATCATGTTATACATTTAATGCAGTGATCTATGACTTACATGACAAATAACAATGGAGGACTGCATGATTTTTTATTTTAGCCTTAAATCGATGTAGTCTTTGATGGGCTGTTGCTCGTCCGACCATGGCTATTGTATGGGTGGCTAAAGCAATAGAGAGCTGGGCTGAAGCACTTGAAGACTCTTTTCCCTCAGACACATCTAGGGATCAGATGTTTTTCATAGCTCACATACGAGATGCAGCTTTCTATATTGGCAGAAGTGACATTGGATGTCAGTATCCTAACGTCTAGAGTCTCAGCCACGGCAGTGTCTTCCTGCCGTATCCTGTGGCTACGCTCATGGATGGCCCGTGTGGGTTCTAAGAAGGGTTTAGAAATATTACTCTACAACCGGGAAATCTTGTTTGCCCCAGACTTTGAGAAGATTGTAACCACGTTGGCAGCATAAAAAACTGCTTATCTGCCTTCAGCGTCTACTACTACAAAGCCTTGGTCTACATCTTTTAGGTCCTTTCGTCCTCAAGGTAATCCTAAAAGTCAGTCCTTTCCTAGGCAGTCGACTTCCACTAGGGCTGCCAAGCCCAGGACCAAGCAGGCCTGGACTACCAGACGCTCTGCTTCAAAATCCAACGACAAGCCCTCAGCTTGACGAGACGGGCCTCCCCCTGGGGTACCCCAGAGTAGGAGGAGGCTGACTTCTATAGTTTGCCCAGTGCTGGTTTCAAACCACCATGGACGCTTGGGTAAGAGAAGTGGTCTCTCATGGGTATAACCTCTCATTTCTAAGACAGCCACACCAACAATTTTTCTACACATGTACTCTTTTAGACCCAAACAAGGCCCTGCAAATCCACAAAGCTATACAGTCCTTGCTGCAATCAGGGGTAATTGTGCCAGTCCTGCTATCTCAGTGCGAGACCAGTTATTATTCTACTCTATTTCTGGTTCAGAAGCTGAATGGGTCTCATCTGCCTATCCTCAACCTCAAGTCCCTGTAAAAATTCCTCCGGGTATCCAGGTTCAGGATGGAGACCCTACGCTCTATCATCCTAGTTATGGAGCCTGGGAACTTTATGGTATCTCTGGATATTCAGGACGCTTACCTACATGTACCTATAGCGCCCTCTCATCAGCGATTTCTCCGGTTTGCTATACTACAGCAACACTTCCAATTTCACGCTCTGCCCTTTGGACTATCCACAGCTCCACAGGTATTTACCAAAATTATGGCTATCATGGCGCCTCACCTGTATGGTCAGGGTGTCTGACTGCTACCATATCTGGACGGCCTCCTGCTCTTAGCAAGATCCCCAGAGATGCTGCAACGCTATCTGCAGTTAACCATCACTTTCCTTCAAAAGCACGGATGGTTAATCAACTGGAAAAAGTCCTCCCTGAATCCCTCACAAATAATGGTTTATCTGGGCGCCCACTGGATTCTCAGGATCAGAGAATCTTTCTGACATCAGACAAGATCTCCACACTTCAAATACGAATGTGCAGATTCCTTAACTGTCGCAGAGTGTCAGTCCACTAAGCAATGCAGGTTATGGGATCCATGGTATCCACCTTTGTCATGGTTGAGTATGCTCAGTTCCACTCTAGGCCTCTGCAAAGGCTAATCCTCTCCAGGTGGAACGGGTTGCCCCATTGGATCAGGGTTCAGACAATGGTGCTCTCTCCAGAGGGTCGCCTGTCCCTATTTTGGTGGCTGCAGACATCTCTTCTAACCAAGGGTCGCCCCTTTTGGATCCCGGACTGGGTACTCCTAACAACAGACACCAATCTCAGGGGCTGGGGAGCAGTGACCGGTTAACACTCCTTCTAGGGACGGTGGACATCGGTCAAATCAACCCTGCCGATCAACATATTGGAACTGAGCTGTCTACAGGACCCTCATACTGGCCCAGGACATACTTCAAGGAAAACCTGTACAGGTACAGTTTGACAATGCCACAACAGTGGCTTACATCAACCATCAAGGAGGCACTCAAAGTCGTGTAGCTATGACAGAGGTGTCAAGCATTCTGACATGGGCCAAGGGTCACCTACCGGCCATCTCTGCTATGTTCATAGTGGGAGTTCTGAATTGGGAAGCAGACTTCTTCAGCCGTCACGACTTGCATACCGGGGAATGGTGTCTTCACCCAGATGTTTTTCAACTCCTAGTGAACAGATGGGGGCCTACCATAGGTGGACCTCATGGCCTCCCGACACAATCACAAACTGCCGGTGTACGGGTCCAGAACAAGGGATGCCGAGGCAACCTTCGTAGATGCATTGTCAGTGAAGTGGATCTTTCAGTTTGTGTACCTATTCCCTCAATATCCCTTCTTCCTCGAGTTCTTCGGAACTTCAAACAAGTTGGAGGCACAGTCCTGCTGGTGGCTCCAGCTTGTCCCAGACATCATTGGTACTCAGTTATTCGGAGTTTCTCCATCAACACTCCTTTTCTGCTGCCTCAACATCCGAACCTGTTGTCTCAGGGTCCTTGCCTTTACCCGGACCTGGGTCGTTTGTCTTTGACAGCGTGGCTCTTGAGAATCACTCCTGAGGTCCAAAGAATTCTCCAGCTCTGTGGTCCAGACTGTGCTCAGCCCGCGTAAACCAACCTCTGCGCATATCTACCACAGAGTGTGGCATAAATATTTCCAAAGATTTCGTACCAGAATCTACGGTTTAGGATTTACAGAGTCCTAGCTTTCCTTCAAGCTGGATTGGACCTTTGACTCCGCCTTGCCTTGCTGAAAGTGCATGTCTCTGCTCTATCCATTTGGCTTCAGTGTAGACTTGCTCCACTACCGGATGTCCACACCTTCCCACAGGGTGTCCTCTGTATACAACCTCCTTTTGTCCCTCCAGTAGCTCCATGGGATTTGTCAGTAGTTCTCCGTGCCCTTCAGGGTCCTCCGTTTGAACCCCTGGAATCTATGGATCTAAAGTAGCTCACGGCGAAGTCTCTTTTTTCTGGCTATGGCATCTGCCAGAAGGGTGTCAGATTTAGGGGAGCTCTGCTGTTGCTCCCCATTTCTGATATTCCTTCAGGACAGGGCTGTGCTTCGGACTCGCCTGGTTTCCTTCCAAAAGTTGTTACTCATTTCCACAGTGAGAAAATTGTTGTCCCGGCCTTTCAATCACCAGACCTATTGGCAGGTGAGGCCTTCTTTGATGTGGTCCGTGCCCTCAGGGTCTACACGGACCGTACTAGTTCTCTTCGGAAAGCAGACTCCTTATTTGTGCTCTATGGACTTCAAAAGAAGGGATGGCCACCCAACAAACAGACATTGGCTAGATGGCTTCGCATGACTATCTCACAGGCTTACACGCAGTCAGGGCTTCATGTACCGGCTACTGTTACAGCTTATTCTACTGGCTCTGTGGGTCCCTTGTGGGGAGCTCGCCGTGGTGCCTCCGCTGAACAGCTTTGTAAGGCGGCCACATGGTCCTCTGTCCATAACTTTCTGAGGTTCTATGCCTTTGATACATTTAACTCTTGGGATGCTTCATTTGGACGCCAGATTCTCCTTTCAGCTAAGGAGGATCCCCACCCTTGATTAACTGCTTTGGGACATCCCCAAGGTCTCCCTATGGAAGAAAATGAGTTATGGGAAAACTTACCTTTTGTTCACTCTTTCTTTGAATTCCATAGGGTCCACAGGGCATCCACTTTGACTCACCTGACTTTACGTGGGCTATGTTTCTGGTCACCGGTTTCCCGTCTCCTTCTATGTGAGAGTAGGATTCTTGTGTGTACCAGTGTTTCTTCTCTCTTCTCCTCCTCCTCCAGCCTTTGGTTTATCACAAACTGAGGTGCCTCAGGGGCGGGACCGATGCATCCTGGGAGCTGAAAGCTTTAACTGCGTGGTGCCCAGTCCTCAACCACACCCCAAGGTCTCCATGTGGATCCTATGGACTTTGAAGAAAGAGTTAACAAAGGTAAGTTTTTCCATAACTCTAATTTTTTTATTTTTTTTGCTACTGTGTGAATTTTCTCAATTGAAAGTGTTATGTTAAGTACAGATGTGTCCTCTTGCATCCTTGTCACTCACACTGCAAACGTGCGCACACACCGCTCTATGCGATTTGCCAAGCATACACATCACACCGTGTGATTTGCTGTGGCTACGTGCACACGGTACACCATGCCGTGTGCACACCATGCAATCCTATGTGTCGCAGGTGTGAACGCAGCACGCACACCCATTCCTCGGGCTTGCGACTCATAAAATATGTGGCGTGATTTGCCACACAATCGTCAAAGATGCAAGTGGACATATCTTTATAGAGCACTTAGTGGCGGCAGCGACAACATACAATCATGAAATCTTAGTGTGTGGTGGTGTCATTAATAGAGCACACCGTCTTGTGCCACTCTGTTGAATATGTTGCTCTGAAAGCAAAGCTAAGAACACATCTGTATTTATATAATATTTTGTTTTTATTTGGAAGATGGTATCAGTACATTTCTACATCTCCAATCCCACAGCCCAGTTTGTGGATGAAGGTGGTGAGTTTGAAATTGGGTTATGAAAGGAATGGGGACTTTTGTATGGATTTGTAGATTAGTAGAGTGGCGTGCGAGAGTTCTACTATTACCCGATGCTGCTGACACCGTCACGTTACAAATCTACCATAATGTAGAAATGACAGGACAGGTATGGAGACTGGATCACTGATGACTTTGTCAGTGGACATGTGGAATAGTAGCTTTGACACAGTTAGTGATGTTGAACACTATAGTTGGAGGTAGGATGATACTTTGCAATATAGATAGTGTTGGGTTTAATATAAAAAGCCTGGTCGTGTAGGGAGCAGGTGTTTGAGTTTAATTTACTTTAGCAGAAACAAAATGGACAAAGTGGGGCATTTAAAAAAAACATAGCTTGTGATGATATTAAAATGAACCTCTATATACCCCTGTCTGTACCTTCTAAAACCCTTCCTATAAACCTCTAAGGATGACGCTAATTTGCGTACGCAGTCATACAGTAAATAAAGACAGACATGGAATCTGTGGTTCCAAAGCACAAGTATTATTCAAGTAAAAGTACAGTTAGTTACACGCCATGATCTGTGTACAATAAGCGCAAATAAATCATAAAGTCACAAGGTACAGTTGATACAATGAGAGACACAGACAGACAGAGAGAGAGACACACACAGCGAGAGAGAGACACAATTTAGGCGCAAAAGGAAATTATACAGACCCCAAGTACAGTATACATACGCGTGCGCTCTGGGACCAGATACCGGCATCAAGATTGAGACCTCCGCCGACAGCATAAACAGGAACACTGCAGACTGGCATCTTGTTTCAGAGCACTTACATATATACCCGTACTGGGATAAGCAATACAATAGAATACGTTGGCAGGTTCTCATCGGTTCCTCTTCTTGCTTCTTCCGTTACGGTACAATTCATAGGTCAGCCTCCAACAACCTGATTGTGTCCACTTTCCCGCTGCATAATAAATCTAGTCTAAACTATGGCATACAACATTTCAAGAAGTTATTCTCTCTAACATTCATATTTCATAGCTGCATGTTCTGATCTTCTCACCGATGCCACTGGAACGCTGTTGAAACAGAGTAGATCAGTACGGCACCAAACACAGTCCAATTGTCATTTACTAAGCCATAGTTACAGAAATATTCATTTCTTTATATACTGACATTGCATTTAAACCAAGTAATAATTATCCTTTTTGCGTTACGGGACCATTGCTTTTAAATGTATGTATGCGGGGAAAACAGCACTGAATTGCGTTGTGCGTCTGAGGGTCGGTGGGGCACTCAGCGAGCAGCACTAAGCTGGAAGGGCATCTATGTGTGTGTGTGGCCATGCCAGTATGATTTTGGGAAGGATCACTAAAAAGCTGACACTGTTCTGTGTAACATTGTGTATGAGTTGCAGGGAATTTTGCTACTTTTCAAATATAAGTCTGTGCGTGATATTATACACGTAAGTCCATGCATGATGGGCCACATGCACACACATATATATATATATATATATATATATATTTGTGTGTTGTAAAGGATGGCACTCACCAGTAATTTGCAGTATTTAATATTCAAGAGAGAGGGCTTACATACAAAGCGACGTTTTGGTCCACCACACGGACCTTTCTCAAGCAGTCATGCCTCAAATATAACGGATATCAGGTACAGGTCCCCAACAAACAGATCATGTACCTGGTATCCGTTATATTTGAATATTAAATACTGCAAATTACTGGTGAGTGCCATCCTTTACAACATATGAATTGCTGGAGAACCTGGGAGTACGGTAATACAGCTGATGTGCACCCCTTTGATGGGTATGGACTTTAGTTGATGTGAGTGCTGGACTTTGGATATATATATATATATATATATATATGTATGTATGTGCATATATATATATATATATATATACACACACACACACACACACACACACACACACACACACACACACACACACACACACACACACACACACACACACACACACACACACAAGCACACATGGATTTTTCTGATGTTTTTAAACTGCAATTGCAAAATGTGTTTATACAGTGAATTTAGTTCTCATACAGGGTGGAGGCTCCCAGCAGTGCAGTCGGAGCCCCACTCTTTATTCTGCTTGTTTTGGTTGTGGGGATGGGCTCAATTGTGTAGCTCCATAGCTAGGCTACATTACAATTGCCACAGCTCATATATTCTTATGTAAAAATGCTCATAGCACCACGGTATATTGTGTCATGTTATGGTATAGGGATTTTCTCCAGGATGGGCTTTGTATAGGATTCCAAATGCTAATAAGTTAGTGTTTATGTGTTAAACACTGTCTGCATGCGTTTGTGGGAAGGCTGACTATCTATTTTTTTTACAAAATAGTGCTGTGAGATTTTATCATGTTGGGAAGTCATTTTTATGTGTGCTGAAAACTGTCGGTATGTGTTGGGGAAGATTATTAAAAAGCTGTTCGTGTTACTTTTTAGCAACTTTGCGTGCTGAATAGCTAAATTGCGACTTTTTTAGCAATATGGTGCTGTGTGTTGGTATTATGTATTTTTGGCAAGATGGCGCTGTGTAAGCTTTCTGTTTCTAAAATGGAGTCTTGCTGCCATTCGCAAGATGACGTCTTTCAGGTTTTCTAGATTGCAAACAGATTCTGTCTTACCCAATTATCTGGTTTCGACACTTGGATAGGCAATTGTTTTTTTATTTTTTAGTCTCTGGTTTTACAATAATCACAGTGTTACTTATTGCTAAATGTCACAATACATTTCCAGTTACCTGAGCTGAACTACAGTATTTCCATGGGCTCTCTCTATTATATGGAGAAATGCCCTTTCTCCATCAAACTGGCTGTGTTTGCCAGAGATAGTGCTTCTCTTGATCCATCAAGAGCTATCACAAACCACAGTCCTTGGAAGTGAAAGAGATACACTGTGTTTCTCCAGCAGCAGCTTCCTCATATACAGTAATTTAACTATCCTCCCTTTTGTTTTTCTTTCCAGATGCATTTTTAACCCCATGAAGGTTTTGGTTATTAAAAGGAAAGCCACGGGCACATTTTTAAATTTGAGGTCAAAATTTTCTAAGCTGCTGCTTTGCTAGCACTCTCAACCCCCTGGGATCTGCCGTGGATCGTCAGAGGGTTTCGGCTCAAAACTAGTAAATTAACTAAAAGGTCTTTTGACCTTCTAAACTTAATCCACCGTCCATCCACCGTCCATCTAAACCGTCAGTTTAGAAATGGCTGATCCCAGTTCAAACCTGCCACATACCCACCAGAAAAATACAGCAATTCTATAGTTTAATATTCTTCTTTGTTTGTTTTTGTTTCTTTCTGATTTCTATGTCCCCTCCCAAAGTGTGACTACTTCTTCAGCCTAGGCTATCAGTTTTGAAAATTGGGTGAACTAAGAGCTTGGAACCAGCATTAGGGATTACCAGCCAGTGCTGGTAACAGTATTGTAGGGAGACATTCATTGTGAGCCCAACCAGCACAGCGTTCCTTCGACGAATCTGGTCTGCTGGCATCGGCAAGTGTATACATTCTGCAGCATGGCATCGTTCACGGTATCCCAGATTGGGCTGCATGTACAGCCAACTGGGGTTATTGTAAACGACCAGAGGGAGGGCATCTACCTCGTCATTTTTCGCATTACACACTTGCCTATATATTGAACGATATCATTATCATTCAGTCGTTCAAAATATCGGCAAGTGTGTACACGGCTTTAGATGTATCGGTGCACATCCACTTGACCTCATAGGTGTTGCGTTCACAATCTCTGAAAAGCTTTTTCAAAAGTAGGCATTACTGTCATATATTATCTTGACCTACACAATAAGAACATACACACCTATTAGTTCTATATGTGTATACAAGTACTTTAGATTAAAATTACTATATATAATATTACTATTGCATACATAAATGTTTTGCATCTGTGTAGTGCATGATTGTTCCACTAGGTATCCTAGTTTCCTTGATAAATTGGGTAGTGATAATCACTAATTTGTTTTTTAGTGTTCCCATCTATAATAACTTCTCAATAGGAATGCCAGCCTAACTTTAAATGCATTGTTTTCTAGAGGACATGGTTTAGAATTGGACTACACTAATGTCTTGCTGCATGATGTGGGTTATCCCAAAAATAGATTATGTAGTACTATTTCAGTTGGAGTTCTGTAAATGGGCTTAGTATCATCGTTGTCCTGGCATTGTTTAGGCATGTTTATTTTTGGCTACATCTGGCATATCTATTGTATGCATTTTTGTCAACTTCTCACTGACAAGTCCAGTCTAATGTGATAAGCACACCGTTAATGGATGTGTTACAACCAGCACTACATTTGTAGCCACATACTTAATTATAAAACACAGTTATCATGCATTTCACATTACACTGTTAGTTTCAAGAATCTCCGTTTTTTTATTAAGGTTTTAATAAATCATTCTGTCATTTAAACATTTCTCTCTAGCACCAAGAACAATGGGTATAGTATTGTAATTGCTAATTAACTCTAAAAGTTGATTATGAGATACTGTTGGTGATTAAGCACCCTAGAGCCATAAAAAATCCTTTTCCTCTTTTAATAATAAGACAGCATGGTTAGAGCCATTTTGTGTATTAAGCCGGAAGCACTTATGCTGTTTTAGATACTGATTGTGACCTTTTATTTATTTATTTTTTACAGGAAAATAAACATTTTAAAAATTCTTCCTATCTTCTAAATATATCTGTACCATTATTTTTCAATAAACATTTTTTCTCATATTTTAGAGCTGCAAATGTAACATAATTAAGAATATCAGCAAGACCTATTTTGAATACAAAAAAAAACCTGTGTGATGCTCCATATCATAGCACATTTCAGTATATGCACATGGACTTGGTACACCCGGCCACATGTTTATATTAACAAACTCATTCCCTCTGTCTCTTGAGCCACATCCCTCATTGTTCTCTAAAGCCCAGTCCCCCTTAGTCTCTCCAACCTCATGCCCTCTACCATGTTTTTCTCCAAAGCCTCATGCTACCTCCGTGTCTCTCCAAAGCCTCATGCTACCTCCGTGTCTGTCCAAAGCCTCATGCTACCTCAGTGTCTCTCCAAAGCCTCATGCTACCTCCGTGTCTCTCCAAAGCCTCATGCTACCTCCGTGTCTCTCCAAAGCCTCATGCTACCTCCGTGTCTCTCCAAAGCCTCATGCTACCTCCGTGTCTCTCCAAAGCCTCATGCTACCTCCGTGTCTCTCCAAAGCCTCATGCTACCTCCGTGTCTCTCCAAAGCCTCAGGCCACCCACTATATCTCTCCAGCCACATGTCCTCCCTCTATCTCTGTCATGTCACCGCCTCTTTCATTTCTCATTCTCACATCTCCATCTCTCTCGCTCTGTGTGTGGGGGTTTATACTTTTGGGGGTACAGAGGGTGTGCATGTGGTGGTTTACGCTACAAGGGGGGGGGTGTCACCAGCTACTACCATTCCCCCCCTGCCCTATACAAACAAACACCTGTCTGTATGCCACTTTCCCTGTCCCACTCACTCCCCCTCTATCATTGCTGTCTCTCAAATTCTCCCCATCTCCCTCATCCCTGTCTCCTCCACCTTCCCCCACCCCACCCCCTCCAACCCCCTTTTTCAATATACACATACTCCATGACAACTGCCCATATCTTCTTTAGAGGAAAATTCACAATCAGCCACTCAGAAGTGGCTTATTAGTGCTGGCAACAGTCGACCAGCACTCAAGCATCTGCAATTGATACGGATATTGACAAAAGTATGTTTGTCTCCGTGCAGTTTGCATTTGTCCACAAATATGGAACCACACCCTTCCTGTACTCGGCCCTCCCCTGACCCACCTCTACATGTACAAGCAGTTACAAGCAAGTCTGCTTACTGTGTGCCTTCTTTCTTATGTAGCTCTTTGGAGTTTATCTTCCTTCCAGTCTTTAACAAACTCTTGATTGGCTCAGGATGTATTGTTCATATTGAATTTGTTCCACTGGATTCCTGTACAGCACCTAATATCTCTATACTTTTTTCCCAATGCAATATAGCTGAATGAATAAGGCAGAGATTGAAGCAGCTGATTTTCTGTACAATAGTGTATGTGCTAATGATGCTACACATATTGTGGATTATTTGTGAAGATTTGTATTCTTAAATGTGTCTCCCTGGAATGCTTTAGAACGGACAACAAGGCTGTGGGGAATTTGAGTTGTAATAACTGTATTAATTTTCAGTAAACATTGTAATACAGATACAAATAGCATGAAAAGTGCCGGTCCAACATTCATCTATACTCCATAGAAATTGTTTAAAGCCATTTGGAAATAGGATAATCAATAATGTCAGATTTAATCTTTACCTATATGTAGCCAAAATGTTAGATGCCGCAGCCATAAATTGGATAGTTCAGGCAGTTCTTGGCGTTTTGAAAAACATGACTCTAAGCTAACAGCGGAGAGTGAAGATTGCTGTTGGCTTTCAAGGTGACAACTGTAGAGCTATAATACCTGTGGGAATTATTTCCGTCTGGTTGCCAGCAGCGCCAGTTTTCTACTATTTTGCTTTTCTTCCCTTGCATTTCCTTTATAGTGCAATTCATTACAGTGAGAGGAGTGATTCTGTTGAAAAGCTTTGACAGGAAGGTCTTAAGAAAACACATGAAAAATACATAGAGATAGCTACAGTGCAAAAGGGTGATTTTTTTTAACTTCAGTACTGCTTAAAGATTCTTCGGCACATTGCAGGGTATTATGTTGCTGGAATATCTGGCAGCAGATAAAGTATTTAGCACTTTCCACAGACTGATTTAATTTTACACAGTATTGGTTCTATGAATTCTGAAATCCCTGGTGGGCGCGCCGCTCAGTGTGATCCTGGCCCCCTGTCGCCCTTATTTACATTTGGGTATGCAGGTGGTTTAGAATGTGTATATTTTTACATTTAGTGGTAGTAATAATGTATGTAGTTACTGTTATCTGGTGCGCTTTTCATGTAAATATAACTATATTATTTCTCAGTTACAGTACTTGTCTTTAATGTATTATTTAGTATTTTGTTTTATTCTATAACAGGTATTTTCGTTAAATGATAATATATCCAGATATATGCCTGTTTATATATAACTGTGTGAGCTAGAAGCTAAGGTTTCTCTCCCTCTCTCCCCCAATAATTACCATTTTACTATTGAAATATAATGAAAGTTGGAAGTAAGATATTTTAATGTTGTCTGATGTAGGTGGCTTGTATGCAGCTTATCAATGCACTGGTAACATCGCCTGATGATCTGGACTTCAGGCTTCACATCAGAAATGAATTTATGCGCTGTGGATTGAAAGAGATATTGCCAGTAAGTGCCCTGTAGTCACTGTTTTTACATTAATATTTAAATTTTCAGACACCTGAGTGGAGAACGTGTTTCATAAACTTCTATTTTTGGAATAATATAATCTTGTTTGAATAGATGAGATGTGCTCCAAAAACCCCAGTGATAGTCGTAAATATATAGCTTGCCAACCACAAAGGCTTTTATATTGTATGTGCATATATTTCAGTTACTCTTAATTTAAACATTGGCTTAACATAATGTTTCTTACTGTCTTTTTATTCATGGATAGTTTAAAATCTTACATTGCCTTTCATGTTAAGCATGCTTAAAACAATACTGCAACTTTTACAAAACTCCATGGCAGCGTATGTAGTCTTTGAGTAGGTCACACTAGATCATCTGTGAGAATAAAGTTATTTATTGATTAGAGCTGTGTTTGGGGTTATGCTGTCTTTTATTTAAACATTTTGCAAGTGTATTTGCAGCCACATGTGAAATTTATTTTTCCCCCCTTTCATGTAGCAATTGAAGCATATACGGAATGATGCTTTGGATATCCAGCTGAGAGTGTTTGATGAACACAAGGAGGAAGACATGATCGAGTTTTCTCACCGTCTTGATGATGTCCGATCTGAAATGGAATATCCTTTCTTATATCACAAGCACTGTAGTGCGTTTCATGGCTAAATTTTATTTCATTTGTGGTAAACTTAGCATGTTAGCAAACAATACCATTTTTTACTACACGGTATCATTAGCATAGCGATTCTCAAACTTTTTTGTTTTGTTGGATACCCCAGACTTTGTTGAAAATATTAATATAAATAAAGGATCATACGCTACTTTGAATTTTAACTTGCTAAAACCACCTTTTATGTTTTACACAAAATAAAGGTAATTCGCTAAAATATATCAAGGAAACAGAACCCATGTGGTCGCTGTGGAAACCCATGGCCAATTGAATCGATCCCTAATTATGTAAATATATAAAAACAAATGTCCTGACTCATCAGTGACCAGCCCAAACTCCTGGACCCAGAAACATGAAAATTGGGGAGCATATAGCACCCACTAAGCAAGGATTTTTCGAAATTTGACCCCGTAATGGAGTGAAAAGTGGTAAAATGTTAAGCTCATTGTCTGGGTTGAGTGGCGGCTTCATAGGTGTGGCTGCAGCACAGTCCAATATTCAAATAAGGGAGCCACACCAACTGCCAGTGATGCTTGGCAGCATTTGGGGTGACAGTTGGTATGGCTCCTCCTTTTTGAATATTGGACTGCAATGCAGCCCCACCTTTGGAGTCGCCACTGCTAAGAACTATACACTGTATTGTAAGATTGTCTGTGACGAGAGTACCATGACACACAAGGGGGGTTTTGAGGCCCTGAGCAGAACCCTCAAAGACATCAGGGGCAACGATGGAGTGATGGAGGTGTCACCATGCTGCTAGCTTGGAGGCTTATATCTGGCAGTAGTACAGAGGGAATCTCGAGCTGACTAAGTTAAGGTGTGCAAAGGGGGATGGGGCTTGGACTACACCCCCTAATTTGAAACATAAGATGAGGTGGTACCATGCTAAGACTTGTAGTACAATGTAGGGAACAAAGAATGCAGGTGCAATTACTAAGAGCATTGGTAGTCAAAATAATCCTGATCAACTCTACAATTAACACGGGGTATAAATGAGTGTATTGGTATAAGTTTGGCCAAAAATGATTGCCCATCCACTGTGTCAAGGCGAACCCCATAAGATGGGTCTCTAACATCCATAATACTAACACATTACAATATGTTAATTTATGCAGGACTTACCTATTATAGTGCCCATTCTAATATGTTGACAGCAATGTAGGAGCCTATGCTGATTAAAAAACATCTAACGGCAAATGAGTGGGGTGCAAAGGCAGCATATCTGTGGCCCCTCATTTGGAAACTCTCAGGATGAACAGAAGGGTCCACGGGTGATGTCTTCGCTGGGCAGTTCTCCAAACTGCTTCTCAAAATAGAGGACGGAGCGCATTCTGAGTCCGAGGGAAAGGTTGACCATCCCTGCAGACCTAGGCACAGTAGTGAAAACAATATTATACAATGGCAAACAAATGAAAGTACCCTCCTGCACATCCTGGAGCAGCACACTTCAACAATAATGGAAAAGACTTTACCCGACGTCTCATAGATACAAATGTAATAACCACTACAGATCCTCAGCAGATGATGCTCATTACAGATGTATTAGAAATAAATCACGGTTGTCCTGAAAAGGGGAAACATAAATTAATAATACAGGTTGAGTCTCCCATATCCAAAATGCTTGGGACCAGGGGTATTTTGGTTATCAGAATATTTTGTATTTTTGCATACCATAATGAGATCTTGGGAATGGGACTCAAATCTAAACATAGAATTAATTTATGTTTTATATACACCTTATACACACAGCCTGCAGGTCATTTTATACAATATTTTCAATAATTTTGTGGCTCAAATAAAGTGTACATATATGAAATTAATTTGTTTCATATACACCTTATACACAAAGCCTGAAGGCATTTTTATACAATATTTTTTATAATGTTGTGCCTTAAAAAAATTTGTGTACATTGTTCTATCAAAAAGCAAAGGTTTCGCTATTTCATTCATGCTAAAAACAATTCTATTTCGGAATATTCCGCATTTTGGAATATTTGGATACGGGAGACTCAACCTGTATAGCCAATACAATTCAAGGGTGGTTTGAGAATTGTATTGGCTATATTATTCATAATTTTTCATTTTTTCCCTTTTTGCGACTACTATGATTTATTTCTAATACATCTGTGAAGAGCATTATCTGCTGAAGATCTATAGTGGTTACTGCACAGTAGTGAAGACCCAGACCTCACAGCAAGGATATATCCTGATATTGCATATATATATATATATATATATATATATATATAAATATATATAATATATATATATATATAATATATATATATAATATATATATATATATATAAAGTCCATGCACTGGCTGTGCCCGCGTGCCATTCTCACCCCCAAGAACGACACGGCCACCATCATTAATGACACACTTCAGTCGTTCGAAGGGACAGAAATGGCGTACAGGTCTGTGCACTCTGTAGTGAAAATGGTGACAGTCCCACTACCCTGTGGAGTTCCTCAACACAGTCAACCCTCCTGGCCTCCCAGCCAACAAGCTTCTCCTCAAAGTGGGGTTTCCAGTGATGTTTCTGCAAGTAAAGGCCTTCCACAGGAACGTCATTGAGGCCTCAGTGTTCACCGGCTGTGCTATCGGGGAGTGGATGTTCATACCACTCATACCATCAGGACACCCCTTTGAGTTCAAGAGACTGCAGCTTCCCCTCAAGGACTGCTTTACTATGACAATCAACAAGTCCCAGGGGCAGTCACAGAAGGTGGCAGGGTTTGTCTTGAGGGTGGACTGCTTCTTGCATGGGCAGTTCTACGTGGCCTGCTCCAGAGTGAGCTCACCCAGCAGCCTGGTGATCCTAGCACCGAAGGAGAACTACCAATGTGGTTTACAAATAAATCTTTAAGAAGAGGAAAAAAGTTTACATTCCTGTATGTCTTATAACCCACTTTTACCTCATATAAACAAAAAAAAGTATAAAAACCTTAAAAACTTAATTTATTTAAATGGATACTACCACGTTTCCTTACCTAAGAGGCATAAAATGAGAAGTTAAAATGGGATGAAGCAAATGGAAATAGTACACATGTACTGTATATTTATTATATAGGTATATGCTTTAAACATTTATATTACTTTACAGAATTTAGAATCATTTTTGTTCATTACCCTCCATTTCCAGCTGTGGAGATCCCTACATGGCCTGTATGATACAAGGCATTGGGTGTACTAATGTCTGGAATTGGCAAGGGGGATGCAGCATCTCTCTAACTCAGGACAATATTGTGATACTCTTCTATACTTATGGTATGCTTTAGGACATTTTATATCCTATCTGGTGAAATATAGTTATCCTTGAGACTGTTTTACTACCTTAACACTATTACTGATGCTAGTGATGTTTTCAGTGTGCTGTGGAACTCTGTTAAGAACACAAATACAGAAGGATATTTGCTTTCCATTCTTCAGCATCTTCTAATAATTCGAAATGATTATTTTGCAAGGTAAGTAGTTTTCTGCTATATTCTGTTACATTATGTTTGTCTGAGCAGAAATTTACTTTTCTCTTTAATGGAATGAACAATCTTTGCTAGTCAGTTCTTAATTTTCAGCGAACACCACTTTAATCCTTGGGATTTACTGCAATGGCTGTCCCAAGCTTATACTCGCACTGTTGTTGTAAACACAATAACATAGGCATCTGCTTGTTTTGTGTTCTGCACTTGGGCGGTATCCTTCGGGACACCTGCTCATTTTCTGCAAACGTGCCCAGCACTTAAATGACCACTGGAGTTTACTGTATCAAAGAGAGAACTTTTCAAAGTACTGATCATTTGTTAAGAGCTCTCCTGAAGCGAGATATAGCAAATCAGATTTGCAGTAAATCCCCAGAAATCATCCGTTTCCACATCGGTTAAGGATGGGAATCTGTAGCAGATGTTGATATATCTGCCGCTGTCCCTCTTTTTTCGTATGGCAAAGCAGTCCCTGTAGGCTTCAATGGGGAAAATGATCTGTCCGAATGTTCCAAGCTCCAAAAGATTGGCTTTTAGTAGGAACATGAGTCCCGAAAGCAGGGTGTGGTATATTTTACCGACATGGTCATATTGTCGACATGCAACATATCAACATACTTGCAACATCAACATTCATCATGTCAACACTGATGAAATGTCGACAAAATGTACCTGGTGGTCTAGCAGAGACTTGGCTCCAGTAATGTCTTCTGGGTCCAGGGGTCAGCTGATAATGACTTCTGGAGGATCCTGCGGTGCTTTGCTGAGGCAGCTTGATATCGGTAATAATAAAAATGGGCGGAGAGCTCAGCGGTCCAGCCACAATGATACATAGAACCAACCACAACTTTATTATGAGTGTTTCGCCTCGTCCTTAGTGTGCTAGAGCGTTACTTACAGCGACAATCAAGTCTATACTATCGCATGTTAACACAAGCTTTACTAAACGTTAAAAATAACATACAACAAAGCAAAAAATTAATAAACTTAATTTCCTGGTAACAAACATTGCAGAATAAGTATAGGGGCATATTATGTTGAATTAGTTTTGTGGAAGTACAGATGCGTCCTCTTTCGCTGTTGCTGCAGTCGCGTTAAACAGCTCTACTGGTAGCGCCTACTCCTATTCAAGTTGACTCATGCTGAGCGTTATTCCGTCCGTCTTTTTAGCCACACATGCCTCGTTCGCAATGCGATGTGAATAAGCAGACTTTGATTAATATGATATACAGCATGTGTATGTTCTCTGTGCGACTGCAGCTGTATCTGCATATGAAATGCTACATTAGGTCAGTGGCTGTTTACCACTCCGTAGTGATAATTTTATAGACTCTGTTGCACACAGAATCTACACATGCTGCATATAATTTTAATCAGCAGTGTCTACTTGTGCGTCTTCTTCACGTCACATTGCGAATACGATACACTTGCGGCGAAAAAGACACCTGGTACCGGCCGAGTCGCATGGGAGCTGGAGCTTCTCATTCGCCCTGTGTAAAGCGACTTATAACACTGAGGTTAGACCAAGAAGGACATATGTGTAGCTAAGAAAATATTCCTGAATCAGCCTGTCTATAAATTAAAATATATTTTTTTACTTCAGTATGGAGTCAAAAGTGAGACTCAAGCTGCACAAGTGTAAAGTCAAACAATACAGCTTAGCTCTTGTATGCAGTAGAAATTGGAAAATATTTGCTATTTGTAAGGTGCTAGTAACTATGCACTGATCATGATTTGCCAGATTTCGACGCATCGGAAAGTCAAACATGTAAAATATGTCCAAATCGTAAGTGTCCTCTCACTATCACAATGCGTTTACCCGCAGGTCGTACATCGCATCTTCAGATCTTGCCTGCTGCAGGCAAGATCTGCCAATCTCGTAAACGATCCGCCGGCATATCGTTCAGTGTTTATGCCTGAATGATATGTCGTTTGGATTCGTATAAGATGCTGTGTTAAAAAATAGAATAGAATCATCTGTTTGTTTTGCCAAGATAAGGGATTTCCTACATGGAATGAAGAGGTTTGTGATCCACGCATAGAAGCAGGGGAGTATGGACTTTTTTTTTTTTTTTACAGGTACCCTATGGTATATTTTACATAGGTGAGTATGTGAGTGAGTGTGTGTACGTGCATGTATGTTTCAATAAAGTTTTACTTTCTACGTGTGTGTTCTGTTGTTTTTTAATATTGCTTTTGCTGTGGAACTACAGGACCCAGCGGGCCTGTAATGCCCCACATGCTGGTACTTGTGGTTGTCCAAGTACCAACATGCGGGGGAGGCTTTCTGGGACCTGTACTTCCACAGCAAAAGACAATACTTTTATCTATTTAAAATACACCACACTACATAATCAACCTGGCACCCACCGGCTGGGGATAGCCCCGGGCTATCAGCCTAGGCCTGGGGTGCTTTGGAGAGGAGGACTCCTTGATTGCAGGGGGTCCCCAACTCCCCAGGGATCTTTGGCCCGGGCTGACTAGCGGTCAGGGGTAATGCTTTGGCTGGGGGACCCCACTCCCTACTAGAAACAGTCCAGTGCTGGTTATGAAAATTACAGGGGACCCCCTACTCTTTTTGTCCACTGTATTTCCATAACCAGGACCAGATCAGTGCCCAGTTCTAGTTGCGCTAAATACAATGGACCCCTTCACTGTTTGTCCTCTGTATTTTGGCAACCAGGGCTGGTTCTGAATAGCCTGGTGCTGGTTGTTGTTTGGAGGGGGAGGGGGAGGGGGGCAGGGGCACACCATATTTTTTTTATTTTTCACTTTGTTTTCTTTTTTTTAAACACTCATGTATAAACTGATATCTCTGATCTGTCCATGCATCTGTTATCCACCTTCTCTGACAAACATATTGGTAGAGTTGGAAACTTTATCCTTTTTCTAAGAACTCATTGAATTTTACCTAGTGACTCCACTCCTCTAACTCATATGGTACTTTGAAGAAAAGTCTGTTGTCATTGACTGGAAATCTATTTTTAGTTGATATATGACCCTGCCAACCTTTCTTCGGGGATACAGCAACAAAAGAGTTGGAACTAGACGCTTTGGGTTTTGCTAAGTACCATCCACTTTTTCGGCGATCAAGTTACACATTATTTTTTGAGCTTTGCTCGAATTGCATTAGTGGTGGTCTGTGTGTGTGTGTGACTAGGTGCAACTGTTATTATAATGAAGCTCACGCTTATGTAATTCTATTTTATTTGTGTGTTTAACCAAATGTAGGATACTCCTTTATATGTTCATTTGTATGTATGTGCTTGTACTTGACGGTAGAAGACTCCTCACTTTTGAAATTTTCTTAATTGTATACTTTTCAGTTCAAAGGATACCTCATACTTTAGATGCATGCCTGCACAACACAATCACCAGTTAATTATAGGCAACAACTTTGTTCCTCTGTTATAAGGTTAATGTGGAAATATATTTTTTAATAATAAAAAAAGAAACAAAGAAAACAAACCTGAAATCAAGGTATTCCAAGGACATATACTCTGCCAAAGAACATATGTTGCTTTAGCTATTTTAGGTGCATCTGTGACCTTTTACTTCCAAGAAAATGTTCTCATATGTGAGCATGTAATTATTTCTTATTTCCACATCTAGTTATCAACCTCAACCTACAGTCAATAAAAGGGTTAAACACCGCCTACAGGGTTTTATAGGACATCGTAATATAAGTTGTTGACTGTGGAATGAGGTAGGGGTATATCTAGGGATCCAAGCGCCCCTGGCAATGTAATGTACTGGCACCCCCCTACCCCCCTTATGCAGTGCCCCAGTAGTAATCCCCCCTATGCAGCATTGCCCCCACACAGTGCCCCCTGTAGTAATCCCCCATGCTGCATTGCCCCCAGTAGTAGTCCTCCCTATACAGTGCCCCCAGTAGTAGCCCCCCTATACAGTGCCCCCAGTAGTAATTCCCCTATGCTGCATTGCCCCCAGTAGTAGTCCCCCCTATAGTGTACCAACAGTAATAGTACCCAGTAGTTGTCCCCCCTATACAGTGCCCCCAGTAATAGTACCCAGTAGTAGTCCCCCCTATACAGTGCCCACAGTAGTAGTCCCCCCTATACATTGCCCCCAGTAGAAGCCCCCCCTATACATTGCCCCCAGTAGTAGCTCCCCCTATACAGTGCCCCCAGTAGTAGTCCCCTATACAGTGCCGCCAGTTGTAGACCCCCCTATACAGTGCCCCCAGTAGTGGCCACCCCCCCTAAAATACCCACAGTAGTGGCCACCCCTATACAGTGCCCCCAGTAGCGGGCACCCCCCATAAAGTGCCCCCAGTAGCGGACACCCCCTATTTCAGTGCCCCCCTGTAGTGTCAGGCTTACACACACACACAAAGAACAAAAAAAAATTCAACTTACCTGGTCCCCGCTCCTGATGCGACCGCCGCTGTCCGAGTCCCGGCCCGCTCTCCTCCTGGATGGGTTAGACGTCATGACGTATGACGTCTCTCCCGTCACATGCTGCGGGGGGAGCCAGAACAACGGAGCTCATGAGTGAGCTCCAGCCGGCTCCCTCCGCAGACGACGCAGCAGCTAATGAGAGTCAGGAAGACTCTCATTAGCTGGCTGCTATTACAAACACACAGCGCGGCTGTCTGTTTGTAAACTGTGTAGGGCAGACCACTCTCACTGCAGTCTGCCCTACACTTGTGGGGCCCGGTGGACTTGTCCACCCCTTGGCTACTGGTGGCATTGCCGGGCGGCGCCCCCCCTTTGTTCAGCGCCGCTGGCGAGTGCCATCTTGGTCAATGGGTAGATACGCCCCTGGAATGAGGCTTTGTGATAAAGGAACAACTTAGAGTATTTCCAGAGCCGTAACAATAGCCACACTAGCTAAAGCAACAGCTGCGTGGCCTGATGAGATTCAACCCTCTATTGCCAACAGTATATATATGTATCCATGTATGTTGCACTTCTATTGTTGGGGTTTCATTCTCAAAACAGACAATATAAGTGCTAACTTGCTGGGAAACAAGCAGGGCTTTCCTTCGTGATTTGTGCTGATAGCATTCACATAATAAATAATTGTTAAAACTGCAATAATATTGAATAATAAACCAATATCATTGCAGATTTATTTGCCGCATTATTGCCGAAAACCGTCAGCTTTGAAAACCTTACACTTATCAAATATGCCACTTGATTTTTTTATTCCTGTGCCTGCCATTAGATGGATTGGATAATCCTTAAATCATATGTACAAATTGTCCACAATAGAGTAATCACTGGTTGGGACATTTAATTTAATTGGTAATGTGCAATCGGAATGGCATGGGGACATTTGTGCCATCTCAAACCTTATTACTAAGTGTTTCTGATATACATACAGTTAGGTCCATATATATTTGGACACTGACACAATTATTATATTATCTGTATTATTATTATTTATATGGCACCACCAGGGTTCCGCAGCGCCTAACAAAGTACATAAATAGTTTAACAGAACAAGAGAACAGTGACGTACAGAACAAGACATTGCAGGACAAGTACATGGTGTAGACTCTCCACCTCTCTACAAATCTTCAAACAGGTTCTCAAGACCCACTACTTCATCAAGTCCTTCCAGCTCTCATCCTAACCCACCTCATGCTCTTTCCTCCCTATCTTCCCCTTCTGTGTCACACCTGTCTGTCTGCCCCTCCCCTTTTAGAATGTAAGCTCTCACGAGCTGGGACCTCTTCCCTCATGTGCTTCTCTTTACATTTTCTTCTACTCTTTACTCCCCACAAGGGCACCTAACACGTGACTGCCAATTCCCTGCTGCTTATTGTGAGTGTTTTAATCGCTATTGCAGCAATGTATATAAACCATGTCCTTGTCCTGCACTGTAATGTACTGTAAGTTACTAGTTTCTTGTGAACTTATTATTTTATGTACTCTGTAAGGTGCTGCGGAACACTTGTGGCGCCATGTAAATAAAGGATAATAATAATATGAACATTGCTGCATCAGTAGCAGGGGGGCAGAAGTAAAGGGTTAGGTGCTGTTGTAAGGAATATGGAGTAGAAAACAGTATAAGTAAAGGACGGAAAAGCACTTGGCGTTCTCGTGAGACCTTACCAAAACATATTCGAGTTTAAATTAGATAATGAAAAGTTTTAAAGTGCAGACTATCATCTTTAAATTGAGGTTAATCCCATCCAGATTGGAGGAATGGTTTAGGAATTACAGCTGTTTAATACTGTATGTAGCCAACTCTTTTTCAATGGACCATTAGTAATTACACAATTGACTCAAAAGCTGTTTGTTGGACAGGTGTCAACAATTCCTTCATTATCTCTTAATTAAGCAGGCAAAAGGTCTGGTGTTAATTATAAGTGTGACATTTGCATTGGGAAGCTGGTGATGTGAACCCATAACATGCAGTCAAAGGAGCCCTCAATGCAAGTGAAACATGTCATCCTTAAGGCACACATCCACTAGACTATTAAATTGAGTGACAACGTTATAACGTTATCGTTCAATCGTTTCAAAATCATTTAAAAAAAAAAAGTCGTAAACGACCAGCGATGCACGCGCTCGCTGGTCGTTTAGACATCTATCATCGTACAAATATGTTGTACAACCTGACGATAACGTCAGGTTCAACATGTTTTCAGATGATTGTGTGCCTTTACTGAATGACTGCTCGTTCAGTGTAGGCACATCACAGACTGACAAACAACTGCACAATTACAATGTCGTAATCGTGCAGTTGTTTTGAGGTCTTTTAGTGGATGTGTGCCTTTAGGCTAGGTACACATTATAAAATTATCTGTCCAATCTGGATGGTTGGAATGAAAATCTGGTAATGTATAGGAGCAAATGACAATCGACCCTTTGCTATCCAATGTCGGACAATAGACAAAAACAGTCCTTCCAAATTGGTTAAATTAATCAGGTTTAACCAATTTGTCTGAACGTCCATTATAGTCTGTTTTCCAGTGTTTGGGAACAAAAGGTCAATTGTCATTTGCTCCCATGCATTATCAGATTTTCACCATATTTCTTTGAATATGCCTCTATTTTGGGGCAAAACTAGTCAGAGGACATACACCACACTATTATTGGATACTTGAGCCACTTGTTTCACTCTCAAAGGTTTTCACTGGTGCAAGCCTGGAGCTCATTGTAGAGCGGTGCTGACTGCACCACTCGTTCGTCTGGACTGGTAGTGCTGCGTCAGTGGGGGCGCCGAAATAAAGATCAGCTCACCAAGTGGGTAACCCCCTTGCATGTTGGACCTGGGAGCACTTCGCTTTATCCAGATAATCTAGTAAAATCATCAACTTCCTTTATTCATTTAGTATGTGCCTGTTCATATACTGTTGGGACTTGTGGTTCCACAAACATACTTTTAGCCATAGGAGACTCTTTCCATTTTTAACCATTGAAATCAATGGGACCAACTATAAAAACGTTTCATATATTCTTTACCAGCATAAAATATATATATTTTTTAGGGTATATATGTGACTTGGATTATTTATTATCAGTTGCAAGACACTGATTTTATAGTCAACCCTATTAATATTGTTTATATATATTTTTTATTAAATCTGTATTTTTTTGTTTTTCTTAACCATAACTTATTCTTGCCATACTGGTATTTATATGGGTATTTTGCATCTATTAGCACAGTTTCTCTTGTGCTGGTTCTGTTTGTTAGTTGAAACAGAAACTAGTTGAAACTAGTTGCCTCTTTTAATAAATCCCACATATATTTTTTACATACAGTATGTGGAGTTATTTTTCAATATATTTTGACAGTTTTGTTTAATTAGCGCAGAGGATGCAGTTTTTTCTTGTATATCATTATCCAAACCTACCATAAAGAAAAGAGCAAATACAGAGAGTTCATCACAAGGTGCAAATCATTCATAAACCTCAAGAATAGAAAGGCCAGATTAGAGTTGGCAAAAAAAACAAACTAAAATACCCAGCCCAGTTCTGGACAGCATTATTTTTACATTTTTACAGATGAAACTAAAATCAAACCTGTACCAGAATGATGGGATGAAAAAAAACTTATGTAGAAGGCTTGGAAAGAATCATGATCTGAAGCATATCACACATCTATAAAACATGGTGGAGGCAGTGTGACGGCATGAACATGCGTGGCTTCCAATGGCACTGGCTCACTAGTATTTATTGATATGACAGTAGCTTTGAGATGAATTCTGAAGTACAGGTCGAGTCTCCCATATCCAAATATTCCAAAATACGGAATATTCCGAAATACAGAATTTTTTTAGCATGACTAAAATAGTGAAACCTTTGCTTTTTAATGGCTCAATGTACACAAACTTTCTTTAAGGCACAAAATTATTGAAAATATTGTATAAAATTACCTGCATTCTGTATAAGGTGTATATAAATCATAAATGCATTCTGTGATTAGATTTGGGGCCCATTCACAAGATATTGCATTATTTTATGCAAATATTCCAAAATACGGAATATTCCGATATCCAAAATACCCCTGGTCCCAAGCATTTTGGATATGGGAGACTGAACCTGTATATAGGGATATACTGTCTGCTCAGAATCAGCCAAGTTGATTGGACAGCACGTCAGTACAGATACTGAGAAAGTTACCCAGAAGCTTTTTAAGGCAAAAAGTGGAATATTCTGCTATGGCCTATTATTATTGTGCAATCCTGTTAGCCGCGGAATTCGCAGGTGTGGATTCTCCATAGAATTTTTTGCAAATTAGTTTTCACCTTCTCCTGAGCAGGTGAAGAGTTGGAAAAAATCCCCATTTTAAGGTAAAAATGTCGGGACTTGGTTCAGAACCACTGGGACACCCTCCATAATGACTAATTAGGCAAACAAAAAATAATTAGCTTAATTTGGCAAATAATGACATGTCATTTTTAGGGGTGATAAAGTGTCAAATGGAGGAAAATGGGTTAATTGATGTGGGACAGGTATATGGGGTGCTATATGAATGAGACTGGTTTTTAAGATTGCAGGTGGGTGTAAGAGGCATATTTTGAAGGTTTTTAAAAGTGGCTTTAAATGGCACAAATATATACTTATATGCATTTTAGTGAACCCCAATTTAAAAATATTATTTATTTTGCAAGAAAACACTTGCTTTGTATCATTATTTGACTATTTTAGAAAAATGCATATAGCTGCCATTTGACACAATTTAAGAACCCCAAATACTTTTATTATGACCACTAATGCTCTTTTATACTGTTATCCTATATCATTTTGCTTTTTATTTAATTTTTTTTTAGATACAGGTAGATTTCCGCATTTTCACCTATACTTATCTCTGGTAAAACTAGCAAGTATTGTGCGAATGCCGCATCATGACTCTTGCAATTGGATTGCACAAAAAAACAGGAGTGCACAGAGCCGCGATAAGCTATCACTTTATCGCAGCTTTAGTACATCCCCCATAGACTGTAATTGATTGTTAATTTGTCCAATTACATTTGAGCCCCTGAAAATAGTGCATAAAAGTTGAAATTCCTAAATGTTTCATACCTATCCTTGTGTATCAATGCCTTTGTTCTATCAATGTTTCCAATTGTAAAGCGAAACGGAATATGCTGCGCTATATAAGAAACTGTTAATAAATAAAATAAAATAATAAATCCAATATTTTTGTTCAACCCTGTGAATTAAAGCAGTGTATCTGCACTTTAATTTCATCTCCATTGTTTCATTTAAAATGCATTGTGGCGTACAGAGCTGAAAATATTAAAATTGTGTCAATGTCCATATACTTAGCCCCCAGACTAATCATAAATGAAATGGTCAACATGTACTGAACCATCATCAGTGATCGCGCTGATTGAAAAAAGATGTGGGTCCCAGGGACTCCTCACTTTAAAAAATGTGGGTCCTACTCCACCGTTTCTGGGTCCTATCACTATTTATGCCTCACTGCCTGTAGTGTGTAAAGATGTGCTATAGCGCATATATTGCACTGAGAATGACATGGGGAGAAGGGAACAGGGGGCACGGATGGGAGGGGAAAGTACACTGGAGAGCAGAAGGGGTACAGACATGGAGAGAGAGTAAGAGGGGGGCACAGGAGAGCAGAAGGGGTACAGACATGGGGAGAGGGTAAGATGGGGCACAGGAGAGCAGAAGGGGGTACAGACATAGGGAGAGGGTAAGAGGGGGCACAATGGATCTGGAGGGTACACAGAAGAGCAGAATGGGTACAGACATGGAGAGAGAGAGTAAGAGGGCACAGGAGAGCTGAAGGGGTACAGACATGAGGAGAGTGTAAGAGGGGGCACAGGAGAGCAGAAGGGGTACAGACATGGGGAGAGGGTAAGAGGGGGCACAATGGATCTGGAGAGTACACGGGAGAGCAGAATGAGTACAGGCATGGAGAGAGGGTAAGAGGTTGAACAGGAGAGCAGAAGGGGTACAGACATGGGGAGGGGAACGGGTGGGAGGTCAGAGTACACAGGAGAGCAGAAGGGAAGAGGAGAACAGGCGGCACAGGGGTGGGAGAGGAAACTACACAGGAGAGCAGAAGGGGTACAATAGTTTGCTCCACTATTATAATAGGACACAAGTCAGTATCTCCATGTAATCAAACAGGGCACTACATTGCATTAGAGAATGCTCCTCTGTATAAAAATAACATTAGGACACTATTCTCTGCTCCTGTGCTACTATAAATATAAATACCATTTACCTGCTGCCAGATACAGTGATACTGCAGTCACACGGATGAAGGATGACTTCAGGATACCTCTACTGAAGGGGATCAATTCACTAGCTAGGAGGAAGCACGATCCAACAAACCGGAAGCAGTGCGGAGATCAGGTGGAACACAGTGCACACAGCTGGTGGCGATTGGATGATGAGACACCGCCGTCTGTGATTGGTTCATAAATGCTACCAGTGGTGATTGGAGGACGAGGCGCTGCCGGCGGTGATTGGAGGATGAGGCGCCGCTGGCTGTGATTGGGGGACGAGGAGCCCACCATTCAGTATTGGAGGACGAGGTTCCAACGACGGGGATTATAGGACGAAGTACTGCCGACAGTGATTGGCTGCTGCAACCGCTGTATGTGCGCTGCAGCAGTCAGTCACCGCCGGCAGCATCACAGTGAGTGGCTGCCCTGCGGCGAGCACACAAGGGAGGGACTCGCAACCTTTTAAAAACTGAGTCCCTCACTTCATGTATCACGTAAAAACGCACTATAGTGCATATTTTGCGATCACTGATCATGTTTGCTATATTGGGTTTGTGTATTTTTTTTACTCCACTGACAGAAAGTAAGATCAATAAAAATAATAGATAATGGAAACACAGGCCTTGCGCTATTATGATTAATTTATTATAAGAATGATGTTTAATTTTCTAGTCTCCAATAGTATTTATTTTTTAAGGTGAAAACAATTATTTAAGTTTTTTTCTCCCTCCTATGGGCATTTCTCAGATAAACAGTTGCCGTGTTTAGATAATTAGCAGCAGCTGAAAGTACAGAGAAAGTTGTAGGCGATGAGTAGGCTTGATTTCTAATTTAATCCTTTGAATTTTCCTACAATGTGTTAATTTGGATTTATACCTTGCACTTGTGGTAACAGGATTTTTTTTTTTTTAAATCTGACACAAGAATAGCTATTATAGGGAATTATTTAGATTACATTTATGTAAATATCTGCTTGTAGTAAATCCACCCTCCTCACATGGTTTCTTTTCCATCCTCAGTTATTTAATTTTGAGTTCATCAGTTATGTCAATGTGATGATTTTCTAAGCCTGTTATAACAAATCTTTTTGTTATCATGATGCTATTTCTTTGTATTTTTACTGTTCTCTAATAATCGGCACATGGGATAGAACATGTTTTCCATATTCGTATTTCATTACTCCGGTTTTGCATGTAATGTTTTGCATAATCAGTTTAGTTGCTATAATGCATGCGTGAGTACATAATGCTCAAATAAGTGCTCTCATCATGAAATAAAGTTAAACTAATTCCCAGCACAAAACCAGCTAAATAAAAAAGCTTAGAGAGAGGCTTACAGTAATACACTTATTAGACTTTATAGTGTAAGGCAACAAGAGGATGGCGTTCCAAACACCTGTGGCCTATTCACGTTTCACAATGAAGACAAGTTTCCATTTGTGCAGTTTAGAGGGATTGTATGGGGATTAATTGGAATGTGTTTGCAGTATAAATGCATTCATCTGATCATAAGAGTTAGGTGAATATTGTGTTTTGAACTTTAAAAAAAATATATTATTCATAATGTATACTTTGTTGGATTATCTACTTATTATATAGATAATTTATTCACTGTTCCCTGGGCAATTGATTAGCACTACTTTCAATACAATGGTAATTATGCCTTTTTGGATGTTCGCAATGTAAGTGGTATTGAGTGAGTGCCCACATGCAAATATTCATTTTTGGTACGTTCAATAAAAGTTTGTTGTTGTTCCTGGAGCCCTTCATTTGAGCCACAAAGCGTTTTGATGAAAGTGCTTTACTTGAAGTGTCAGGTGTGCATTGTATTGCTTATCTTGTGGTTCATATTATATGTAGTAACTTACTACCTACTGTAAATAGCTGTTTTGAATGCGACTTCACTAAAAACCAGTGTCGTCATTACAGCACCAGTTCCATCTGAATTAAAATACATTCCATGAAGCCCTTGGTATAATATTGGTTTAGGCTCCCTTTGACCCTCTTTGTTTGTCCAATAAAACCCATATATCTGACTAGAGAAAACAGAGCTCCCCAGGATCCACTGGCTCCTGCATGGTGGCCTGATGGATTATCTGTTTTTTTTCTTCAAATGATATACAGCATAAAGTGTTGCAGAATGTTTGGATTATATTTAGATTTCTTATATGAGCACTTAAATTAAAAATTCGTTTTCTGGGAACATTTTGCTTTTAGTAACAACAGTTTTCTTTCTCTGAACTCATTTATTGATCATTTTATTTATTCATGTTTTCTTCTTCCTAAGACCACAGTATTTCAAAATAATTGAAGAGTGTGTATCCCAAATAGTTTTACATCGAAGTGGTGTAGATCCTGATTTCACATACAGAAAAAGATTAGAAGTGGATTTTAGTTACTTGCTGGGTAAGTCTTCCAGGCATTGGCTCAGCTGAATTGTTGGAACTTGACCATGCCGCTCTGTCTTATTTTCGCCGATAGCAATCATGTTCTTGTATTTTCCTCTTATTTTTTAGATGTCTGTGTTGACAAAGCAAAGACTGAAGAATTTGAAGAACGATATCTGGAAATGAACAAAAAGGTATGTACTATTGTCTTTATTACTAGGGTGTGGGAAGGGTGGTTGGCCCATTATGACATCGGCTCTATTTTGATAGCCAATAAAATGTCACATACTGTATAAAGTGCATGTAGAATGGCAATAGGATCCAATTCAGCTGTACATAAGACACCAAATGATGCACACAGTCGCTAATAACAATAAATCATATATCATTCATCATATTTTTTTCTCTGTTCTTCATAAATTCTGTACTTTCAAATAATCCTGAATGTTCTGGTGTGTAGCCACAGTGCCAAATGACTGGACCTGGAATCTCTGCATTCATACATATATTCTAATGTATGCCTCACTATGTCAATACCAGTAACAATAAAGCATACGCAGAATATAATTCACTGTAAAGCAAAATCCTATTTTTTATGAAGCTGCCATTTGTCATATCCAATTTACTTTTATCCTAAGATGTAAACACAGTATGGATTTCTCAGTCTTTGGCATTTCAATTCTTTCAATTCCCATGAATCTCGGAGACTCCACAGGATGTTTCTTTTCTCAACAATGAGACAGTAATGCAGTGAAACCTCTTCATTATTGGAGATTTATTTTTACTATATGTGACTTAATCTCTTCTGTTTTTAATCTGTCTCCATGATTCAGAATGTCATGGGCATAGGGAGATGCACATTTATCTTGTTTTTGTTTCCATTTGAACAATGAGCACGATTATGTTTTAATAATAAAAAGCATAAATATTAGATGTCTAGTCCAAAAAATATTTCTTTCTGCAAATGAAACAATGTAAATTGACAAAAATTATATACAGTATATATACCAATGCTGTATGCAGTGTACATGTGTATGTGTGTATATATATATATATATATATATATATATATATATATATATATATATATATAAATTATCTCTATCTCATTTCTTTCTTTCTTTTTTTTCCTGCATCATACAGCATGGACACCCCGGGAGCTTGTGAAAGAAGGATGAGCACACCAAAACTGTGTGTGATCCTTCCCTCCTTTCACAAGTTCTACTTTTCATATTTAGTGCATTGGAGCATCTAGGCAAGTAACGTATAAGTAACACATAAGTTGGAGGAGTTTCTTACATTAGTGACCCAGGGCGAAAAGATCATAAATCATACGCGTTTATGTATAAGATGGCCGTAATTTGTTCTAATATTTTTAGCCATCTTATAGATATATATACGATATAAGTATATTCCCATTGGAATATATTAAGTGTTCTAAAAAAACTTAGATGGCCTTAGCGAATACTTATACATAACGGCTACATTTTCCTCTGTTATTTATTTTTCCTTCTGCGTTAGTTCATGCATTGTTTGGATATGAAGGAAAGCATGCTGTGTGTGTCTCCTCTGCATAATTCTCTTACTTTATTGTCACAATTCAGATGAATACTTAGTAACTGTAGCATTGTGCTCTGCAGTTAAGTCTCATAGTTAACACAGTTATTGCATATATATGTCCATTTGCATGTAACGCTCGTTCTGTAAAGTATAACACTAGTGTAACTACATATGCTAATGGCTTTTACGCTGATATTTCTTTATCATATGTATCTGAAATCCAGCGTGAGTGGGAAGTCTGTATAATGTACAACTATATTTTACTTTTACTAGGCTTCAAATGCCTTTTTATGTATTACATTTTGTAGGTCCTCCATGTGACACTGTGGTACAGCCAAGCCTACAGAGACTAGTATTAGCTTACGCTAAGATAAAAAATGCCTTTACAGGGTGTACTATATGCACATCGGTACATTGTGTGGCTTTTGCAGTGTTTTGACACCATCATGTGTTTGAAAATATGTACTTTACATACAAAGAGAAGATGATCTTGCTTGCTTTACATATAGATGAACAGAAATAGAAGGTTAATGGGAACAGATTTGGAAAGTGACACTAGATATTTTTGTACTTTTCAGTATGAAGAAGAATTTACAATTCGCCAAGAGACTCAGTCCCAATTGCAGAAAAATGAAGGAAAAATCAATGAACTTCAAGCAGAATTACAGGCTTTTAAATCCCAGGTAATGGACCATGTTAAATGAATCTATTGAATACAAGAACATGACTGTTGAAACAAATTCCACTTAATACCTTTCAAACAAGAGTAGGATTTCAGATTTCTCAGCACCCTCCTGAAGTTGTTTACTATCAATTTTCTTATTCATAGGTTCCACTTTATGGCTCAAAAAGTATTATAGAAAGTCATTAATTAGCCATGTGTGAACTTTAATTGATCTGTTTTTTTGCTAAGTCTTATGTTAATTAAATATGTTTCATTTAGGTTTTGCTCTCAGTGTCTCATTTGTTGTAAGTAATTAACCACAGAGGGTAGACTCTTCAGCTTGTGGATTTGGCATTCATCACTGATCTTTGTCTCTGCGCAGGAAATTATTCCTCAAGCAATCTATTTTGTTGAACCTTCGGCTCTTTGTAACCTGCAGTGAGAGATAACCTGCCGTGTGGAGAGGAATATTTTCTGATAATTTTTCAATTTCAAAAAGTAAACAGATTGAAACATGACAAAACATGTTATTTCCTTTCTAGACATGTAATCTGGTAACCTGATGTTTAGATGAAAAGAAAAAAAATATATATTTATATATATATATATATATATATATAATGGTTTTTTCTACTTCAGGGTCCATAGGGTATCCACAGGATACCTTGGGGTATAGGTGTGACGTCAGTCGCAGGGCACCAAAGAGTTAAGCTTTCAGCCTCCCAGGATGCACTAGGTCCCCCTCCTATACCCCGCCCCCGAGCCAAGGCACCTCAGTTTAGTTTGGTGCCCGGCCGGAGTCGGGTGCACCTGTTGGAGTGGGGGCTAGAAGAGCCCCTGAAGCTTATTCTTCATGCAGCTGTGGCTGCACAACTGGATGAACAGCATGGACAGTCAGTCCTGACGTCCATGCTGTCTTCCCTACACCCCGCCGGTACCAGAACGCCGGTACTGATCCGGGGATGCTGGTGGGCGTCTGGGGTCACAGCTAGCGGTGACCCCAGATGCTCCGGACCATGGCCGGATTCAAGGGGGACAGAGGTAAGCAGCGGGGTCCCGCGGTGGGTCCCCGCTGATCACATGGTCCTAAGTCCCCAGGCAGGGGGCTCCCTGGGGACTGGCTGCAGCGTGGAGCCAGGCGACCAACCTGCGCTTCCACTACCCCCTGGGACAGCGGACCGCAGCAGAGCGGTAGCGCTGCGGCGTCCCAGGGGTTAAATGCATGCCAGGGGAGCGCGCCTTCCCTGTCTCACAGCCGGCGCCTCCCCCGCTGCACACAGCCCTCTCTGCATGCTGCCGACTGGTCCTGTGGCAGCGCTCCTCCCCCAGGCCAGCCTCCTCTCTGCTCCTCGGCGGCCATCTTCTCCAGAACGCATGGTGAACGCTGCTGGAAGCGCTGGAAGGAAGCATCGTGGTCTGGGTCCCCCCGCATACCTCTCCTCCGCTGTGGTCAGGTCTGTGTATGCAGCGCTGTGTCCTACCAGGCCCTGTGTCTGTGTAGTTGAGTGATCAGCGCTGTTAGTGCAGGAATTGTTATTTTTCTGCATTGTATGTGACTGTGCTAGCGCTGCTGCCTGTAACTTTTCTTCTCTAAACTGTCAGCTTTATTACTGTCCCTGTTCTTTCTGCTAAAGCCCTTGCGGTGCGGTGCTGCAGGGTGGTCTCTCGCCTATTTAATACTTAATTGGTGAGAGAGGTCACATACGTGGTGCCATCATGTCTGAAAGTGATTTTCCCCTCCGGCTACAGTGTACCACGTGCAAAGTACCGTTAGCGGAGGGGGAGGGTAGCGCGGAGGGCCTTTGCCGGCAGTGTTTGTCCATGGCGCGGCCTATTACGGTTACAGCACCGGTACAGGAGCCGCCCTGGGCTTGTTTCGCTCAGGCGTTAACAGCTTTAGTGGGCCAGTTAGCTCCGCAGCCCGCGTTTACTCCGATGGGTTTGTCCCAGCAGTCTGTGGTGTCGTCACCCATGCAGGGGTTCCCACGACAATTGGTGGTACCCCACAGTCTCCCTATTTCCCCGCTCCCGGGTTCTCAGGAGCCAGCGTGGGTTAACTCCCTGACGAGTTCTGTACAGCACTTGTCGGATGTGTTGCAAGGGGAGTCTGTGATGCGGTCTCATAAAAGGCCGGTGGCGTCTCTGTCCGCTCCTTATGAGGATGACGAAGGGACGTCTGATGATGGGGAGATTCTAGATCCTTACGATCAGGAACCTCTCCATACTAAGGACGCTGATGCTAAGTCCAAAGTATATATTCCTGGACTTATTCGGGCGGTCCGCACAGCCTTGGTGATTGAGGACGAAGTTCCCCCAGCGGCTAAATCTAAGTATGCCTTTTTCAAAGATGTGAAGGGCGATGCCACAGTCTTTCCTCTTTCGGGTCAGTTGGTGGACCATTTAGAGGAGGCGTGGAAACAACCTGGCAAAAGATACCAGCCGCAGAGACGCCTGGCGGTGGCTTATCCGTTCGCGGATAATTATTTTGCGAAGTGGGAATCCCCTCCACAGGTGGATTCTCACGTGACCCGTCTTGTCCGTAGTGCCACATTGCCGATGCCATCCATGTCCTCCCTTAAGGATGCTACGGACCGCAAGGTAGAAATCTGCCTGAAGTCTGCTTATTCCCTTGCAGGGGGGGCAGCACGGCCGGCTATGGCCATTTGCTGGGTTGCCAGAGCGATGGAGCGCTGGGCGGATTCATTAGAGGCTTCTTTTGAATCCGACTGTCCGGCCGATCAGGCGGAGTTGATTGGCAATCTCCGTGATTCGGCCACCTACATCAACGAGGCGGCTCTAGACATTAGTACTCTGGTGTCTAGAATTTCTTCAGCAGCGGTAGCTGCTCGTCGCACCTTGTGGCTGCGATCCTGGAAGGCGGACGCAGATTCCAAGAAAGGTCTGGAAGCGTTGCCGTTTACCAGAGAAGTTCTCTTCGGTCCGGATCTGGATAAGATTGTGGCCACGCTGGCGGCAGCCAAATCTGCCTGTCTCCCGTCGGCCGCTGCTCCTTCTGGTTCGGGACCATCGTCCTTTCGGTCATCTAGGGCCCAGGGCAGGCCCAAACCACAGTTGTTTCCTCGGCAGGCTGGCCCTAAGAAATCGGTCAAGCCCCGGAAGCAGGCATGGAGTACCAGACGTCCGGCCCCCAAGCCAGATGACAAGCCTGCGGCCTGACGGTCCGGGCCTCCCTTTGGGGGATCCCAGGGTGGGAGGCCACCTGCTACAGTTCGCCCAGTGTTGGTCGACCACTACGACAGACACTTGGGTTCTGGAGGTGGTTTCCCACGGATACGCCCTCTCCTTCCGGCACAGACCCCCGGCTCGCTTCTTCACCACGGGTCTCCCATCAGACCGGAACAAGGCTACGGAGCTGCGGAAGGTATTGCACACTATGCTCCAGGCTGGAGTTATAGTGGCGGTTCCATTCTCCCAGAGGGGCCAGGGTTTCTATTCAAATCTATTTTTGGTACAGAAACCCAATGGGTCATATCGTCCGATTCTCAACCTCAAAGCACTCAACAAGTCTTTGCGGGTCCCGAAGTTTCGGATGGAGACCCTACGGTCCATCATTCTGGCGCTGGAACCTGGGGACTACTTGGTGTCATTGGACATACAGGACGCTTACCTGCATGTCCCTATTCTTTGGCGCCATCAACAGTTCCTCAGGTTTGCAATCAGCAGCGACCACTTCCAGTTTCGGGCGTTACCTTTTGGCCTGGCAACAGCACCACGTGTTTTCACCAAGGTGATGGCGGTCATGGCGGCTTCTCTGCGGCTGCAGGGAGTCCGCATGTTGCCGTATTTGGACGACCTGTTATTGGTGGCAGGATCTCCAGAGCTCCTGTTACGCCACTTGGACCTGACCATTGCACTGCTGCAACGGCACGGCTGGCTAATCAACTGGCAGAAGTCCACTCTAATCCCGTCTCGGAGGATTCTGCATCTTGGAGCCTTATTGGACTCGGGACAGCAAAGGATCTTCGTGACGGAGGACAAGATCTCTGCTTTACAGTCAAGGGTGCGCAGTTGTCTGCACAGCCGCCGGGTGTCCTTACACTCGGCGATGAGGTTACTGGGCTCCATGGTGTCGGTGTTCGACATGGTGGAATACGCCCAGTTTCACTCCAGACCTCTGCAGCACCTGATCCTGTCCAAGTGGAACGGGCTGACTCAGTCTCTGAAGTCCCAGACGATTGTGCTCACCCAGGAGGTTCGCCTGTCCCTTACGTGGTGGTTACAGACGACCCACCTCAACAAGGGACGTCCGTTCTGGGTTCCAAATTGGGTCCTGTTGACAACGGACGCCAGTCTTCGGGGCTGGGGAGCAGTTTCGGGTCCACACTTGTTCCAGGGCAGGTGGACGCCGACAGAAGCGGAGCTTCCAATAAATATCTTGGAACTCCGTGCGGTCTTCAATGCTCTCCAGCAGGCACAGCGGTTTCTCCAGGGTCGCCCGGTGCAGGTCCAGTCGGACAACGCTACCACCGTGGCCTACATAAACAGGCAAGGAGGAACTCGCAGTCGGGCGGCTCTCGTAGAGGTCTCTCGGATCCTGGTTTGGGCGGAGCGCAATCTTCCGGCCATATCAGCGGTCTTCATCCCAGGAGTGCTCAATTGGGAGGCGGACTTTCTAAGTCGCCAGGACGTTCATCCGGGGGAATGGTCCCTGCACCCGGACGTTTTTCAACTACTGGTGGACAGGTGGGGTCTTCCAGAAATCGACCTCATGGCGTCCCGGCACAACAACAAGTTGCCGGTGTACGGGTCTCGCACAAGAGACGAAGGGGCGTCTCTGGTGGATGCTCTGTCCGTCCGGTGGACGTTCCGGTTCGCATACCTGTTCCCTCCGGTCTCCCTTCTTCCACGGGTAATCCGGAAATTCAAACAGGAAGGAGGGACGCTCCTGTTGATAGCTCCCGCGTGGCCCAGACGGCACTGGTTCTCAGACCTTCAGGGTCTGTCCGTGGACATTCCTCTGCGGTTGCCGCTACGACCGGACCTTCTGTCTCAGGGTCCTTGCCTTCACCCGGACCTGACTCGGCTGTCTTTGACGGCGTGGCTGTTGAGACGGCCATGCTGAGGTCCCGGGGGTTTTCCAGCTCGGTGGTGCGTACCATGTTACGAGCTCGGAAACCGTCTTCCGCGAGGATATACCATCGCGTGTGGCATACGTTCTTCCAGTGGTGTCGACCGAGAGGTTATGCACCGCGGGAGTTTCGTCTGTCTCGGATTCTCGCCTTCCTGCAAGCGGGACTAGATCATGGGCTTCGCCTTGCTTCTTTGAAGGTACAGGTTTCGGCCCTATCTGTCTGGTTTCACCGTAGGATTGCTACAATCCCGGATGTGCGCACCTTTATGCAGGGTGTTCTCCGCATTCAGCCGCCCTTTGTTCCACCTGTGGCGCCTTGGGATTTGGCTGTGGTCCTGAGGGTTCTCCAAGGACCGCCGTTTGAACCACTGGGCTCAGTGGATCTTAAATGGCTAACAGCTAAGACTGTTTTCCTTCTGGCCATTGCTTCGGCCAGACGTGTTTCTGAGTTAGGGGCTCTTTCTTGTAGACCCCCTTTCTTGGTTTTTTATGGGAACAGGGTAGTGCTCCGCACTCGGCCCGAGTTTCTTCCCAAAGTTGTTTCCCAGTTTCATATTAACGAGGAAATAGTTGTTCCGGCCTTTAACTCACCGGGTCTTTCCGTGGGTGAGGCCTCTTTGGATGTTGTGCGGGCCTTAAGGACTTATGTTGACCGCACTTCTTCGTTTAGGAAGTCGGACGCTTTGTTTGTCCTCTTTGGCTTCCGTAAAAAGGGTTGGCCTGCTTCAAAGCAAACTTTGGCAGCCTGGATCCGTATGGCTATTTCTGAAGCTTATCTTCATGAAGGCCTACCGGTCCCTCCTTCTCTGAAGGCTCATTCCACTAGGTCTGTGGGTCCTTCGTGGGCAGCTCGACGTGGTGCCTCGGCAGTTCAGATCTGCAAGGCTGCTACGTGGTCTTCTGTCCATACCTTCGTGAGGTATTACAGGTTTGACACCTTCGCCTCTCAGGATGCTTCCTTCGGGCGGCGGATTCTCCTTTCTGCACAGGAGCGTCCCCACCCTTAAAGGATACTGCTTTGGGACATCCCCAAGGTATCCTGTGGATACCCTATGGACCCTGAAGTAGAAAATATGAGATATGGTAAGAACTTACCCTTGTTATCTCTATTTCTACGAAGTCCATAGGGTTCCACAGGACTCCCGCCCTGTCGCACCTGTGCTGCAGATGGGCTTTGCTCTGGTCACCGGTTTTCCATCTCCCTCTGGTGAGAATGTGATTCTTGTATGTGTCCAGATCTTTGTTCTCTCTCTTCCTTCTCCTCCTCCGGCCTATGGCTTGGTAACTAACTGAGGTGCCTTGGCTCGGGGGCGGGGTATAGGAGGGGGACCTAGTGCATCCTGGGAGGCTGAAAGCTTAACTCTTTGGTGCCCTGCGACTGACGTCACACCTATACCCCAAGGTATCCTGTGGAACCCTATGGACTTCGTAGAAATAGAGATAACAAGGGTAAGTTCTTACCATATCTCATATTTTTTTAAATAAAGATTTACTATATGTATCCCAAATCTGTTTTATTAAGAATATCTTCAATATACAGATGTGTCCACATGTATCTCACCTCCGTGCGCTACAAGTCAGGTTAAACATAACGTGTAAGCGACGTGCGGCTTGGTAGCACTGAGCATCTTTTTCCATGCAACTTATCTTCAAATGACTTACTTGCAAGCAGCTGACTAAAATTATATGTGGCATGCCTATATCGTGGCATCCCCTTGTGAATACGACACATTTGAAGGTAAAAGGTCACATGAAAAAACGCTCGGCGCTACAGAGCCACAAAGTCAGAAGTGCTGAGTATCTTTACATGTGACTTTTTACCTTCAAATTTGTCATATTCACAAAGTGATGCCACAATATACAATCGCTCTGCACTACAGAGTCACACTGTGCTCACGCAATATGTTTTTACTTGACATGTAGCGCACAGAGGGGGTCATTCAGACCCGCTCGCGAGCAAAGATCGCTCGCTAGCGGGTCGATGTTGTTAGACTGCGCATGTGCACGACGAAGGGAGCTCCGTCGTGCACATGCGTGAGACCCGGCGAGCGACGAGAAATACGTCCTTCGGGGTCTCGCACCAAAGGGGGCGTGCTGTCGATGGTGACTGACAGCACGCCCCCTTTGTTGGGCGTGCCGGGGGCGTGGCTGCCAGACGGAGGCGTTCCCATGATAGAGCCAAAATCACTCCTGGGCTTGCGGCAGCGAGACCCTACCGCAGGGTCTTGTCGCAAGCCCGATGGTCAAAGACCATCGCGACCATCATCATGGACGCTCGCTATAGCTGTGGGTGGTCACCCACAGCTATACGAGCGTCCAGGAGGACGCTCCATTTTCATGGAGGTGGGCCCTGATTCAGAGCGAGCGCTCTGGTCAGAGCGTCCGGCTCTGAATCAGGCCCAGAGGTAAGATGTATGTGAACACATCTGTATCTATTCACATTTAACAGTTCAACTAATATATGCAAATATTTGCACGTTTATCTTGTAATTTATTGCCATTTATATTTTTTATTCCCACCCCCACAGTATGGAATCCCTTTTGAACCTGGAAGTGCACCAGAAAAAGGGGCTACAATTTCTCCACCTTCTGGTATTCCTATGCCGCCACAGCCACCAGCAGCACCATTACCTGGACTTGTGCCTCCTCCGCCCCCACCACCACCTCCTCCATTTCCCATGGCGGGCGGACCACCGGGTGCTCCACCACTACCTGGAGTTTTTTCAGGACAACGTTCTCCTCCTTTGAAGTCTCTTCCATTTGGCTTAAAGCCTAAAAAAGAATTCAAACCAGAAGTCGGGATGAAAAGGCTTAATTGGCAAAAAGTAAAATTTTGTTTATATATGTTTACA
This sequence comes from Taudactylus pleione, assembly GCA_031769625.1. Lineage (NCBI taxonomy): Eukaryota > Metazoa > Chordata > Amphibia > Anura > Myobatrachidae > Taudactylus > Taudactylus pleione. Next base: position 4,358,695 of record JAUIMM010000005.1, read on the forward strand.
TATATTTTTTCTAGTTAATATAATTTTGTCATTATGTTCAATAATATTTATTTGCAATTCCAGTATTTTTTTTTTTTTGCTGCCTGCCTGCCAAGTCTTGGCACCGATGAAATATAGAAATATGCTGAGATCATTTAATATTCATTCATAAAATCTCAAGGAGAGTCCATGTGGATTTAAGAGCATTGTTATATCTTAGAAATGGAAATTACATATGCACTCAAGCACTTTCTTTGCATGAGCGGAATAGCTATCTCATGACATGACAAACCTTTTGAATCCAAGGACACAGTCACCTAATGTAGTTAAGCACGGATAAATCCATCTGTGTTTCTGATACTGGTATAGTAATTTATACAGTCTTCAAATTGTAAAACTGCTGCATGTCTGCTATAACACTAAAGACTATAGTTAGACTATGTGTAGGGGGAAAAAGTTACAATACTGCTGGAATATTGGGTTTCATTATTCATATGTTTGACGTTGAAAGTTAAATTTTTTGGGTAACATTTCATGAATCCTTAGGGGTAAATTTACTAAAGTGAGCGTTTTTTAGAAGTGGAGAAGCTGCCCATTTCAAGCAATCATATATTCTAGCTATTATCTTCTAGAAGGTGCTAGTTAAATGTTAAGTATAATCTGAATTGTTGCTATGGGTAGCATCTCCACTTCGAAAAACTCTCATTTTAGTAAATATACCCCTCAGTTTTGTATTAAGATTTACTTTGGGAATACTAAATATATACTTTATTTTAAGACTATTATTACTTTGCACTGAAGCAATCATAAGTAATTCATAACATATATATATATATATATATATATATATATATATATATATATTGCAAAAATGTATTTGTGTATACATAAACAAATAAGGTTGCTACTGAAATGTTGTCTGTAAATCCATTGATATACAAGTTTTACATATCAAATTAAATATTCCAACACTGGCCTGTGTTACAGGGGCATGCTGTTTTGTCCAGTAAAGTCCAATCTGTGTTACAGCGATCAGGTTTCTCCTGATGCATTAGGTGTGCAACACTTCTCTGTTTCACTTTTAAATAGTTATGAACCGAACGTCTTTCCTGTGGTAGGAGGCGAGAGGAAAGCAGTCACTTCGGTGGTACTGTGTCTTGGTATTTATGTAGCAAGCACACAGACTATTCCCCCCTCACCCGCAGCCTAATCCTCCCTCTAGTGCCTAATCCCTAAACCTAACCCTCCCCCTAACCCTAATACCATCAATATGCTGGCTGTCGGGATTCTGGTGCCTGGATTCCGACTGCTAGCGGTATTCTGCGTGCCGGCATCCCGGCAACTGGGCTCGTAACTACATCCCCTCCACGGACCACATTAAGATTTTTATGATGATCCTTGTTTATCACACAGGACACATTGTTTTATATATTGTTTTATCATAGTGGCCATACATTGTTTCATTATAGTTTTATCACAGGATATCACCTTTTGCTTTTTAAGATATGATTATTACTAGCAATTTTTCATGATGTAATGAAGCTGTAGTTTGAACTAGCTACCCCAGGTCCTAACAAATACCCTTAGCCAAAGAATCACACAATCTTTTTTGTTTTCCCCTCGGGGTCACAGATAATAGCAGCAACAACATTGGAGTAGTAACTTTTTATTTTGATAAATTTAAGATGGTGGTACCATCTTTTCTACCTGTTATCCTGAGTCTTGGTGAAACAGGACTGAGATCTAATTTTTGTTCTGTTCAGTGGATGGGTTCTTTTACTGACACCAGACCGTGATAACTTTGTGTACCTTTAGCTTGATTGGAAGATGTTTGATTCCACTCATAAGCATGAACTCGACAAAATGTATTGCTCGATAGCATGTTTCACATTGTAGAAACATCAAAGTTTGAAGGGAATCGTGGCAACATCGTCATGATGTCACTGACCATAATTTAAATTAAAATGGAAATCATTTAATATCCCAAACCATCATTAAGAATACCCCACCCACTCTTTGACCCATTTTCTTTGAGTGTCAAGCCTTCACTCCTCATGATGGACGTACCAGTGCATCAGCTCACCCTGACTCTTGTGCAGTTCATCTTGCAGTTTTTTTGGTCCCAGTTTTATTTGCATGAAGAAGACGCACATTTTAAGCAAAAGATATGCTCGGTGTGGCCGAGATGCCTGGGGCCAGGCACTTCATGAGGAAATATTTGGCACAACTTGGGCTACAGTGTATGAGGATACATCTGTACTTCCATCTAGTTCTAATAGAAGGAAGTACACATTTTTTTTCTTCTTTTATCTATTAACCATGCTTTTGTGATCATGGGTAGAAATATTTTTTGTTCTGAAACTATTTGCCATCTGTCTGCCATGTCCTTGACCTAATTATATTTAGAGATGTGCTTATATATTTATTTTAATATAATTCTACAAGTCCATGTAGAATGGACAGTTATATATTTTAGAAAGTGATATTACATATGAACTCAAACATTTTCTTTCCATAATAACAACTAATGCATGACAACCATTTCGAGTTCAAGGACAGTCACCTATTGTAACGAGAGGGAGAGAAAGCTTGCATTATTTCCAAATGTGCTATTGTTACGCAGATTGTACTGTTTATTGTCCGAATGAATAAACAAAGCATTATTAAGCCCTCCCTTGCAAGGGTTGCCCACCAGATGCATGGTTATACTGCTCTGCTAAGACAAGACACACAATCTTCAGCTGTGAAGAGTTTAGTTATTGAAATAAAAAAACTGGAATGTTTATATCTCTAGCACTATAGAGCTTGTGTAGCACACTTATTTGGTATACATACTGAACATTTGTAACAAAGAGCAGAGTAAATCTTGGGGATGTCTTCTGGATTTAATATATATATATATATATATATATATATATATATATATATATATATATATATATATTTTATAATTATATTTGAAACCATTTGTTGCAGTCAGTGCTTTAAACAGGATAATGCCTATTCCCCCACAGTGTAAATACAGTACTAGGCAGTAGACAGATTGTCTAATAGGAGACTTTAGTTCCAGTAGTAGGTGGTGGTTGTTTTTCCATGACAATGGGCACAAGATTACACATGGGGGCACCCTCTCTCCCCACCATTGGTTCTCATTACCATAATGTAGAGGAGAGCTGTGCAGACACAAATAATTATTACAGCGGTGGTGGGTCCTTGGTGATCCTGCAAACTTATTGGGATGATGGGGAACATGATCTTGGATTGCTTCGATCTTCAGTTGCGTTCTTACAGAAGTTGCATTCTTCAACTTTGCCACCTCAATAACCCTAATATAAAGAGAAGAGTTACTATGCAGCCTTTCATGTATGAGGACCACTGCTAACACAGATTTGATCTCCCTTTCTACTCCTTGCCAGATTAACATGGCCAACCAGTGAGCATCATTGACCATCATTGAGGACAGGATATGGTGACCATCATTGAGGGCAGGATATGGTGGAAACACTTAATATGGAAGACCTGGATTAGAGAGTTGGAGTATAAAGTTTTCAATATGTACTGTATGCAAATCAAGGGAAACTATTACAATTCCTTATTCCATTGATATCTTGTCTGGACTTATCTTTACATCACCTACCCAACCTTATCATTTTTTTTTTGCTTGCTTGACTGTGGTGCTGATGACACCCAGTACCATATGTAGTGGGATTGTCTCAAAGTAGAAAGAATTTAACAAGGAGTCAGGAACTTGATATTGTAATACAGATGTGTTTTACATCAACCCCATCTTATTATTTCTTACCATTTCCAATACCTGATAAACCAAAGTATAGTCAAAAACTAATAGACCACAATCTCAGGGCACCTCAATGCCTTATAACTGTCAACTGAAACTTGTATATAATTCCACAATTTCAGCCATAAACAACTATGTTTGGCTGATTTATGTTTGAACATATAAATAGCAGAAGTCATGACCACCATAATCGTTTTCTCATTATTTGGGGTACCTGGTGACACACGTCACCGACTACTCAAACATGACAGACTAGAACAATCTCTTCTTTCCCCTTGGCTCCTGCCCATTCTCCTGCCGCAGGCATGATTTCCCTTTCTATCCCCTGTAGTATGAACCATTGGCGCTGAACCATTAGCACTCCTACAGTGCATGTTCATCTCAGTATAGTCAGTCATCACTTATTATGTAGATTTTCTGTGAAGTAGTTTGATGGTTGTTAGTATATCGCCACGTCACTTTATATGGACTAAAGTCCCATACACACTGGACACCTTTTTTAAACGATATGAACGATAACGACATATTTGAACGATATATCGTTCAAAACGTCCGGTGTGTGTACGCACTATGCAATGAACAATGCACGCTCCCGCTGTACATACAGTCCAATCTGGGGATATAGTTATCGATGACATGCTGTCAAATACGGCATCCTCCCCACCGTTGTTCGTCTTTGCCGGCATGTGTGTATTCAGCTTAATATATACAACCCAACCCCTGTACATCCTCTGTTTACGTGCCCTTCCTCCCCTTTTTATTCAAAAGTATTAAAAATTACATTAAAACAATGTTTCTGTGTACTTCGTTTCCCTCTCCATATTGTATTTTATCAGAAAGTGCAGTTACTTTTCAAATTCTGTGAGACCGTCTGGACATAATACATTGGATTTATTTTCTGTGCACCATCCCTAGCCTTATGAACAGATGGGCAGATAAAGACACTCATTCTGGTGTTCGAGCTCTATTTAAAGATTGTTTCCATATCTGATCTCCAAATTTTCTAGAAAAAAATGTTCCTCTCTTGAAAGTCCTTCTTTCTACTTCAGGGTCCACAGGATTGACCTTGGGGTATAGCTGGATCTGGATCCACGGGCACCACACAGTTAAAGCTTTAGCTCCCAGGATGCACTGGGTCCACTCTCCCCTTTACCCTGCCCCCGAGCCACAGGCACCTCAGTTTGAGTTACTGCCTGGCTGGAGTCGGGTCACCGTTTGCACAGGGGGGCTGCTTAGCAGCTCCTAAGCTTATTATTTTTTTGAGTTTTTAGTTTTATTCTTACTTAACACTCATCAGAGTGGCAGCTTCTGACTGTCCAGTGGACGTTCACGCTGCCGCTCCTACACCCCGCCTGCGCATTGACGTCAAGTACAGATCTGGAGATCACGGCGTTACACCAGAGCCTGTGCTAGCCGGGCTCTGGGGGATCCCTCGACTGTGGTCGGATCGACAGGGATCAGGTAAGACGCGCAGGTCGCCGCTGCGGTGACCTGCGTGTGCAGTCCTCAGGCTCCGGTCTCTGGGAACGGACCGGAGGCACTGGCGGTGGCGGTGGGCTCCCCCTCTTCAGAGACATGGCCCCCACGTCCACTAGACCACCAAGGAAGTATGGCGGGAACCGGCATCCCAGGGGTTAATGTCCAGCCAGTGGAGGCAGCCTTCCCTCCGCTCAGCGCTCCTTTCTGCTTGGGTTGGCGACACTGAGCTGCTTCCTCCTATGGCCACACCTCCAATGAGTTCTCCGGCGGTCATCTTCCCTGGCACATCACAGATCGTCTCGGGGCAGCACTTGGACTGGTCCCCCTGTGTACCTCTCCCCTGGTAGGACAGTGTGCACAACTCTATAGCCCTCCCAGACACTAAATCTGGGCAGATTGAATGTGGTGGTAAAGGTGCAGTTAGTATTAACTTTCTGCGTTGTATGTGACTTTTGCTAGTGCTGACTGTCTGTGCTTTATTTCTACTTACTGTCAATCTATACCTATCCCTTTTCTTCTCCTACAGCCCTGGCAGGTGTGTGTGGGAAGGGCTTTTCTTGGATCTCACTTATATAAATTCATTTATTTGTGAGGTCGGTCATATACAGTTGTGTGCTACACGGTGCCATATCTGTGGTCTTGTGTGCTGCATACTTGTGGGTACGCCAAGAGCAACACTGCACTTTCCTGTCGTGTTGAGATATATATATATATATATATATATATATATATATAAAATAATAATGTCTTTATATATATTTTATCATGTCTGATGAGGAAGTTGAGCGCTCTGCGGCTCCCACACTGCTCTCTTGCAGTCGCTGTGCTGCAGGCGTAAATATGGAGGATTTATCACAGGATGGGCTGTGTGTCAGGTGCCGTCAGTTACCTGGTCCCTCTAACCTCCCAAATTTGGGACCTGATCCTCCTTGGGTGGTGTTTTCTCATGTGCTGGCTTTCAACGCGGACCGTCTGGCGGTCCCAACTGCTCTCCCCCATAGGGGGTTACCCGAGACAGCAATCCCCCTTCTCAGGGTATACCGCAATTATTGCAGTCCCCCCCTGGGCCTCAGACTGTTAATCCATATACGGGGTTACCTATGTATTTTCAGTCTTCTCCGTTGACGCAACAGTCCGTCATTCCCTTCCAGGGTCTCCCGCAGGCGTGTCAACCACCGTGGGTGGATGTGTTCTCCAGTTCAGTCCAGAGTTTGGCGGCCTCATCTTCCACCTTTCAAAATATGTTACGGAGTGACAAGCCTCAGAAGGCATCTAAACGCCCTGTTATGTCATCTCAGTCTGCGCAACTATCAGACTCAGATGCGTCCTCGGATGAGGGGGAATTGCCTGAGGACTCTGACTCGGATTCCCATGTCCAAGAAGAGGTAACCAAATTTTCCATTAAAGTGCTGGCATTGGTGAGAGCAGTGCGATCCATTCTAGATATAGAGGATGACGCACTGGCCCCTAAATCCAAGTATCCAAATTTTAAGCAGGCAAAAGTAACTTCGGCTGTTTTTCCTCTATCTGACCAGCTGTTTGACCATATGGCAGAGGCCTGGCAGTCGCCTAGTAAGAGGCACTAGCCGCAGAAACGTTTAGCATCTAGTTATCAGTTTTCTGCAAGTCATTGCAAAAATTGGGAACCCCATCTGCAGTGGATTCTCATGTTACTCGTGCTACCTTGCCTATACCTTCCATTTCATCCCTAAAGGATCCCACAGACAGGAAGGTGGAGACTTGTTTAAAATCCATTTATTCTCTCTCAGGGGTGGTGACCTGTCTGTCCATGGCCATCTCTTGGGTGACTAAAGCCATTGAGAGCTGGGCCGATGTCCTCAAAGATACTTTTCCTGAGGAAGCTCCGGAGGTTCAGAGAGCTTTAGTGGGACAGATGAGAGTTGCCGGTTCCTATATTGGAGAAGCGTATTTGGATGCCAGCCTTCTGACTTCCGGAGATTCGGCGGTGGCAGTCTCTGGTCGCTGGCTTTGTGGTTCTGTTCTTGGAGAGCAGATGTGAATTCCAAGAAGGGCCTGGAGGCCTTACCCTTTAATGGGGAGATTTTGTTTGGTCCTGACCTGGACAAAATTGTTGATACCCTGGCAAAGTCTAAGTCTGTGTTTCTCCCATCAGCAGCTGCGCCTTCTAAGGCTAGGACCTCGGCCTTTCGGTCCTTTCGTACTCAGGGTCAGTCCTTCCCAAGGCAGTCGTCAACCAAGGCTGCCCCTAAACCAAAGAAGCAGGCCTGGAGCACTAGACGCCCTGCTTCCAAGCCAGAGGATAAGCCTTCAGCCTGATGGGATGGGCCTCTCTGTGGGGGATCCCAGAGTGGGAGGCCGACTTCTTCAATTCGCGCAGTGCTGCTGCAATACCACTATGGATGCTTTGGTACGAGAAGTGGTCTTTCAGGGGTAAACCCTTTCCTTTCGTCACAGACCCCCCCCCCCCCCTAACAGTCCTTCTGCACGAGTCTTTCTCAGGACAAGACCAAGGCCTTGCAGATTCAGGGAGCCATAGAGTCTGTGCTGAAAGCGGGGGTCATTGTTCCCATTCCGCTTTCTCAAAGCGGGGACAGGTTACTACTCTTCTCTGTTTCTGGTTCCGAAACCCAATGGTTCTCATTGGCCTATCCTCAACCTGAAATTGCTGAATAACTTCCTCAGAGTGCCCAAATTCAGGATGGAAACTTTGCGTTCCATCATTCTGGCTATGGAACCGAGGGATTATATGGTCTCCCTGGATGTCTAGGATGCCTACCTCCATGTTCCTATAGCACCTTCAAACCAGCGGTATATGAGGTTTGCTATACACCAGCTTCACTTCCAATTTCAGGCTCTGCCCTTTGGCCTTTCCACGGCTCCATGGATGTTCACCAAAATTATGGCTGTCATGGCTGCCCATCTGCGCAGCCAGGGTATACGGCTTCTGCCGTATCTGGACGACCTCCTATTGCTGGCAGGCTCTCCGGAGGTACTTCTACAACATCTGCACCTGACGATCGCTTGTCTGCAAGCGCACTGGTGGCTGATAAACTGGAAAAAGTCCTCCCTGATTCCGTCACAAAGGATGTTCATTTGAGAGCCCTTCTGGACTCTGGTCAGCAATGGATCTTTCTGACTCCAGAAAAGATTTCCTCCCTTCAACTACGAGTGAGCATTTGTCTGAAGAGTTCCCAGGTGTCGGTTCACTCAGCAATGAGGGTACTGTGGTCCATGGTGTCGGCATTCGACATGGTGGAGTATGCCCAGTTTCATTCCAGGCCACTGCAGGGGCTGATTCTATCCAAATGGAACAGGTTACCACACCGGATCAGGACTCATGCTGGTGTTGTCTCCGGAGGTGCGCCTGTCGCTTGCTTGGTGGCTTTGGATATCTCATCTCAACAAGGGTCGCCCCTTTTGGATCCCGGACTGGGTTCTACTCACGACACATGCCAGTCTCCGGGGTTGGGGTGCAGTGACGGGTCCACTTTCACTTCAGGGCCGTTGGACGGTGGAAGAAGCTGTTCTTCCCATCAACTTTCCTGAACTTCGGGCCGTGCACAGGGTCTTCCAGTTGTCCGGTCATGTTCTTCAAGGAAGAGCCGTGCAAATTCAATCCGACAACACCACCACGGTGGCGTACATCAACTGTCAATGGGGGACTCGCAGTCGAGCGGCAATGTCGGATGTGTCACGCATCCTGTCTTGGGCGGAGTGTCACCTTCGGGCAATCTCGGCAGTATTCATCCCAGGAGTCCTCAACTGGGAGGTGGACTTCTTCAGCCGTCACAACGTGCATCCTGGGGAATGGTCGCTTCACCCAGAGGTATTTTAACTACTCGTGGACAGGTGGGGACTGCCGGAGGTGGACCTCATGACCTCCCGTCACAATCGCAAACTGCCCGTGTACGGGTCCAGGACAAGAGGCGCAGGCCTGGTCGATGCACTGTTATTGAAATGGATGTTTCAACTGGCGTATCTATTTCCTCCAATATCCCTGCTGCCTCTGGGCCTCCGGAATTTCAAACAGGACGGCGGCATGCTTCTGCTGGTGCTTCCGGCTTGGCCCAGGCGTCCTTGGCACTCCGATCTTCGGAGCCTCTCGATCGACGCTCCATTCCTTCTGCCTCAGTGTCAGGACCTGTTGTCTCAGTTTTCTTCCTAAGGTGGTTTGTAAGTTCCACATTAATCAGGAAATTGTTGTGCCGGCATTTCAGTCACCTGATTTCTCGGCTGGTGATGCCTCCTTGGATGTGGTCCGTGCTCTCAAAGTTTATGTGGACCGGACTAGTTCCATTCGAAAGTCGGATTCCTTGTTCATCCTCTTTGGTTTTCACAAGAGGGGTTGGCCTGCCAACAAATAAAGTTTAGCCCGTTGGCTTCGTTTGGTTATTTGTGAGGCTTATGCACAGGAGGGTTTGCCTGTTACGGCCTCTGTTAAGGCTCATTCTACTCGGTCTGTGGGTCCCTCGTGGACTGCTGGCCGTGGCGCCTCGGCTGTTCAGCTATGTATGGCGGCCACGTGGTCTTCCATCCAGACTTTTCTAAGGTTCTATGCGTTTCACACCTTCGCCTCTCAGGATGCATCCTTCTGGTGCTGGATTCTCCTTTCAGCACAGGAGCGTCCCCACCCTTAGTTGAACTGCTTTGGGACATCCCCAAGGTCAACTCTGTGGACCCTGAAGTAGAAAACAATAGATATGGTAAGAACTTACCTTTGTTATTTCTGTTTCTACAAAGTCCATAGGGTCCACAGGGTGCCCACCCTGACACACCTGGCTTCATACGGGCTATGTGGCTGGTTACCGGTTTTCCTTCACCCTTTCTGTGAGTATGGTACTTGTGTGTTCCAGTCTTCCTTCTCTCTGTTTTTTCCTCCTCCGGACTTGGCTACTTACCAACTGAGGTGCCTGTGTCTCGGGGGTGGGTTATAGGGGAGGATGGACCCAGTGCATCCTGGGAGCTAAAACTTTATCTGTGTGGTGCCCATGGATCCAGATCCAGCTACACCTGAAGGTCAACCCTGTGGACTCTATGGACTTTGTAGAAACAGAGATAACAAAGGTAAGTTCTTACCATATCTATTGTTTTATCTTAAAACATATGTTGACCAATATCAATGAACTGTTTGTCCTGGAGACAAGGTTTGGCTCTCCACTTAAGGTCATTTCAGTTAAATATTTTATCATAAATTTGTCTTTGATGAATTGAACTGTGTATACTTTAGCCTTATTTCAGTACATACAATTGATGTAACCTCCCATCAATTTGAAGATAATTGTTTGGACTTAACAATTACCAAGCTTCACTGGAAGGACAGTTGTCCAGAAAAGAGATCCTCAGATTATGTCACCAATATACAGTACATGTCCCCCTTCTTATAAAGATCCTTCCATCAAATATAGCTACTGTATTAATGTCTTGTAGAGGATTGTTTGAGGGAAGTGTACTTTCATACAGTATACTACTGTCATTCAGGGTTTTGCTACAAACTTCTCTATCTCTTAATGCCAGTCATGCATCTAAAGGTGCGTATCCACTAGCAGATAGAGGAACAACAGCACAATTACAACATTGTAACCGTACAGTCGTTCCTCATAATGTGCAGTGCCTACACTGAACAGTATGTCGTTCAGTGCAGGCACCCTCCCTCATCCTCGAACATGCCCAATCTGTTGTTAAATGCAGATTGACCAGCATGTTCAGGCGATGATTGATGTCGAAAACGACCAGCAGGAGCACATATCACTGGTTGTTTTCAAAATTTTAATGCCCAATTTGTGAACAATTAATGAGCGATTGAACGATAACGATGTAGCCGCAGCAATTGTTTGGGCCAGTGATAAGTATTGTCGGTTTATAGGTTCATGTGAAGTTCAAATTTGCTCTCAGTGCACAGAACCAACAGAAAGCAAGAACAGATACATTTGTTTGCTGTGCTGTATTTAGCGTTGCTTGTTTTTTTTACACCTGCTGGACTTAGTAGCTATAATGTCCAACCACTCCATGGCAGTACCTCTGACCTTGGTAATAAGTTGGAGGCCATATCCGGTGCATGTGTTGCTGTGAAGTTCATTACCTCCATTCTAGGATTATTGGTGAAGGCTGAACATCCATAGGATGTACCTGTTATAAGGTATTGCCAACTTTTAGTGGCACAGTGGATCCATGTCCTTTTACCTGTGACTGCAGCAAGTGACAGCATCCACATTCTGTGACTGTCTTTATATTTATGGTGTATGCAGTTTTATTTTATGTAGAGACATGGCTACTCTATAGAGTTCATGTATATAACATGAAATAAAATTTCAGTAAAAGTATTTCCTATTTTGTACTTGGAAGTTTCTAAAATGATCAATTCAACTGAAAGAAGTACACGTTTAGAAGCGTTTTCTGCATTTGTATTCTGGTCACATTTTTTCCCCCCATTTAACTAACAGTCTTTTATCAGCTCTGCCTTAAGCAGATTAGAATTTTTCTTTGACAACAGACATTTGTCATATGCAATGTTGTTTTAAAAAGTCAGAAGTCTACTAGCTGAGACAATCACTAACTAGAGAAGATTATTTAAATATTACTTGGGTATCGACTGCAGCATAGTGGCATACTGGAGATATGTGTATTTAATGACTTAAACCTTTTTAGGGCTTACTACAATATGCTTTTATTTTCAGATTAGACCCAATGAAATGACTGAAACTTGTTTCTGGTTGAATGTGAAGGAGGAAAAATATGAAGATACAGATTTATTCTGTCATCTTGAAAATACGTTTTCGTGTCACAGGAAAGGTAAGCATATCACGGGCTAAACACAGATTTCCTTTCAGTATACTGTAGCAATATGGATTAAGGTTCAGTCCGATCTCTCCATTAAATGATCCTTTTAGTTAAATGTTACTTCTTGTACAGTGTCTTGTTCCTTTTGATTCTGCATTGTTTGCCTCAAATGACAAGAAACTAGAAACCAACAGAATAAGGGTTTCAAAGTTTCCAGTGTTTATGATTTTGATCATATAAAATAATTTTTAATGCCACACAATCAAAATGTCTGTCTGTATCAATGAATATGCTCAACAACAAGCATCTGCCGTAAAGCCTGTGCAGTGATATTGTTGCACAGCTGGCTCATGGTGTGGTTGGATTTCATGCGATTTGATCACCACACGTGTTCCATATATAACAATGGCTCTTGACTCTTCCGCCATATAAAAATTTGTTCAGACTATCGCTTTACCCTATTTCCTGTGTAAACCCTTCAGAAATGACTTAGTATTTTACTGGCCATCTTGTTATAGGTTTAATAACATAAATCTTTTTTTGACTTTCTGTTCCATTTATATACATTAGCTGTTATACATGAGACACATCCTCTTCAAGGCAATTACAGGAAAGTTTTGAATACATTTAATAATCTACTTAACTGCATAGAACTAAACTGCAATCACCCTTACATGTACATTTGTTTTGCATGTTCACTTTACATTTTCACTTTTTACTGGCTTTTGGTTAATTGTCTATTATACATATTTTAATTTGCAATTACAGCAGTGCAGCTAAATAAAGTGATTGTATCAAGGAAACCTGTCCTTTGTTTTGTAGACTTTACTTTCAGTTGATGCAGCTGCCAGTGCTTACTTTGTATAACGCAGCAGTAAGAGCTCCATAATGCCACTGCATGTTTTTTGTGTAAGCAGTATGTCCAGGCAACACAGATAATTTCAAATAAAAGCATGACACTTCATTTTAATATTGTATATGATATTGACGTCGAACTACATTTTACACACATTGATTTTATGTAACAATCTATTGTATTGGGTTTGTTTTCAAGTTCGCTATGTAGACTGTAGAGAGTCCTGAAACAAAAGTCCAAACCCGTCTATGTGACTACCATGGACTATAAATACCCATTCCCTGATGTTTGCTGGGTATTTGTAGACCATCGGGGTCACATTAGATGAGTTTGGACATTTTCCTTCAGGTCCTGCTGGGACTGAAACGTTGACTTCCATGTATCAATGATGATGTGAGTAATTAAACTACACATACTTTGCTAAAGTGTATATAGTGGGAAATCAGGCATGCTCCAGATGACGGTGTTGGTCTCACACCAAAACAGCTATTGAGCTGACTAATTTTATCTTGAGGGAATGGCGCTTTTACTACCTGATGCTGCAAAAAAATAAAATAATAATTCTATATATCAGCAAATGTCCAGAACACCAGACAACCAGCACACTAGTATAAATGCAAAAAAGTTATTTATATCATCAGATTATTGAATCCATAGAAAATTCAAAAGCTAGCAACCAACGTCCATTCACAAAAACCAAAGTGCAATAGTGCAAAAATATAGTAAAAATTCCATCTTGGTACTCATCATACACAGTGAACCAATGGTTGCAGCATCTGTGTGTACGTCCCGGCCCGACAGCTGTTTCGGTATTTGTCGGTACCTTCTTCCAAGGGAGTAACCACAACACTGGGACCTCCAATCTTATATACCCTCGATGACCTATACCTGGAACAAACAACATCAACAAACGGCACTCACCTGTGGTAAGTCATCTCACCTGGAACCTCTGTAAACTGGGACGACGCGTTAAACGGGAACCCGGAAGTGACGCGTGCGTTCCAACGGAGCTTAAGTTCCACAGGCTGGAAGTGACGTTTCAGCTGTCAAGTGGTGCAAGTAGATAAATTTATAACATGTTTTTTAAATTTGACAGAAATAGTCAAGTAATTATGGTGTCTTATGTAAATATTGTAGAGTCCAAGTCATGCATCAACAGGGTGCCATAGGATCACACAAACATGAAAGAATAAAATAAATAAAAGAACTTTGTATCAATGTGTGAAATATACTTTTAAGAAACAAATAAAATTAAGTTCTTCATTAAGTCAACAAGGTGAAACTGTTTGCAGGTCATATATCCAGCTCTGTAATAAACGTTTGTTACGATCGCTACCGCAATTGGCATTACCCTAAAATCTAAGAGGCTATGGCCCTTTTCGATAAAGTGCTTCACGGCTGGTGGAGTATTACTGTCAGTTCCAACAAATGCTTTTCGTATTGAAGATCTGTGTAAAGCAATTCGCTCTTTCAATATGCGTATAATCTTGCCTACATATAGCCGGTTGCACGGGCATTTTATGACGTACACAACATACTTGCTTTCACAATTCAGACGATGTTGTATCTTACACACTGTTCGTTTGTGGATCTTTAAAGCAATCACCCGTCATCATGAATGTACAATTATGCACCCAGAGCAACTGAAGACACCACTTTTCAATGTAAGCCAAGTGTTTTTTTTTTTGTTTTTTTTTTAAACCCACATCTGATCCTGTCACCATATCTTTAATATTATTGCTAATTAGTGGCAGATCTTTACAGCTGGTTGATAGGACCGGGTCCGTTTGCACAATATGCCAGTGATGTAGAATTGCACTTTTAATAACTTTTTCCATTTGTTCACAACTTATGTTGAAGACCAGTCTTTCTGGTTTGTCTTTTACTTCATTCTTGTTCAACTAATTGTAAACATTTTTCTGTTGCATATTTAATTTCACTAGGGTCATAGCTTATCTCTATTAATTTTTTGCCCATTTCTTGTAAAGCATTGGGTAACTAGTTAATGTCAGAAGTTATCCGAGTCACACGTAGTAGTTGTGAGTAGGGTAAACCCTTTTTCTCTGGCCAAGGATGAAAATTGTCTGCTGCCAATAGAGTGTTTTTGTCGGTCATCTTAGTGTAGACAGATGTCTTAAAAGAACCGTCTACAATACTAACCGTAACATCTAAGTAATTGATGGTCAAATTACTGAAATTAAGAGTGAATCTGATAGTACTCTCAATACAGTTTAAACAGTCAAGACTTTAATCGCCCCCAGTCCACACAATGAACACGTTGTCGATATAGCGTACATAAAATAAAATGTTTTGCCAAATGTGAGACACAATTTTTCTTTTCAGCAATATACATAAATAAATTAGCATATGCCGGGGCCATATTCAAACCTATCACAGTTCCCCGATGCTGGAAAAAAAATGTATTGTCGAACAGGAAATCATTTTTTTGTAATGTAATATCAATCCGTAAAATAACAAAATCGACTGGTGGTCCTTGATAGTGTGGAGGAGAGGCCATAATTTCTCTAACGGTCTGTATTCCGTCACTATGTCAAATATTTGTATACAAATTAACAATATCCATTGTAACCAATAATATACATCATCGGAAGGAAGAGAAAAATTTCTCAACAGAGTACTGATTATTATAAGTATATTTCACTCATTGATACAATGTTCTTTTTATTTTTTTCATTTCTGCTTTTCATTTTTTTTTATTTTATTCTTTTATGTTTGTGTGGCACTCTGTTGATGCATGACTTGTACTCTACAATATTGACATGAGGCACCATAATTAGTTGACTATTTCTGTCAAATTTAAAACTTGTTAAAATGTATCTACTTACACCGCTTGACAGCCGGAACGCCACTTCCAGTCTGTGGAACTTAAGCTCTGTTGGAACGCACGCGTCACTTCCAGGTTGGACGCGTCTTACCAGTTTACGGAGGTTCCAGGTGAGATGACTTGCAACAGGTGAGAGCCGTTTGTTGATGTTGTTTTCTCCAAGAGCAGGTCATCTATGGGTTTTAAGATTGGAGGCCTCAGTGTTGTGCTTATGCCCTTGGAAGAAGGTACCGACTGGTACCGTAACAGCTGCCGGGCCGTACACACTGATGCTGCAACAATGGTTCACTGTATATGATGAGTACATAGATGGAATTTTTACTGTATTTTTGCACTATTGAACTTTGACTTTTGTGAATGGATGTTGCTAGCTTTTGAATTTTCTATGGATTCAATAGTCTGATGATATAAATAACTTTTATGCATTTATACTGGTGTGCAGGTTGTCTGGTGTTCTGGACATTTGCTGCTATTAATTGTTA
The DNA here is from genome assembly GCA_031769625.1 of Taudactylus pleione. NCBI lineage: Eukaryota > Metazoa > Chordata > Amphibia > Anura > Myobatrachidae > Taudactylus > Taudactylus pleione. Next base: position 4,374,891 of record JAUIMM010000005.1, read on the forward strand.
TAACTAAGCACCCACAAATACTATAGGGGTTTTGAGTGTGTAGTATTTTAGATTTTTCCTATATATACTAAATATATATATATATAATAAATATATATATATATATATATATATATATATATATATATATTATGTATGTGTGTGCGTACATATGTATATATATGTAAGAATATAAGGTCAACGCGACTGGCGTGCTAGTACTTTGGAATTTGAAGACTTAAATATGCAATAAAGTGCTGTGCAGAAATTGTTATGAAGCTGCCTCTTGCCTCAATTAACTATTAAGCTAAGCACCTGACGATATACTGTGCATCCGGGAAGTATTCACAGCACTTCACTTTTTCCACATTTTGTTATGTTACAGCCTTATTCCAAAATGGAATAAATTCATTGTTGTCCTCAAAATTCTACACATAATACCCCATAATGACAACGTGTAAAAAGTTTTTTTTTAGATTTTTTCGCAAATTTAATAAAAAAAAACTAAGAAATCACATGTACCTAAGTATTCACAGCCTTTGCCATGAAGCTCAAAATTGAGGTCAGGTGCATCCTGTTTCCACTGATCATCTTTGAGCTGTTCCTACAGCTTAATTGGAGTCCATCTGTGGTACATTCAGTTGATTGGACATGATTTTGAAAGGCATACACAGTGTATATAAGATCCCACACTTGACAGTGCATGTCAGAGCACAAACCAAGCATGAAGTCCAATGAATTGTCTGTAGACCTCCGAGACAGGATTGTCTCGAGGCACAAATCTTTCGGAAGGGTACAGAAAAATATCTGCTGCTTTGATAGTCCCAATGAGCACAGTGGCCTCCATCATCCGTAAATGGAAGAAGTTCAGAACCACCAGGACTCTTCCTAGAATTGACCAGCCGACTAAACTGAGAGATCTGGGAAGAAGGAGGTGACCAAGAACACAATGGTCACGCTGTCAGAGTTACAGCATTCCTCTGTGAAGAGGGGAGAACCTTCCAGAAGGACAACCATCTCTGCAGCAATCCACCAATCAGGCCTGTATGGCAGAGTGGCCAGACGGAAGCCACTCCTTAGTAAAAAGCCTGCCTGGAGTTTGCAAAAATGCAGCTAAAGGGCTCTCAGACCATGAGAAACAAAATTCTGTGGTCTGATGAGACAAAGCTTGACCTCTTTGGCGTGAATGCCAGACGTTATTTTTGGAGGAAACCAGGCACCACTCATCACCAGGCCAATACCATCCCTACAGTGAAGCATGGTGGTGGCAGCATCATGCTGTGGTGATGTTTTTCAGCGTCAGAAACTGGGAGACTAGTGAGGATAGAGGGAAAGATGAATGCAGCAATGTACAGAGGCAGCCTGGATGAAAACCTGCTCCACAGCGCTCTTGACCTCAGACTGGGGGCGGCGGTTCATCTTTCAGCAGGGCAACAACCCTAAGCACAAAGCCAAGATATCAAAGGAGTGACTTCAGGACAACTCTGTGAATGTCCTTAAGTGGCCCAGCCAGAGCCGAGACTTGAATCCGATTGAACATCTCTGGAGAGATATGAAAATGGCTGTGCACGGAATGGGCGAAACTGCCCAAAGATAGGTGTGCCAAGCTTGTGGCATCATATTCAAAAATACTTGAGGCTGTAATTGCTGCCAAAGGTGCATCAACAAAGTATTGAGCAAAGGCTGTGAATACTTATGTACATGTGATTTCTTAGTTGTTGGTTTTTTTTTTTTTTTTTAATTAAATTTGCAATAATCTCAAAAAACTTTTTCCACGTTGGCATTATGGGGTATTGTGTGTAGAATTTTGAGGACAAAAATTTATTTATTCCATTTTGGAATAAGGCTGCAACAAAATGTGGAAAAAGTGAAGCACTGTGAATACTTTCCAGATGCACTGTATTGCTTTGGAACCTTTGTTTTTATCTTTTTAAAGTGTTATTTGAACATTTTAAAAGAGTATTGTTTCTCCTGTGCCTACTTTATTATATACTATTTATTTTACAGTGTATTCCTTCTATTGCATTATATGTTTTACCCTATATCTATCTCATGTGTATAAAGCAGTGGTTCCCAAACTGTGCGCCGCGTCACCCTGGGGTGCCTCAGGACACTTGCAGGGGTGCCTCAGGTTGATGGTCCAGCATCAAATCACAATATTTATGTCAGTGTAATGTAAATATGTGGGCAAACAGAAGCGCAAACCTGTCACTCACTAACCTAGGGATGACAGGTAGCACAATTTACTTCACTACATTATTTTCTGAATTTCTCCAACTTTTGGCTTAGGGGTGCCATGAAAACAATTTTGATGCACTACGGCGCCGTCATTCAAAAAAGTTTGGGAACCACTGGTATATTGGACATATAGTATATGTATTATTTACTAACTTTGCACTTTATCATATGCACTATTTGCACAGGGACCCAGTCAGACCTGGGGTTCACTGGTAGAGCCGTTCAGAGCACGTGGAAGCTAATTATTTAATTTGTGTGTGTTTTGTCTTATTATATATTGTTTATTTCGATTCAAAAAATACTTTTACCACGTCACATTGACTTCATCTTCATGGTACAATTTCTGCACAGAACTTTATTGCATATTTAAATCTTCAAATTCCACAGTACCAGTACGCCAGTCGCCAAGACTTTATATACTTACGCATACTCTCATTAAGGTGCGCACCCATTGCCCCTACACATTTGGTTCCCTTAACTATGGGAGAGTGTATTTATTGATTTTTTTTTTCAAGATTATTATTTAGTTCACTTTCTAAGTTGGCGCCGGTACCATATATATATATATATATATATATATATATATATATATACACACACACACACACACACTCTCGCGGGCACTGGTTTTCATTTATTGAACAGGGTATACGACATGGGCCTGGGAGACTGTGCAGCTTGTTCATGTTCCCCTACCAGTGCTGCCTGATTGCTGATGATACCTTGACAAAGGTCCCAGTGTGGACCGATACGTTGGTACTACAGACACTGGTATATTCTACTTGGAATAAATTGTTTTGATTTTTTTTTTTGTGTGTGTGCTAGTTCAAAGTCTGTAAAGTGCCTTCATTCCATTTTGGAATCATATTTGGTATAGTCGGTACGTCCACACGTGAAAAATGGTCCAGAATTGTGCACCCCTGTGGTTGATTTAGATTGATGTGAGAGAGTGTAGGACCACCCCCCTATTATTAAAATCTCTCTCTCTCTCTCTCTTTATTTATATATATATATATATATATATATATATATATATATAGTACAAAAATCGCACACACCACTTAGATATATCTTGAATAAATTACAGATGCCGGGTTTAAGTCAAAATTGTAGATTACCATCCATACTCTATACTCTCGTATCAGTATGGAGTACAACCAGCACACGAATGGTAAATGCAAAAAAAATTGTGTTATTTTATTACACCATAATAGGTAATAAAGGGGAAGAAGCCAACCAGTAAAACGCATGAGTAGCACTCATTACTTATTTGGAGTAAAAAAAGATTCAAGTGGAGCAACGCTCAAACACCCTGGACCGGTGGATTCCTTATGTAAACAACATTTTCTATTTCTGCTTTAATAGCATTGAGGGTCTAATAGAAAAATATACAAATATCATTTTAAAAATTTTTTACGAATATAATTTGTTCAATACTCACAAAGGTAAATTCCAGTTTGACCTAAGGAATACAATTCCATTCCTGGTCTAAATTAAAGGGAACATTGATACTTGTATCAAAAAACTGCATGCAACATTTAACTTAATTTAACATATTGCATATTCTCTTCAATGGTGCATACACACGGTCAGATTTCTTGTCAGATATGAACAAAAATGTTAAAAATCGTTTATATCTGAAAGAAAATCTGACATGTGGGCCTGCAACGATGAACGATGCGCGTTTCGGCATGTCAAATAACGATATCTGACATCGTCTGTGTTTGTAGTCAGTTTTTGACGATTTCATTAATTTGAATACTGTCCGATCGTTGGTAAAATCGTTCATTGTTCATCTGACAGATCTGAGCGTGTGTATGCCACATAACATGTATGATCATTAACAGTCCTTACAAATGCCATATAAAGCAGTGCGTCACAGATGGTGTAACATAGAAGCACATTTTGTGTACTCTATAAACATGCAATACATTATATACTCTTCATGTGCTATATCTGTCTGCAGTGTAACATCTGCTGGCTATTTTTTGGGTGAGTGGGTGGATCCCAGCATGTGTGTACATTGTGTTGCTATGCTTCAATGCTTAGATCAGTTACACCTCTTCACAGTACTACAAGTACTAGTCACATCCTGTACTTGTTAATGGTATTTTCATTATCAAGTGCACACTGTGCTGCAATTAACTGTTTAGGCGGGTATCTACTACCCGATTAAAATAAGCGATTGAACGATAACGATATCGTTATAGTTCAAATGCTTATTAATCATTCGCAAATCGGCCATGTAAATGTCAAAAACAACCAGCAATCAAAGTGCCAGCTGGTCGTTTTTGACATCTTTCATCGCCCGAACATGCTGGTCAACCTGACTACGTCGTCACGTTGACCATGTTCGGGGATGATTGATGTGCCTACACTGAACGACTGAACATGTAGGCACATCACAGACTGTGAAACGACTAGACGATTACAATGTCGTAATCGTGCAGTCGTTTTAAAGTCTGCTAGTGGATGTGCCCCATTACACACTGTGCAGCCATTAAACACAACATATTTGTCCCAATATAAAAAAAAAAATCATTATGCCACATATACAGTGTGCCCAATTTAATTAAACCTATTGTAGCAGTTTATTTCCAGAAAAACGTAAGTTTCTCCTCTGAAGATGCATCACTCCTCTCATTGAGTCACTTGTATTTTACGACGTTGGGTGTAGACTAGAGAGTAGATCTGCACTTTGAAATTAGATGATTTGATCAGTCAGGCACACTGAAAGCAAGGTATTACACAGTACACATGGTGCATGCTTTGTAAATGAGGTTCACTTGTGCATGAACCATACATTTCTACATGGTATCAGCCTTGCCTGAGTACTTTATCTCCAGTATATAGCTATTCACAACTTATTAAAAGTGAATGCACTGTTTGTAATTGGCTCAGTATTACTACAGCTGTCTTTATTGGCAACTTTTATAGTAAACATATATTGTTCCTGCATTTGAATTGTCAGGAATGTTTTTCACTTGTACAATAATTGATCATGGATGTTTTTTTTAATTATTATTTAAACAATCACCCATATGGGCCAACCAGAAAAGATTAAACTTCCAAAATGATTGTCCATTCTGCATTTCCAAATCCATAACCAAAGGGAGTGGCCTGATATCTTTCTGGACTCATAACTAATTGCTACCACTGTAGGCACCATTTAGGAGTAATGAGAGCAAAATCTAGATAGCGAACCATGAGTATGTGAAAAACAGGAACATTTCTTCAGTCCTTGGTTTCTCACCCTCCACACATCTATCAGCCCAATGTCTGCCACCACTGCCGAAAACTGGCTCCCTCTAGCGAAAAGAGAGCCGGCGTTCTGCTTCCAACGGTCCAACAGGGGATGCATCACATTATTAATGTCACCAATACAGAATCTCACGTGTGCTGGGGAAATAAGTATCTCATAGCACCCTTCTCAGTATTGCCGGATAATTAATGCTGGAGAGCTTCAGGTGAAACTCACTCCTTCATGCCTCACTCCTCCGATCATGGATGTTTTATTTTCTAACAATTCAGTGCATTAGTTCTAAATGTACACTGAAAACATATTTAATATCAAGATTTGTTTATGCAATTTAGACATGACATTAGATGTCACTCTTGTTCCTATAGCTAGAATTGAAAGTTGACCTTCTTTACTGTCTTGAATTGTGTATACTATAGTTTTAATCTTTAGTTCATCCTCTTAAGTAGTTCAGTAACACAATGACACACATGTTGACCTTTGATCAGTCATTGTTATATTGCATTCTTCTCCTTTTATTGAAGAGCATCAGCCAGCATTGCCATTACCAAACCATTTCTTAAAGAAAAATTGGAATTTAATAAATTTAGAATTCACTTTGAAAATTAATTATAAGTGCATGTTCTCTGAGCATGGGGATATTAAAATGTAGGCTCTGAGCTGAAGTCCTCATGAATATACTTGCCATTATGAGACTGCCATTCACTGTGCTACAGCTTTTTTTTTTTTTATCCTAGTAAGAATACATATACCATTCATATATATCCAGCATTGCAATCTGACACTTTCCACCCATTATGAATTTGATTTGTTAAGGTGGCATTTAAATGCTTTATGGAGATGTAAGTTTATATTCTTTTTTGGGGAAAACTGATCCATATAATGTGCGTGCATTATGCAAACATGACTTGGGCTTCAATGCTGTGTTATTTAAAAATAATTGTATGATATAAGGTATTGTGTATCTGTGTGTTGCCTGTGCCATTTTGAAGTGTTTTTTTTTGTGCTAATATGTGCTTGTTATCTGGACAGACATAAATACTTGAAATTGTGAAAATGTTCATCCTAAAGCTAGTGTGACAAGGATCACCCGGTAAAAGTTCCAAGTAAAGGGTTTATTTTTCCACAGTTTTCCCATAAACAGGCAGTTCACAGATGAATGTCAGTAGTAACCAGTAGGTCACAGTGAAACAATCCACAGCAGATCTTTGCAAACTGAGATGTTCTCCAGAGTACACAAAGGTCCAGGCCCTCTAACAGTAGCCACCCCCCGGCCTATCACCTGGGTGACTAGTGCACCATCAGGAGCCCTGTTCCTTCTGTATGACACCTTTTTAAATCAAGCTGACAGGTGTCTGCAATCATACTGGCTGTTTCTTAGACTTAACCAAAAGGAATACCTGGCCTGGATTCTTTCCAGCAACAACCCGACTGTTTTGTATCCATGACAGGAATGTACATGCTTTCACTGTCACACTAGGTACACATATTTAGTATTATTGGGCCGATCAGCCAATATTGGCTGATCGGCTCAATAATTGTATACAGTAGCTGTGCATGCAGCAGTGTTAGCCGATAAACAGCTTAAACTGCTCCTGCAAATGGTCAGATAAGAAGGTCACATCTTATGTGCAGTTTAATATTTAAGATGACCGACTTCCCAATCCATTGAAGAACTTTCACTTTGATCAGATAATCAATCTGATGTTTGGAGCTTTTATCTAATCTGCTGAGTGAGCGTCATAGTGTGTACCGGGCTTTGTTTTGGCAGAAGTAATTAAGTCTGCTATTGTAGCACTGATTGTAAAATTGTAAACCTAGGAGACAAAGACCACAGTTACAGTAGCAGTTATGGTGCTAGGGTCGAAGTTGAGGAAGGAGACAACTAATCCTACATCCTCCCTGTAAGGGATCCCCTAATTTTGTATTTATTGTTGCTAGGTATTTTTAAAAATTCTTCAATTCAGATGACCGTGATTTCTAAGCTCATAGCAGAGATTAGTATATACTCTCACAACTTAACCTATTAGTTTAGGTTTTAGAGGAACCTATTAAAAACGCAACCCTGGTTGCCACAGCAGTTGAAATTGCACCAGCCACAGTTTAAACGTGTACTTCTGTGCAGTGCTAGTGGACATCAGAAACCTGTTCAAATTGTTAGTTGCCCATCAAATTTTGTGTCAATCTAGGATGTACAGTATACTTACATTTTGTAGGTTGGATGGCTCATTTGTTCAAGCCCTAGTTCTGCATGTAACAGTTTTTGAGTTGCAAAACATGCAATCTATATTATCACTTACTAACCGAATTAAATGTTTGTGATACAAACATACTATTACTATTGTTTAAGTCTATTTAGAGAACATCTTCAATGTGTGTACAGTTGTACTATAAGGAGGACATTAGGAAACTGAAGTGGCATCAAAGTCTAGCAACCTAATTAATCAAGACTGGGACTTTTATAGAAATACTACGGTTTTTTATTTTGCATGTTTTTGACTTAATCTGTATAATTATATCAGCTCAATGAAAATATTAATTTCAATTTTTGTTCTGTGTAAAGAGCAGTAGTATATAAGTTGTGAATGGACAAACATAGTTCCTTAGAAATATATAATTTAATGGAAGATGAGAACTATGTAACCAATTTAGTCTGCCCATTTGTATTCCTAAACACCTAAAACCACATGTATTTAGGATATCCTTATGTCTAGCCCCAGCATGTTTAAATCCTGATATTGTGGTAGCCTCTACCACTTCTGTTGGTTGAATGTTAGTCCACCTATCTTCTACCCATTCAGTAAAACAATTCATGTAATTTGTCTTAACCCTGCTGCCCTCCAGTTTCAGTGCATGTCCTCTTGTTCTTATACTACTTTTTCTCTGTAGAATTATCTATCTGTAGTCTAAAAAAACCCTTGAATATTTTAAGTGTTCTATCATAAACCCTCTTCCTGCCGCCTCTGCTCCAAGCTATACATATGGATAGATAGACTTTTCCACACAATGACCATTAATTTTAGTATACCTTCATTCTATAATTTATTACTGTCATCCTGGTAATATGATCAGCAGAACTGAAGATCATATTCTCTGTGTGGTCTCATCCTTGATTATAAAAGTAGTATCGCCACCTCTCGTTTTTCTGGTACTTATTCCTCTTCTGATTCAGCCTAGTCCAGAGGTTCCCAAACTTTTTTGAACCACAACGCCCTAGATTAACAGCATTGTTTTCACGGCACCCCTAAGCCTAATGTTTGTTATAGAGAACAAAATGTAGTAAGTGAAGTAAATTGTGCTCCCCTGTCATCCTTAGGGTCAGTTATGTGATGGGGACAGGTTTGAGCTTCTGTTTGTCCACATATTTACATTACATTGACCATAATTAATCTTATTTGGTGCTGGACCACCAACCTGAGGCACCCCTGCAAGTGTCCCAAGGCACCCCAGGGTGCCACAGCACACAGTTTTGGAACCACTGGCCTAGTCATTTGGTCTTACTCAATCCATTTGCTACATAACAGCATTGTCTTAGATACCTTTCTTCCTGAGTACCTGCAATTTGCACCACTATTATTTTCTGCCCACTTTTTCAGTCTTCAGTATTCCTTAATAAAATCTAGATTAAATAGAGTTATAATCAGATTTTTTTTACATGGTCTTGCCCCAATAAATACATGCTGCTTGTGAACTTGTACACTGGCACTAAGGTATTCTACAAATCTTTCTTTTATCAGTGATTCCATACATTTTTTCCACTTATTATTTAAGACAGGCTCACTGGGCTGTCGATGCCAGAGTTTTCTTCTTTCACTTCTATGAAGCAAGACTACACTTGCTTTCTTCTGGTCCTATGGTACCTACTTCTGTTAATAGTGTTTGGTTGAATAATTCAGCTAATGGCAAAACCATAAAACATATAAGTAGTTTTCACAAATGGCCCCATTTACTTGTCTCCTTTCATTGTTGTGTCTGTCAGCATCCTCTTGTTTCCTAGCCTCCTTCTGATTAACCAGATGTGCCCTCATACATCTAGCCTCAATACACCATGTGGTGGGAGACACCTGGTGTGAGTGAGCTGTGGCGTGTGGCAGATGTAGCCAAACACCATTAAATCTGTACCAGAGAAGAGGGGCTGCGACTTTAACAGCAAAGGAATTATTTTTAAATATGTAGTCGTAGATGAAGCACAATGGCATGAAAAAAGTAGCAGCCACTGCATCATAGCACTGCTTATACAGATTCAGACTAATTCGCACACAGATCTAGAACTGTCACATATCAGATTAATCAGTGTTTTTCTCATTAAGCGGCTTTGTCACATCTGATTGTGACTAAGAAGCACCTTTGATTGGAAAAGACCCCAAAAAGACGTTCAGCTCAAGCTGAGTTGCGCAGGACTTGGCGCACTGAGAAGAGCTATTTGCCGAGACTGCAGCAATAGTGTTTGAGTACACAATTATATACTGTTATATGCTCATATTTATGAGTCTGCACAAATATATAGTTTTGAAATTTTTATTGCCTAAACTACAAGAGTTTTTATATACAGCTTGAAAATTTGTATAAGTGTTTTTCCTAAACTTTATTTTAAACTGCTTCGGGTTTTTTTGGGTGTTTTATTGACTTTATTTTTGTATCATCATTATTGCTATCCCTTTTCGATTTAGCATTACTGCTACTGTATATCCTACAGGCACAAGTTCTACAACCTTTATACCAATTACTCAGCCACACATTAAATGGTCTGGTTAATCCTGCTTTCCCCTCTCATTATCACAAATTATTTGTATAATACCACAAATTTCACAGTGACAGCATAGAAATATAGGAGTACAAATTAGGCATACTTAACATTGCACAGGTTTAAATACTAGTACAGCAAAACACATTGGCTTTGCTACTTGCTCCAGTGGTGCAGTATGAGCCTGTAAGTGTTGCATATTAGTTTTGCAGTGTCACAACCTGTGGAGTTTACAGTATTCCAATCAGGATGTCTACTGAGGACTCTCCATAGTAGTGGTGGCCTCAGTGATATCCCTATTCCACATATTTTAGGCTGCAATTTAGTTACCTCCTCTTGTAGCAAAGGGAATTGCTTGCAGATCAATCAATACCCAAATTATATCAAGAAAAACTGATCATTTAACCTGAGTTGAATCTGCTCTCTCTTCTAGACCATATAAAAGGTGTGAAATACAATTGAACATACGAACAATAAACAGCATAAACATCTGATCTTTAACATAAACTCCTCCAAATGTTTCACAATACACCTTTGCACACACAGCAAGGTCACCCTGAATAGTTAGCAAAATGCTGTTTTCTTCTTTTCCAATAAAGTGTTGTAAGAAAAACTATGCATAACAATTATACAAAGAACAATACGTCATTGTGTTCATTCAGTTTCTGAGAAATATCAACAGCTTTTTGCAGTTATCATTTCTTATTAAATAAAGATCATCTGTTACATATATATATATATATATCCTCACGTTTTTACAGAACTACAGATGTGCCCACATACATCTATCCTCTGTGCGCTACAAGTCGCGCCACACATAACGCAGGAGCTTAGTGTGACTCTGTAGCGCAGAGCGTCTTTTTGTGCATCTTTTACCTTCAAATGTGTCTTATTTGCAAAACGATGCCAATATATAGCACAAACAGCTTCTGCTGATTAAAATGATATGCAGCATGCCTATGTTCTCTGAGCAAGTACAGCTGTATCTACATGTGAAATTCTATATTAGTGTCAGCGGCTGTAACACTAACAGTGTTTAGCTTGCTGATAACACCCGCAGACACACATAAAACATAGGCATGCTGCATATCATTATAATCAGCAGAAGCTGCTTGTGCTACCTATTCACATCATTGTGTGAATAACACACATTTGAAGGTAAAAAGACGCATGAAAAGACGCTCGGCACTACTGACTCACGCCACGGCATGGCTCGACTAGTAGTGCTGTTTAACGCGCAAGGAGGCTAGATGTATGTGGACCAATTGTACCCAAAAACTGCAAGTACTACACCATTTGTTTCTGTTACTGTTCTAGAAGCGTGGCTTTAGGGGTTGATGGCTCATCCGTACCGAATATTCCTGAGGAGACTCTGCAAGACTAGTATCAGATAAGCTGATGTACAACAGACCAGCCTTTTAACTGTTTTTATATACAGTAGATTAAATGTAATCTCTAATAGACTATTTTTACACAAAAGAGCAATCTATGTGACCGGAGCCTAGAACCCACATAGATCATAATGAGCATGGAAAGGAAGGCTTTAAATTCCCATTTTTTTGTTTGTGTTCATTCTGTCTCTAATGGGGAAACTCAGCTGAGCCCATACACAGGCAGATTCAGCAGCTGAACTCACGTAGCCAGATATTTGTTGAACTTGGCCACAGACTTGTATTGCCAAATCAGACCTTTTTGGCCATTTATGCTTGGACTAAATGGAGAGAATGTAATGGGTACACATTAGTGCTGACAGGACACAGAGTTGAAGTCATAATCTAACCTGGTTTCGTTCCACCCTGAGCAACATCTGAGCAATCCCAATCATAGTTAGCAATGTGCTGTAGTTTTATCACTTAGCACATCATATTTCGGTTTAAGGAAGAATAATGTACTATACTGTACTGTACTGTAATTTGGTTTTACCAAATAGCTTTACAAAAAATAAATCAGGGAAGAAACTTACTTAAAATACTGACACTTACTTTAAGTTTATTTTAATTATATGCACAAACCAATTTGCTTGAGACAGAAGATGTTAATTTAGAGTATGTATATGGATGTATGTAGATTGAAAAAGAAATGTCATGTGTTAAAGTAATGTAGAGCTTCACCAGTTAACATGGGTACTGATAGAAAATGAACTACTTGGAAGTCCTATACTAAAATAATAATTTGACTCAATCATCCAGTATTATTGTGCTTTTACTTATATTAATTTTCACAGTCTCTGTTCACACTCCTAAGAAACATATTTCTTGATAGGCTAAGTGCTGGCTAGTATGTAGAAGCAGTGGTCCTGTAAAATCAGTGCCTTCATTGAATGCACAATCTCACTGACATAGGTCTCATTTTTCTTCATGAAATGGAGTATTAACAAAACCTGCATAAACAACGTGTCACCTTATGATAATTCAAATGCTTGTTCAATTTGATGGTGTATTACAGTATTTTTAAATCATTTTAAACACCAAACCCAGAAAATAAATCTGTTTTCATGGATTGCAATTTTATAGTTTTAAATGTTAATTTGCCCATTGTGAGGAAATTGCCTCTGTAAAATTGTTAATGAGTCCAAGTTCAAACCGTAAATTCATATTGAATGGTTTTAACAATTTGTTCAGAATATAACGGTAAAATAGCAAATGAATATATAGAAAAATTATACTCAAATAGTTTAATCTGGTCTTTACACTGGTTTAATCTAATTCAATGAGAAAATGAAGATATAGCCACTAATAATTGCAATGAGCTCCATTTTTGTGATATAAATAACTGTGGGTAATTGTATTTCTACGAATGGAATATTTGATACTATTATCTGAGTTTATAATAATTATCATTGGTGGGCCATGTTGATTTATTTTTTTTTATTGACCCATTCTACTTGATCTGTGTTGAATCTGATATCAAAAGAGTGGAAGGAGGCTATGCCTGTTGTTGTTAAACTTGACACATTGAAAAACAGTAAATCTAAGAGATTTATATTTTACCTCTCTAAACGAGCAATGGAAAAACAAAACCTCATTCCTGACTGACACTTACACTACCCTGTTTCTTTTTTTTTTTCTATTTTAGTAGAAATCTTTTAAGGTAAATCGTCATAAAAACTTTTGAGGCATGTACTATCAATATTACTATGAATACTGGTAAAATACATTTTAGATGTAAAGATTGAAGGAATAGTTAGAATTTTACAACCAGAAAACGAGAGGAGCAAATGAACAGACCAGTCCAGTAAATTACTAACATCTATTCTAATGGGGGGCATCCACTAGACGATTTTATCCCTGTCCAACCTCTTAACGATTTTCCCTTGAAGTTTCCCTTGAAATATGATCTTCCACTCTGAACAATTTGCAAAAGATTTGCAAAGGATTTGCAAAAGATCTAACAGTAAACTATGTTGTTTTAATCTGTGATTGAGAGCTTTCAGCTATAGTGGGCAGACAGTGGTTCATCGTTTGATCGTTCAGCGTGAACGATGTGTAAACGATGTGTAAACGATTTGTAAGCAATCAAGTGAAATTGACCTGCATGTTCAGTCGATGGAGGAGACGATCAAACGACCAGCGGGAGCGCGCATCGTACATCGTTAGAAACAATTACTGCACGATTTGCAAACAATGTTCAAACGATGTTTGAACGATTATCGAACGATTGTCGAACGATTTTATCATTACCGTTCAATCGTTCAACTTTATCGTCTAGTGGATACCCCCCTTAAGATTACTGTGCTAGACCTGAAAATGTTCATTTCCTGGTAGTGTTCATTAGCTGGCTGATTCAACCTTTTCTAATCGGTAGAATTTAGAAAACTTGTATCATTAACGTATTTAATTGTGTTTTCTGACGTGAAAGTTTGAACAGGCTTCTATTGATGATCTTTCCAAACTTTCTAGAAGGTACATGTGTGTGTATATACAGTATGTATACATCTATCTATCTAGAGATTTATTTTACAAGGTGTATAGTTCAAACACAAAAACTAAATATATAATATATCTCACACGTGTTCTGTACTACTATCTTTTCTGGTATCATATTTCCTCATTAGCAAGATGTTGTACTCTTCACTTATATTATAACATGTTCTCATCTTAAAATTGCTGGAAGACTAACTTTTTTATTTGTTCTCTTTTTATGCTGCATGTGGCTGTTTGCTTTTTCTCTTGTCTCCATCACAGCTATCGAAGGTTAGTGCATTGTGCTGCAATGATTTTTTTTAATTATTATTATTATTATTTCTTGCTGTATAATGCTTGTACTATTTCACACAACGAACAAGCTGATAATGCATTAGCTTTGTTTTGTAGAATTGACTTTTGTTTGTTCATTTGGTTTACTAATGTTCTGCCAAAAGCCCCCCCCCACAAACTTTTTTCCTCTTGTATGTGCAGTATATGGTACTGTATATGTGTGTATGTATGCCTACTGTAATATAGAACTCTCCCTCGCTATACTGTACATATATGTATTATATATTATACAATCCCAGTGAGGTCCGGTACTCCCATAGATTGACTTGACCAGCCAGTCCCAGTCCCGGTGCCCAAATCAGCTTTAGCACCACAAATATATGGATAAGAAAAAAACGGCACTCAAAGGACGATATCAAAACTGCATAAATGTATTAGGCTAACGTTTCAGAGACCTTAGTCTCCTTCGTCAGGACAACATCACAATATGAAAAAAACATACCTTAAATAGATAAAACACCCAGTGTTCCCATCCACGTACCGACACAAATCCATGGCGAGGTGACGTCAAGACTTGTGACACTGCTATGACATCATCATGCAGCCCTCCGCACGGACACATCGTCAGACTCGGAGGGGGCATATCCACCGTTTGTTTCCATTACCATAGCTACAGATCTGAAAGTGAATACCAATGAAATTTAACAAATCAAATAAAAGGAAACATAAACAGGAGGTCAACTAGGTATATAAAGAAATAACCCAAAAAAAATAAATAAAAAAAAATCTAAGTAAATAGAAAAAGGAATATCAAAACATAATCGGGCAGACAACCTGTGAATAACAAAAAATGGGAATTAAAGAAAACTATTGAATGTAATAGTCTAATTGAGCCCATTGATCCATTTGGTTTCTCTTTGTAGCAACCGCCATCCTCTATTACCACTTCTGTTGCTGGGGGATATCCAGTCAATCATCTTATAGCGCAGTGGTGGCCAAGTTATGCTTGAAATACCGGAAATGTCTCACAACTGCTTGTTCACACAGCTTTCCATCCAGAGCTTCTTGGATATGAGATATGTAGGGCCTTTCTCTCTTTAAAGGATCTAGTGGTCTTACCAATATAAAATAGGCCACAGGGGCATCTGATGCAATAGACCACATATGAGTTTGAGCAGGTTAGGTCAGCACAAATAGACTACTACCCTAAACTCGAGTGGAAGAAGTGAATGAATATATATATATATATATATATATATATATATATATATATAAAATATGGTAATGATTCCCTTCGGGGAATCATGCGCGAGCAGTTCCCAGCCTTGGATGTTTAGACGCATCACAGGCCGCTGCATGTGAGAGTTGTACCTGTAACACAGACGACTCCTCACCAAGGCGGTCGGGGCCTTATTGACTGTTGCCGGCGATTATTGACTGTTGCCGGCGATGGGTGGCAGGACGCATTAGTGCACACTGGTCGGAGTCTTGCCACTTATGTAGTGCAGTGTACCTGGCCGTCACCCTCCCCAGATGCTAACTTCAAGCTAAAGGATTCCAGCATCTGGTGTAAATGACCTCCTCGTGCATTATAAGCGCGCAGTTTAGTGTTTGCTCAGCGGCTGCAGCAGAATTCTTAGAGGTTTGGGTCAGTCTCTCTTTATACCTCTCCCTTGGGTTTGGTATATGGCATACTCTATATCCTACCTTCCCCCGCCGGGGGTTGGTTTAGTTGATTGAGTACACATTGCGGACGCAGTTGCGCGTCTTTTGTGCCTTGAATGTGACTGTGTGTCAGCTGCTGTATGTACACTGCCTGTTTTTCATAAACTGTCAGGTATTACTACTCTTGTGTTTCCCCTTGTCCTTTTGAAGGTAGGGTGCATTACTGATAGTAAGAAGTCACATTACTGTGTATTACACTGTTCTTCCAATTATGTCAGTTGATAAAGTCTTGTGCTACAGGCTTATTAGAACAGGATGTGAATTTGGGGGAATTCTGTAAAAATTGCAGGTGCTCAGTGGGTCTGTTGCTACTGCAAGTCCTGTAACAGTGACGGAACCTTCTTGGGTGGCTGTCACTCCAGAGATACTGTCGTTCCTAATAAACAAGGTCGCAGAGGGGCGGACTCCAGCTATGGAGTTACCTCAGGCTATGGGATTCCCACAACTGAGTCTCCCTATGGGGATACCCCCTATGAATGTTGGTTGACTGGGTGGCTCCAGTCAAGAGGTTTGGTCCTCCCCTCAAGGGCCTAGGAAAATGGGGCATAAGAGTCGTCATATGTCTCCTCCAGAATCAGACCCGGTTGATTCATCAGAAGAGGAGTCTCAGGTTTCTGAGTCAGGCTCGTTGAATGATAATTACCAATCCCTATTGGATGTTCCTGCCCTGCTGAGGGCAGTGAGGTCTGTCCTAAATATACAGGAGGAGGAGGTCCTACCAGCATCTAAAGAGGTGGTCTTTAGATGTCAGACACTGGCAAAAGATTATTTTCCACACTCAGTGCAGCTAACAAATCTTTTTTCTGAGGCATGGGAGACCTCTTGCAAGTGTTTTTTGTCTACTAAAAAGATTGCTGCTAGATCCCCATTACTACATACTCATATTACTACAGTGGTTAGGAGCGCAACATTGCCCAACCCTACGGCATCTTCCTTAAAGGACGGTGTGGATAGGAGGTTGGATTATTATCTCAAGACCATTTTATCCCTGTCAGGGACAATGCAGACCAGCCACGGCGATAGCCTGGGTGGCTAAAGCAATGGAAGATTGGACTAAAGCATTGGCTGAGACGATTGTAGACCCAACAAGAGAACATAAGTTTTTGCTGGGTCAGATACAGGAGGCTTCTGTATACTTGGGGGAAGCGGGCATCGATGCGGGCATAATGGCATCAAGAGTGTCGGCTAAATCAGTGGCAGTCCGTATGACCATATGGTTGAAACCCTGGAGAGCGGATCCAGGGTCCAAGAAAGCATTAGAATCCTTGCCATTCACAGGTAAGGTGCTCTTTGGTCCAGGTTTAGATGAGATTATGGCAACTCTGGCTACACCAAGATCTGCAGAATTACCGACTACCTCTATGACCAGAAGACCGTGGCTGCCTTGGTCCTTTCGGGTGCAAGAGACAAAGAAACAGTCCTCTGGCTGATGGGGCGGGCCTCCCCCTGGAGGATGTCAGAGTTGGAGGCCGACTACTACAGTTCTCCCGGGCCTGGCATGAAATGACCATGGATGACTGGGTGCGGTAGTTGGTAGTTTGTGGCTATGCCATTTCTTTCAGAAGCTGCCGCCCACGGAGGTTCGTGGTTACGGATTTGCCAGGGGACCCAGTCAAAGTTTGGGCCTACCAATATTTGGTGGAGGTCCTTCTAAAAGAACTAGGAAGTGGTTACTACTCTACTTTATTCTTAAACCAAAAGCCCAATGGGGTCGTACAGACCCATTTTAAATCTGAAAACTTTCAACAAGTTTGTCAGGATGCCTAAATTTCGCATGGAGACTTTACAGTCAATCATGTTGGCAATGGAACCAGTGGACTTCATGGTTTCACTCGATATTCAGGATGCATACCTGCATGTTCCAATCAAAAAATCCCACCTAAGATTTCTCAGGTTTTCAGTAAACCATCGAAATTTTCAGTTCCAGGGTCTACCTTTTGGGTTAGCCACAGCTCCAAGGGTGTTTATGAAGGTAATAGCGGTCATGACGACCTGTCTCAGGCGGCAGGGGATCAGAATCCTGCCATACCTGGACAACCTTCTCATACTGGCTCAGTCGCAGGAGACATTACTGTGTCATCTACGGATAATGGTAGCTTGCCTACAGGAGCACGGGTGGGTGATCAACTGGAAGAAATCCTCTCTATCACCAACCCAGCGGATGATACACCTGGGGGCTATACGAGACTCAGCAACAGAGGATCTTTCTGCCAGGGGACAAAATTGGGATTCTCCAGGCATGAGTACTCGATCTTTTGAGCAGTCAGGTAATGTCTATCTACCTGGCCATGCAGTTGCTAGGCTCAATAGTAGCAACGTTCGACATGGTGGCTTATGCGCAATTCCACTCCAGAGTCCTACAAAGGTGGATCTTGGCGCAGTGGGAGAGTTGGCATCGTCAGATAAAACAGATGATTCTGATTGTGCTTGAGGTTCGTCTCTGGTGGCTGGGGGTGACTCATCTAAACAGGGGTCGTCCGTTGTGGATCCCGGAATGGGTACTTCTCACCACAGACACAACTCTCAGAGGGTGGGGAGCAGTCATAGGTCAGCACACTTTCCAGGGAAGATGGACAGACCTGAAAAGTTGTCTGTCAATAAATGTGTTAGAGCTCCGGGCAGTGCACAGGGCGCTCCTTCAAGCACAGGACCTTCTTCAGGGCAGACACGTCCAAATTCAGCCCGACAATGCGACAACAGTGGCCTATATAAACCATCAAGGAGGCACATGAAGCCCAGCGGCGATGAGAGAGGTGGCAGGGTTTCTGCGGTGGGCAGAAAGCCATCTTCCGGGGATAACAGCTGTGTTCATCCCAGTAGTGCTCAATTGGGAAGCAGACTTCCTAAGTCGCCAGGATATACACGCCGGAGAATGGGCCCTTCATCCAGAGGTATTTCATGCTCTGGTGGACAAATGGGGTCTACTGGAAGTAGACCTGATGGCGTCACGTCACAAATACAAAGTCCCCAGGTACGGGTCCAGGACAAGTGACCCATCAACAGCCTTCGTGGACACTCTATCAGTAAGATGGGACTTCAAACTGGCAAACCTGTTTCCTCCGATCTCCCTCCTCTCAAGGGTGGTCAGGAAGTTCAAACAGAAAGGCGGCAGGGTGGTGCTAATAGCTATAGCCTGGCCCAGGAGGCATTGGTTTGCGGACCTGAAGCGTCTGCCAGTAGACAGTCCATTTCCACTGCCTCTGCGACAAGACCTGCTAAACCAAGGTCCATGTCGTTACCAGGATTTACCCCGACTGGCTTTGACGGCTTGGCTCATGAGTCTTCCGTGTTAAAAGCTAGGGGGTTTTCTTCATCGGTGATACAGACAATGCTCAGGGCACAGAAGCCAGTCTCTGCACGCATATATCAACTAGTTTGGCGGTCATTTTTTCTGTGGTGTCATAACAGGAAATATGACCCTAAAATATTTAAGGTGGCTAGAGTGCTAGGGTATCTCCAGGCCGAATTGGACTTGGGTCTCCGCCTGGCCACCTTGAGAGTTCAGGTGTCAACCTTGACGGTGTGGTTCCAGTGTAAAATTGCTTCTCTGCCGGATGTCAGAACATTCATGCAGGGGGTACTGCGACTGCAGCCTCCTTTTCTCCCATCGGTAGCACAGTGGGATTTGGCTCTGTTTCTAAGGGCACTTCAAACACATCCCTTTGGATAAAGTAGAGTTGAGGTGGCTGACAGCGAAAACACTATTTCTCCTGGCCATCTCGTCTGCTCGTAGGGTATCTGATCTGGCAGCTTTGTCATGTCGCTCCCCGTACTTGGTGTTTCATCCGAGTAGAGTTGTCCTCAGGACCAAGGCGGGTTATCTCCCGAAGGTAGTGTCTCATTTTCATATTAATGAGGAAATTGTGGTGCCGGCCTTCCAGACTTCAGGCCTGTCTACAGGCGAAGCTTTATTTGATGTGGTCCGAGCTATCAGGATTTGTGTGGACCGAACAAAGACGGTCAGGAGAACAGACTCATTGTTTGTCTTATATGAATTCCACAAGAGATGCTGGCCAGCCAACAAGCAGACATTGTATCGCTGACTTCGTATGACTATCTCACAGGTCTATATACAGACGGGTTTGCCTGTACCTAACAGGGTGACAGCCCATTCTACACAGTCAGTCGGTCCGTCACGGGCAGTAAGACAGGGCGCCTCTGCTGAACAACTGTGCAAGGCGGCCACCTGGTCTTCTTTGAGTACGTTTATAAAGTTCTACGCTTTTGACACGTACGCCTCCCAGGATGCTTTCTTTGGGTGGCAGATTCTCCTATCTTCTCAGAAGCGTCCCGACACCTAAGGACGTTCCAAGGTAATCCCTGTGGACCCTATGGAACCCGAAGAAGAAATACAGAATTATGGTATGAACTTTCCTGTTGATGATTATTTTTATTCGAGGTCCACAGGGTACCCTCCCTGACACACTATATATCATAAGATTTACTCTTCGTATGTAGTGTTTCTGGTGAAATTTTCTTCCTTCTCCATTCTCTGTCTCCTTGCCACGAGGCTTAGTCACAAACATAATGCCTGTGGCTGGGGACGGGGGATATAGGGAGGAGGATCAGTGCATGGTGGGAGCTCCAAAGCTTTGCTGTTTGGTGCAATGGACATCGTCCAACGTTATATCCCAAGGTAATTCCTGTGGACTCTATGGACCTGGAAGAAAAATAATTAACAAGAGGTATGTTCATACAATAATTCTGTATTTTCCCTCTCAGGGATTTCCACAACAAATTACTGCTATGCAGATTCCTCCTGTACCCCCACCAGGGGTAGATGGTGGCTACCTCTGCTGCTCTACAGACTTGTTGCAGGTGGAGAAAGCTGCTAAGCCATCTAGGCGTCCTCTGGTGTCCTCATAGTCCACACAACTGTCTGAGATGTCATCTGATGACGGAGAGATTGCAGATATCTCTAATCCTGAGTCCCCTCCGCTGGACTTGGAGACTCGGTTTGGGGTTACTATTCCTGCTTTGGTGTGAACTGTCAGAGCCATATGGGTCATAGAGGATGTCGAACCAGCTCCTTTGTTCAAGCAGACTCTGTTTTGTACAAATAAATGGCTACTTCTGTGGAATTCCCTTTAACGGATCATTTAGTTGATCGCAGGGCTACAGCCTGGCAAACGACCGTTAAGGGATGTCAACCTCAGGAACGTTTGGCTGACTGTTATCCATCTCCTGAAGTTCCTTGCACGAAATGGAACTCATCCCCTGCAGTGGACATGTAATATGGTTAATTACAAGTGCTACGTTACCTATGCCTTCCATTTCTTCCCTGAAGGTTAAGAAGGTGGAGGTTTACTGGAAGTCTATATACCTTCCCTCAAATGCTTCTAGGCCTCAGAGGTTTTTTGGTTGGTAACATCAGAGATGCAGCCACAAATATTGGGAAGGCTGTTCTGGATATCAGTCTCCTGACTTCCAGTGTCTCGGCTGCAGCTATGTGGACTTGCCGTTTCCTGTGGTGGCGTTCTTTAACAGCAGAGGCCGATTCCAAGAAAGTCCTACAATGCTTCCCATACACTGGAGAAGTATTGTTCGGTTTTGACATGGATAGGATTGTGGACGTGTTGGCAGCGGTTAATTCTGCAATTCTGCCTGCGGCTTCAGCGAAGCCTTCCACCTTCTCCTTTCGATCCTTACGTCCTCAAGGTTAACCCACAAGTCAGGCCTTCCCAAGGCCGTCAGCTTCCAGTAGGGCTGTCAAACCTAAGAAACAGGCCTGGTGTACAAGACGTGTGCTTCCAAGTCGGAGGATAAACCCTCAGCCTGACTTCTTCAGTTCACCCAGTGTTGGTGTCGGACCACCGTAGACACTTGGGTAAGAGAAGTAGTCTCTCATGGGAAGACAAGGCCTTACAAATCCAGAAAGCTGTGCAATCCTTCCTTCAAGCAGAAGGCATTGTACCTGTTATGTTGCTCCAGAGGGGAACAGGTTGTTATTCCAATCTCTTTCTGGTTCAAAATTTGACCTTATCCCACCGGCCTATTCTCAATCTTAACTCCCTTAACAAATTCCTCTGGGTACCTCGGTTCACGATGGAAACCCTACGCTCATTACTGGCTATGGAACCTGGGGATTTTATAGGTGTCTTTGGATATTCAGGATGCATGCCTGCATATTCCAATTGCTTCGTTTCCCCAGCGTTATCTCAGGTTTTCTGTACTACAACAATATTTCCAGTTTCGGGCTCTGCCATTTGGCCTATCTACTACACCTCGGGTGTTTACCAAAATTATGGTAGTGATGGCAGCCCATCTGCGGCTACAGGGGGTCCGCCTGTTACTATACCTGGATGACATTTTACTGTTGACAGGGTCTGCAGAGGGGCTTCACCACCACCTAAAGCTGACTATATCTATGCTACAGATGCATGGGTGGTTAATCAATTGGAAGAAGTCCTCCCTGATCCCATAGGATGCTACATCTGGGAGCTCTGTTGGATCCACAACAGCAGCAGATCTTTCTGTCTACGGAAAAGATCTCCACTTTGCAGACGCAAGTACGCAGATGCCTCCACAGTCACCGAGGGTCCATACACTCAGCGATGCAGTTACTGGGTTTCTTGGTGTCGACGTTCCCATGGTGAAATATGGCCAGTTTCATTCCCGGCCTCTGCAGAGATTCATCCTTTTGCAGGTGGGACAGATTAACTCATCGTATAAAGGCGCATGATGGTGGTCTCTCCGGAGTTGAGTCTGTCTCTTACTTGGTGGCTGCCTCACCAGGGGGTGCCCCTTTTGGATTTCGGTCTGGGTCCTTCTGACAACGGACGCCAGTCTTCGGGGATGGGGCGCAGTGACAGGTCCACACTCATTTCCGGAACGGTGGACAGCAGAGGAGTCTGCCCTACCAATCAACATATTGGAACTTCGGGCGGTCTTAAGGGACCTGCAACAAGCCAGACTCATACTTCACAGAAAGCCAGTGCAAGTTCGGTCCGACAACATCACGACTGTGGCTTATGTCAACCATCAAGGAGGAACTCGAAGTCAGGCGGCAATGACAGAGGTGTCACACATTCTGACATGGGTGGAAGGTCATTTCCCAGCCATATATCAGCAGTGTTCATTCCAGGAGTTCTCAATTGGGAGCGAACTTCATCAGCCGTCACGACGTGCATCCCGGGGAATGGTCTCTTCACCAAGACGTGTTTCAGCTCCTAGTGGACAAGTGGAGCCTTCCGGACATGGACCTCCTGGCCTCCCGACACAATCACAAACTGCCAGTGTACGGGTCCAGGAGAAGAGAGTGTTCCGGAAGCTGCTGGGCACAGAGTTTCCAGACTCAGGGAATAAATGATATAGAATTAGTGTTGTGTGTCCAGCGCTAACCTTATATATCTATGAGTATGGAATTAAATGTGCGGTATGATTACCAATGTACACGATGCGGGTTTATGTAAAAAAAAAAAAATATAGATGTTTATTATGATATAAATATAAAAGTAGTCACACTGCTCCTGTAGAGAAATGAATGTCCAAATTTTATAATGATAATGATGCTCTGTAGTTGATACTGGCTCTTATTAGGTGAGGTAGGAAGGCTCCTTTAGGGTGCCCTTTCCGTAGGGCACAGATGAGTGTCTTCCTCTCCCTATGGCCAGATTGAGGGCCTCATTCAGAGGCGGTCGGATGATGCAAGCGGTCGCTCAGAAACTGGGCGGCCGCTTGCATCCTGACCGCCCGCCTCTGTTTCGGTCGTTAGGCTGTGGGTTTACACCCACAGCTCTAACGACCACTAGGGTGATGGTCGCGATGGTCAGAGACCATCGCGACCATCGGGGCTTACGACGAGACCCTAGGGTAGGGTCTCACTTGTCGTAAGCCCCGGAGAGCTTCTGGCTCTGTCAGAGCCGGAAGCTCTCCACTGACATCACTAGTGATGTCAGTGGGGCCTCCCCCAAACGATAGGCGTTCCAATGGGAACACCTCCGTTTGGGCTGCCACCCCCCCGGCCCGCCTTCCAAACGGGGCGAGCTGTCAATCAACATCGACAGCTCGCCCCCTTTGGAAAGAGACCCGCTACGACCGGCGCTGTCGGTCGTAGCGGGTCTCACGTATGCGCACGAAGGAGCCGGCTCCCTCGTGCGCATGCACACTTGACAAACATCGAGGCGGCCGTGCGGTCGTAGACCGTACGGCCGCCTCTGAATGAAGGCCTGAGTTCTCTCCCTATGATGTAGGAGATGTCTGAGTCTTAGTCTTTTCCTTATCTCGTATGGGGGTTGCAGGTTACAGGAGCAGGCCACTTTAGGGAGTCCCTCTCCGTATAGCACTATGGGGGTCATTCAGACCCGGACGTTAGCGCCGATGCGCTCGGACCGGGTCGATGGCCCCCACAGAGCATCCAAATGGTAGGCGTTCCAATGGGAACGCCTCCGTTTGGGCTGCCACCCCCCCCGGCCCGCCTTCCAAACGGGGCGAGCTGTCAATCAACATCGACAGCTCGCCCCCTTTGGATCGAGACCCGCTACGACCAGCCGTCGTGCGCATGCGTGAGACCCGCTACGACCGACCGCTGGTCGTAGCGGGTCTCAATCCAAAGGGGGCGAGCTGTCGATGTTGATTGACAGCTCGCCCCGTTTGGAAGGCGGGCCGGGGGGGTGGCAGCCCAAACGGAGGCGTTCCCATTGGAACGCCTACCATTTGGGGGCGGCCCCACTGACATCACTAGTGATGTCAGTGGAGAGCTTCCGGCTCTGACAGAGCCAGAAGCTCTCCGGGGCTTACAACAAGGGAGACCCTACCCTAGGGTCTCGTCGTAAGCCCCGATGGTCGCGATGGTCTCTGACCATCGCGAGCATCACCGGAGCGGTCGTTAGAGCTGTGGGTGTTAACCCACAGCCTAACGACCGCAACAGAGGCGGCCGGTCAGGATGCAAGTTGCCGCCCAGTTTCTGAGCGACCGCTTGCATCCTCCGACCGCCTCCGAATGAGGCCCTATGTGCCTACGTTTCCCTATTTTCACTAATGTGACAACCCGTGCGGATGTAATAGTAAAATACAATCTCCAGCAAGCGGTTCTCAATGGAGGATATGTCCTGTGATGGATAAGTGTAAGGTGTAGGTATACCCTCAATGAGGGCTGACCCGCCGTATGAGTGTATCATACGTTCCCTCACTGTATGTTAATGGCACTGTAAAGTCTGTGTGCAAGCTGGTGTAGTATAAGACAGGGGCGGCACCCCACACTCCTGTCCTTACCGTGGGCAGTATTCTATTTCGTTTGTGCAGTGCCTCCGGTCGCCTCCACACGGGGTGCCTGTTGCTGGGATCATTGTAGATGTCCACAGTGTGTGAGCGTGCCGGCAATCTGTTACTGCTGCCCGGGTGCTTGTCGGTAGTGTTGGCTTTCTGTGATGTGTCACGTGCCAAACACAATGCGTTTCAGCCTATCGACCTTTTTCAAGTTCACACATGCTTCTCTCAATGTGGTTTATGTATGTTAGTCCTCCAATCAGGTTCTCGATGGTTCCAGTGTAAAATTGCTTCTCTGCTGGATGTCAGAACATTCATTTCCATCTGCCCCTCCTCCTTGTGGTGTCCTGGTATACGTAATACTGCATCTTCATGCAGATGTGTACACTTGTCCTTAGATGGGGTTCTGTATATGATTCCAGCTGTCCAATGATATAGTAATGAGTCACAAACCTGGTTTCGATAGTATGTGTATATGTCACTATGTGTTTAATGAGCAAAGTGAAGACAGATGACGTATGGTACAGCATATGTGTATATGATGTGTAGGAAGCAGGGATAAATGGGGAACACATTATTGAAGGGGGGCCACTGTATTGGGGGGAGGGGACCTAGGTCAGAAGGAAGAAAGAGAAAGAAGGGGTTTGGGAAATCAGAGTGCTGAAAGGAGGTGCGTCCTATAAGTGTAAATTATGGTCGTGGACGGATGTCTTTCATCAGGGTCCATAGGGTCCACAGAAACTACCTTGGGGGGGTGTATGTGGTTGGAGAGATCCAGGCACCAAACAGAGAAAGCTTTAGTTCCCATAATGCACTGGCCCTCCTTCATGCATACCCCACCCACAGCCACCGGCATTCAGTTTCTTGTTTAGTGCTCAGCAGGAGTTCAGACACACCTATTGAACAGGTGACTGCTCTGGCAGTCCCAAGCTTTAATTTTATGATTTTTTTTTAGTTTACTATTTTACTGGGTTAGCAGTGCTGAGCGTCCTAATAAGACGCATTGGCTGCGATTCCTTCTACCTCCGCCGATAACGCAACACCAGTAACATCTCTGGTGATTTAGGCGGAGCTTAGCTAGCAACGACGCTGAAGGCCCAGACTGTAATCGGACGCAGAGAGATGTTGGGTAAGGTGATTCCTCGTTTATGGGGAATTGAGAGCGGCAGTCCTTGCTTCCGGCGCCGGAGACACACCGGAAGCCGCTGAAGTGAAGGCCCGGCTGCTCCCCTGCGTCCTCACTAGACCACCGGGACCTTATAGTCTCACGCCGGGGATCAGCAGTAGACACATCTACTGCCATGGGGCCAGCATACCCGGCAGACTCAGACCCTTCGAAAGTATTCCGGCGTCTATGTTGCTCCTCCTACCCGCCTTGTGTTTGAAATGCTTACAATCCACCATAGGTGCTCTGCTGAAGCTGTTTGTTCTCAGAATGTTTGGGTTTGTCTCCCTGTATACCTCTCCCCTGGGTCCGGTATATAGTGCTCTACATCCTACCAAGCCTTGGGTGTTGGTCAGTTGATTCAGAGCTCTTTGCGATTTAATTGCATATGCATTGTATGTGACTTGTGCTAGCTGTTGTTTGTGACTTGTGCTAGCTGCTGTTTAATACTTCCTTTTATTTCTGACTATCAGTTATAACTATTACTGTTTTTCTCCTCATCCCTCTGTACAGGGTGTGTGTGGTTTTTTTTCTGTGTACTTCACAAATACTGGTACTTGTGAAGACTGTCACATTGCATTTATATCTTGTACCTTATACCTTTTATACATTGATATGTCAAAGGTTAAGGATAATCAGGAGGTTGAAACTCCTATGCTGGTGTCATGTAAATCCTGTTCAGCAGGCCTGTCACTCAGGATTTCATACTGGATAGTTTGTGTGATTCCTGTTATAGGAGACAGCTACCATACCAATCCAGTACACCAGCTTTTGTACAAGAGCCATCCTGCGTGTCCTCTTGGTCTCAGGTTATGTCACATTTAGTGGACCGTGCAGCAGCTCCGGTACTTCCTGCAGCATTACATCCTGCTATGTATATGCCCCCATGCATCTTTTCTGGATGGATGCCTATACTCAAATCAGAGTATGGTTCAACCATCTACAGCTGCTCATCAAGTTGTGCAAATAAATAGACCAGTTACTGTTAAGCATAGGCATAAGTGAGTTTCCCATCAGGCACAGCCTGGGGTCTCTAACCTGTCATGAGATGATGATACACATGGCTCCTCTTCTGAGTCTCTCTCGGCTGGGGAAGACCACCAATTCTCTGTGGATGTCCCCTCTGGTGAGAGCTGTTAGATCCATCCTTAGTACAGAGGAAGAAGTGGTACCGCCTTAATCTAAGACCGGTCTTTAGGCGTCAGGAAGTTGTAAAGGATTACTTTCCTCAGTCTGAGCAGCTTACTGACTTCATGGCTGAAGCATGGATCACTCCTGATAGATGTTTTCATGCTACAAGAAAGTTAACATCTCTGTTCCCGTTTTCACCAGTTGAATGTACTAAGTAGGAAGTCCCTCCAGTTGTAGATGCTCGTGTGACATGATTGATCAGGAGCTCTACATTACCTATTTCAGCTGCATCCTCACTCAAGGTTGTTACAGATGGGAAACTTGAAACATATTGGAAATCAGTTCGATTACCCGACCAGCTATGGCCGTAACATGGGTAGCCAAGGCGATGGAGGAATGGGTAAAAACTCTGGAAGACAGTATGCCAAAGGCTACCCGAGAACAACTGTCCTTCACCCACAAGGAAGGGCATAGGGACAGTGTTTTTCCAGACAAGATAATTCCCACAGGAAGGCCAGAACGCAGACCAAGAAATCATGGTTGGCCAGACGTCCTGCTTCCAAGCCGGACGATAAGCCATCTGCCTGATGGGGCGGGCAGGGTGGGAGGGAGACTTCTACAGTTTTCCTACGCCTGGCATCAGACAACAATGGATGTTTTGGTTCGAGAAGTGGTCTCACAAGGATATGCCCTCACGTTTCAAAGGCATCCCCCTCTGAAGTTTTTTTGTACAACTCCTCCATCAGAGACGGTCAGGGCTCTGGCCCTTCAAAAGCTTTTTGTGCCCTGCTGGTTTCAAGAGTAATAATCCTCGTTCCGCTGGCCCAACAGGGAAGAGGTTATTATTCAAATGTATTTTTGATTCAGAAGCCAAATGGGTCTCTTCGCCCTATTCTGAATCAGAAATCTCTGAACAGGTTTATCCATGTGCCCATTTTCCGTATGGATTCCCTACGTTCAATTATGTTGGCAATGGAGCCTGGGGATTTCATGGTTTCCCTGGACATACAGGATGCATATCTGCATATGTGCCTGTCTCACAAAAGGTTTCTGAGGTTTGCTGTTCATCGGCAACATTAGTAGTTTCAGGCTCTACCCTTTGGTCTGCCCACAGCCCCTTGGGTGTTTACCAAGATAATGACAGTAATCATGGCTCATTTCAAACAACAAGGAGTCAGGATGCTGCCATACTCGGAGGACCTGGTATTGGTGGAGTCTTCAGAGATGTTACATCATCATCTCCAGCTGACCGTTGCCTGTCTACAGGATCATGGCTGGATAATCAATTGGAAAAAGTTTTCTCTTTCTCCGATTTACAGATGATGGTACTTCTGAGGGCGCTACTGGTTTCTCTGGCTCAAAGGGTCTTTCTACCAGGAGACAAGACTTCTGCTTTACAATTGCGAGTGCGCAAATTGCTCCGCAATTGAAGAGTATCAGTTCACTCAACAATGCAGGTCCTGGGGTCCATGGTATCCACCTTCGACATGATGGCATATGCCCAGTTCCGTTCCAGGCCCCTGCAACGATGGATTTTGTATTAGTGGGATGGTCGGTATCATCTCATAAGGTCTCAAATGATCCTCATCTCGCCAGAGGTTCGGCTCTGCCTCTCATGGTGGCTACAGACAGCCCATATAAACAAGGGTCGTCCATTATGAATCCCAAATTGTGTTCTCCTCACCACGGACACAAGTCTTCGGGGATGGGGCATGGTGACCGGTCATCACACCTTTCAGGGAAGATTCACAGCTCAGTAAGGTCACCTGCCCATAAATATTTTGGAGCTTCGTGCTGTGCAAAAGGCACTCATTCTTGCACATAACCTTCTTCAGGGCAGGCCTGTCCAGATTCAGTCCGACAACACGACCAGAGTGGCCTGCATCAACCATCAGGGAGTCATGCGAAGTGTAGCAGCCATGAGGGAAGTGGCGAACATTCTGGTTTGGGCAGAACGCCATCTTCCAGCAATCTCCGCAATATTCATCCCAGAAGTCCTCAACTGAGAAGCGGACTTTCTAAGTCGTCAGGACATACATGCCGGAGAATGGGCTCTCCACCCTGACTGCTTTCAGCCTCTGGTGGACAAGTGGGGACTACTGGACGTTAGACCTCATGGCATCACATCACAACCACAAGGTCCTCAGGTACGGGTGCAGAACAAGAGATCCCTCAGCCGCCTTTGTGGACGCTTTGTGGTGAGGTGGGATTTCAGGTTGCCATACCGGTTTCCTCCAATCTTCCTCCTACCAAGGGTCCTCAGAAAATTAAAGCAAGAAGGCGGCAGGGTGATCCTAATAGCCCCGGCTTTGCCCAGGCAACATTGGTTCACTGATTTGGACATGTCTTGCCATACACAATTCACTTCCTGTATAGCCGGATTTGTTGGGGCAGGGTCCCTGCCTACATCTGGACCTACCTAGTCTGGCTTTGATGGCGTGGCTCTTGAGTTTTCCATCTTAAAAGCCAAGGGTTTTTTTACTTCTGTGATTCAGACTATATTCAGGTCAAGAAAGCCTTCCTCTGCCTGCATCTATTACAGGATTTGGCATTTCTTTGTTCAATGATGTTCTCACAGAAAGTATGACCCTGAGGTTTTCAGGCTCTCCCGCGTTCTTGCTTTTCTCCAGGCTGGACTAGACATAGGTCATTGCCTTGCTAACTTGAGAGTTCAGGCTTCTGCATTGTCAGTTTGGTTACAGCACAGAATTGCTCCCCTGCCGGATGTTAGAACATTTTTGCAGGGTGTTCTCCGCCTTCATCCTCTGTTAGTCCCTCCGTTGGCACCGTGGGTTTAATTCTTGGTTCTCTGGGTGCTGCAGGCTCCTCCCTTTGAGCCCTTGGACTCTAGACCTCAAATGCTTGACAGCAACGACTTTCTCAGTTCGCAGAGTTTCTGATTTTGCAGCGCTTTTATGTCGCTCCCCATATATGATTTTTCACTAGAATAAAGCTGTCCTCCGTACACGGGCGGGTTACCTTTCAAAGGTGGTATCCCGTTTTTATATGAGTGAAGAAATTGTAGTCCCGGCCTTTCAGTCTTCAGACCTTTCTACAGGTGAAGCTTCCCTGGATGTGGTTTGAGCCCTTAGTACCTTCGTGAATTGTACCAACTCAATCAGGAAATCCGATGCTCTTTATGTGTTATATGGTTTTCATAAGCGAGGCTGGCCAGCTAACAAGCAGACTCTGGCTCGCTGCATTTAAGCGAGGCTGGCCAGCTAACAAGCAGACTCTGGCTCGCTGCATTTATCAGGTTTATACACAGGCTCATCTCCCTGTCCCTAACACGGTGACGACACATTCAACTCTGTCTGTGGGACCATCGTGGGCATTTAGACATGACGTCTCTGTGGATCATTTGTGCAAGACGGCCACCCTTCTGTACACACTTCTATGAAATGATATGCATTTGATACTGTTGCCTCCCAGGATGCTTCCTTTTGGCGGCAGATTCTTCTCTCTGCTCAGGAGCGTCCCCATCCCTAAGGGAACTGCTTTTGGACGTCCCCAAGGTAGTTCCTATGGAGACTATGGACCCTGAAGAAGAAAATAAGAGTTGTGGTACACTTACCTTTGTTAACTCTTATTCTTCGAGGTCCATAAGGTCCACAGGACGCCCATCATGACGCACCTGGCCTCAGTTGGGATCTGTTCCTTCTTGTCACTGATTCCCTCATCTTTGTGAGAGTGTTTCTAGTGCAATTTGTACTTCCTTCTCCACTTTCCTTCTCTTGCCATTTAGGCTTGTTTACAAACTGAATGCCTGTGGCTGGGGGTGGGGTATATATGGAGGAACACCAGTGCATTCTGGGAGCTAAATCTTTGACTGTTTGGTGCCTGGATCTCTCCAACCACATCCTGAGGTAGTTCCTGTCGACCCTATGGACCTCGAACAAAAAGAGTTAGCAAAGGTAAGTCTACCATAACTTATTTTATCTGCAGTTTATATGGATAATGTAATGTTCATTATTTAGATGTATGTGCTGGCTCTTTTTTTACTCTATACTTTGTACATGTTATGGGCCTTGCACTCCTATGTATGTATAAAATGTGTTAATTACAATCAGCTACCCTTTGTAGAAACCTAATTATCCTCCATTTGTGATTAACAGTATGTAGATACATCCACATTTGAAAGAGGTGAACTTTTTAATTTTCTGTTGATTTCTTGGTATCACCAATGCAACACATTTATGTGACTAATAATATTACAAGTATATTTGTATTGTGCTGCCCATTTACTGAAGTCAGCAAATACAAATGGGGTGGCATTCTTGTTGGTAGGCAATCAGTTATACAGAAAGTTCTGACCATCCCATCTTCAAAATCTTTGTCAAACGTTGTTGTTCCTGCAGGAAAATAATTATTTCAGTTTTGGATAAGAAAGTTTGTTTTATTTTTATGTAGTAATTTGTCTAGGTTCCATATGGATTACCTTATATACTGTTTTATTTGTATGTGATTTTTACAATGCATTCTCATGTTTGTGGAGCGGTGGGGTATCACAGAAAATAGTAGTAGTGAAGGGTGTGCTAGTGTAAACTCTCATCCCACACATAAGTGGGTGTCATACTTATCGGGATACCTGGAAAAGCTATGGTAATCCCTTTACATTATCTGCCCACCATGGTTTTAGTAGAAAATAACAAAATAATAATTCATTAATTTCTATTATTGCACCACTCTTTGTAAATGTCTGTGAGTCTTATTCTTAGTTTATAAAGAAACTGGTTCTATTCTAAAAATGCTAATTCTTCCTTGGGGATGTTGGGAAGGAATTAGAAAACAAATATAACTGATATTGAATCATGAATGTGATGAGACCAAGAGTGACACAGTGGCAATAAGGTTACTAAAGCCTTAGAAGTGAAGGGCTTATAGCACTATTGAATTCCTAAACTTTAACTTGTAAATCTTTTAATATCAGGCTTGTTTAATGGGGGGGATAAACAAACTTTAACAATTCCAAGTACTTTGTTAAAATTTTAAATATATATTTAATGGTATATGTTGTAAGCATGAAAATGAAAGTTGTAAACTATTGTTGTTTTTGAAAATAGTTTTACAACATACTTTATTAAAGGGGAACATTTATGAAATTTACTAATTGTTATATTAATAGTATGACTGCAACTGACTTTGGTTATTATATAAGATCACAAATGGAAAAATAAGATATAAATTATACCTTTTATATATACTCCTTTCATCAACATGTACCACATAATAGGTTTAATTTCTCTGACTAGACAGTTTTTGGAGTCAGATTTTGCTATTTTGGACACTAGCAACTGTCTAATTAAAATGATTAATACAGTTATGGAGAAATTCAATTAGCCATGATAATGCCAAATTTATTAGCATGCTAAGTTTTCGCACTGTTTGCGTGTTAATTTCGCTTTTTGCATCTATGCGTGCTCCATTTACAAAATTTGTGACATTTGCTCAAAAAGTCCTCTTGGTTTTACATGTGATAAGTATAGGGGAAAATTGGGAAATCGAACTGTACCCCCCAAAAAAGCAGTGTCATATAGGATAACAATATTGAAATGTATTAGTGGCTATAATAAAAGTATCTAGGATTCTTGAATTGTGTCAAGTAACTGTCCTATGCATTTTTCCAAAACAGTCAAACAACTTTAGAATGAAAGTTTTTTTCTCAAAATTTTATTTATCAATTGGGGATGCAATAAAATGCCTATATGTATGTGTGTATGTATGTGTATATATATATATATATATATATATATATATATATATATATATAATTTGTGTAATTTAAATACACTTAGAAACGTTCAAAATACGCCTTTAACACGCCCATGCAATCTTCAAAACGCCTCTCCTGTTCATATAAACCCCTATATACCTATCCCACATCATTTAACCCATTTTCCTGCACTTTTCATTTTTTCACCGCAGAAATTGTCAGGTCATTATTGACAAAATAAAGCTAATTATTATTATTTTTTTATCTAATTAGTCATTTAAGAGGGTGTCATTGTGGTTCTGAACGAAGTCCTGACATTTTTACCTAAAAATTAGGGATTTTCTCCAACTTTTAACCAGCTCAGGAGGTAGTGAAAAATATTTACCGAAAAATTCATGTCAAAATTCACACAAGCGGAAACTGCAGCTAAATAGTGTAGTGCAAGAAGTATAAATTTGCACGATGAGCAGTTTTTCGTGAAAAAGCGGCTTATAACAGCTAATTGAATTCCCTGTTTGTGTTTACAGTCTTGAAATGCATTATTTAAATTTGTAT
This sequence comes from Taudactylus pleione, assembly GCA_031769625.1. NCBI lineage: Eukaryota > Metazoa > Chordata > Amphibia > Anura > Myobatrachidae > Taudactylus > Taudactylus pleione. Next base: position 4,408,803 of record JAUIMM010000005.1, read on the forward strand.
GTATGTTTTCATTTGTAACATATGCTGTGATAAATATATCATCTTCTATCATAAATGGAAGATAATATACATGAACAATTTTTAGAAGTGTAGATTCCCAAGAAGGACTTGTCCAACAGTCCTTAAGTTGGTGGACGCTCCCTCAAGAATACCACTGATGATATTTTGTTGAGTAATTTCAGCCACTGCATTTTTCTTTAGGATAATTATCTAAGACCAGTCATGTTTTGTATATGCATTCTGATACAAAATTCACTCCGCTTTTCTTGGCACTGCTAAGTCAATCAGTTTTCATCCTGCTTGGGGAGAAGCACAAATGTTTCACAAATACAGGGTCTGTTTTAAGCTAGGTTTAGAGGTGCAGTTGTGTCCATTTCAGTGCTCTCTATGTGCAGTGTTGCTTTTCATATTTAACTTTTTAATCATTTTGTTTACTTTTTATTATGCTACTGCTTAAAAAAGACACTTTAGTGCAAGATGATCATTACAATGTATAGAAGTGTAATCAAAGACCGTAGTCAATTAGAGTCCAGCAAAGTTATCACCTGTTTCCGAAGATTTGCCCTATTCAATTCCCGTACATTTTGGCCTAGGCGAAAACTCCATAGGCAAAATGCAGGTGAAAAAGTTTCTCCACTCAAAGGCAGGAGAAAAGAAGTACAAAACCATATTTTTTGGTACAAATGGGGGGACTTTGTCAGATCTTTTTGGACCCCCCCCCCAATGACTGCACTTTATAGACACAAAAATATACTACTACCCATTTTAATGTACCCCCAAGTTAACTACATCAATTATTCCCCTCCAAAAAAATAGCTTTCCATAATTTATCCACACTTATGCAAATATGCATAATACAGCCCTTTAACTCAATTTAACACACTAATTACTTTTATTAGGGTTATTAATACACTACTTTATTGATTCCCCGGATGAGTTAGGCTTTATTGGAGGTACAGACTGATGTTCCCCCAAAAAACTGACCTTTTCGCCAGTTCCGCTATTCGCTGCATTCGCCAATATGCATTTTCGCCTGTTTTATAATTGAATAGGGCGAAAAGCGGGTGCGCGCATTGAGTAAGCAGACGAAAAACTTTGCCTTTAAAACACACGAATGAGGTGAAAACATTGTGCTTTTCGACGATCTCTGCTTTTTGCGGCTAACTGAATCCGGCCCCGAGTTGGACAGAGCAAATACTATAGGATAAGAAATACTTATAGGGAATCCTGAGTCTGTGTTGCTTATTGTGGGTTTATTATGGTGGGATCCAGTTAAGATGCTGGTGGACGGGATGGCGGACATCAGGATACCGACACCGGAGTTCAGACGCCCATCAGAATGCTGACGCTGGCATCCCGAAAAAAGGTAAGTGTGCTGGTTAGGGTTAGGCTATGGATGGGTAGGCTAGGTTTATGGACCTGCTGGGGGAGGGTTAGTGTTAGGCTGCGGGGAGGGGGGGTTAGGGCTAGGCACCTCCAGGGGAGGGTTAGATTTAGGGTGCAGGAAGGGGGGGTTAGGTTTAGGGTGCAGGAAGGGGGGGTTAGGTTTAGGCACCACCTGGGGAAGGTTAGGGTTAGGCACCACCGGATGAGGGTTAGGTTACTTACTGGCCCCTGTCGGAATCTTCACCATCGGGATGCCGCTGTCAGTCTTCTGACCACCGGCATCCCTTCCGCCGGTAAATCATACTGATTCCGTTATGGCTCGTGTTCAAAAATCATATAATTCTAGGGAGCATTTATCTCACTTTCCATGATAAATCTGTAGTTTTGCACAGAAATCTGTGTCCAGCAGAATTTATTGCCACTTTTTGGGAGATCCATGTTAACTACTCCTTTGGGTACTTTAGTGCATTTTAGATGGAATTAGTCTTCTGCTCTGCTGGCACATATTAACATATTTAATGTAATAATTCTGTACGGAATCCCGACGGTCATGGTGCCGACGGTCAGACTACTGACAGATTTCTGTAACTTTTATAACCCATATCTTAACCCTAACCTACCCCTCCCACAGCCTAACTGTGCTGTCCTGCAGCCCAACTCTAACACCCCCTATTGTAGGGGTGGGCAATAAGTGACACCCCAGCTGTAGAATTACACATCCCAACATGCCTTGCCACAGTCTTGCTATTTAGTCATGCTAAAACTGTTGCAAGGCATGCTGGGAATTGTAGTTTAGCAACAGCCGGAGAGCCACATATTGCCCACCCCTGCACTAGTGCCTAACTCTAGCGCCCCCTCCCCATAACCCTAATCCTCCCTATTTATCTTCAAATTCTGTTCAGTCAGGATGCGGCTGTCAGTATTGTTACCGTCTGCATCCTGACTGTCAGGATGCTGACTACATTCTGTAATAACAGTGTGTGAGTCACAATGTAACCATCACAGTTATTTCTTATTTCTACTTCAGGGTCCATAGGCTCCACAGGGAGACCTTGGGGTGTAGGTGATGGGAACCAATCCGGGCACCACACAGTTAAAACTTCAGCTCCCAGGATGCAATGGGTCCACTCTCCCTATACCCCGAGCCTAGAGGCACCTTAGTTTCGTTGGTGCCCAGCTGGCGTCGGGTCACTATTTTGTAGGGGGGGGGGCTTTTTAGACGACTGCTTCCCTTTTAGACAGCCCCTAAAGCTTAATTTAGTTATTTTATATTATTTTCGTTTTACTACTAGAGTGTGCAGCAGCAAACTGTTCGTGGGACGTCTGCGCTGCCCCTCCATCACCCCTCCGGTGCTGCGACACTATTACAGATCTGGGGATCTTAGCGGGCATTCCGGGGGTCAGAGCTAGCCAGGGCCCCCGGAGAGGACCCAGACTGCATCCGTACATCAGGGGACCGGTAAGGCGTGTCGCCGCTTGCGATGAGCCGCATATTATAGCAGTCGATACCTCCGGTCTCAGGGGACAGACCGGAGGTGCTGGGTGTGGTTGCAGGCTCCAGCCATCGCATTCCACTGGACCACCAGGGACTTATTGGTGTGGGAAACCGGTGTCCCAGGGGTTAATAACTGGACAGGAGAGACACCTTACCTGTTCAAGCACCTCCTCACCTCAGCTCAGCGTGCCTATCCACTGCGGTCTGGCTTCCCTGAGTTGCTCACCTCCTCTGGACACGCCCCCTCTGAGCTCTCCGGCGGCCAATTTCTCTGGTGCAGTCGCAGTTCTCCAAGGACAGCATGGTCCGGTCCCCCTGCGTTCCTCTCCCCAGGGTCAGCATATGTAGCGCTATATATATATATATATATATATATATATATATAGTTGTGTACTGCACTGTGCCATATCTTGGCAACGGGTTCCTACAGCTTACATAAGCATAAGACAGGACCAGTATATTGCTCCCTGGTAGTATCTGTACTTACTAGTTGCTTTGTACACAGTGCGCTATTGTCCATCATTTAACCTGCAGACATGTCTGACAAGGGTAATGGACACATGCCTGCACTTTTGTCGCAAACTTGCAGACTATGTACTGCAGTTTTGAGTGAGGAGGATGTTGTTCGGGATGGGTTATGCATGAGATGTTATAACTCGCCATGTGCCCCAAACCCCCTGACATCAGTACAGGAGCCCCCTTGGGCATTTATTTAACAGATGCTTGCCTCCATCGCGGATCGCCTGGCAGTCCCGACTGTTGTTCCTCCTATGGGGGTACCACAGCTGCCCATCCCTCACTCACAGGGACTTCCACTGAATGTGCAGAACCCTCCTGTACCACAGCAGGCGGTCATTCCCACAGTGGAATTATTAAAGGGTGGTCCTCCACCATGGCTGGATGTGTACTCTACATCAGTACAGAGTCTGGCTACGGCCATTCAGACCATGTTGCAGAGTCAGAAACCTGTAAGATCAACTAGGCGTCCTGTGTTGTCATCTCAATCCACACAGCTATCAGAATCTGAGATGTTATCTGATGGCGGAGTGGTGGCTGATGCCTCTAACCCTGACGCCACTCGGCAAGAGGCGGAGCCCAAGTCCAGAATTAATATTCCTGCCTTGGTGCATGCGGTCAGGTCCGCATTGGTTATAGAGGATGACGAACCAGCCCCTAAATCCAAACACCCTCTGTTTAAACAGATAAAGGTGTCTTCGGGAGTTTTTCCTCTATCAGATCAGATGGTGGATCACATGGCTGAGGCCTGGCAATTTCCTGGTAAGAGGTATCAACCTCAGAAATGTTTGACCTCATGTTACCCATTTCCTGAGGCTCATTGTAAGAAGTGGGAATCACCCCATGCGTTAGAGTCACAAGTTACAGTATTAGTTGAAAGTGCAACGTTACTTATGCCTTCCATTTCTACCTTGAAGGATCCTATGGATAGGTAGGTGGAAACTTGCCTAAATTCTATATACTCTTTCAGGGGCCGTTGATCTGCCGTCTCCTGGGTAGCTAAGGCTATAGAGAGTTGGGCTGATACACTTGAGGAATCTTGGAAATCCAGAAAATCAGGTGTCGCTGGTAGGCCATATTAGGGATGTGGCTGCATATATTGGTGAGGCTGCTCTGGATGCTAGTCTACTGACATCTAGGGTCTCTGCTGCTGCCGTGTCTGCTCTCCGTTCCCTGTGGCTACACTATTGGATCACAGATGCCAATTCTAAGAAAGTCCTGAAGGCCTTATCCTATAACGGGGAGTTTTTGTTTGTCCCAGACCTGGACAAGATTGTTGACACGTTCCAGACCTGGATAAGATTGCTGACACCAGAAAATAAAACCCAGGCGCTGGTGAGTTTAAAAATAATACCCTCCAAATCCGATAAGATTGTGTGAGGTGTTCACCCTCACGAATATAAAAAAAAAAATATATATATATATATATATATATATATATATATAAGCAAAGCAACCATAGGTTTTGGGGGTTGATAGTTAATACACCTGAATAGTCAAGCTGGTTATGTTATGTATATACGGATTCCTTTTGTGGGTAATCCGTTTCCCAGTGTTTGTTAAATATGGTCTTGAATCATAAGCTTCTTAATTGGGTTATACTGTATGAATAGGATGGTGTATCTGTGCAACGGTACCTTCCTATACTTCTTGCTGCCTTAGTCAGTATGTTTCGATCTCAGTCTTCTGTACCCCAGATGCACCAACTTACCCTCTGCATCCTTTGTGCACACCACCTGGTGTGCTCCGTGTCCCTTCTGGTTCCTCCTGTTCTCCGATGTCCTCCACCGATGCAGTTCGCACTGCTTGACTGCGAGACTTCCGCGTGTCACGATCTTGTATGGATTCTCATTAGCAGCATGTGGTATTTTGTGTGTCTAACGCGTATCGTCCCTCCTGGCCTTCCTCAGGGAATGTAACATATTCCCTGAGGAAGGCCAGGAGGGCCGATACATGTTGGAGACACAAAATACCACATACTGCGTGGTGCCCAGATTGGTTCTCATCACCTACACCCCAAGGTCTCCCTGTGGACCCTATGGATATCGAAGAAAGAGAGTTAACAAAGGTAAGTTCTTACCATAACTCTCATTTTACCTGACTTTATCAGGGATTCTTTATTTTACTGTACCTGGATTATCCATATTTTATTTGAGATTTTAATTGTGTGTTAAACAGTAGTCTCGTGTTAGTAAATAAAAACAACAAACAGTAATAATATAAGTGTTTTGATTTGGTTTCTTAGTAAAATAGCTGTCACACCATCAATAACAGATCTGTCATGCAGTATATGTTTCTGAGACTGATTTTTTTTTTTTATTATTTGATATTTTTTGTTGAAACCAGTCTCTGAATTTGCCCTGTATGTCTGAGATAATTGGCAATCCCAGTGTATTTGTCAGATGAGGAAAAGATCTGCTTCCAATTTTTAAGCCTCAAAAAGCTTTACCCCATGGAAATATAAGTACTGGTAGGTGTGTGCTACACTAAAATAAATAATATACAAGTGGGTAGGTTGCCTTGTTGCTCATGTAATGTAATGGGATGCCTCATAGAAGATAGGGAAAGATTTTCAGTCAACATAGATAAAGTAGGTGACATCATTATTATGTAAATTGAATCACTTTAACAATTGCAGGATTACATTAAACTACAAGAGCTAACAAAAGGCAAACTTCACTGGTTTTATGAGATCAGTAAGGAAAAAAAAATAAAATGGCTATGAAAATTAAGTAAAACTAGTAAGGAGAAAAAGATTTAATAGTTTTGCCATAAAACATATATAGAGCCCATAAGTCCAGCAACTACTCTATCTAGATTTTTGTTTTCTTGACTAAATATATCAATCTAATAACAAACCCCCTCTGAATAAGAAAAAAAAAACTGCTCTCATTAAAAATACACGGAAACAAATTTGTTTTTATAGTAATTTAAAAAAAAAACTATATATACAGAATCTGTCCCATCCAGAGAGAATGTGGAATAGTCATTTTAAGTTACATACAGTTTATCTACTGTAGAAGCCGTTCTATTTCTAGTGGTGACCTCTTGAGAGACATATTGGAGCAACCTATATACTTACCTGACAGTCCTTAAAAACTGGCAAGGGTGGTTTCTCATAATGCATACAGAGTCTTTATGATAGCAAGTTTCATAAAGGGATCGATATACTAAACAAGATAAATATTAAATATACTGTATATTCCAAAATCCAGAATAGCTTGTAGCCGCTCGAGCTGTTCAAATTCATCTCAAGGTCTTTAACAATTTAACTACACTCAAGAAAACTAGTGAATATATTTTTTAACTATAAATTATAATGCAAACTATATGATAGATTGTTTCTTGTCACAAAACTAATTAAAAGTCTATCTTCTCAACACCAATACAAGTATATTCCCCATAAAAGAACATATCCTTATATGTTAGCCATTATACCGGCCTCTTAGAAAATGTAAATTAAAACCTAAAGTTGCTAAAGCATCTCTATAATCATTACTAAAAGTCTGCCCAGCACATGGTGGCACCAATTCACTAATCCATAAAATAATTCACAACAAAAAATGGTCAGAATATGAAGACACTTTTGGAATTGACTGGTTATCCACATTACAAATAGCCCTCAAAATAATTTCACAAGAGAGAGGAATATTTTGCTTCAATAGTCACTCAAATTAATATACACATACACACCAACCCACACAATTTACGTTAATTCATACCCAGTAAAAAGTTTCCAGAAGTGAGTTGAAAAGATCATAAATAAATCCCCAAGAAATAAAACAAACAAGGTCAACTTTAAGGAAGGAGAACAGGAAGAACCCTGGCTTGCCAGAGCATCCCTTTTAATTTGCGACACACAAGAATTACACAGATTCTGTGGCTAGCTGACTTCAAGTATCCATTTCACCTGGATCTAATCAGCCACTGAACCTGTGTAATTCACATGTGTTCCGAATTAAAGGGATGATTTGACAAGCATATGTATAAAGACTATTGACATACGTGCTGTGCATTGCACGCTGACAACCCATTTTACCATGTTTCGCACCACTAATGTTCCCTTCAAAATAAAAAGTGCCCCCCCCTGGGTGATCAGCACCCTGCCCCCCAAAAATCCTAGTGAACACTAGAATATTATCAGAAAATTCTAGGCAGCGAGTAAAGAGTTTATAATCTTGGAAAGAAAATAAGTGGCTTGAAGTTATGAGGCTTATTAGATAACCATACATGACGCATGCAATTGTTTGATGTACTTCTAGAGTAATATCTTCAAATACTCAATGTTATGATTATTAATGACAATTTTATACTTAATATTATTTTCCCATTAAAGTATAACATGATTAAATGTTATGCAAAGTGGACATCATCTGTGTTAAACCTTTTGCGTCCACATCATAAAAGGTTGTCAAAGACTTTCCTGTTTATTCAACATACTGTGCATAATGTGTATTTATTCACCTTTGAAATATTCTGGCGTATTCAGGCTGACATTTAGTATTCACATATTGGTGTCCCATTTAACCATGACATTTAATTTCTTTCAAGGAAGCTCCGTAATGCAACAGCTGATAGGCAGTTTTACCAAGATGGATTGCAACTCACAGTATGTCTGAGTCTCTAGGTAGCTTTTGAATTGGATGATATTGAATAGCAAATCTCTGCTTCCCGTTAGTTTATTTAATGTGACAGAGCCTCGTGTATCTTACATTTTAAACCAAGATGAAGTCTGATTGCTTCACATCTGCTCTTTATAAAATCTAAACATTTAGAGATGAACACTGCATAATGCAGGAGTTTACTGTTGAAATAAAAGCCTGCACTATACTAATCTATTTTAAAAGGTGTAGCTGTGTTGATCATGAGTCAGATTACCATTTGACATGCCCTCTGATCTCTGGTTTAGAACATAACGATATAATGTGCCTCCCAGTTGTTGTCTCAACCAATTATCAATATGACTGTCAGACTATAAAATCAAATGACAGGAAAGCAAGTTTGAAGGTTAAACACATGCAGGTATTTTTTCCTTCCATTACATTTTGTATTAAAAAATCAGTGTTTTATAAAAGGGAGATAAAATCAGTCAGTATGATGTTTTGCCAGATTTCAGAATAGTTCTAATTATAACTTTGCAGGGTTGTGAAACTATATAGGCAATTATATCAGGATATAGTTGGTAATATGTTTGGATAACATTTGTTGTGAGCACATTTTGACCTCTCATTTTAAAGCATATTTGTTTTATTTCCCCTTTTGTGTTTGTTGAACTTAAATGTTAAGAATGAATATATAAAATGTAATCTGATTACATTAGTTTATTGCAGAGATCACAATTTCACGTTATTTCATTAGTAAGCATCATCCTCCCAGAATTCCTTTATCTCTTCCCAGGGCCCTTCAGAAAATAAAAATCAGATCTGATTCTGATTAACAGGAAGAGCCTTATGGCAAGTGATGTGTGACATAGTTTGAGGGTGATGTCTGACATTGTTGGGAGTGGGCCAAAGTATCTGTATTAATAGACCTTCGAAACTGTTAACACATTCTCTTTACAACCCAAGGCGCCTGCTCTTTGAACTTTGGGCCCGATTCAGACCCAGTCGCACGTGCTGAGCGCTCGCAACCAGGTCGATGGTGGACCACAGCTGGCTACGTTGTGCGCATGCGCGAAACCCGGCTAGCGACGGGCAATCCGTCGCTCCGGGTCTCGCAACAAATTATGCGAGCTGTTGATATTGAGTGACAGCTCGCCCCCTTTGGTGGGCAAGCCGGGGGAATGGCTGCCCACACGGAGGCGTTCCCATGAGAACGCCTGCCGTTTGGGGGCGGCCCCACTGACATCACGAGTGATGTCAGTGGAGAGATTCCGGCTTTGTTAGAGCCAAAAACTCTCTGGGGCTTGCGGCCACGAGACCCTACCACAAGGGTCGCGTCGCAAGCCCGATGGTCGCGATGGTCTTGACCATCGCGACCATCAACCTGGCCGCTCGCTATAGCTGTGGGTGGTCACCCACAGCTATGCGAGCGGCCAGGAGGCCGTACAAAGAAAAAAAAAACGTGCTGATTCAGAGCCGGGTGCTCTGCCCGGCTCTGAATCAGGGCCTTTGTTCTATTATGCGTGTCAGTGATAATAGTAGCATCTCTATATAATGCATAAACCATTCTATGTTAAAAATGAAAAAAAATCCTTGAACAATGTTAGTGAGGGGGGCATGGCAAGCAACCATTGTTATAGAATAGTCTTTTTTTTTTTACAGTTGATAAAGTAGTGAGAATTTCCTTACAACCTGGAGTAATTTTTACATTTGCCATAACAATGCCTAATGATGGGTACACACTGGGCGATATATATTGTGAGCGCGTCGGCACATGTGTACCCCTGACATATCTGTGAATGACGTCGTTCACAGACATCGCGTCGGCTGTGTTGCACAACAGATGGCCCACACATATATATTTCGCTGCACCCAGCTGTGTGTACGGGTAGTCCGCCGACCACCTGTACACTTGCTGCAGGGACTGACTTTACAGCTGGGCGGGCAGTCAATGTCCACGTTGCTGTGACGTCAGGACGACATGTCGAGCGGCCAATCAGTAAGTGTGTATACTTGCCTGAATTTGTTGCTCGCCAGTGCTCTCTCTGGCACATGTAAACAAGCAAAACAATGCTAATTTATGTACTAATGTTATGTTACTAAATAACTGAACTGTACAACAGGTCTCCTGGATACTTTACAGGTGATTTAATAAGAGAGAAATAGCCTTAAGAGCCAGTTGTTGAATTACAAACATATTGTCAAATGTATTTTATCAATCGGATGCAAAGATGTATAAAATAACAGTGCTGAGCCTGAAATAATTTACATTTCATTGTCACCTTAGCAAAGATTGAGGGCCACATCCTATTAGCCAAGATAAGCTGCTTTACGGCCAAATGGCTATATTGGGCTATCCTATTAGCCGCGATTTTTGCACGTGAGAATTCAACATGGTATAAAAACCTCAAAAAGTGTTCACCACCTCTGAGCAGGTGAAAAGTTGTGCAAAACCCCTATTTTAAGGTGTTAATGTTGGGACTTGATCCAGAACCCCTTGGACCATCCTTAATGGCAATTTAGGCAAAACATTTTTTTTTTATTAGCTTAATTGGGCCAATAATTACAGGTCTTTTGGGAGTGAAAAAGTAAAAAATAGTGCTGGGAAAATGGGTTTAAAGTAGTGGGACAGATATTTTGGGTGGGCTGTATGGATCTGATAGGTGTTTTAAACCTTGCAGGTGCAAGTGACCAGGTGTATTTCTTCTTTGGGGTCCATAGGGTATACAGGAATTACCTTGGGGTATGTGGTTGGAGTAATCCAAGTACCAAACAATTACAATATTTAGCTCCCAGAATGCACTGGGTCCTCCATATATTCCCCTCCCCTGGCTACAGGCATTGTTTTTTGTTTGGTGCGCAGGAGTGCACCTTATGAACAGGGGACTGCTTTGGCAGTCCTAAGCACGTTTTTGTTAAAATTTTTATCCTATGAGTAAGCAGCACGGGATGCCTGTGCTGCTGCTCCGTCTACCCCCTCCAGTGCCGCAACATCAGTGAGGGAACTTATGATTTCAGTGGGCGCAGGGTAGTCATAGTGCTGGGTCTGGGACTGCAGACGGAGACATCAGGGACACAGGTAAGGTAGTTCCCTGCTGACCGCCGACGGCAGGGAACCACGTGGCACTCTGTACCTCTGGAGGTTGAGACCTGCCGGAGGCCGCTGTTGTGAGGAACCAGGTAAACTGCTTCACCAACTAGACCACCGGGACATCAGATTTCCTAGCAGTCGGGGATGATAATGGCGGCGGCCATGTATAAGTCAGTGAGCCTAATGGTTCCATACAACCTAGGGGAGATACGCTCTCCCCGGCTGCCCCTCCCCCAACCCAGATGCTGGTCCAGAGATGAGGTTTCCTCTGTCTGTGTTGTTTTTATCTGCCTCCCTGTTATATGAAACAGCTAGAGACCACTCTTAAGTGCTCCTGTGGCTGCAGATCTCAGGAGGCTTGGTTAGTCTCCCTGCATACCTCTCCTTGGATGGCCAGGTTATACAGAGCTCAATATTATATATATATATATATATATATATATATATGTATATATATATTATCCAGGGTAGGTCCGGCACTCCAAACAACAAAAGATAACTTTAGAGGTGCCCTCACGAAACTAGAATAAGGCAGTACAAAGGTGCGGCACTCTCTTCAAAAAAAGACAAGACAACTATATCGATTATATCAACGTTTCAGTACCATATGTACTATCCTGAAGAAAGTTTCATGGTACTGAAACGTTGATATAATCGACATAGTTGTCTTGTCTTTTTTGAAGAGAGTGCCGCACCTTTGTACTGCCTTATATATATAGTTTTATGATATATATATATATATATATATATATATATATATATATTTGCATTGTATGTGACTTGTGTAAATCTGCTGTGTGTTATACTGCCTTTTTTGTTCCTGAATAACTGTCAGTTATAACTATCACTGCTGTTTCTCCTCATAATCTCTCTTCTACAAGTGTGTGGGTTATTTTGGGTGTGAAACAGTCACATTGTATTATTTTATTTGCATAACATTAGGGATATTATGTCCAAAAAAAACGAGAAGCAGGAGGCGAAAGCCCCTTTGCTGGTTTCATATATGGGCTACAACAACAGAAGAAGGGGAAGACGAAATGTCCTGGGATGGTGCACTAAACTAATATTTTCAAATATAACTTTTATTTAATAAATGGCAAGATTCTGATATCCTCATATTATAACACAAAAAAGAGACAGAGAATCAGTTAAAATATAGATAGTGTCAAAAGATATAGAAGATATGTGATTTAAGATTTTGTTCTAAAAAGAACATTGAAAGAAGCACTCCTACATATTCATACAATTTTTTTTTATTGTAGATAATATTTGTGGTGTACATATTATATTATATTATATAAAAATATAGTGTTCCCACAATTGTAAACAACACCACATAAATCAAAATAATTATACCTGCTATTAGTGTTTGCTCAGTATGTAATATTCTGGCAATCAGTACATCTCAAGTGTATGAGAAAGTTCTGTGCATCTGACAACATCCCATATAGTTTCTCATAGGGTTTCTATAAAGTCGTCATATCGTGTCTTTGATATATATCATTAGTCAAATCTGTTATACACCTGGGTAATGTTCAGTATGCCCACAGTAGTTCTTTGGGAGTGCTTGTATTATTAAAGTCACTTGAATATCAGTGAAATGGTGGCATTTCTAATATCCATAGGTGATCCTTATGTCATAATGTTTATAGTCAGATAATACATATGGTAAATTCTCCAGTATCCCTCTATTGTATTCTCGTGTGATTTTTAATTTGCCAGAGTGCTCCTGTGAGGAATATGCAGATCGGTGAGCTATTCAGTGTTACATGCAAATTGCATCCTCATCAAGTGTTTCAGCTGTTCTGCTCTCATGTACAGTATAGCTCTCCACTCGAAGTGGAGCTGGCTCACACTATTGTGAGGGATCTGTCCACATTCAAAATACAAGTGGTTCGTTTAGCAGGAATAATTTGTATAACAACACATTGTCATTAGAAGTGAATGGTAGGCAGCGCTGCATGACTGACACAGCGTTTCGCTGTGAAGCTTTATCAAGGTTAGCCGAGCTGACTTACAGACCTCCCTTAAATACCCTCACGCGTACTGTAACACCAATCGGGTGTCTGATGCATCCTTGTCCACCAATCATTCCGGACCTCATTCTTTAGCTCCGCCTATCTCTCTGGATTGAAAGCACACCCACGTTTCCTGGGGCTGATGACGTCATCATGAGGAATCTCAATGGATCCTTAATACATGGATATAGTCAGGAGTAATCAAACTCCGATTTTCAGTCATTGTATGTCACTTGTGATAGGTAGAACCTTATAATATATAGCAATATTTATAGGGTTATGACATACATGGATATGGCAAGAATCTCCTTTATTAGTAAATAATAGGATGAAGTGGTTAGTATTGATTCTATAAGTCACAGCACAGCACAGACTGTGTAATGGTTAGCGTTACTGCCTCACAACACTGAGGTCGTGGGTTCGATACCCTAACTGTGTGGAGTTTGTATATTCACCCTGTGCTTGTGTGGGTTTCTTCCAGGTGCTCTGGTTTCCTCCCACGCTCCAAAAATATACTGGTAGGTTAATTGGCTCCCAACAAAATTTAACCCCAGTGTGTATGTCGGTGTGCATGTTGTAGGGAACATAGATTGTAATCTCCACTGGGCCAGGGACTGATGTGCATGGCCAAATATTCTCTGTAAAGCGCTGCGGAATATGTGTGCGCTATATAAATAACTGGTAATAAATAATAAAATAAATAAGTCACGTGATCATCATCATAATTATAGGGTCTTTTCAGAAAGCCTAATCGAAAATGGACAAGATGATGGAATCCAGGCTAAATGATGATAATCAAGTGACAATTGGTCAGAAATTATTACTATATTTTAATGATGCTCTATTGACATAAAAGTTAGAATTTCAATAATATGGATTGAAATTTAGATTATATCCTTGTAATATAAATCCTACAATAGTGTTATGATATGGCACATTAAATAGTTATATAGATATAAATTACAATATATGGATATATATATATATATATATATATATATATATATAATTCACGTTTAGGAGCCATCCACAATGAAATAAACTAAGGGACGAATAGTGATTAAATAGATGTGATTCTAAAGTGTGTATGTCATTTATTATGTACACATTTTTGTGTGTGTGTGAAATTATACTAAAAGAGGGTGATAACCATATTCTATTTCTGGAATAACACTATATATAATTTTGTGAAATAATTAAGCCGCATTATCTATATGAAATAGATAACTCATATATGCTCTATAGACCATTTTAAATTATGGATATATTATTATCTTAATATATATTTTGTCATATTCACACCACTTTATGGTCCTTATGTAACACACACAAATCCTGAAAAGACCCTATAATTAATTGATGATGATCACGTGACTTATAGATTCAATACTAACCACTTCATCCTATTATTTACTAATAAAGGAGATTCTTGCTATATCCATGTATGTCATAACCCTAGATAAGGTTCTACCTATCACAAGTGACATACAATGAATGAAAATCAGAGTTTGATTACTCCTGACTTAGGCAATATCCATGTATTAAGAATCCATTGAGATTCCTCCTGATGGAGTCATCAGCCCCAGGAAACATGGGTACGCTGTCAATCCAGAGAGATTGGCGGAGCTAAAGAATGAGGACCGGAATGATTGGTGGACACGAATGCATCAGGCACCCGATTGGTGTTACAGCATACATGTGGGTATTTAAGGGAGCTCTGTAAGTCAGCTCGGCTTAACTTGATAAAGCTTCATAGCGAAACATTGTCTCAGTCACGCGGCACTGCCTACCATTCACTTGTTATGACAATGTGTTGTTATGCATATTATTCCTGCTAAATGAACCACTTGTATTTTGAATGTGAACAGATCCCTCACAATAGTGTGAGCCAGCTCCACTTCGAGTGGAGAGCTATACTGTACATGAGAGCAGAACAGCTGAAACACTTGATGAGGATACAATTTGCATGTGACACTTAATAGCTCACTTATCTGCATATTCCTCCCAGGAGCACTCTTTCAAATTAAAAATCACATGAGTATACTGTACAATAGAGGGATACTGGAGAATTTACCATATGTATTATCTGACTACCCATTATGACGTAAGGATCACCTATGGATAATAGAAATGCCACCATTTCACTGATATTCAAGTGACTTTAATAATACAAGCACTCCCAAAGAACTACTGTGGGCATACTGAACATTACCCAGGTGTATAACAACAGATTTGACTAATGATGTATATCAAAGACACGATATGATAACTTTATAGAAACCCTATAACAAACTATATGGGATGTTGTCAGATGGACAGAACTTTCTCAAACACTTGAGATGTACTGATTGCCAGAATATTACATACTGAGCAAACACTAAAAGCAGGGATAATAATTTTGATTTATGTGGTGGTGTTTAAAGTGAGGGAACACTATATTCTTATATAATATATACACCACATATTATCAACAATAACAAATAATTGTATGAATATGCAGGAGCGCTGCTTTCAATATTCTTTTTAGAACAAAATCTCATATGAAGGTATGCTGCTTAAAAATAAATAAATTGTATCATAATTATAAATTGGCAGCATATATATCCTTTATAAACTGTTTAACTGCGATAACAGCCCATAATTAATTTTTCTGATTAATTATATATTGGGCTGTCAAGACTATACCATTGCACATCAGTCACAGCAGTGATCATATTCCTTGATACTCATGCAGGCATTATTTTGGATATCAGCAACATAAATATTGGGGTTTTTTTTACATGTAATGACACATTGTTGCAATAAATCACAGTAGTGTGCTCTTTGTGCACTGACCCCCAAATGCCTGCTCATTGCGTCCCAGCGTCCACTGTGATGAACACATTTAAAAACACAGAACACGCTAATCAGCGTGTACTGTCTCCTGCCACGCGTTTCGCTGGTATGCTTAATCATAGGTTCCTAAGGAATTGTTATGAGTAGAGATTTAGTAAACACAGGATTCAATGTAATATAACAATAATTTGGTTCCGTGTGTGCCCCGATATAGGAATACTTTTTCTTTGTTCTTTTTTCTATATTCAGTTATATTCCTGGGTTCACCTCCCCATTGTGAATGCAGTAATATTCCCTATTGTACTTATTAGGGGAAAGGAAAAACCATAACAATTGTTCATCTGTGCGGAAGGGATTTCTTTCTTTGAAGGAAGAATATTACTTAGATTGTTGTTTGATTCAGAAGCTAGAAGAGTCTCATCGCTCTATTCTGAATCGGAAATCTCTCAACAGGTTTGTCCAAGTGCCCAATTGCCACATGTACACAGTCTGGTTAATTATGCTGGCAATGGAACCTGGGGATTTCTTGGCCCTGGGCATACAGGATGCATATCTGCATGTACTTATTGCCAGGGTTTCTGAGTTTTGCTATTCGTCAGCAACAATACTATTGCCCTTTGGTCTGTCAACAAGCCCTCATGGGTTTACCAAGATAATACCAGTCATGGCTACTCTTCTCAGAAGGAGTCAGGATACTGCCTACTTGGTGACCTCCGGATATTGGCGCAGTCTCCGAAGATTTTACGTCATCTCCAGCTGATCATTGTCTGCCTACAGGAGCACAGCTGGATAGTCAATTGGAAAAGATATTTTCTTTCTCCAATACAGCAGATGCTACATCCGGGGGTACAAAGGATCTTTCTACCGGGGGACACTATTTCTGCGTTACAATTGCGGCTGCACAAATTGCTCTGCAATCATTGAGTGTCAGTTCACTCAGCAATGCAGTACTTGGGGTCCATGGTATCCACCTTCGAACATGGTGGTATATGTCCAGTTCCATTCCAGGCCCCTGCAGTGATGGAATCTTTCTTGGTGGGATGGTCAGTATAATCTGGTATGGTCTCGAGCGATCCTCATCTCGCCAGAAGATTGGCTCTCCCTCTCATGGTGACTGCAAACAGCTCATCGGAACAGGAGTTGCCCTTTCTGGATTCCAAATTGGGTGCTCGTCACTATCGATGCCAGCCGCCGCGCATGGGACGCAGTGATGGGTCATCACTCCTTTTAGGGAGGATGGATGACCAATGAGGGTCTCCTATCCATAAATATACCACAAGGTCCCCAGGTACGGGTCCAGAACCAGGGATCCCTCAGCCGATTTTGGTGACGCTCTAGCAGTGAAGTGGGACTTCAAGCTAGCGTATCTCTTTCCTCTGATCTCCCTCCTCCCATGGGTCATCAGGAAATTTAAGCGGTAGGGCGGCACAGTAATGCTGATAGCCCCTGCTTGGTCCAGACATCATTGGTTCACCGACCGTCAGAGTCTCTCCATAGACACTCCATGGCCTCTTCCTCAAGGATGGACCTGTTAACACAGTGTCCTTGTCTGCATCCGGACCTTCCTCATCTGTCTTTGATGACGTGGCTCTTGAATCTTCCATCTTAAGAGCCAAGGGTGTTTACTAATCCTGTAATTCAGACGATGCTTAGGGCACGGAAGCCTTCCTCTGCCCGCATCTATTACAGGATTTGACACTCGTATTTTCAATGGTGTAAGCATAAAAAATCTGATCCTGAAGTTTTTAGAGTCTCCCATGTGCTTGCTTTTCACCTCGCTGGGTTAGACTGGGGTCTTTGCCTGGCCACCCTGACAGTTCAGGTTTATGCACTCTGAGTTTGGTTTCAGCGAAGGATAGCCCCGCTGCCTGATGTTAGGACATTTTCTCAGGGTGTTCTGAGGGTTCAGCCTTCCTTTATCCCTCCGGTAGCTCCGTGATATGTCTTTGGTTCTCAGGGCCCCCTTTCAAACCCCTGAAATCAGAAGACCTTAAGTGATTGACAGCAAATACAGTTTTTCTTCTTGCCATCTCCTCTGCCGCAGGGTCTCTGATTCTTGTCGCTCTCCCTTTTTGATTTTTCATCAGGATAGAGTTGTTTTCCGTAACTGGGCAGATCACCTCCCTAAGGTTGTATCACACTTTCATGTAAATGAAGAAATTGTAGTTACAGCCTTCCAGTCTCCAGGCCTCTCTGTAGGTGAAGCTTCTCTGGACGTTGTACGCGCCCTACATATCTACGGGAATCGCACCAACTCCATTAGGAAATCGGATTCTCTTTTTGTGTGGCATGGCTGTCATAAGCGAGGCTGGCCAGCTAACAAACAGACTCTGGCTAGGTGGCTTCGTATGATGATTTCTCAAGCTTACACACAAGCTATCTCTCTGTTCCAAACACAGTGACAGCACATTCTACTCGATCTGTGGGACCATTGTGGGCGTTTCATTGTGGTGCCTCCACTAAACAGTGGTGCAAGGCAGCCACATGGTCTTCCGTCCACACTTTACCTCTCAGGATGCTTCCTTTGGGCGTTGGATTCTCCTTTCTACTAAACAGGAGCATCTGCACCCTTAAGGGAACTGCTTTGGGACATCCTCAAGGTAATTCCTGTGGACCCTATGGACCCCGAAAAATAAAGTGATGGTATAACATACCTTTAACTCTCTTTCTCCGAGGTCCACAGGGCATCCACCCCTAACGCACCTGGTGTTATTGGGTAATCTTTTTCTTTTGTATTTCAATGATTCCTTCTTAGAGAGAGTCTTTCTGTGGTACAATTGTCCTTCTCTTCTTTCCTTCTCCTGCCTTGGGCTTGATTTACAAACTGAATACCTGTAGCTGGGGGCGGGGTGTATATGGAGGAGGACCTAGTGCATCCTAGGAGATAAATTTAGCTTGTAACTGTTCGGTGCCTGGATCACTCCAACCACATACCCCAAGGTAATTCATGTGGACCCTATGGACCTCGAAGAATAAGAGTTAACAGAGATATATTATATCATACAGTAACTCTTATTTTTCAAAATTTTTTAAAAGTGCCCTAAAATGACTTTAAAAATAAACATACATCCATATTTATGTACCCCTAATTTAACTACAGCATTTATTTTGGCCAAATAATATTGTTCTCTATAATTTGTTCCTTGTTAGAGAAAAATTCATATAACAGCCATTTGCCACAGTTTAAGAACCCTAACCCTTTGGCCAATAACTGTCATTTATAATGTTAGCCTATATTAGTTTACCTGTTTTTGGGCTGCAGACATATTCTCCATTTTCTCATGTACTTGTCACCTGTCATCCCACAAACAGATAGCTTGATAAATGGGAGCGCACATACATGTGAAGAGTGACATATTAGGGCGATTGGTGTGATAAGTTTCCACCTACTAATGTGTTTGCGGCTAAGTGGATACCGGCCTTAAGGTTTTTGTGTATTTGGATATGTTAAAGATCCAATAGTATCTAATCCTTCATGAACCCATTGTGTGAAGGGGAAGCAGTCATCCCTTTCTAGAAATCAAGATTACCCAGCAGAGGGTAAAAAATGGATTAGGAATCATTCAGTTTCTAAACCTTTCTAATGTTATACCAAATAGCACTTGACATTAAGAAAGGATTACCCAATGCACCTGGGGGTGTCTCTCTTTTTAGAAGGTGTAAATAACATACCAAGTTTAAACTAGGAAGTGAATTGTTATAACGAAGAGTGTACATATATATTTTGTGTAGTGACATATTGCTGCTTGATTATATTATTCCACCTGGTCTAATTCTATTTTTTTGCTGTTGCAGAAGGCATGATACATCACTTTCATCTTTATTTGAAAAGAGAGGGGCACATGAAAGGGGTATAGTCATGCTTGTTAACTCTCCCTGATTGTCAGGGAGACTCCTTGAAATAGTAGCACTATCCCTGACTCCCTGAAGGGTCCACCAATCTCCCTGATTGTACAGTACCTTACCCCATTATGAAGCTGTTTAAAAAAAAAAACATATACATTCAAATGGGATCATTAGTATCATTCCCCTGCATTAGTTATAAGGCTCAATTATCCCTATGGCTACATGCAATTTCTAAAAAGTATCAGTGTTTTCATCAACAAATAGACCTTACTAACTGTTTGGGGCTCATTTACATTTGAATTCAAGGCAATTTTATCACATGTCTCTCAGATGTAGCAGTACACACCCACAATCTCAATCTCCATGAAATGCTTTTTCAAAAGTAGGCAAGTATGGGAATAGCAGTTTTGGGAATGTTACCATTTTTATTAAATTATGCTATTCCACCTCTTAATTTCAGCCAATGTCTTATCTATTATAATTTTATATTAGAAGATTTTATATTTTTAGGGTGACAATGCCATAAAAAAAATTTGAAGTGGCAAATGGATGAAGGTGTTAAGTGATGTTTAGAAGAAACTGAGATATTTACAGTCAAAATAAACTTGACATGAATTTGACATTTATCCACAAAATATATCAGTAAATCGACTACCAACATTTAAAATAACATTGTTCCTATGATCCCTAGCTCATAACACCTTCATCCATTAAAAAAAAACAACGTTTTCGGAAAATTGTTACATGACACCTTCCTCCACTTGCCTCTTCAATTTTTTCCTCTGCCTAATGTTGTACCCTGTGGGGCAAACTGTTATCTTGGGTACACACTGGAGCGATGTCGTTCCGATTTGGCCACATTAGACTGACAAATTCTGCATATTGTGCAGAGCGTATGCATGATATGTGTGCTCCTACGGTCACATGCTATATTGTCAGGTTTGATGTGGTGCACATGAAACCTGACTATAACGCATGTGGCGCCATGAATGTAAATGAAGGTCGGAACATATGATTGTTCCATCCTTCATTAATCCCTGCAGTGTGTACAGGCAATCATGTGTTGTCCGGGGTGACCCTGGACATCGGCACTATTGCCGGTTACACAAGTGTTCACCCACCTTAAGTTAGGGATTTGTTTTTGTTTAACTGTAAACCCAGACACAAGGCTGATATATTTAATTCATCTAGTTCAAAATAACATTAGTATTTGATATAACATGCATAGGTCATCTGCAAAATCCTAATCAAGTTCCACAGAAATTATATGGAAAACATCAAGGTATGCAGTCTACACAGCTAAAATTTTAAGCAAGATTGAATAAAAAAAGACTTCAACATCTTGTGCCTCTGATCAAAATGTAATTTTACATTGTTAATAATTAGGGAAGTGGCGGGGTTGGCAAGGGAAAAAAACAGGGGGGGGAGGAACACACACAAACTACTGAGCAGCAAAGGTTGTTCAAAACCATGTTTTGAAGATGAGTCCAGGAGATCTATTTGGTGCTTTTTCATCATTCAAACTTCAAAGCAGGAAGACATCATTTTAGTCACCATTTAGAGTCTTGATTTACACAGTTGATTGACCCATATGAATCAATTTATTCAGTGTCCATCTTAAGATTCAGGATAAGGATTGTATTGGTTTCACTTTAATTAGGTTAGGACAGTGGTTCCCAAACTGTGTGCAGTGTCACCCTGGGGTGCCACAGGTTGGTGGTCTAGGACCAAATAAAATTATTTATGGTCAATATGATGGGCAAAACCAGTGTTGGTGGCTGCCAATGATAAGTGCAACCCTGTCCAAAACTGTGTATCTGAACTTAAGGATGACAGGTAAGCACCGTTTACTTAAATTAATCTTTTTTTTTTTTAATTTCATAATTTCCCAGTAAGAAACTCTTTGCCGAGGGGTGTCGTGATTAAGGAAAGTTTGGGAACCACTGAGTTATGAGATGTGGTTTTTTTATTTTAAATAACTATGTGAGCGTAAAAACTACATTATCTATTAGAACTTTGTAATTGTTGCCATTAATACCATTGGAGCAGAGTAAGTTTTAATTATTTGATCATCAATCTCACTTCCTATTCGGTAATCTCTTTGTTAGGAGAGTTCCGCTGCTGGGTTGGAAATTTTTGTAAAGCTTCCTCCGATAATAAATCAAGGAATATAACGTAGAATAACACTAGTGTAAATATTTAGCAATATCAGTCTGTAAAGTATTGGTGCGTACACACGGTACGATCAGTCAGCGATAACTATATTGCTGACTGATCGCTCTGCATCTTCCTGGTGTGCTAGATGATTGTTATCGTTCATCCAGCACACCACCAACGACGGGCCAGCAACCCCACACCACCAACGATGGGCCAGCGACCCGCGAACAATGATCGCGGATCCCTACGTAACCTGGTCAATATCGACCAGGTTGACCGGCATGCACGTCCAATGGACGATATCATTATCGTCCATACGTGCCCGCACATTGCTGGTCGTTTGTGGGCTGGAAGACATAAAAAAATGAACGATCTGAGTGATAACAATATGAACGATATAGTTATCGTTCATATCATGCGTTTTTATCGTACCAAGTGTATAAGATGTTGTCCCAGATTATTAATTTATTGGATGTCTTTTTCTGCCTCTTGTAGGAGGAAAGTCTACAATAGTTGCTTATTCTTCAACCTTTGCGTTTTTTCACATTGTGTTGCAAATAAGATACATAGTTGAGTGAAAAAAATGCTGCATTGCTTGGTGCAGCTCACTTGCACCAGGTGTCTGGTGCCACATGGCATATTGCGGCTATGTGTATGTGGACTCATACTGTATATAAACAATCTATTGACTATAATAAAAAAGTGGTCCAAGTGCTTTCACAGTGCAGTTTTCCCAACTCACACAACTCCTCTTTCCTCAACTCCTATTCTTCCTTTGGCTGTACTCTGTGTTTATTAGCCTCTCCCTTCCCCTTCCTCCATTCTATAACATTCTGGATGATGTTGTGTATGTGATCCAGAGCCTATCAGTATAGCTTGTGATGATCCACCACTCCTCTCCCTGCCAGTATTGGGACTGTACTAATTCCATTGTAGTAAGCAGTCGGAGTTGCATAAATGATAATCATTTATTTGATCTTACATTCATACAGGGCATTATGATTTAATATAGAAATATATACTAATTTAACACTAATTTTATCTTTTTTAGCTAAAACAAGGACTTGTATGTTTTTCCTTCGCTCCCTGACTCCCTCACAAAATTGATTCTCTGTGATTCTTGTCTGTAGATCATCTGTATTTCTTAGCATTAGACAGCTTTATTTGGTTTTGGGAGAAGATAAACCTACTATTACACATTAGGCATATATTGAACTAAAAGGAGTACTAAAGCTTTCAAACTTCTCCTGTCACCATGAGTATTTCCTCCATCGTGTATGACTTGCTTATGTCCCTTTTTGTCTTTGCTCTCCTCTGCTTGCAATTCTAAGAATTAAAATCTCATCACTCTACTGAAGAAATCTGTAAGTTGTCCTTGTCTGTGGCAATCTTCTTAGCTCTTCCTTTACAATAAGCTGCTTCTTTTTATACTTCTTTCCATTGCATTTAGGCCATAGTGTGGATATTGGCACATAAATTCTTTGGGTGTACTTTCCTTTATAACTCCAGTAGCATTACCTTGGATGACTTGCAGCTTTAGCACATCCTATAAAGCACTGTGTGATTCCATGGTACAGAAATAAAATATTAATGTAGATGTGCGTATAGTGTCATAGCCCTCTAAAATTTCTATAAATTGTGTGCACATATATTTGTAAGTGCATTTTCTGATGTATTATTGAATATATTTTGAAAATTGCAGAATTGAATCACTGTTTCATAGTCGGGTTGTAAAAAGACAAAAGTCCATCAAATTTAACCTTTTGCAAATTCTAGTTGGGTTGCAACATGCAACACACAACTCATTACGATCTGAAGAGTCTTGGGCTGGCTAGAGGTGACTAAACTAAAGTAAATGAAACTCTACATATTAAAATATTTAGTTTATTATTTTATAGAAAAGACTTTACAGCCCTTGGCCATACTTTGTTACAATACAGTGCAGATGTGTGTTTAACTTTTCCATAAGTACTTGCTGCATTTAACCAACTACCTTTTTTATACCTACAGCAGTTATAAGACTGGAAAAATGCTTAAGTTTTATATAGTGTAGAACAGCTAGGAAATTTGTGTAAAATCAGCTTTTAGCATGTACACTATCAAATGCCACTTTGTCAGACTTGTGATACTCTTTCTTTTTTATTGTTTTTATTCTTTCTAGGATATTCCTCTGTAATTGTCTTCGCTTTGCAGAATCTCATGTTCATGATATTAATATTAAAATTGTACAAAATAGCAGGTAGACATAAAGAAAATGTAAGTGAGACTTTAGGTTTAGCTTGAAAAGTCTGACAACCAGTTTTGTTTTTTGAACAGTTAAAAAAGATGAAGAATGTGAAGATACTGTTTTTACCAAGAAGCGTATAAAGGAACTAAAGGTGTTGGAGCCAAAAATTGCCCAAAATTTATGTAAGTATACAGAGGTATGTTTAATATTAAACATTGTCTACTATCATTCTAAAGTAATGCATATTTTATGAAACATAATGAAAATACTTTATTTTCTTTCAAGGTATATCTTAATGTGAAACAAAAATAAGACTGAAGTAATCACACGCACACTCTCACACACACTTTCTCACGCACACACTCTTTCACACACACGCTTAAAACTTTGTCACAGACACACTTAAAACTTTGTAGCAGTGAGTTTTTAAAGTTATTCCATATTAGTCCAGTGATTGTAAGGTATATGTATAACTTTTTGAAAGGCCCTGATTTGTGTTGTTTTGAAATAGGAACATGATTCTAATAGCAGTCCAATAGCATGTAATAGTATTTTCAATTCTTGACTCCATTGTATTTTTCTGTTTGATTTTTTGCTGTACTGATTTGTTGTACGTTCAGCTTAGAATCAATACATAATGTTTCAGTGTGGTGTCTTTTTTGTTTTATGTTCCTATGGTTACCTTTTTTTCCGTATTTGAAATATGTTTACACAAATACTATTTTTAATTGTAGTTCATAATGACTAAGTAGCTTTCTGTTACTAAGTGTTCTACATTTCCAGCGTTATGGTACAACAATATAATACAAATATATTTATTTTTGCAGTTGTCTGTATTTACCTTTTTAACTTATTTAGAAATGTTTTCCAGCTATATTTTTGGGTTCATACCGCTTGCCTTATGAAGATATCAAAAAAATTATCCTGGAAATTGATGAAACACAATTGTCAGAATCCATGGTTCAGGTAAGGTAAATAAGTAAACACTGTGACTTATGCATGGTATGCTATGCAACTGAAAATATACATGTCTTAGCTGTTATCCCATTAAAGATTGCAGGGCTTCTTCATTACTAGATTTTACACTAAAATTATGTGATGCTTATTTTAAATTTTTTTTTTGTAGTTAATGTTACCTTAGTTCATAAGTAACCTTAAAAGCAATAATGTATATTTTTCAGTATATATATATATATATATATATATATATATATATATAAATAATATTATTGTTTTTGTTTTGTTTTTTTTCCTCCAACACGCTTGGTAATTTGCACAAATATTAAAAATATTTCAGGAGGTTGACATAAGAACATTTTGAAAGGTTCAACAATCATATTTCTTTTATATGTGGATTAATGCTCTTCCATATTTAATCACATTTAATGCCTTAAACACGCATTATATAACACATGAAATTTACATTAGTAAAGAAACCACTTTCTTTCATTGGTGTCGTAAACACCTTTGAGTACTGAAATATTAATAATGCATTGAAGATTAAAGTGTGCGGTATGCTCTTTCCCACATTTTTAAGGCATTTTTTTTTTCATTCACTGTTGAATGGACCCCGCTTAACATTCTATGTGCAATAAAAACAAGTACGCATTTTGATCTGCTTTAAATGCGTTTTTCATATTCATAGATATGTATACTATGTTTGCCAAATCTGTGAATGTTTAAGGGTAAAACTTGCAACAGCCTTTCCTGATTGTTACCGGGGGTGTACTGTTACCTTATAGATAACTCTCATGACTATCACATTCAGCTATACACCCCATTCATCCTAACCACTCTGCATAGCCACCTGGTGACTTCGTACATAAGCAATAGTTCTTTGCAACAAAAGGTAAACTGACAGCCTGGTTCCAGATATGGGACCAGACAACACAGTTAATGGATGTAATATTCATTGAACCTATTTATACAACTTATCAGCCTAGTGTCTGCTCATTGATGCAATTAAACAAGTATTGACCAAACAAAAGGGTTATTTTTAGGTCATGAAACCAAAATACTAAAACATGACAAGTACAGTATGTTCTCTACAAAATTAATTTGAAACTGTAGAAAGCCCCTGTTAACTAGAAATAAATATATATATAATATATATAGAAATAAAAAGAAAGTGGTAATGGCGCTCAGTCTGTATTGAGTCAGATTAATGTCTTAATAATCCTTGATAGATGCACTCCCCAAATCCCAAGGGTTGCTGCTTCTTCTCCCAAAGTCTGTTGTTCTGACAGCATAAAATCCTATAAGATAAAGAGTGGAGAGGAAAGCGCCTCCTAGTGCAGTATTTTATAAAACAAATTTTACCACCGCCAAGAGCAATCACCTCTATAAAGATGGAGGTGTACCTTGATAAGTGGAAACACCACTTTTAGTAGCATGAATGACCTTTTTAGTCCACAAACACCGGATCCTATATGCAGTCTGATATCATAACTCCATCACGATAAAAAATAGAAAAAGAGAGAGAACATACCGTAATACTAACAAACTATACTATATAATATTTACCACAGTGTTCAAAGCATAAAGTGGCCAAAAACACACAGGAGCTGATCCAGAGGTGGACACAGCTGCATCTTTTATGGCATCCGAGGTGCCCACCTGCAGCTGTGCTAAACCATTGGTGCACCATCACACTTACACCAGCTCTATGCCAGGTGCAGATTGGTCTGTCTCTCCCTGAGGTAACTATCGGTACACATATACAGTGCGAATCAGACGAATGTGCAGACTTACAACAATGGTCAACTGAGTGCAGCATTGACACTGCGTCCACCTCTCAATCAGGCCCCATAGCATGCACAGAAGTAACACCTCTTCATATAAAACATAAATCTAAAACCTTAAAGTCCCAAACAGTTCCTGGAATAATGTCCAAAGTAAAAGAATAGTGATAGGCCTGCTTGTCTCAATAAGTTGATTAATGGTGGATCAATCTGTAGGATCTGTAGATGGTGATTAAATGACAAACGCCTCCTAGAGTAATATTTTAAGTAGGTTTTGGCAATATTAGTGACAAAGTACGTTTATGCCTCATACCAAGGGTTATTTTAGGCGTAGCTTGTCTGTATTAATGGTTAAATTCCCTCTAGTGGTTCTGTAGTTGTTCTGATGCCTCCACCAGTTGTGGCCATGAGTCCTGAACTGAATCAAACAATAGTAAAAAAGAAAAGCAATAGTTTAATTATGATACAATAAGGAACAGTGGGATGAAGTGTATGCCAGTAAAATAAGTGCTCTGTACTGAGGAAATATGTATGCATACTAGAAGAAAATAATACCTTTATATCTTCTCTGAGCAGATGATATCTGGTGATAATCAATCTTTCACTTAAAGTGTCTTCAATAGAAGAAGCAGCTGCGTTGCTACTGCTGTGTCCTGATCACTGTGGCCAGCAGTGATCGGGCAGCCTACATGACCCCGCTCCCGGCGCGGCTGCCCTGCTCTGTCCTCGGCGGATCCCCCCCCACCTCGTCCCTCTGGCTCGGCTATCTGTGACTAACTTAGAAGCCACAGCTGTTGCTCCGTTCACGGCCTGGGAAGCCGGCAGCATCCCCACAGTCTCCTCCCGGGGTGGCTGCCCTGTCCGCCAGCAGCCCCTCACTCTCCCCTGCCAGAGTGGCTGCCTTTGAATGCTCTCTGTCACCATCCCGCACAGCCGGGTGCTCCCCCTCCTCTCCCAGTGTGTTGTCCTGATGAATGACACATGGTGAAGGGGACACACACTAATTGGTGCACCAATTTTCCCTGGGGGTGGGGTCTCTGCCACAGGTATTTATCATAACTTGGAGGGTGGGGGTTGTTATTGCATGGGATCTTTTGACACTGAGGGGAGGGAGCTATTTTTGATGTGAGGTGGGGCAGTAAATTACATTGGGGACCTATGGACAAAGAGGTTGGGAGGGGGGGTGCAATACACCCCCTAGGTGTATGTGTAAATATGAGTATATATACATACATATATATAAATATTTTATAAAATATATATACACAATTATATATATATATATATATATATATATATATATATATTGTGTATATATATTTTATAAAATATTTAAATATACCTTAAAGTACATTTTAAACTTCATTAATTTAAAAAAACTGCAATTTCTGAGTGGTTTTGAGGAAATAATTTTCAGTTATGTGGTTAAATTATACATTTAGTAGAATCAATTTAATATTGCTAAGCGATATTAATGATGGATGGCGATTAAAGAGAGTTACAAATTGGTGCACAGGTTATACAGTGATAGTACCTCCTCCAGGACTCTGTACCTTTAGAATGTGCTACTGCGCATTCATATGTCTACTCATATGTATGATTTCTCGGTGATAAACCCAACCTTATTCATATCTCAAAGCGATGTGAATAGGACACACAGGCAGCTTCTGCTGATTAAAATATGTGAAATGCCTATATTTTGTGTCCGACTGTGGATGTATCTAGATGTGAAATGCTACATTACAGTGTCAGTCACTGATACTGTAATGTAGCATTTCTCTTGCAAATATACCCGTAGTCACACACAGAACAATAGGCATGCTGTATATCATTTTAATCAACAGAAGATGCTTGTGCATCCTATTCGCATCACTTTGTGAATAAGACACATTTGAAGGTAATAAGTTGCATGAAAAGATGCTCTGTGCTACCGAGTCATGCCACGGCATGACGCGACTAGAAGCGCTGTATAACACGCAAGGAATTAAGATGTATGTGGACACATCTGTAAGTGCTCCTAACATAAATAAGTTGTGTTTTGTATGTCAAAACTATTAAGATATGCTTACTAAAACATTATTGTGCAGTTAGACTGCCTGAGCCACTGCAGAGTTTTCCTGTTTTGAATGACCACAGTTATAGAAGTGAAGGCGGGTATCCACTACCCGATTAAACAGAGCGATTGAACGATAACGTTATCGTTCAATTGTTTGTTAATTGGACAGTTCAATGTCTAAAACGACGAGCAATGCACGCTCCCGCTGGTTGTTTTTGACATCTATCAACGCTCGAACATGCTGGTCAATCTGCCGATAACGACAGATTGGCCATGTTCGGTGATGGAGGGTGTCTACACTGAACGGCTGATCGTTCAGTGTAGGCACAGCACAGACTGTGAAACGACTGCATGATTACAATTTCGTAATTGTTCAATCGTTTTACAGTCTGCTAGTGGATACGCACACTTTACTGAGGCAAGATAGGTGTTGAAGATCACAATTGTAACATGTAGAACTCTTAACTTTGTAAAGTTTTGGAAGTGTCTCAGATGCCTCTAGCAGTAACAACTGAATCACACTTGGTATAACTGAAGAGCGTTGACAGAGACTGCTTGCACATGTAACTGGGAATTAAATATGAAAGGGTGAGCAAGCTAGTCATGACATTAACATTTATTCTAGAATTGGGAAGGCCATGGATCATAAACATTCCTATAATTCCTATAATGTATGGTTGATCTATGCAGCCATCTCCTCAATGCCTTCCTGTACAACTAATCTCATGTGAAAAATCAGACCTCCATTTTTACAGGGTCGTAATTAAATGATTATTAGGTCTGTACGCTGATGGCATAGCAGAAAAAAAGTTATCTGCAAAAAGGTCATACAGTTTCCTCGGTTCATGGCATATTTTAGTGAAGGCAGACTAATTAAATCGAGTATATGGTGATGTGTAATACAGTACATTTTACATAGGGCACATTTTATTATTTAAGGTCCTATTGTGTTATATCAGGAAGGAAAGTCATTCATAAAGAGTAAACTCTGGGGTAGATGTATTATAACTGCACTGATCGTGCCACTATAACTCTTCCTGCTTCGCCTCTTTACCGATGAGATGTATAAACATCTTGTCTGCCATAGTGGGGGGTGGAAACTCCTCCTCTGACAATCCCTGCAAGAGCACACAGCATATCAGCCTAGGGCTGATGCACTGTCTCTAACCTCCTGGCCGGCTCCACTGTGCCTGTGCGGGATCTCGCAAGCATCACAAGATCTCACGTGCAGCCCGGAGCCCGGCACCCGCCACAACCAGGGACACATGTCTCTGCTGTGGTGATAGATTAACAACAGCTGCAGCTATTGATATCGACAGCTGCAGCTGACCGTTCATACATCTGCCTGCGTATAGCGCCCCCGTCATCCTGCTCGCTTCCCTGCTTTTACTACATGCTGGGAAGTGGTAACTGAAGCACTTAATGTGCACAGTTACCATTCTCCTCCCCCCCCCATCACCATTTCATTCATCTCCCCCCAATATTCTGTACATGGCAGAACTGTGTATGCCAAGATTTCTGCCATGTGCTTTAATTTTATACAGTGAGATGGGTAAAATTAAATAAAGGAATGGAAAGTGCACTTTTATAGGGTATATCCTTTTATATCCTTGAAATTTACATCAGCTCAGATGCGTCCTCATCCTTTTTGGAACTCATGTTTCTTCCCCATGTTATACTTTGACGGAAAGGTGCTCTGAGCAAATTAAATAAGCAGCTTTTCATAGACACGCAGCTAAAATGATAGGAGATGAGATTTTGATGCACACTGCGCTTCTAGAGATTGTTCTGCCTCTCTGCATTTCTAATGGAATTGTAGATTGTGGCAGTGTCTCCCGAGAACGGGATGATTGTCTCCCGGGATTGGGGGTAGCCATGATCTTAAAGTGTGCTTGGCGCAGCATGCAGGTGCACAAGGGCAAATACGAAGCATTTTACAATATGCCTTGCAACTTTTATATAGTTTTGTTAATTATTTTGTTTTTTGTCAACGCATTACAGTTCTTTTTGAATTTTTTATTTTTTTTTAACATAAATTAATGAGAATTTGCTTGACTATATTTTTATATATGTCTTTCTTGAATATAAATATTTCTGCTTCCTCTTAAATAGAATTTAATAAAACACATGCCCGAACAAACTCAGTTGACTGCTTTGGCCAAACTGAAAGGTGAATATTGCAGCTTGTCAGAACCAGAACAGTTTGGTGTTGTGGTGAGTATAAGTGTTTTTCATTCTGTATCTTGCAATTCTATCTTTAAAAAGAATTGTTAGATGACACAATTGCATTTGTGACTCTATCAAACCGAATGGCTTCAGCAGAGGTTGAAGGAGATGTAAATTCACTTTAGTGCTAGACAGCTTTTTATAGCTATGAGATAAAAGGTGTTGAGATATACAGTATTATCTGTGCTAATTCCCATAAATGGTTTTCATCTAAAGGTCACAGTGGATATAATTTATGTACAGATGTATTTCTAAAATGATGTCATTATGACTGGGAAAATGTACAAAAGTTTTAATAAATGAGTGCTGAAAAAATTCACTCGCAACACAAGATTGTAACTTTCTACACAGAAAATGTTTAGAACGTAAGCAGTTTATGAAGCTGTATCCTGGTTGAGCTGGCAGAAAACATTTGTGCTTTCCCAGATCATTTATCATTGTTGAGATCTAGTGATTGATTAGACATCACTTCTATACCATCTTTTTTTTTTTTTTTAGTTTAGTCTTTATAAAAGTAATGGCACTCCTTACAGATGTGTCCTCATACACTATTACTGCAGGCGCGGCAATCAGCCCCCCTCAGCGCACCAGCTTGCGCCAAGTGACTTTTCAACACTAAAAGTTGCGATCAGATGCGACAAATCGCTTCAGGATACAGCACTGATTAATTTGTTATGTGTTACTTGTGTATCTATTTGTGTCTGAGTCTTCGGTGACAGTAGGGTTGCATGCTACCTGGCAGCTAACTCGAGCAGGGCATCCCATGTCGCATGGTGTATTGAGGCTAGGTGCATGAGGACACATCTGCACTTCAAGAACTGTCTGTGTTCAGAACTGCAACAATTAGATTTATTACCTTTCAGATGATCTTTGCTCATCTGCTGAAGGCTGATTCTTCTGCTTGACCCGGTTGCCTGGAGCACATCTCCCTAGACAAGTGTCAGAATACAGGAAGTAAATGATGCATGTTGTGTGCCAAACCAAGCATGTTTACTACAGTCATGAAGCCTAATTGTACTGTTCTTATGAAACACAAAATTTTTTATCAGGGCCTTATGGCCCCAATGAAGAATACTGTTTTTTTTTTTTTTTTGTAGGGGGGTTTTATCTCTGTTCTTAAACTTATTTGGGTTACACCTCCCATGGATATTGTTCAAATTATATATAATAATATCTAATAAGAAAATATCTATGGGAGCTTTGAGTATAATTGATAACAAATTATAACTCTCTTGTAAGGTTTAATTTATTATGTCTGGGATCAAGAGTATTCCAAACCTTTAACCAGTAATTGAGGGTTATTGGTGAGGTTTCGTATTAGTTGAATACCTGTATACTGTACAACCATGTTGCAAACAGTGTTTTTAGCTGGATCTTTGTGCTGCACATTCTCCCCCATTACTTACTGTATGTTTGTTTAACATGTTTATTGTTCTTACTCCTTGTTAACAATGTTTATAATGAACAAAGCCCTGCAAATAAGAATATACTTAGTTAAAACTGCAACCTATTTACAGATTTCTAATAATTGTACTGTACACTTAGTAAATATCCAAGATTAAGAAACTTGCAAGGGTCCAATACTGCATCATTTATCCCCCGTATGGGTCATCACACATGAGAACTGTAACAGAGCCAAATAGTGCTCCGGGGCCGGCGAATGCTTTGATAATTCGAGCATCCTGAGGACATTAATCAGCGGCATAGACTGCAGTGTGCCTATAAGAAGCATCTAAACGACCTTCCGGCGGTGCCGTAGCTTTTGATACTGACTGCACGGTCTCATTCAAGTCACCCTGCTAGCCAGAAGCAAGGGCTATGGGGCGGCAACAGTCCTGCCAACAGAGCCCTGCTCTCTGTGCGATGACACTGGTCGCACACCCCTACAAATTTGTCCACATACATAGCCCTTCTAGTCATATCATGCCGTGGTGTGACTCTGTAAGCACCTAGCGTCTTTTCATGCAACTTTTTTACTTAAAATGTGTATTGTTCGCAAAGTGATGCACATTGGACTCATAGCAGCGTCTGCGGATTAAAATGATATGCGACATGCCTGTATTCTCTGTGTGACTGCGGGTGTATCTGCATGCAAAATGTTATGTTACAGTATTGCAGCCGCTGACACTGTAATGTAGCATTTTGCATGCAGATACAGCCGCAGTCACACACAGAATATAGGTATGTCGCATATCATTTTAATCAGCAGAAACTGCTTGTCCATCTCATTTTCATCACTTTGCGAATAAGATGCATTTTAAGGTAAAATGTTGCACAAAATGACACTTGGTGCTACAGAGTCATACGGCACTCACACATTGTACAACCCAATTTGTACCTCATGTAGGATAGATATATGTGGACACATCTGTAGTTATGTACCTAACACACATCACTTAGTAAACTTAGCAATTTTGCTACCACTCTACAGTAGTTTCTCTCTTTTAGGTTTAGTTCCATCTTTTCTACACACACAAAAAATATCACATTATGGGTAGTTTCAATATTGTGGGGTCTATTTATCATTTTTTTCTATTAATGGGAAACTAGGTCTTTTGTACACCCTTTTTACATTATCCCCATGGTATCCCTGTGGACCCTATGGACTTCAAAAAAAAATAGTTATCAATGGTAAGTTTACCATAACTCTTATGGGAATGTCGTAAAGCAGTTCCCCTAAGGGAAGCCTACCTTAACTCTTATTGTTTGTTTTATAAGGTAGGTAGTGTGCAATTCTACAGTGACTATTGTCTAAGTTTTAGTATTAGTTACTGTACATTTCATTCAGTTCCTGCTTCTATAATATGCTTACAGTTTTTTTCACACACTTCAAATATATCAGCAAGATATTGTCCTGATACCAAAAAAATGGGTAATGGCGGTGGGGTTTCGGTATTGTCAGAATTAAACAGACAACAAAGGCTATTTTGGATTGGAGAACAGTCATTGTAGATGTGAAATCAGATGAGTTCATAATTACATCCCACAGTAAAGGATTTTTATTCTATCGGTCCTTTTAGAATGGTTCTAAAGCAGAAAATTATATAGTGATTTTATAAAATGCATTCCTTTCTTTAATCAGATGTGCAGCGTCAAGAAGCTCATTCCACGTCTCAACGCAATTCTATTTCGCCTTCAATTTGAAGAGCAAGTAAACAACATCAAACCAGATATTATGGCTGTCAGTGAAGCATGCGAGGAGATAAAGAAAAGCAGGAGCTTCGCTAAACTGCTGGAGATAGTGTTACTCATAGGAAACTACATGAATGCAGGATCCCGGAATGCACAAACCTTCGGATTTAACCTCAGCTCTCTTTGCAAAGTGAGTGGTATTTTACTTAATTGTTTCTCATATTAGGAATTATATCATTCTGTTGTACCTTTCTATGAAAATATTGGCAATACATATACTACTAAGCCACATGGAGGAAAATGTGCTGCTGCAGGAGCACCAGCTCCATCCTTAGGACCTGGAAGTTTGTTTTTATTTTTTTTAAATAAATAGTCCCTGAGGTGAAATGTTATTGTGTGTAAAGGAGATTATGTTGGAATTTCTTTTGGTGTTAGGGTCTAGGCAGCCCGGGGGGACTTCGAGTTAGGCTGCCCGAGGGGGAAGGTTAGGGTTAGGCTTCGGGCAGGGAGGGTAGGTTCAGGCACCACTGGGTGCGGGGGGGGGGGGGAATTTGGGTTAGACAGTGAGGGGGGATGGTTAGGGTTAGACACTTACCAGGAGGGTTAGGGTGCGGGGTAGGGATGGTTAGTATGAGGGTGCAGGAAATGATGGTTAGGGGGTAATAGGACAGGGGAACATTGCTTACCATTCCCGTCTGGATTTTAACCATCTGGATGCCGCCGTCAGTGTACTGACAGCTGGCATCCCGTCCATTGGTATTTCATATTTATTGATGACATTAAATGTCTATGCTGTCTAAATTAGTTTGTTGACCATGTAATGTGTAAGGATATTTAGGTGTTTAATCTTACGATAGTCTTAATATAAGAGAACACATTTTCCCACTTTCATGTGAAACCTGCAAGAAAGATTTTAAGATTGATCAAATAATGTATAAAACTTTATTTGTATTAGAAATACATTTAGCAATAATAATGAATTACTAACAACAAAATGAAAGTTATGCTGTAAGATGGCTGTGTAAAGTTATTATGGGGTTCTTATGGTAACAATTAGCTTTATTAAATGAGGTTTAAGACTTTATATTATTTTGATGCTAGTTAGCACACAGGCATGGCAAAGAATATATTTTCAACACTACATTTCCATTATTATGTAATCAACGTATAAATAATGTTACAGTGTTTAAACAAAACTTTTACTTCCAAATAGCCGTCCACGTTATAAGTCCTCATTGTCTTGCACCAGCCTCTATGTCACGGTCATCACTGGGACCAGTGAGGCTGAGCTGTTTGAAAGGTGAAACTACTGTACTGTAGGTGCTTATATGAAACTTCTGCTCATCTGATGTGACCAGAGCCGGAGTACCACTGGGAATAAGGAATGACCCTGGAACCTGAGACTAGATTGGATTTAGGCCCCTGAACTGATTGTAGCGAACTAAGCCTCAGCACCTGAACCCAGGACTTGGAGTCTGGCACCCACTACTGGGAGCTCTTTACCAGGGCAACAAGATGAACTTACAGGTAAACAGAAGCGCTTGTAGATGAATACAGGAACAGAGCATATGCAGCTGAAGCCGGAGCCAGGAAGAATCCTCTTCATAAGTGTTATTTGGTCAATGTGAAGCTCACAGTAGCTGGTCTAAATATGGCACTCTACCTCTGTTGGTGGCCATAATCATGTAGCTCCTGAGATGTAACTGGATGGGAGTATTTTTACCTGATCGAATGCAATAGGTCCTCGTCCATGCAGTTAAAATATGTGGCATGCCTATATTCTGTGTGTGACTGCTGTTATATCTGTATGCAAAATGCTATGCTACAGTGTCAGTGGCTTTTACACTGTAACATAGTATATCACCTGCAGGGGAATCTGTATCAATTAGTCCGGCGGTTCAAATCCCGACAGCGGCTGGCCGACATGGCTGAAAATCCTGATCGTCCCAAGGTAAGTATTAACTAACCTAACCTCCTCCCCTAACCCTCCTTGGGGATACCTAACCCTAATCCCCCCCTCTAAGTGCCTAAACCTAACCCCCCCCCCCCCTTCCCCGCCGCCTAAACCTAAGTCCCCCGGGGGGTGCCTTACCCTAAGTCCCCCCGGGAGGTGCCTAACCATAACCCACCCTACCCTAACCTCCATGGGGGGTGCCTAACCCTAAATCCCCTCCGTGAGCCCTAAACCTAGAGCGGCTGTCTGCAGCGGCGCCCGGCATCTCTTCGACCGGGATGCCGGGCGCCAGTCTCCCGGCGTCGGTAAACTGACAGGCGTCTAGATTTAGACGCCTGTCAATTTAACCCTCGCCGGGATTAAGCAGTCGGGAAGCCGGCTGTCGGGATTACGTCCGCCGGCTTCCCGACTGCATACCCCTGCAGGTGTCAACGACTGTCACACTGTAATCATTCCGCATGCAGGTACAGCCACGGCCACACACACAACATAGGCATGTTGCATATCATTCTATTATTTATTATAATATTGCTTGTTCATCCTATTCTCATCGCTTTGCGAATAAGACGCATTTTAAGGGAATAAGTTGCACGAAAAGATGCTCAGCGCTACCAAGCATCGCCACAGCATGACACAACTAGAAGGGCTGTTTAATGTACAAGGAGGCTAGATGTATGTGGACATATCTGTAAAACTAATACAAAGACAGCAAAGATAAGAATGTCTTGGTTTGCATAGGTTATGAGCAGCATCTTTCAGTGGGGTGTTGGAAATATTTTGCACTAGATGTGTGTAGGTCAAGATCAGTTACCTCCTCAGATGGTGGCATTAATCAAATGAATGAATATTGATTAATGGAGATTATTTTAAATACAGAGGATTTTCAGTAAATAAGATCTAAAACATCCCATTCCAAGTGACGCCTAGATGTAGAGGAATGTGGTTCAGAAAACTACATGTTACAGGGGAAACAATTTCCAATCGCTTGGCAGCAGAGTCCAGGGAAACTTTAGAAAAGGCTGATTTAAGTTTGAATTTGGTAGTCTACTTTATCAAGTCCATTCATATCCCCTTTTGGGTTGTCAACAGAAACTTCACAAAGGTTCTGGTTGTAGTAATTGCAAAACTAAGATGACAAGGAATCCAGTTTTGGCCTTACTTTGGCTATATTTATAAAAGCAAGAGAAGATGCATCCCAATCACTGGTAATATAAATCCTGGAACAACATGGTTGAATTACAAAGAAAATGACTAAAATATCTAAAAGTTTATCCACACACACTTTAAAGGAGAGCATCTTGTTTTCCTACATATAAGTGTGATTGATAACAGAAGTTCTGACAGGCCCTGGGCCACAATAAAGTGATTCTAAAGCATTCTAGGACTTAGCAGAGAGAGAGAGCAACATACTTGGTTTTAAGTACCTGCACAACTTCTCATAGCTTGTAACATATATGTCGAAAATAAACATCAAGCAAGAAGCAAGACTGTATCTGCTATGGTTTTCAAAGTAAAATACACTTGCCTGTAGGTAGGTCTATTGCAAATGATTTGTCCTTAATATAAATCCACATTAACAAATTTGTAAAGTGCAATGGAATATGCTGTCACTATATAAGTAAATATAAATACAGTAAATTAAACATTGATATCTGAAACTGATAGCTTTGATACCGAAGGGTTTATTGACAAAGAGGATATTGGCTGTATAAAAAGCCCTGAAACAGTTCACATCCATATGTATCCTAAAGATTGTAAGTAACTAGTGTACTTTGATGAAGTATTTCCTCCTACATTTGCATCCTAGAGTTTCTGCAAGAAGGATTAGAGAAGTTCTGACACTGAGCGATCAAAAGGTGCTGATTTCTATCATAGGGTCAGTGATTCCAAAGATATTATCAGCTAATGAATTCATGTAGATGGCAAAAATAATAAAGATGTTACAGTATCCTCTAGGTTCATGCAATCTGAAGCTGCATTTTAACCTTTTGCAGAAATGTCTCTAAAGTTCCATTAATTGGAGGTGGTCTTTTTATGGGTGATTACATCTGCTCAGAGTTCTAGAGCTGCTGGCTCTTTGACCTGTGGAACCATTTATGAATATTTTTAAGTATTTACTTTTTTGCCCAAAGAAGTAAAGAATCACATGTATATCAGGTCATTTATCTCCTTTTCCTACCCTATGCTCATAGTTTCAACAGGAAGATAATCTCTCTGCTTGGTCTTCTTTAGAGAGCTACCTGTTTAAAGCTGGATACTATATGATATATCATTCCGACGCGGATTGGAACAATATATTGTACGCATTGTATAGTGATTATGCCAGATCCATCGTTTACGGCGGTCATTTATTGCATCGTCCCATCTGTCATTGCATCGTCCCATCTGTCTTTCACAGTAGATGGAACGATGCAATGAACGATGTCGTGCTGCTACATGCAGCATATGTAACAATACATAGTAGGCTTATACACCGGATAGTGCAGTGTGTACGGTGCACGCGATGTACGGTATCATTACAGCGCATTGCCTCATCGCTGGGTCACACATCATATAGTGTGTGCCCAGCTTAAGACAGATAAGCGTGGGAAAACAAAACTACTATTTAATTTTTCTTTAAATTGATGGAAAGAAAAGAGGTCATTTATGCAACTAACAGACCAACATCAGAAGGAGATTTGATGTTCCAGGGGTACATCTGTCTTGACTGAAGAACAGTTCAAGGCGGCAGTATAGTCATCTGTTTATACAGTAGTTTCTGCAAACTCTGTTTCTGCAAAATCTGTTTCAATCTCCAAACCCTCAACAGAGACCAGGTTTGATAAATTGTGAAGTTTTTTCAGACTGTCTGCTTTCTCTTCAAAACAGCTTTGGAAGGGAAGATAACTTTAGATTACCATTCTGATGGCCTTGTTTTTGCTCTATGAATGTTTGGGGCCCATTTTTTTTTTATAGGGCACAGCTTAAAAAACCCCTATTGTTTTGCCCTTTGATAAATAAGACCCTGAGTATTATGTGTTTCTCTACTACATGTACTTCTTGTTTCCAACTCCCCCTGTTGCATCCCACAAGAATATCTATTACGGAAATAAAGACATTTTCTAACTTTTTTTTTTTTTTGCTGCAGAATTTCCTAAACTTTATGAAAATGTTCCAGAATAACAAGACTCAAACATTTTTCTGCAGTGTCGGGACCTTACACCTGTTAAAAAATCTTGAGATAGATATTATTACATTCATATGGAGGGCTTTTTTTCTGAGTGTGTGTATTAATGTGGCACAATATAACTGTTGTAAACTATTCTGGTTAATTGGCCTTTTGCCAATTTATTTAGATTACTATAGTGAGCATAATACTATGACTGGATATACAGCAAATGTTTTTGAAATGTGTCTACACGACTTGTATTTTCTTGTAGATTCCTTATAGACTAAACTTAAAATGTAGTTAAATCCGAGGCACACTGTAGACCTAATCTCTCACATGAATCGGTTGATGACCCTTATGTTCATCTTAGCACTTGATCCTGAGAAGGGATTTTATAATCTCTCCTTGCTTTTTATGTTTCAAAAACAACATTGGATTACAGGCCATCTGTGCACCATACCATTATCCTTCCTCGGCTGCCTTTGCCAATGTTCTTGTTTCCTCTATTCAGGGTAAGCAACTGCACTAGACAGGACTGCCCACTCCCCCACTGATATATACGCATTGTGTAGTGAACCGCTTACTGCTATGTACCATTGGTGCTTTGATGTAAAGGGAGTCCAGGTGGGTCCTGACCATTATCACTCTTTGTGAACAATGTTCTGTGAACATTAATCAACCCCTTTGTCTCACCGTCTAGTCTGATTCAAATTTTGGATTGTTATGGTCAGGTTTCTAGCTGTAAGGTTAGCCATTCAAAATCTGAAGCACTAGTTCTTCATCTCCTCTCACATTCATCTATATCTTTCAAGCTCATTTTGAGGGTTCCACTGGAGGCCCTCATCGATTAAGTTTCTTTGTGTCCAAATTATGAAACATGGCCAACTTCTTAAATAGAACAGCCTTTGTCTTCTGGCTTCTTTTTAGCAAGACTTTGCTGCCTGGGACCTCCTATTCATTTCCTGGTTCGGATGAATAAATGTGGTTACATTATTGTTATCTAGGTTGCTTTATCTATGTTAATCCTTGCCTGTGTCAGTCATGGGGTTATTTCTCTCCTCATTAGACATTTTACAACAAATTAATTTTATGATGTTCAGAAACCCTGGATCAAATGTGGCAGTCTT
This sequence comes from Taudactylus pleione, assembly GCA_031769625.1. NCBI lineage: Eukaryota > Metazoa > Chordata > Amphibia > Anura > Myobatrachidae > Taudactylus > Taudactylus pleione. The sequence goes on from JAUIMM010000005.1 coordinate 4,449,359, forward strand.
CCAAACCTTAGGGGGTTTAGGACATTCTATTTTTGCTTAATATCATCATCCTGTCCAATTGAGCCATACATTTCCGTTACCCGACATGTCACCCCAGGTCTTAATAAATTAGTGGATATTGAGGGCTCTCTTGTTTGTGGTGACATGGTGAGCTTTTAACCCCTGACCCCCGGGTTTCCACATACCAGCCACTGCTTTCCCTCAATTTGGTTCACTCTTGATTTATGGGATATACTGGTTCTGCAATATGACCTTATCACTCACCCCTCTCTGTTGTCTTCTCCTCTCTAGCTGGACCTACTTTTCATGACTGTTTTGTTTTTCCTCAGGTACTGGCTTGAATCACCTAATTCTGGCATTTTGCCCTGAATACCTCTCCTCGACTCCATTTTCAATTCCTGCAACTGCAGGGTTTCTTTTATGCTTGTTCTAGGTCCTCCAAGTTGACACCTTACTCTTTTTGAGTAAAGTTTCAGCCCTTTTGAGAGGAAAAGGTGGGTGGGTGGGGGGGCTTGCTGGTACTATTTGACACCCACAGACCCACTTTTCGTTCATCTATATTACTACCCACTTAATCAGACCACTTGATAAACTGGCGTATCGTGTTTGTACTGCGGCCTGTTCTCAAATCACTATGGATTGGAAGAACCAGGAATCACCAAATTATGAAGCTGCAATGGCTCACATCTGTCTTTTTGCAATGATGGAATAAATTCCTAATCTGCTCCATAGTAGAGTCCAAAAATGTCATTAGGCCTGGGGGACCTTTGTACCAACTTCACAATTCCTGATTTCCTTGTACTTGTTAATGAGATTGGATGTGTCTGTTTTTATTTATTTTTTCCTTCAGGTCCTCCATGTTCTCTTGTTAATCTGGTCAAAAACCTAGCACTACCACATCAGTCTTTTTCTTTTGCCTGTGCCAGTTTCCATGGTTATTACCATATTTTTATGTATGTGATTATTGTTGACCATTCTGCTGCCTTTTTCATATTTTATAAGTGCATTTGATTTGTTTTATTTCCTATATTCCCTGTTGTTTTTGTAGTAAATTGAAATATTTTTTTTTAATTTAAATTGTAAATCTCTAAATCTAGTATTAAATATCATTGTTATCACCTTTGGTACTTTTGAATTTGCTACACTAACATGACACATCTCCCGTTATTGTATTCATAAATTATATTCTTTGGTGTTATGTTTTGTCTCTTATTGGAGTATGGTACACAAATAATTAGCCTTCAAGAAAAACATTGGAAGCCTATATTTGGATGCCTCCTTATGCAACTTAAAACACTAGAAAATCATTATACACATACATTTTGTTGATATTGCTCCAGAGGTGATATAATTTAAAGGAATACAAACCTGATTTAGCTGATCCTGGTGTGCCTTCAGGCTGCTTTTAGAGGGGTTTTACAGTAAAATGAAGTTAATGAAAAAAAATTTTTAAGCTTTTACTGTCCATCTTACTGACTGACTGTGTTACTGAATAGCTTGATCCTTTATAGCAATATGAAAATGTTTCTGTTTGTATGTCTGATTTAAGTAAACTCCACAATCACTTAACTGATTGTCATGCGGTTTTCACCATTGTGGAGGTGATTTTCCCAGGCAGGGTTTAGGCTAAGGATCATAACTATAGGTTGTCAGGGGGCTGTGGGAAGGGCTTCGTGTGGAGAAGTCACCTGCACTACTCTTGGTAAAGCTGGCCATCCACTATACAATTTTCTGTCAGCTATCTGTCCAATCTGGCTGGTTGGAATGAAAACCTGGTAATGTATGGGGGCAAATGACAGTTGATCATATAGTTTTAAACACTGAAAAAAAGGACATTTTTTTTTCATATTGGTTAAATTTGTGTGTTTTAACCAATTTGTCTGAACAACCATTTTTGGCTATTTTCCAGTGTTTGTGAGCAAATGGACGATTGTCATTTGCTCCCATACATTACCAGGTGTTCATTGCAACCAGCCAGATTGGACAGATATCGGACAGAAAATTGTATAGTGGATGGTCAGCTTTAGTCTAAAGATGTGTACACAGTAGACGATTTTTGAAAAGATATGTCCAATTACGACCCATCAGAAAGACATATCGTTCAAAATTGTGCAGTGTGTATGCATCGAAACGACATATTATTAAAAATTGTGCAGTGCGCGCTCCTGTGGGGTTATCTGATGCATCATTAGGTTGGCCTGCATGTAGGGCCTACCTGATGTGGCTGATGACCCCTTGTAGTGGGGATGACCCCTTGTAGTGGGATGCAGCAGGGGCAGACATGTTGGGCACCAGATCGTCTAGTGTGTACAGACCGCCGGATATGTAGGTGGGGAGGGTCGCCGGTCGTAGTGTATACCCAGCATTAGTTATTTTCATTTCTATGCTCCGAAGAGGAACTTTTGCTGTGAGCAGTGAGAGAGGAGTCCAGAGCTTCAGTAAAGAGGGCAGCTGCCACCTGAGGAGACCCATTACAAAAGCGCTGGTGTACCTGCTGTTCAGGGACCTGTTATGTGGAGTGATCGATGGAGCTCTCTGTCATCTGGGGAGGCTTCAGTACTGTCCTCAGTGACAAGAACACCGGAGGGCAGTCACTGAAAATAACATAGGTGCCTGCTCAATACAAGTCTCTAGAGGTGGATATATTTTTTCCATAGACAAAAAAACCTTACAGTTTCATATGTCCCATTAAGGTTGCTTAGACATGATCTGAAAATTCACAAAACCTATTGATTTTCTGCCACTCAAACTCCAAAAACCAATTAAATTACGATCATTAAGGCTGACGCCTTAATGAACGAGTTCCTTGCGCAATACAGATATGGTATGCCATCACACCCTGTGGTTAATGGCAGATTCAGCACTCTCACAGAATGAGATTGCGGTCACTCACAAAATGGTGGAGCTGCTAATTCACAGAATTGTGTGCTCATTGGAATACACACATGCAGTCTATGCAACTGAGCTCAAAGCAGTTATGTGGCTCCCGCATCCCACTCAGTGCTCACAATCTTCCCATTTGATCACCAAAACAATTTCACTGGCTTCCCACATCCTTCTCACTGCATACATTTATATAATTTAGAATACACGTTCAGCTCCCTTATGTTTAAAAATATCATACTCTGTCTATGCATGTACACTATCTTCCCCTATATGCCTCTATGCTGCTATAGGAATCGGTCTGAAATACTGCCGGCCGCATGGCCGGCGGTTCGATTCCCGGCAGCGTCTGGCCGACAAATGCAGAGTTCCCGGCAGCTGGAGCCCGACAGCGCTGGAAATCCTGATCGTCGCTAAGGTAAGTATAAACTACCCTAACCCCCTAATTCAAAACCCTCCTTAGGGGTGCCTAATCCTAACCTCCCCCCAAGTGCCAAACCCTATTCCCCCCCCTTCCCCACTGCCTAAACCTAAGTCCCCCTGGGGTTTGCCTAACCCTAAGTCCCCCCGGGGGTGCCTAACCCTCCCTCCCCTAGCTTAACCCTAACCCTCCCGGTGGGATGACTAACCCTAAGTCCCCCCCGGGTGCACTAAACCTAACCCTCCCCCCTGTGGCTGTCCGCTCACAGCGCCCGGTATCCCTTCAATCGGGATGCCGGCGCCTGTCTCCCGGCATCGGGAAAATGTCAGACGTCTGCATCTACACGCCCGGTATTTCACCCTCGCCGGGATATGACAGTCGGGAAGCCGGTTGTCTGTATTAAGGCAGCCGGTTTCCCGATTTTTTTTTTTTTTACCCTGCTATATATTCCCCAATCCCTACTGCTGTGTGGTCTCCCAACTGTGATAGTCTGTGTTCCCTCATCCGCACCAATGTTTTTCCCCAGCTGCACCGCCCTGCATCCGTGCCTTCTCCACAGCCATGCTGCTGTCTTTCTGTCATCTTTGGCACTCTTTCTTCCTCCATCTGCACTACTCTGGTCCCTCAACTGTGCAACTCTGTCTCCCCGAAGCACCCGCACCACTCTTTTTCCCCATCCACACCAATCTGTCTTCCCCAATCCCTACTGCTGTGTGGTCTCCGAACTATGGTAGTCTGTGTTCTCTCATCTGTACCAATCTGTCTTTCTCCATCTGCACCGCCTTGCATCCGTGCCACTCTCCTTCTGCCTTCCCCTAAGCCATTCCGCTGTCTTCCTATCCTCTGTGGCACTCTTTTTTTTTTTTTCCTCCATGTGCACCACTCTGTCCCCCCCAACTGTGCAACTCTGTCTCCTCCCCCCAACTGCACTACTCTGTCTTCCCCAATCCCTGCTGATGTGTGTTCTCCTATTTGTGCTAGTCTGTATTCCCTTATCCGCACCAATCTGTCTTTGCCTTTCTTCCCATGTCCATGCCACTTGCTTCCCCCATCCACATCGCTGTCCCCCCAAACCGTGCCGCTCTGTTTACTCCCATCCACACCACTGTTTTCCACCCATCTGCATTACTTTGGCAACCCCCCTCCCCTCTGTACTGCTTAACCTTCCCTCCTCTACACGCCTTTGTGTCTCACCTATCCAAGCTGCTGTGTCTCCTCCCCCAATCCACACCACTTTTATCCCATCTGCACAGCTCTATTCTCTGCTTTGAGCTCAGTTGCATAGACTGCATGTGTGTATTCCAATGACCACACAATTCTGTGAATTAGCAGCTCCACCATTTTGTGAGTGACAGCAATCTCATTCTGTGAGAGTGCTGAATCTGCCGTTAACCACAGGGTGTGATGGCATACCATATCTGTATTGTGCAAGGAACACGTCCATTAAGGCGTCAGCCTTAATGATCGTAATTTCTTTGCTTTTTGGAGTATGAGTGGCAGAAAATCAATAGGTTTTGTGAATTTTCAGATCATGTCTAAGCAGCCTTAATGGGACATATGAAACCGTAAGGTTTTTTGTCTATGGAATTTCATAGCTTTTTAAAAATGTATTAACTATCAGGGTTTGGATGAGCAAAACGTGGCCACCTGCAGGGGAGAAGGGCAACAAAATGGTACTCTAACGCAGGTGGAAGAGGGGACAGCACACAGGAGGTTGGTTTTAGAGGTGTAGAGTGCGAGACGGCTGTAGGCTAGCGGTGGCAGCGGAGCAGTGCAAAGGGGGCATCAGTGGGCGACAGAAGGTGGAAGAGGGTGTGGCAGAGCAGCGGGTGTGCAGGAGGAGAACATGCCGTGCGCATCTGTTCTTGTGTAGGGAGAGCCTGGGGGCTAGCCAGTGTCTCGGAGAGTGCTGGGCACGCCCCCAACGTGACGAAAATGGGGGAATCCGCAAGGATCCGCCCCTTTTACAGCAAGCCACCCCCACTTTTCGGTCACACGAAATGTACCTCAACATCTTTAAATGTTGGGATATATGGGTTTGGGAGGTGCAGAGTGTGAGATGGCTGTAAGCATGTGGGGTAGTGGCAGCAGCAGTGGTGCAGAGCAGTGGCAGCAGTGCAGTGCAAAAGGGACATCAGTAGGCGACAGAGGGTTCACTCACTGGTAGTGAGTATACACCTGAGAAAATCAAATCAATAAGTAACAGATGGACGAATGCAGCAGTGAGATCTACGCATTTACATTAAAAATTGAATGTGTAAAAAAAAAAAAAAAACGTAGCCTCCCCCACAGAAAACAACCAGCCCCGGGCTTTTCGAGCCCCAGTACTGGTTGTGCTAAATACAGGGGACAAATGACGTAGGGGTCCCCTGTATTAAGCACAACCAGCACCAGGCTATTTCCCCAAACCAGCACCGGACTCCGTCTAGCAGGGGGGTGATGCCACAGCCAGGGGAGCCCTTTCACCGGGTCCCCCAGCCGCAGCATCACCCCTGACCGCTAGTCAGCCCAGGCCGGGGATCCCTGGGGAGTTGGGGACCCCCCAATAAAGGGGTTCTCCTCCTCAGGGCACCCCAGGCCCAGGCTGATAGCCCGGGGCTATCCCCGGAACCCCTGGGCGGTGGGTGCCAGGTTGATTATGTATAGTGTTTTGTGTTTTTTTTACAGGTGGAAGTGGGCCCTAATGCCCAGCATGCTGGTACTTGTGGTTTTCCAAGTACCAGCATGCAGGGAGACTTGCTCGGACCTATAGTTCACTTGCAAAAGAAAATATTCTTTAAAATGCACCACACAACACAACCCAGCAACCACCGCCAAGGGGTGCTGGGGATAGCCCCAACACGGTATGCAGACAATATTCAGGCGGCACTCGGAGACTGGTGAAAATAGCACCCTCAACGGAGGGAGTTTATATGGATCATTCTACACGTTATTGCTAAATTGCCACCTGATTCTCTGTAATGCAGACACAATGCAACCATACTTAAAATGACAGACCAGAATGGTTGCACCTTGAACAATGGCTGTAAGATGTAATTATCTTGCTGGGCATTAATTAATGCAATGTGTCAATTTATCTTACGTTGATGGTATTGATGACTTTTAATAAAATATGCATCAGTAAGTGATTACCTTGTTACGTTAGAATGCAGTAACATTACCGGGGACTGCAGTTCAATTAATATTTAACTCCTTCAGCAGTTGCTTAGACTATTGATACCTTCCCACAGCTATTTCATTCTTATTAACAAATTACAAGCTTTCCTGTGTTCATTCAGCCCTGACTACATAGTAATCTGCAGCCACTTGAAATCTCTCATGCTGCTCAGTCCTTAGTCGGCTCATCCATTTTTCTGTTCACATTTTGTATTTATGTATGTTTTTTGTTATTCATTTGGTTTGAAAGTTTAAATCCCAGTATACCCATAAATTAAAAATCCATCATGCTTTTTGTATTCTGTGTGCTAGGCTTAAAAATTAATAAGACAAAATGGTTTTCAATCCACATTTTCTGCTTCAGTAAGTTTAAGGAGACTCGAGATGCAGAAAATTGTTGCATGTGTGTGTGTGTATAACATATACTTATACTAATGTATTAGTGATGAACGCTAGTAACTTTTTGATGGGAGTGTGAGAACCATTCAACCCCTTAAGTGCTGGAGACTGAACATTTCTATTTGTTTTTGTCAGTAATTACATAATTAAGTCACTATACTCTGCCTCAATCCTGCAATGTTTAGGAGGAGGGGGAATGCTTTTTCATTTTTAAAGATTAATTTACTTACAGTATATGTCAGTAGCACGCAAGGTTTGTTGGTTTTAAAGCACAGTTTTAGAGCTTGTTTCCAAAGTATATCGGAACACAGATACAACAAAAAGTGAGAAATAAGCCATTAAGCAACATCTCTCTGAATTGAAAAGCAACCTTGAACAGCATTATGACTGGGAATATTCTGCCAACTCAACAATATACAAAGGTATTTGCCACTTTAGAGCTTAAAACCATGCTGACCCCAACCAAAAAAGGTTTGGCATATCTGAAATTAAGGAAATGAATGATGTTGTAGCTACTTTAGTAGAAATGTTTTTTTTGCTCTTTAAACAAATAGCAAAGCCTCATTAAACTGGACAAGCTTCATAGACAAAATTGTGCCACATGCCATGTTTTGTACATCTGTAAGGTGTTGTGTGCAGGGTGATTTGCTGTAAATTAAACTGAATCAGTTGATTTATTTTCATTAACATTACCTTGATCTTTCTTTATATTGTGCTCCGTAATGTGCAGTTCCTGTTTTGGTTTGTTTAGAACAGTAATTTACTTCAGTATTAAGTACTGTACTCCGGGAATACACTTACATTAACGAATATCTTTCAAGAGCTCTGAATAAAGCATACATTTGTTTTTTATTGTATTGGATTAGTGTCTTCTAATTTGACAATTAATTAGAGAAAAATAGAATTCACAAAATTGTATTTCCAGAAGACTTGCTTAAGTTACTTTTATGCATTTGTGTGCAACCTCCGAAAATTAGCCCATGCTTAGCACAGCTATAGGGCAGTCTCTGCTCAAAACAGCACTACCAACAGCAAGTAAGATTCTCTCTCTACAGCTGGAGATTGAGCACAGAGCTACTGGGGGGGATCCTTCTTTGTCACTAGAGTGAATCCTACCTTAACAGTGCCTTAGCATCGGAGTTTGGAGTTAATAACAGCACCAACCAACATCTAGTGTACTTTGTTCAACTACCACTGGGTGTTTACTCTCCCATAAAGACACTCCGTTTGGGGGCTGACAACTACAACGTAGATGTTCCAGTTGCAGACGACATCTGCTACTAAGACGCTCTGGTTGAAGTTGACACTTACTACAAAGACACCCTGGTTGGAGCCGACACCCGTAGCTGCCAGAAAAATACCAACAAGCAGTGTTCATATCTCCGCTCTTTATCAGCTTGTCCCATTGCTAAGACATTGTCTTAGTTTTTCACTTTATTTTGAATTCCTATGAAAGTTATCAAGTGACTTTACACATACCTGGCTATTTATCCCATCCGTTACAACTCACTGACTGCCAGTTTGCACTCGTACTTATTGTTTTCTTTTTATATTATTTCTTAGTTTGAGATTGAACAGGTTACCTTTATTGTGCATTTATTACTTTGAGCATACCAGTGTTTTTAAATGACTCTTTCCTACTCCCAGGAGTTATGATGAATATTGTTCTTTAATTTTTTATTTTTTTTACTTGTCATTGTTTTAGCACCACCTACGTCTTCTGTGTGAGTAAAAGGGTCAGCCTATTAGTATTTTTAATTTTTATATTTTCTTCAGGGTCCATAGGGATCCACAGGGATACCATGGGGATATTATGGTTGGAACCAAACAGTTAAAGCTTCAGCTCCCAGGATGTCTTGGGTCCTCCTCCATATGTACCCCACCACTAGCCACAGGACTTCAGTTGTTCGTTTGGTGTGGCAGGATCAAGACGCACCTATGTAACAAGGGACTGCCCAGGCAGTCCTAAGCTTTTATTTTGTGTTTTGGCATTGGCAGTACTAAGCGTCTGAATTAAGACGCATATACTGCGACTCCATCTACCTCCACCGGGCTGCAACACCAGTAACTGGGATGGTGATTTCAGTGGGTTGCGGCTGAGCTTGCTAGCAGCAATGCTGCGCCCCAGACTGCAACCGGATGCACGGAGATATCAGGAAAGGCGATTCCTTGCTTACGGGGAATTGAGCGTGGCAGTCCTTGCTTCTGATGTCAGTCTGCTGGGATTAAACTCTATGACTTTCATGATTTCAGTATCTGTATAAATGGTGAAAAATTAGTTTTGAGTCTACAGGCTTTTTTTTGTAACCTTTATTTTATCATTATGGCCAATCCTGACACTAACTGATTATCCTCCTTTTTCACATGAGTAATATATTAATGTATATGCATGTAATAAACACTGAGCTATTCAAAATATATTTAAGGCAAAATGTTTGTTTTATGTTTCCAAATATGTGGTTGGCCAATTTTTATTTATTTTTTTGTTTCCAGTTTGACAATCTAAATATTTGGGAATATAGATACTGTAAGAGGGGAAATCTTTGCTTTTACATGTGACCTAGATGTGTGGTGTATTAAAAATATAGACTCTTCTATATTTCAAATGTAACGTCCTCAGGGACTGTGGACATTGCATGTATTCCAAGTCTCCTCAAAGTCACAAGTGCAATATGTGTTACCACCAGTAGTTCTTTTAGAGCACAGCTCTGTTTTGATTTTATTTTATTTTTACCATGTTTTTTATTGAGGACAGGCAGGCTGATTAGTCAGTAATTAGCACATCAGTGCCCCAGCTAAGCGATGTGGGATCATGCACTCTTAGCAGCCCCCTAGAAGAGGCACTGTCCTAAAATACTTTTATTTAATTGTTCAAAGGTAAAGTTTCTAATGAAGCTTCATATGATGCTGTTTAAACCCACTTGATATGTTTTATTCTCCTCCCAGAGGACACCTTTTGTCATAATTTGTTATAGCAAAAAAAAATGTATGTATGTGTGTGTGTATATATATATATATATATATATATATATATATAAAATATGTTTCACAATACAGGTTTCCATGAGTGCACTCATATATCTGTTCTGTAGCTGTATTATCTCTGTGGGATGACATGCTTGGTGGCCCGTTGCTGACATCTTCCTCATTAACAGCCCCACAATAGCTATGGTCCATCACAGGCTTAAAAATATAAAAGGTAGAATTTTCTGAGTATAAAACCCATCCACTTCATTATAATTTGAACTATTGCGCTTTGCAGATTTGTTCATTTTTATCAGGCTGTTGAAAAAAGCTTTTATCTGTGTTACTGCAGCTACAAGGCATATTGCTTTTCTCTGAGTCTGTTGGAAGTTGTCACTTAACAAAAAAGTATGATCACCTCTGTCAGAACCCCTCAATATATATATTATGAAAGTCTTGTGAAAGAACTTACCTTCTTTTCAATCAACTGCTGTTCTGTATAAATCATTGTTTTTCCTCTCAAGTACCCTTTTTATTTTACATGCAAAGTGTATATTTTGTAATTTCCACCTCTAAACTTCAGCAATTTAGATTTTTTTTTATATATATATATATATATGTTAAGACAACAATCATCTTTTCTCCTTCATCCACTTAGGGACACTGGAGCTACGACACTGTCGTATAGACATGGGTCGTGTAGAGCCTGGCACTTTAATAATTTTAAGAGTGTGACTGACTCCTCCCCCTCTATGCCCCATCAGCCCTGGTTTATAAAATGTGCCCGAGAGAGCCGCAGCACAGCCCTGTTTGATTTTATTTTAACTTTTTTTTTTTATTTTTTCCATGTTTTTTATTGAGGACAGGCAGGCTGAGCTCTATGGCATCTTGCCTTCTACGCGCAGCCTGTGTCCGGTGCCCTGAGAAGGGGACCTCTTGGAGACATCCGTTTCAGTGAGACCCGCCACAGCAGAGAATCGGCTAGTGTCCGGGTCCTCACAAGTCCCCCAGCCCAGCACCCTGGCCGCAGCAGAACTGTGATAGAACTGGATAGTTGGAGCAGTGTTCAAGTCTGGGCTCAGTGCTGTGTGTCATGCAGCTGTCACTGTGGGATAGCAGTGGGCTTTCCACCTCTCGATTGCGAGGGAAGGAGAGAAGGCAGCTCATTTATTGACAGCACGGTACTGCCGTGGCTGTCACTACTACAATCAATGCACCCTCTCTCGCCGTTACTTACAAGTGTGGCGCTGGTGGGGAGATACGAGAGCCCTGATTACAGCCAGTCATTATTACCTGTTCTGGAGGGGGCGGAGTCAGCTGCAGATGGCCATGTTTCTGAGCGCACTGTGTACTGGACAAGTGCAACCCTCTCCCCTTGCCATCACACGGAGCAGCGCCATTTTACAGCTGATCTCTGAAAAGCTGGGGTGCTCTGCTGCAGGCTGCTGAATCAGCTGCTGTCATTGGGGAGCCAGATAAATTTATGGGGCTTATAAGTCCTCCTTAAGGTGGGAGCATTGATTGTTGCTCTTGCTCCTCTCCTTCTATTCCCTGTCTCCCCTTACTGTCCTGTTGCTTATATTCCTGTGATAGGCTGTTTGGCAACTTCAGTGTCTGTGTGTGAGTGTGTGTGTACAGCATGGCAGCTAAAGCAGCAGAAAAGACTTCACAGAATCTGTTTGCTTGCTCTAATTGCCAAAAAAAGGTTACGCATGCTCGCTCAGAAGGCTCTTTTGTGGAGCGTGCGATTCAGAACCCCCTATGGCTCCGCAGGGTATGAATATTCCTCAATCCTGGATACATAGTTTAACAAGGGTTATGGTGTATTTAACTTCTGAGTTAACTGCCTCTAGAAGAGAAAGGGAAGGTCCCAGTACTTCCCATTCTTCTCTTTTAGCCAGTGAACCTGCGTATGCATTCAGTATATAGATTGGTTCAAATTATGAGTTCTTCTTGACCTGGGGAAGCCTGTGGCAGTCCAGGAAGTGAGCCCTCCCAGCGGTTCTCCAGTCAGAGGAGGAGTTGGATGGAATAATTCCTCCCAGGAGGAGGAGGGTGAAATGTTGGAGGACTGGGACACGGAGGTTTTCTCACAGGGCGTGGAGACACTGATCCTTTCAGTTTGTGAGGTCCTTCATGTTCAGACATCGAAGTACAGGAATCTGTGGATTCAGACCTGTTAGGTAAATCCACTGTTTCCTTTTCCTGTTTCCTTTCAGTTAGATGAACAGATCGCTGCCGCTTGGAAGCATCCAGATTGGAAGTTTCAACTTCCGGTCATTTCTATTTCTTTATCCCTTTCTTGTAGATCAGTGATTCCCAACCTCTATCCTCAAGGCACACTAACAGTCCTGGTTTTAGTGATATCCATGTTTCAGCAAAGGTGGTTATATCAAAATAATTGAGGTACTAATTAAGTCATCTGTGCTCAAGTAGGCTATCCTTAAAACATGGACTGTTAGTGTGCCTTGAGGACCGTGTTTGGGATCCCCTGGTCTAGATAATCAGAGTAAATGGGAAAATCATCCGCCTGTGGACTCTTCAGTGTCTCGCCTCTCTAAGAAAATCACACTTCCGGTACCAGGCGCTAGGGCCTTAAAAGAAGGATCCAAACACAAGCTGGAAATCACTCTGAAGTCCATTTACATAGTAGCAGGTGCCATACTTAGACCGGCCTTGGTTTGTCTCTTGGGTCAAAAAGGCAGTAGAAAAATGGGCTGAACAGGTAGCGGAGGGCCTACAGTCTAATACCCCTAGAACGGAACTCCTCACACTCGCTGAACATATAGTCTTCAGTATATTTGGGAGAAGCCTCGCATGACAATGGTCAAGTAGGCTCCAGAATTTCTGCCTCAGCGGTAGCCGCTCATCGTGCCCTGTGGTTACGCTCCTGGCAAGCAGATGCACAGTCCAAGTGGGCAGTGGAAGGACTTACGTTTACAGGCCCGATTTTGTTTGGTCCCGAGCTAGACAAGTGGATTTCCCTAGCCACGGGTGGGAAAAGTACTTTTTTGCCTCCTTCAACTACAACTGCGTGCCGTTCTTTTAAAGGACCTTCCTTCCGTTCCTTTTCACACTTTTGCAAAATTCTAGGAGTGCTACATCGGCTGTCAGAGGAGGTCGTTCCAGGGGACGCCAAGCTTCCAGCTCCCGGCATCCCAAACCTACAGATAAGCCTGTCGCATGATGGGTTCCCATCCCACCTGGGAAAACCCAAGGTGGGAGCTCACCACCTGTGGTTTGCGGATGTCTGGACTCATTTATGGACTACTGGGTTCGCAGTCTGGTGGGCCAGAGCTACAAGATTGATTTTGGTTTTTCTCCCATTCGTTTCTTCACCACAGGTCTTCCTTTTGATCTGGAAAACAACTAGTTCTACAGCAGGCAATCAACAGTTTACTGACCTCAGTGGTCCTGGTTCCAGTTCCGACTCCCCAGAGGACTCAGGGATTCTACTCAAATCTGTTTGTGGTTCGAAAACCGGATAGTTCGGTTTGAATCTTTACTATTTTCACAGATTCAAGATGGAATCCCTTCATTCAGTCATTGCGGGGTTGGACAAGGTGGAGGACATGGTCTCATTGGATATCTAGAATGCGTATTTTCACATCTCTATTTGAAAACCTCATCAACCATTTCTTGACTTTGCGATCCAGGATTTTCATTACCAGTTTCAGGCCTTGCTGTTTGGCCTATCGTTGGCACCCTGGGTCTTCACCAAGGTAATGGCGGTGATGATTGCCAATCTTCGCTCACATGGAGTAAACATTGTCCCATACTTAGGTGACCTAATCAAGGCATCGTCTAGGGAGAGTCTATTGCATCATGTAGCTCTGACACATCAGTTTCTCATTCAACACTGCTTAAAAAAATGATAGAGGATGTCGCTCTATGCGCAAAGCAACCTGTTTATAAGGACAATGTCTCACACAACAGGCATCAACATGCCTGATAGGATTAAATATGAAAATAAAACAAAGTGGAAACTGTCCCTACAAAAATGGCACTATATCGCTATATATAAAACAAAAGTACATTTATATAATAAATCTCAATGTGTCACTTATTAGCTGAACAATGTCCTTAAGTTGTTGTTCTTGTATTTAGTGGTGATTCACTACATTCCAATGTAGATCATATGAAAAAGATAACATAAACAAAAACAGTCTGGCGGCGATGCGTGTGTTAAACAGCAGCCAATGAGAGTCAGATAGACTCTCATTGACTGCAGCAGCACCCACTGCAAGAGCCGGACTTCCGTCCGGCTCCTGCAGTGGGTAATGGGACTGACGTCATGACGTCTGTCCCATAATGCTGAGCGCGCCAGCCCGGGAGGGCTGGCGGGCGGCGGCCGGAGCGGCGTCGCGGACCGGAGCTGCAGCAGCAACGTGGATTCAGGTAAGTATGTTTTTATATATATATATATATATACATATATATTTTTTAACCTATCTGCAGAACGGGGGAGGGGGTGGCTACTACTGGGAGGACCTCTACTGGGGGTGGGGGCACCATTATTGGGAGGACATCTACTGGGGGAGGGCTACTACTGGGGGTACTTAATCGGGAGGGGGAACCTCTACTGGGGACTACTACTTGGGGGGGGAACTACTACTGGGGGCATTATAAAAGGGGCCTACTAGTAGAGGCACTGCACTCGGGGGACCACTACTGGGGGCAATAATAGGAAGGGCCACTACAGGGATAGGGGGGATCACTACTGGGTGCCTGCAATAGGGGACCACTACTGGGAAAACTGCATGGGGGGACTACTGCTGGGGGCACTATATAAAGGGCACTGCATAGGGGGGGACTACTACTGGGGGCACCATATAAAGGGCACTGCATAAGGGGATACCGCTACTGGGGGCACTGCATAAGGGGGAACACTACATGGGGCACTGCATTTGGGGGGACCACTACTGGGGATACTGTATAAGGGGCACTACTATGGGCCTGCATAAGAGGGACCACAACTCCCATACTGGGGGTACTGTATAAGGGGTACTACTGGGGTTAATGTGCATATGGATAGGAATGTTCATTGTGAAAAAAGGGGTGTGTCATGTTGACACGCCCATTTTTAAGTGACCACGCCCATTTTCCGCCACGGGGGGCGGGGCTCCCTTTTCAAATTTGCCCTGGGCTCCAAATACCCTAGTTACGCCACTGGGCGTACCCCACTCACAATGAAACACCGCTATACGTGAATATAAAGGTTTCTTTTTAAACGCCAGATTCAGTAGTGCACTTGTGCCATCACCCAGCCAGTTATAGATGGATTTGTGTACCTCACATTCAAACACGTTAAAACCAGTGTATAAAGGTTTCTTTATCAACAACATAGCTTCAATCTCAAGTGGATTGGCGTACCCCTCTCACAGTTTGCTGGATGTTTTCTTTCACATAAAGTTATCTTTACCCACAAATGTGTTTCACCATATATTCATAGGTGTTCAGTGTATGGTATACTGAAAAAATTAACAAAGTATGCGCCAATTGTGTATATAAATTGAAAATGGATTTATTTATACACATGTAATCCCATGCAAGGGAATTTTGCGGCTCTTTCTCACAAGTCACTGGACACATTGACGGATTCCACCGAACTACACATTGCCGCATCTACCTATACTCCCTGCTGTTACACGTCGATTATCAGCATTTTACTCGTACGGTTACACCAAGCCGCTTCTATCTTCTTTTACTGATTGAGCTTAATATTGAAGGTGTAGTGTGGCCGGTGCATTATCAGCCCGAGTCTCACTGTGAGCGTAGACATCTAAGATCCCTGCTAGCCGCCTACAGGTGATTTAGCCGGCAATTAGTTACAGAGACATTCTGTGCAAGAACCACTCCATTTCTATTTGCACAGAGGCGAACGTCACCTCCGGAGCCGTGGACGGGTCTGAGCTGGACACACACTGGTTGTGTGTCAGCAGATCCAGGTACTACTGCAGGTAGATCGAGGTGACCTACACGCTGGCAATAACCTATACTATTCTATGTGACTGCCTGTTATTTGTGCATATTCGGTGGATTTGCAAGCTGATACAATACATCTCATCGGCATGGTGGGAATTAGATACTTTTGTATCCGTGAATATCAAGTCTCCAGTGATTGACATAGACTGTCTATTTCTCTTTTTTTTTTTTTTTCTTTTTTTGTGTTTAGGAGTGTTCCTGAGGTGCAGTGCACATCCACCTGTGCACCTAGGTTCTCCTCTTTTTAATGAGCCTGATCAGCTTTCAGACCATTAGTGTTTGTATGTCCATTTAGTCCTTTATATGTTGGTATAGTTTATATGTGATTTTATATATGATTTTGTCTTTATGTAGTTTCAGACTCAATTGATTAAATTATTTGTTCACATTTATTGTGTTGTTTTCCATGTCCCGGCAGGGGTATTTTCAGCGCAATCCATTTTCCTTTTTACCATTTTTGTAGGGGCAGTCTCCATTTTGTTTTATCTTTTTCTCATTCAACACTGTTGGATCATCAATTTCCAGAAATCTCAGCTGGTACATCTCAGTCGCTTCAATTTCTGGGGATGATTTTGGACACTGTTACTGCAAATTTTCCTTTCTCTGGACAAGGTTCATGCTATCCAGGAATTGGTCCGCTTAGTCCTCAAACCCCAGAAGTACCAATACACCTTTGCATCAGACTCTTAGGGAAGATAGTAGCGTCCTTCGAGATCATCCAGTTTGGCAAATTTCATTCCAGGACGTCCAGTTGGATCCATGTCTCATCTGCAGATGCATTATCTGGCAACTTTGTCTCTGCAGGCTCGATTTTCGCTACTTTGATGTCTCAGGACGGATCACTTGCTGGCGTGGCGACAGTTCGGCATCTGGAACTGGATGCTGCTAAGCACGGATGCCAATCCGCATTTGGGAAGCGATGACCTTGGACACGCCAGGAGTCTCTCTTTCCAATCAATGTCCTTGAACTCAGGCCGTCTACAACGCATTATTCACAGTGGCTTCCATGTTGCAGGGGGTGCCAGTTCGAGTCCAATCAGACAGCGTCACAGGTGTGGCATACATAAATCGTCGGGGGGGACTTGCAGTCGCATGGCAATGCGAGAGGTCAGATGCATTCTCCAATGGGCAGATAAAGTATAAACGTCCCGGCCGTCTCCCCAATATATATACCAGAAGTGGATAACTGGGAGGCAGACTACCTCAGTCGTCAGGTTCTTCTTCCGGGAGAATGGGCTCTTCTTCCCGAAGTCTTCTGGCGGTTGGTATTCTGGTGGGGCGAACCAAAGATAGACCTCATGGCCTCCTGGAACAGGAGCTACCTCTATATTGCTCCAGGACAAGAGATTCAGAGGCAGTAGAAGTGGATGAGTTGTCTCTTCCTTGGTAGTATGACCTTGTGTACCTGTTTCCTCCGTTCTCGCTGATTCCGCAAGTTCTGAAGTGCAAAACCGCAACAGTCATCTTGCGTGGTACTCAGATCTCCTATTCCTCCTGGCGGATGATCCTTGGCGTCTTCCGCTTTGATCAGATCTACTCCAACACGGGCCTTTCATGTATCTCGACTTGAATCTGTTTCGTTTGACGGTCTGTGGCTGTTGAAACTGCCGTTCTAAGGAGTTGGGGTATTCTGCAGAAGGTGATTCCTACTATGCTTAGAGGTCGTAAGCCGGTTACTTTGGAGCATTTCCGTAGAATTTGGAAATCCTACGTGTCCTGGTGTGAGTTATGTGGTTCTTCAGCATCTTCTTTCCACTTACCTCGTCTACTTCTCTTCCTGCAAAGAGGCTTAGATTCCAGACTCCATTTAGGTTCACTTAAGGTGCCTTATCAGTTTTCTTCAGCTTTTTCTTGCGCTGCTTCCAGAGGTTCAGACCTTCCTGCAAGTGATGCTTCGAGTTCAGCCTCCCTTTGTTCTACCTACATCCCCTTGGGATCTTAACCTTGTACTTTCCTTCAGTCTGCACTTTTTGAGCCTTTAGATGAGGTGGAATTGAAGTTTCTTACCTGGAATAGCGTTACTGTAGAGAAATCATTGATTTTTCGATGTTCCTTCTGATTTTTTTATTGCATCATTTTTCCATAACCTAGTATGGGAGCTGCAATGTCTGAACAATTGATCACACTGTGATAGCAGCCTTACATTGTGCAATGTAGTGATGTGCAGGTTGTTGCATCTAGCTTTATATTGGGTATACTTTAATTTAGCATACAATGTTTGGAAATACTTGTACTATTTTTATTGTTGATACTGTAGGTTTACCTTCACGCATCAGGCTTTCTACTAACAGCCAATGAGAAAGATGCAGGGCTGATTATACTATAATAATATGAAAAAAAAAGTGTGTATGGGGCTGGGCTGGACTGCACATCCTAACTTAATACAATAAGAGGTGCTACCTTGCTGAGACTTGTAGTTCTGCAGCAGAAAACCAGGGGGGGGGGAATTGGGGAATGCAGATGCAAACTGTAAGCGCTAAGAATACTGAATATATATCTATATATATATATATATACACATATATCTATATATATATATATATACATATATATATATATATATATATATATATATGTGTGTGCATATATATATATATATATATATATATATATATATAAAATAAACTATCAATTAACATGGTTTGCTATTAAGGTTTTTAGTACAAGTTTGGCCAAATATGTTTGCCCACCTACCACATCAAGGTGACATCATCAGGTGGGTCCCTAACATCCCTAATGCTGACACATTGTGTAAATGTATGTAGGACTTACCATTACCTATACTATAATAATACTCAACTTTTTTTTTTTTTTTTGTTACACAATTGTCAACACAGGCTCCACATATTAATATCAGAATGGCTTCTTGTAGAGCCCAATTTTCACATTTATTATGTGAATTAAATTATTCTGCAGATGGCCACAGAATAGCGTTATTGCAGGCCAGATTGTCAAGTTCTCAGTCACACCACACAGCAAAAGTAAATGTGTCATTGTCTACACTCTATTCCTAGACAATAATTCAGCAAAATCCAAATGAAGTGCAGAATAAAAAAGCAAAATCAGAAGTTGAAGGTTGTTATCAAAACTATGCATCTCCGATCTCTCATTGCTTGTTTGTATACATGAACACCAGAGAGTTTTTGCAAATAACCATTTCAACATAGTTAACAAAAAATGTCAACTGGATCTCTTCAAATTGATGTAAGAACACATCACACGGTTTATGCCATTTGCATACAATTTTGCAGCGCAAAAGAAATATAAACTGAACCCTTCATTTTACAGTTTAGTCTCAATGCTTAATATATTAGCATGCATGTACCCAAAGAGGCCCTATTTCCATGTTTATGACATGAAAGTATGACACTGTTGTGAAATGGATGAGGCAGAGCCAGTCCTCTAATGGAGGCACAAATTAGTATTTTATGGTGGTCCATAGCCACTGACAACTGATGGAATGGATCATATTCTAGCAAAGCTATTTTTTGTTTATACCCTGGCACCCTGTCATTTTGTTTAAGTAGGTATGTCATCCATCCATCAGTTAGGGATTGTGTTTGAGGGGTCTATTTATAGCAGTGTTAGGAGACAGAGTGAAAAGTGATAAGGTGCCAGCCAATCAGTTCCCAACTGCCATCTCACAGGCTGTGTTTGAAAAATGACAGTTGGGAGCTGATTGGCTGGCACATTATCACTTACTGATCACTTTTCACTCTGTCTCCTAACACAGCTTAGTAAATAGACCCCTCAGTGTTTTAATAGTTGAACTTGTAATGACTTTTTGTTTTCTTTATTGCTGTCAGTGTTAAAATGTGAGCTCAAGTGTGTGTATGTGTATGAGCTATCTTCATTAATTAACAAATCTGTTTTTTGTGTACCATTTTTTAAATTCACATATATGTTTGAAAAAGAAATGTCTGACCTAAGATTATTGAAATGTTTGTCTTTCTCTTATTTCATAGCTGAAAGATACTAAATCAGTCGATCAGAAAACAACACTACTTCACTTCTTAGCTGAAGTGTGTGAAAGGAAATTTCCTGACGTTCAGACATTTGTTGAAGATATTCAGACTGTAGACAAAGCAAGTAAAGGTATGCATTGTGTTGAGGTATGATTCTGATCAACATTCTCTGTGATCCGTTGCAGCAATAATTTCATTCTGAAGTGTAGTATTATATCTTATGTAGCTGTCAAATACATGTAGTTTGCCAGTTAACATAACTTATTATATATATATATATATATATATATATATATATATATATATATATATATATATTAGGGATGTGCAGGCTCGGATAGGTTCGAGTTTGCACGCACAGTTCGGATTTTTCCCTCCAAAACACGGGATTCAGAAAGAGGCAAAACGTCATGTTGCATGGACAAACATTATCATTCCTGGACAAAAGTCCAGGAATGATGATGTTTGTCCATGCAAGATGATGTTTTGCCTCTTTCTGAGTCCCGTGTTTTGGAGGGAAAAATCCGAACTCGGCGTGCAAACTCGAACCTATCCGAGCCTGCACATCCCTAAAATATATATATATATATATTTATTTTTTTCAGGGTCATCTTATTTAATACCCATATAAAGCTATGTTTGCACACCGCTTATCCAGAGACAAAATCTCAATGTGCTACACATCTATATATTAAGGAGTCATTCAATGAATGGGGACTATCCTAGTCACATATGCCTAGAATGCAGTACATAAAAGTTCTGAGATATCTACAGTATATTCAATACACCTAATGGTGTAATGGATATGGCCAAGTCTTGCAGCCCAGTAAATGTATTGCCAATAGAGCAGTACTCCATATGACTGACAATTTTTTATAGCTAACACAGTTTCCATGGAGTAGGAAATGAGGATGTGTGACTGTAATTGAAATCTCTGCAGGACAATGTGACTGGAGAACTACTCATGTATGTATACCTTTATTAATTTGTGTTGTACAGTGTACAGACAGCAACTCTGAATGAGAGTAACAAGTGCATCAAAAAATAATAATAAAAATATTTGTATTGAAGTTCTCTATCAATGAGTTTATAATCAGTCATTTAATGACGGTCCATATACAGTACACAATTCGAAAGTACTGCAGTCCTGAATAAGTGTTTACAGGTTTATGGGCAGGGTTATATTGTAAGTGACACTGGTGAAAGCAGAGACTGAAATTCTTCTGATTTAAGATGTAGGATTTCATCTTTTGTTTTAAGTGGAATAGGGATGAATTCAGACTAATGCTGGGCATACACTATACAATTATCTGTCAGATATCTGTCCAATCTGGCTGGTTGGAATGAAAACCTGGTAATGTAAGGGAGGAAATGACAATCGACCATTTGCTCACAAACACTGGAAAACAGACAAAAATGGTCGTTCAGACAAATTGGTTAAAACACATAAATTTAACCAATTTGAACAATTGTTTTATGTCCGTTTCCAGTGTTTAAAACCATAGATAGGATCTACTGTCATTTGCTCCCATACATTACCAGGTTTTCATTCCAACCAACCAGATTGCACAGATATCTGGCAGATAATTGTATAGTGTATGCAACCTTCCTTGGTGGGCACGCATACCACAGTGGTTTGATCTAAATAAGCCTCAAAATTATTAGATTAATTTTAGGATAAAATTGGTACATTTGAGCTACAGGAAAATGGTAAGTGGGGTAGGTGAGATATTAGTAACAATTTGCCTGGTATTGCAGGAATTATGCTGGGTGCACACTGTATTGTTCCGACGCCTATCGAAATGATATATCATGCGGATTGCATAATATGTATACCGGATTGTGCATGCCTGCAGGCCATTTATTACATTGTCCCATCTGCTGGCGCAGCACAGGAGATAGTGTGATGCGCTGTGCGATGTCATGCTTCTAAATACACCATGGAACAACACTGTACTGTGCAGTATGTAAGGACGGCACAATGTATCGTGCTATCGCCGGGTACACACATCATGTAGTGTACCCAGTTTTAGTTTAAGCAACCTGAATGCTACACCTTTCACACCGCATACCCAGGGTCGCACCCGGGATTTTGTACACAGGTCCATCCCGGGTGATACCTCTTTCAGACAGGTGGCCCGAGCCGGCTCATTGCCAGGTTGATGACATCACCACCGTTTCACGATTCATCATGAGTTTGGGGCATGGAGCCCCCTGGGTAGATGTGACTGTGCTGTTTTGGAGTGGCAAACTATAACAATTTTTTTTAACACTTACAAATAATTTTTCTACTACTACTACTCTTTTTAGCATTTTAATTACACCTTTCACCTGTTTATCACCTTTTAACACATAACTTTTGCTTTATTCTTATTAACACTCACTAACACCTTAGCCTCTCACTGGTGTGCTGCCCTGAGGTGGCTGGCCTTTGCCGGCTTTTTGGGGTTCTGTTCCCCGGAGTTTCAGTAAGTATTAGGGACCTCCAGTAAACAGAGATGCTGTCCAGTGGCCTGGAGGCTTAGCCATATTTTTGCAAATACTGTATATGCAACTAGTGTTCACTCTAGGTCCGGCAGCAGGCAGAGCGCTGGACCTAGAGTTAAAGAACGTCTGCATGCGGACGAAAAAGGGGTGTAGCCAAAGAAAAAGGGCATGTCTTTATGGTGCATCCCATTTTTGTCACTCCTGGGGGCGTGCCCGGCACTGACAGACATGCCAGGCAGCCCCCAAGCGCCGTCGTTTTGACCATCCACGGGACACTGCGACTTGCGGGTTTAGACAAAACCCGCAGGCTGTCTCAGCGGGGCACTGCGCTAGAGGGCAGGGTGCTTTCTGCCCTTCCGAAATAGGGCAGGGTGCGGCACCCCGCTGAAACAGCCTAGCGGGAACGCTATGCAACTGAGAACTCTGAATGATCTACCACCATGTAGTTTTTTTTTATCTTATTGCTGATATCATTCCGAGTGCTGGGGAATACCTTTTGCTGTTTCTTGTATAGAATAACCCCTCCCTTTCATGCACCTGATTGAGCAGCTACCAACATGTACTGCTGAGATGAGATCATCTCCACGCGCCGGCTCTTCCTTTGCTGTGAATGGGACCCGGGTTGCATCGAGCCAGGTTACCTGTTCACACTGCATCGCGAGCCGTGTTGAACCTGTGTTCAACCTTGCTCGTTACCTGGGTTTTGTCAATTGGATCCTTTAACACTGCACAATAACCCACGTTGCTGCGCGTTCACGTTAAATAACATGGGTTGTTGCTGATAGTGTGAAAGGGGTATTACTCTTGCTACTCAGAGGTCTTGAAATCATATGACAAAAATACTAATAATAGTAATAATAACAACATGCACACTCTGTGATAAAAAAAAATAAATTAAAAAAGGCTTCAACTAGTCCTTGTAGAGCTCTCAGAATGGCTGCTGGCAACCACATCTGCCCTTCAACATTTTAATTGAACCTCCCTCCTGTCCTGGAAGAGGCGGTCTCTTTTGATGTTACACACTGTATTGGGGGCTTTTAAATGGTGGATATGTATCCCTGTGATTGCTGACTTGTCTTTTATAAATTACATCCCATTACAACTAATTCAGTGTAACCTTGCACAGCTCTGAAGGGATAGCAATGATATAAAATATATACCGACGGTGGAATCCCACCACCCGGCAAAATGTGAATGTTGCTACCCCGATTGGGATATCGGCATCCCGACCCCCGGAGTCCCGAACGAGGATCCGGGGAAGGGGGGGATAGGTTTAGGGATCCCTGCGGGGGAAATTATGGTTAGGCTCCCTCTGGGGTGAGTTAGGCTGTGGGGAGGAGAGGTTAGGATTTGGCACCATTGGTGGGGGGGGGCGTCTGTTAGGATTAGGAACCATTGGGGGGGGGGAGGTTAGGGTTACGGGGGGTGCGGCAAGGGGGTCAGGCTTAGAACCAGTGGGAGCAAGTTAGGGTTTGGTATCCACCTGCGAGGTTAAACACCACTAACCTAAGGGAGAGTTAAGGGGGGGGGGAGGGGGTAGGGATAGTATACTTACCACTGCTGTCAGGATTCTGCATGTTCAGCCGCCAGTTTTTCATACCCAACCCAGAAGAACAATCTGTCCAGTTATGTACATGTACCAAATAAATCCACGTTATTGAGTGTTATATATTTTACTAGCTGCAGTGCCCAGCTCTGCTCTGCTCTGGTGGAAGTCTGTGGTCTGTCTCTCCCTAGGCAGCCAGTTCGCTCCCTCAGTGAGCTGCACTCCGACCTCTGCCACTTGGACACCAGCTCGCTTGTACCATGACTTCTGCACTGAACCACTTTAGCCCTCTCCATTCTCCTCAGTGATGCAGCCTCCCCAGATGACAAGGAGGCTTCACCGATCACTGCACATAACGGGTCCCTGAACAGCAGGTGCACCAGCGCTTTTGAAAAATAATTTAGAAATGCCGAAAGCACTGCAGGGGACCTCTCCACGCCGAGCCCCACCCACAGCACCATGATGACTGATCGTGATGATCATTAGCCCTAAAACCTGCCTAGGATAATTCTGTGCTCTCCTGCATACAATAACACTGGTCTACAAAAATAAAATTTATTTCAGAAGAATTAAATAAACAAAATCTAAATGTATATTTCATACATGCATTCAGAATTTTTTCAATTTTTTTAAGCAGGGTTTTTTGTGACATACGTTTTAAAGTTTTATTAAATTTGTACTCTGTAAGTCTAAATAATAAATGTACACCGCTTTCTGGTTGCCCTAAAAAGTTGTAGATGATGATTTTTGGTCATATTTTGTATTTGGGATGTCTCTCTTCATGGTCCAGCAATAGTCAGCCAGCATACTGGAACTCCATTCCCTCCAAATCATAGGAATTGCAAATGGCATATGATGTGAACCATTTTTCCAGCCAATGAGAAGCCTAACACATGATACACAGCATATATGCAGGGCCCAGTGCTTAGCCTGATCACCAACTTTACACCTGAAGTAAGGTTCATAACACTTTCTTACGAGTGATGTGAAATTTTGCCTCTGACAGTTGAAGGTTATTTCACCACACACATAACAGAAATTGTCTGGATGATTTAAAGGGATGCTACTGGATGCCGGCATTCAAGATCCCGGCAGTCAGAATCCCGACGCCAGCGTCATGACAGGGTTAGGATACCGCCACCTGCCAGTCGGTGTCCTCTCCCTACCCTATCCTTCCCTCCCCAGAGCCTGACCCTAACCCCCCTAGTACCTAAACCTAACCTCCCCCTCCCCTCACCCTATATCTAACCCCTCCCCCCTTAGTGCCTAACACTAACCCATCCCCTAACACCACTACTTACATTTGGGATCTCAGCGTCGGCATTCTGACCGCTGGAAACGGTCAGGATATTGACCGCAACCTTAACAAATATTTGTGCTAGCCGACTCCTCTATGGTGAGAGACACCCGGGGGTCACAGGACAATGAGACATTGTTGACCAGTGCAATTAGCAGACCTGCAATTTTCACACCCAGTGTGCATTCAGTCTGCTTATAAGGATGATCCACATGTCTTATGACTTGTTTGGATCTCCCTTGTTTTAAAAAAACTAAAACAAGCTTGCATATATACAGATGTCTTTATATTTCATTGCTGCAGTTGCACCTATCTTCCCCCCTCGGTGTGCCAGGTTTTGTGCTACGCGTCTTGTTTGCTGAAAATGCATCTTAGTTAACGGAGTCTCTAAATCTTTATCTGAAGTGCTACAATGAAATGGCTACTGCTCTTTTCCACGCCAAGTTCCATTGACTCAGTCACACACAGATATACAAGTGTTGCATATCACGTTAATCAGTGCAGTCTCCTAATATGTTCTAGTTGTCCCCCTCACTGTCGTGGGACATAATGATGTCCTCCCAGTTGTCCACCACGTGCCTCATGATCAGCTCACGCACCTCTTTAGCCATTAGCTGAGTGCCATACATGAGATAGCAGAGAGACTGGAACAGGCAGGCTCCAAATACAAATCAAGTGAATTTTCTAAAAGAAAAAAAACCTAGTCAAAGTGGCAGCTCCATAGGTGGGGCTGCAGAGCAGTCCAATATTAAAATAAAGGAACCACACCAAATGACACCCCAAATGTTGCCAGACATCACTGGCAGTTGGTGTAGCTCCCCTATTTGAATATTGGACTGCGCTGCAGCCCCACCTCCGGAGCCACCACTCGTTCCAGACAATGAGTTTACAGTCCCACAGCACTTAGGGTAAAAAAAAATCAACATATCCTATCACCTTAGTCGAGCAAAAACATATTACCCCTTTTCAGGCCATTAGGAGTCAAATTTCGAAAAAAAAATCCCTGCTCAGTTGGTGCTTAGGTCTTGGAGGGAATATACTCCCCAGATTTCTTGTTTCTAGGTCCAGGAGTTTGGGCTGGACTTTGATGAGTCAGTGAGTCAGGACATTTGTTTTATTTTTAAATTTCATCTTTGTGTAACTTTTCGGTGATTAAACTAATTTTGTAAAAGTAGCAAAATACTATCTGTTCTGTAGATAGCACGGAAGTAAACTTCTGTTACTGTATATATACCTTAAATATCAACCTGTGTTACGTGTACTTCAAGAGGGTAGTTTGGATTGAAGTAATATTTTAAATAAAATTAAGTCAAAACAGTTGAGAAACACTGATGTACACTAAATACATTTGTGGATGGCTAGAGATTTATCATGCAAATTGTTGAAGTTGTCGTAGGAAACTCCCTTTTTAAGTAAGTAATTAAAATTTGTTAGTCTGCAAGGTTACAGTTTGATATAAATCTTTCATGCAACAATGGTAACGGTAACTGGCAAAAATATATTGGCTTTTCCTGCCTAATTGTTTCACACAGTAGGAGATATTAAGATATGAACAGCAGAAAATGAGACCTCTCAGTTAAGATTCCTTTCTATAGATAAAGATATTGCATAAGTAATTTAAACTGATTGACCATAGAGAAGGGAAGCGATGAATTATTGAAATACCATGTTGCTGTAAGGACTTCTGTAGGTAAAAAAATGACAATTGGTAAAAAAAAAAATAATCAGCAATTGTATTCATCTGTTCAATGTGTAGAACTGTTTCGTATATATTAACTTTTTTTTATTATTATTCTCTAATGAAAATATTTTAAGCCTAAACATATAATTTAGAGTAGGTAACCACGATCCTCTTTCTGCCAAACTAACAGTAACTGACCATTGATTTATTGTCTGGAGGAAAAAATAATAATAATCAAGACACTGCTACTGATGGTCATTTGCCTAGAAAACACTACAACTCTGGACACAGCACCTCACCGGGGGATGCAGTCAGGAAGCAGACGGTCGAAATGACGACTGCCGGCCTCCCGATTGTCTTATCCCGGCTGGGGTCTAATGATAGGCGTCGAAATCCCAATGCCTATCATTATCACTATGCCGGGAGCCAGACGCCCGGCATACCGAACGAAGGTAAGCCGGGTGGCGGCCGTGGACAACCGTGGGGGGAGGGTTAGGTTAGGGGCTCCCGGGGGGACTTAGTTAGGCACCCCCCTGGGGAGGGTTAGGGTTAGGCACCCCACGGAGGGTTAGGTTTAGGCTGCGGGGAAGGGGAGGTTAGAGTTTGGCACTTAGGGGGGGAGGTTAGGCACCCCTAAATGAGGGTTTAGGGGGGGAGAGGGTCAGTAATTGTTAAAAATCTTACCTTGCGGGATCTTCTGTTGCCGGTCTGCTGGCGTCGGGATGCGTCCGGCGGTATTTCATGCCGATTCCCTCACCGGGGCTTCTCACATCGCTAATTGGACACTAGAACACTGATCACATCTGGCAGTAGTCCGTTGAGTCAGGGTTCCAGTTGCTTAGGGTTGGTAGGAATCAGGTATGGCACAGACCCCATGAGTTCATATACACCAGTTGTCAACAAGGAAACATGCAGGCTGGTGGTGGTTCCATAATGGAGTGAGGTGACATGGGTTGGGTCCGCTGGTCTGCCTGAATACGTCATTGAATGGTAACTGTTATGTTTCATTGGTTGATGACTATTTGCAGGACTTCAGGAACTCTCACAGTGATGGAATATTCCAGCAGGATAATGCACCGTATCATTGGTCCCAAGTTGTTTATAATTGGTTCGAGGAGCATTCTGGAGAGTTCCGACGAATGGTGTGGCCACCACGTTTGCTTGACATGAACCCAATCAAGCATTTCCAGAACATGGTGGAGAGGTCCATTTGTACCCAAGATCCTGCACCTACAAATATCAGGGAGCTGTGGGAGCATAGCTCCCTATCCTGATGGCATGGGTCAACATCTCTCCAGAGGTGTTCTGTACACTTGAATTAAGTTGCTACAAATCGGCGGACTGCTAGTGCCACAAACGTGTGCGCACATCGCGTTATGCGCCACGATACGCTATGGTGTGTCCCCGATCGCGGGAGTGTGTCTCCATTTAACCCTATGGAGACGCGGGAGTCCCATCTCGCGGGATTGCGGGAATTCCATCTCGGGTCATGCATGGTGCGATTTGCTGCACTACAAGCAAGGATGTACAGTAGCTATGCATATCTGTTCTTACTTAACTGGTACACATACCAGTTAAGTAAGTCTTCTGAAGGAACATAACTTCTGCCCTCTCCCTTTTACATGCTTCCAGAACAATATTATGTTTGTTGGGTGAGTTAAGGCCTTTTATGTTGATACAGGAATTTCAAAGTCATGCAGGAGAGGGATTTAGGATTAATTTAAGAGCATGATAAACAGCAAATGTGCTTTAAGTCATAATGAAGCGAAGGAAAGGGATGGGGGTGGGGGGCAGTGCTGCCAGAGGGTAAAGTGAGATGAAAGGATAGTGGGTAAGTCTATGAGGGCAAGCATCCCTCTAGAGTTTCACCTCGGGAAGGTCCATGTAAAAGAATAGAAGTACAGTAATTTACAAGAATAGTGCAAAGGTGCTGGTGGGGGCAGCATAGAGGGAGTAGAGAGGGATTAGGTAAACTCAATGAGTCAAGGTTCTATGACGTTGAGTGGAGTCAGTGGTGGGAAGAAGAGGTGTCTGTGTTCTGGGACAAATAGGAAAAAAGGGGGGACTTACAGTAGAGGACTAAAAAAAACTGGACACAAGGCTTCAGTTTGACAGCAGTGCAACAATCTGAAACAAGAAAAAAGTTTACAGCCAGACATACTAGATTCCAATAGGATCATATCATGGAACTAACAATAAGCACTTTTTTTTTTTTTTTTAATAAAGCACAGTCATTTCATATGAAACTAAAGAAACCATCTATTTGCCTAGCCTCTATCTCCAACTACCATCATTTACCTCCAAACTTCTTAGGTGAATTTTGTACACACAACCCTACAGTAACTTACTACAGTGTATTTCTATCATTGTCTTCCTGTCTCTCTGAAATAAAGCTTCCGCTTAGACTGTCTATCTTCAATCTACTGGGCCTCTGCCACATCCAACACATTTCATCACCCACTTCTGCATACAATTCACTCTGTTGTCCTTTGCGACTCCACTCTCTCAACTGATTCAGTTCCCACTTTTCAAAAAACTCTTTCAGTATCTCTACCTCAAGAATCTATTTTGTCCTATAATCACCTCTGTGTTAGCAACATATGGATTGCCCTGCCCTTCACTAAGTGTCTGACAAATTTGAAGCAGACAATATAACCAAAACTTTACTTTCCAATAATCCAGTCAGATGTGATCTGAAGAACGGAGTTTTGTTATTCAATAGAGGAATTTGTGTGAGTGTGCGCAGTAAAACATTGAATGATATACCAGGTTGAGCACATGTAAAGTGATGTCTACCTAGGACCATTTGAGGAGAGGAAATGGCTGCTCACAGCTCCTTTAGAACTAGAATGCATTGCTAGACTGCGAAGGCAGCGTATAAGGGACAAAATCGATAATTTTTTAAGCTGCTACTGTCCTGACCACTAGGTGGGGCTGCTAACATGAATTCATGTTAACATAGAAGTAAGAGAGATTTAACAAACCCTATGCTAAAGGCATGACACTCCCCGTCTGGTATCGCTGATACCATAAATTTAAACTAAACGGGTAA
Source organism: Taudactylus pleione (assembly GCA_031769625.1). Taxonomy (NCBI): domain Eukaryota; kingdom Metazoa; phylum Chordata; class Amphibia; order Anura; family Myobatrachidae; genus Taudactylus; species Taudactylus pleione. Next base: position 4,479,195 of record JAUIMM010000005.1, read on the forward strand.
CGGTAAGAACAGTTCAGACACTGGTCTGAGAAACATCTTAGTCTCTCCTTGCTTACAGATCTTGACCTCGACCTTACGAACTTTCTAAGTCTTGGTGACAAGACTTAAAGGCCATTCGTTATGTTGTGACTGGCAATCTCTGACAAACACAATGTCACCAGGTTTTAGATTGGGTTTTGCAACTTGCCACTTGGTCCTTGGCTGCAAGGTAGAGATATATTGTCTTTTCCACCTGTTCCAAAAGATGTTTACTAGGCTTTGAACTTGTCTTCATTGTTGTTTGAATAAGTATTTGTCGCTGAACTCTCCAGAAGGAGCATAGATAGTTCCAGTCTTCTGAGTAAGAAGAGTGGCAGGAGTGAGCAGAAGTGGATGATCTGGGTCGTTAGAAACTGAAGTCAGAGGTATGGCATTGACGATAGCTGATACTTCAGCCATGAAGGTTTCTAAACTCTCATGAGTAAGTCTTGTAGTTCCTACTTGCAGGAAGATGGAATCAAGGATTCTGCATATTATGTCAATCATCCTTTCCCAGGTACCTCCCATATGAGAAAAATGAGGCAGGTTGAAAGTCCATGTACAACCTTGCTCACCTAGGTATCTCTCCACACCTTTAGTGTTGATGTTTGAGCAAATTTGTAATTCTTTGGCTGCTCTTACAAAGTTAGTATTAATTGCTCTAGGAGGTGATTTCCAAATTGAGAATTTTTGTAATCTGTGAGGCTCAAGTTGACAATGTGAGATCATGGTATGGATTCTAGTCACTTGTAGATGGATTTCGACATCTGAGTCTGTGTCTATTAGCTCAAATGTGTCACTTTCAGGATTGTTCCAATCTGTTTTGTACAGGAACTCCGGTCCTCTGAGCCATGAAGTTTCTTTATGGAGACTGACTGAGACGGGTGTTGTAGCATGATCTGCAGGATTGTGAACAGTAGATATAGTGCCACTGTTTTGGATTGGTGGATCTCCTGATCCATAGCATGCGACTGCTGATGTAAACATGGAATCACCTGGTCTCATTGCAGATTTATGCTAACACTACTTTACTGCCTGTGTAGAATTCTGCTCCTGAGAGTTCAATTGGCAACTCCAGATGAAATGAGCTCAGCTAATTCTACAGCTAGCACTGCAGCACAAAGTTCTGGCCTGGGTATGGTGTGCTCTGGATGTGGTGTTAGCTTTGCTTTGCCCATGACCAATCTAATGTGACATTGATCTTAAACATCCACAGTTTTAAGACATGCAACAGCAGCAATTGTTTAGATTGAAGCATCAGAAAATACATAGTCTCTGGTTTTGTACCTCTAAAAGGCACAGGAGCATATAAATGTGTAATATAAAGGTTGGTTAAGGTGGATAGAGAACTTTTTACACTCCTCCCACAAATCTATTTTCTGAGGAGACAGTGGTGCATCCCAGTCGGATGACTCGAAGGCTAGGTCTCTGAGCAAGGCTTTTCCTTGGATAGTGACAGGAGCAGCAAATCCTAAGGGGTCGTACAATCTGTTTATAGCAGACAAGACACATCTGTGAGTGAAGGGTCTTAGCTCACTGTTCACTTGGAAGGTAAAAGAGTCAGATTTTAATTCCCATAAGAGTCCAAGGCTAAGGTGAGCTGGTGGAGAATCCGTTCCTAAATCAAAATCACTTAAGTTACTGGTATGATCTTGAGAAGGGAAGGCTTCCATCACTCTTTTCCTGTTGGAAGCTATTTTGTGAAGCCTGAGATTAGAACATGCAAGCTATTCCTGAGCTCTCTTGAGGAGGCTGATTGCTGTCTCATCCTTTGGCATAGATTTTAAAGTCATCTACATATAAATCTTTCTCTTTGAGTTGTCTAACATCAGAACCATACTCTAGCTCACCCTCTTGAGCTGAACATCTGAGTCTGTAGATGGCAACTGCAGGGAAAGGGTTGTTACCAAAGATGTCTACCCTCATGCGGTACTCTGCAATATCTTTGGAGGGGTCATTGTTTCTGAAACAAAGGAGTCTTAGGAAATTCATGTCACTGTTTCTCACGTGGAAGCAATGAAACATTTGTTGTTTGTCAGCTGTGAAGGCAATAGAGTCCTTTTGGAAACGTATGAGTACTCCAAGGAGTTTGTTGTTAAGGTCTGGTCCTGTCAGGAGAACATCATTTAAGGATATGCCTTAAACCTGGCACTGGAATCAAACACGACTCTGATCTCACCTGGTTTCTTTGGGTGGTATACTCCAAACATTGGTAGGTACCAGCATTCGTCTATGTCTTTAAGAAGCATGACTGTTCTCAAATATTTTGCCCATGAAAAAGAAGTGATCTTTCATTTCTGGTTTCAGTTGTGTTTCAGTGAAGAGAAGCGTTTAAGTACTTGTTCTCTGTTGTTAGATAAGTGTCGTCTGAGAGTCTTAAAGGGTAGAGGTGAGACCCAGCTATTGGTCTCATCTTTGACTACTGCCTTTTCCATTATTTCCAAGAATAATTTGTCCTCTATGGACATCGCCACCTGGTCATCCTTTTTTGTTCTTTGGAAGAATGTACCTACTGTAGATGATCCAGATAGCTGTCACAGACGTAGTTACCACTAGGAGAGTCTAGGACAGTACAGTGTAGCAATTCCTTTATGAGGAAGTGATTGTGACATGGCTGGAAAAGAGAAATGAGCCCATTTTCTAAACTACAGGTAAGCATGTTATTGACAGTAGCTGGTTTATGCACTTTTCTAATATATACTTCTCCTATTATGACCCATCCTAGGACTAGTCTTTGAGCATAAGGTGCATTGTGTGGGACATTAATCTGGCTTTGTGGACTCTTAAGATAGTTCTCAAAATGAGTAGAATTATCTGGGCTTGTGGGTCCAGTTTTGGTATCAGATGTGCTATATGTTTAAAATGTGCATGATGGATAGCTGCGTCTGGTGTAGGGATGTCAGACCTATTATCTGTGATCTCATTGCATTCAGTGATGGTGGGTAAGGGAGGGCATGTCTTTCCGTCTATGGACTCGACTTGATAGCCAATTGCTCTCATCCCCTCTTGTAAATTCCTGCACAAGTCCTTAAGGAGTATGCAGTGCTGGGTCATTTGATATTAAAGGTCTTAAGGAAGGTTGATCTGGCTAGAGACTTGTTACTTTGGTCATCTAGGATTGCATAAAGTTTGACCGCTTTCTCTGGCTAGCCGTTGGGGTAGACTCTGACTAAACACATATTGGAGCAAAATCTGCCGCTAGTAGTATCTTTGCAGACTTTAGTACATTGTGAAGTTCTCTCTGGTTGGACTGCAGTAGGGTCTCTCTGTGCCACACTGTGCTCCCCACAATGTTCTGGGTCACCATAACTGTTAAGTCCATGGGGGAGGTCCAGGGTGTAGAGCTTTGTTGTTTTCTCTGCTGTGACATTCTATGCAGTTAGCACTAACCTTACAATCCTTGGCACGGTGGGATGTAGAAGAGCAGCACTTGTAGCAGACGCGGTTTTCTCTTAGGAATGATTTGCGGTTCTCCAGGGACTTTATTCTGAAGGCTCTGCATTTGGATGCTATACCAGGTTGAGCACATGTAAAGTGATGTCTGCCTAGGACCATTTGAGGAAAGAAAATGGCTGCGCACAGTTCCTTTAGCCCAGAATGCATTGCTAGACTGCTAAGGCAGCTTAAGAGGGACAAAATGGAACAGATTTATGCTGCTACTGTCCTGACCACTAGCTGGTGCTGCTACCATGAATTAATGTTAATATAGAAGTGAGAGAGATTTAACGGTATGTAGTCAGGAAGCCGATGGTCGAAATGCTGACCGCCGGCTTCCTGACTGTCCAATCCCGGCAGGGGTTTAATTATAGGCGTAAAAATCCCTACGCCAGGAGCCCGAAACCCAACATACCGCACGAAGGTAAGCCGGGTGGTGGGCGCGGACAGCCACGCACACGGGGGGGTGGTAAGGCACCCCCTTGCAGGAGGGTTAGGCACTCCCCCCCGGAGGGTTAGGGTTGGGCTAGGGGAAGGGGGGCTTAGCCCCCCCCCCGGGAGGGTTAGGGCTGGGCTAGGGGAAGGGGGGGTTAGGCATCCCTCGGGGGAGGTTAGGGTTGGGCTAGGGGAAGGGGGGTTAGGCACCCCCGGGGGAGGTTAGGGTTGGGCACTAGGGGAGGTTGTTAATGTTAGGCACCCCTAAAGGAGGGTTAAGGGGAGGGAGAGGGTCAGGGTTAGTTCATTAATACCCCTTTCAGATATACAACCCGGGAAATTTTCTGCTCAGACCCGGGAATTTCTCCTGTGCAAAATCCCGGGTATTTGGTGAAGACCCCCCTTTCACACTACAGTGTCTACCCGGGAAATTCCCGGGTAGACCCCTTTCAGTCAAGAGCAGGGTTTTTCAGAGTTTTAAATAGAAAAACAGAGTTTTGTCATTATAAGTGTACGTTATGCTGGCACACATTGAGGTCATGCAAAGGTGGGGATGTGGTATAAGGGGACTGTGTATTTATTTCAATAACAATAACTCAAAGACTTAATATTTAAAAGGTTCAAAAAATCTTTTATTTTAATAAAAGCCTTTGTTTTGCATACGAAGTTTGAAAGCCTTACTTCCATATTTCTTACAAAATACAACACAATTCAAAACCAAACAATAGTATAAAAAAAAATAACAGTAAAGTGCACATTTACTTCAGAACATTGTTAAGTGCGCATATAGCTATTAGGCGTTAAACAAGCCTTTAAAATAAAACAAATAGGAACAGAATTTTTTGGTAGGTCCTTGTTTACACCAACTCAATATCCTGTGACAGTAACCATAATATTTTCAACATCGTCATATGAAATATGTCTAGTTAACATGACTAGATATATTTGATCACCACAGTTAAATATTTCTGTAAACTGTAAACTCTGGGTTTTAGTCAGGAGTACGTTCCTGTGACAGAGTATTAGCTGGCAAAGTATCTTTTAATTGACCTTCAAGTACATTATCTAATGTACTATCTGTAAATGTTGAGGATGACTGAGGTGTTTACGGATGCTTGGATATATGGGATGAAGTTTGGCCAAATGCTGGGGGGGACTTTACTTGTTGCGCATACTGGGATGTTTGGTTAAATGCTGGGGGGGACTTTACTTGTTGCGCATACTGGGATGTTTGGCCAAATGCTGGGGGGGGCTTTGCTTGTTGAGCATACTTGTATGTAGTTTGCCCAAATGCTGTGGGGAAATTAGCGTGCTGGCCATACTGTGATGTATGCTCAAATGAGGTGGGAGACTGAGGTTGCTGCACATACTGGGATGGTTCCCCAAATGAGTTTGGATAATTAGCTTGTTGCCCAAAATGGGTGGGCGGTGGAACATGTTTTGGTTTGTAGTGGATTGTGCTCAAGATTTGAGTAAAAAATTTGCGGTTATTGCGACTAGGCCTTTCCTGCATTGCCATCATTTCCTTTAGAAAATTACCCTGCATTTCTCTCTCATTGGCCATAAACCGCTGCAGTCTGGCATCCTCTTGTGTCTGCCATTCCGAATCTAGGTCGCGTAGTTGTTCACAAAGAATATTTATCATGGTTTTGGTAGCAACATCAATTTTGCTCTTCTTTTTATGTGTTGGCACTGTGAAAACTGAAAGTAAAAGAGAGAAAACATTGAGCAACAAATGTAAAAAATATTTCAAACACAAAACAATAAATGGTCCCAATTCAAAAAGCAGCACGTCTGTTTGCATGCGGTGCCCATCCTCCACTACAAGATAAACGCAGAAACAATACTGTATGCTAGAAATTTTATGACAACATTACATAGATCAGTGGTTCTCAAACTCGGTCCTCAGGACCCCACACAGGTCGCTTTTTCCAGGTCACCCAGCAGGTGCACAGGTGTGTTCATTACTCACTGACACATTTTAAAAGATCCACAGGTAGAGCTAATTATTTCACTTGTAATTCTGTGAGGAGACCTGGAAAACATGCACTGTTTGGGGTCCTGAGGACCGAGTTTGAGAACCTGTGACGTAGATTAATGCAGCAGAACAGAAGTTATTTGATTTAAACTTACTGTTACTGCGTAGGGTGGGCTTGTCTCCCTGAGTCTGTGGCACAGACTCAGAATCTTGCCTTTGCGTTGGAGAGATCACATCTGTGCCAGTGCTTGGTTCAATGATGATGGTATTAGATAAGTCCTCATCTGGGTCATCAAATAGGACCTGTGATAATGCCGGGCTCTGCTGGCTTCCCTCAGGAGTTGTTGAAGGCGTGCATGTCGTTGTTGCAGACAGTGTGCTAGCATCACTTGAAGAAGATAGAGCAATGGGGTTGCATAGTGCTGTATGCCCAAAAGCCGAAGTGCATAAATCGTATAAGGCCCACTCCATCCTTCCCACACCACTGCGATTACGATTGTGGTCATGGACCTTTGTGTATTGTTTTTTTAGGCTCTTTAGCTTATTAAGAACTTGCTGCTGTGTCTTCACAATACCCCGTTTGGCCAGGATTTTGGCAATGTTGCAATAGATCATGGCATCTTTAACAGTGCCTGTGATTTGAGCTTTTATTTCCTCCTCACCCCTCACATGTAAGAGCTCACGAACCTCCTCGTCCTTCCAATGTGCCATGATCACCAACCACCTGTATACAGCAAAAATAAAGATTACCGCACTAAAGAAAACCCAGAAAATTTAGATAAAAAATAATAAATAAATAAGAAAATGAATAAAAAATACATCTCTTGTTAGGTAATAAAGTTTTCAGTATTTTGAAATAGATGCCATATATAATAAGAAACCAGCAGTTTTAATAAGGTAATAAAAAGAGTAATTTACATAGTATAACACTATGACATAATAACATTAGATGCTAAATATGTTTACACACCTGGCACCACTCTCCAAACACCTGGTACAAGTTCACCTCGTAGTGTTGCGGGCCTCTCTGCAACTGTTGCAGCACCTAAATCTGCCTTGTAGCACTGCACAGGCTTCTTAGCGCTGTTTAGCGTTTATATGGCGTCTGCCCTCCACTGTCCGGCTGTTGCTGATGATCTCATCAACAGGCAGCCGCGTCCGGCCAATCAGGAGCTGTTTGGTGAAGCCCGGGAGTAAATTCCCGGGTAGCACCATTCAGACAGAAGCAGGGTAATTTCCCGGGACTTAAGTCCCGGGAAAAACCATGGTCGATTGCAGGGGCGGCTACCCGGGAACGTGTTCCCGGGTGGGTACCTTTCAGACAGACGCGGCTACCCGGGAATTTGGCTGAGGCAGGCCAAATTCCCGGGATTCTCGACAAGTCTGAAAGGGGTATTACTTACCTCGTTGGGATCTTTAGTTCTGGTCTTCCGGCGTCAGGATTTGAACCGCCGGATTTGGGTCTGGCGGTAAATCATACTGATTCCAGATTTAAAAAACCCTATGCTAAAGGAATACATGAATCTTCCTCTACTCTTCTTCTCTAATAAATCAGATGACCACCTTTCTCACTGCTACAGTATGTCCACATGGATGCCCCAATACTACCTAAAGTTCAAAATGTCTAAAATATACCTCATCATCTCTTATCACAGTCACCCCCTACTCTAAGTTTGTCAACAGCATGTAAGCCTGTTGCCTAACTCAACTCCTGAATTGAGTTGGACACCAACATATCATGGTTTGTGCAGTTGTGTTGCTTCACCTTAGAATTTTTGCCTTCTGCATACAGGGCTAAGATGACCAACGATGCAAAATTGTGTCCAATCTCTCATAATTCCCTGCTTTCAATTCTGCAGTGTACTACTATATGGTATTCCGCTTCCCCACCTCTTCCTACCCCAGTCTGTCCTGTATGTTGCAGCAAGACTGATCTTCCGGTCTGCCTCAATACTACTCTGCTATTCAATGTTATTGCTCTCTATAGATTCCAGACTACAATTCAAATTACTCGCCTTCACATAAAGTTCCGTGCACCTCAATTATTATATTTTTGTTAACTACAGGTACTGGCAGAGAATATGAGTACATGTCCCTTTTCCAGTTTTTCCTCCCAACAATGAAATGACCTCAGATGACACTTATTGATAAAGGTTAAAGCATACTGACACTCAATACATTGTCAATTTTTCTTCTGTATCCTACTGTATGTTGCTGCTATGAAAAGGGAGATCTGCCCTTTACCTTTAAAAAGCACTGTTTGTACATATACACCAATATGTACATCAAATGATAAAGAAGGGATAGACAATCTAATTTTGGTCTAAAATCTCATTATTAGGATCTAATAGAGGAACAATTGAGAGTATGTCCTTTACTCCCTGTAGAACAAGGTGTGTGTGGCTATATCTGTTTGTTTAATAGAAATTATTCCTGAAATGCAGTTTTTCTATGCTTGTTTTATCCATTATTGTGCCTAAAGTCTGCATTAGCATTGATGTCACTTTTTCAAGTTTTCTTAGTAACCTATTCATTGGATAGCGCAGAGAAATGAACACATAAGTATTTCAGCAAATGCCAATATGTTTCTAAATGTGAATTTGTTTTTTGTCTTGAGCTCTGGATTGTGAATTTAACACTGCACAATTGTTTAATTTAGGATCACGCTTCGCATTGTACTCAGATGTCAGCATTATTAATGCTGTACATAGTCTAACAGCCTAGTCACGTTGTTAGAAAAGCTTTGTGAGCTTTGTATCCATATAGGTTTACTCTTTCTTGTACTTCAGTTGGCCTCTTTTGGTGCTGTCCTGCTACTGTTGCCCTTTGATTTTACTTGGCAGTCCTTTACATTGTGAGTCTAACCATTGTGACATTTAGCATTTTGTTAGTTTGTTCTTTCACTGTGAGGTAGCATTTATCACAATGTATTAGCATAACTGCTAACTTTTTTTTTTTTTTTCCCATCTCATTTTAGTTTAAAATACCTTTGGCAGGGGATATAACATCCTAGTCATTATAGTCTTACAGTTCAGCAGGGGGAATTTTCTTTTCAGCTAATGAGCGACCCATATCACTAGTTCTAAAGATCTGCTTCATTAAAATTACTGCTTTACGAAAAGATAATGACTTGCAGATTTGCTGTTAGTGTTTCAAAGGAAATAATTTTTGTCCATTATTTTATCTGTGTGTGTCATTGTAATATGTCCCATGTTATGGCCTTTTAAAGATGCATCTGTTCATTACTCGCTATACAAGTTTTATTAATTGACATTGATTTACCTCAAGTCATTTCTTTCTTAATGCAAAGCTTATTTTCTCTATAGGTAGGAAAGCAACAATAATTACATGAACTATTGCTATATTAGGTGTATATTCAAAGAGTTGATCTTCATATCTTATCTTGCCTGTACTTGATTTAAATCTGTGGTACAAAATAACTTTATTTTGACTTAGATAATTTAAAATGTATCAATGGCAGGGTAGGAGAAATGGGGAACGAATGAGCACAGGATCATGAAAATCATACAGGTAATATATTTATAATTGTAGCGTATCTACAGTAATTGTAATATTAACCTTAATCAAGGTGTCAATCACAAAGGTCCATGGTCACTGTACCTATAATTGCTATATATACCTTGAGCTATAATAGGTTATAATACCGTGACTGTGGTATATTTTTGACTACTAATTGGTTATTTTACCATCATTAATTGATGACCCTGTTATATATTCACTATCTTTTTCTCATGTGAAATGATTCTTTTTATCTCGTTTTTATAATAATTTCTCTTTGAGTTGTGTATTTTTGGCAGATTAATTACTACTATCATTACCACATATCTTTTAATATATACCCAATAAATGTTATGTCTTATGTCTTCATAAAATAATTTTTCATAAGAGTGCCCCCAAACAATGAGTGTGCTTTTTCTCCCAAGATGTTCTATAATTTAAAATGTGACAGTGAAATATGTGTGTGGCTAAAAGGGCCACCGCGGCACTGAAGTGGCTAATCATCGTGCCGCAGCACCATTTTATAAAATGACTTTACGGCACTAGGCACCCAATTTTAAATGCATTACAGGTGTTACGTGTCTGGTGCATATTTTTAAATGTTTTATCTGCCACAGCCCAGACTCTATGGCAGCCGCGGCAATGTGTTTTAACCCCCGGTGTAGGTAAAAAGAGCTGCTGAGTGTTCCATGCTGGCAATCGGGAGCTATTTGTTTTGAAATGTTATTGATTTTATTATATTTATATATATATTTATATATATATATATATATATATGTGTGTGTGTGTTTTAAATTATTAAAATTAATGATAAGGGTTAATATCGACAGACCTATGGTTTATTTGTTTCAGCTGGATCAACAGTTGTGCCTCAAACTGTTCTGCTCACCACTGTGTCTACACTTTATTAATTGAACTATTGTGGGCTTTAGAATTGTAAATACAATAAAAGAACAAAAAGGCAAAAACTATCCCCTTGTATTCAACACTATTTTTTAGTATTTGCAGCAGTGTTTCCCAACTATTAGTCCTCAAGGCACACTAAAGCTGGGTACACACTATAAGATCTATCGTCTAATATATTGCTCCGATGTGGACCGAAATAAATAATATATTGTACACATCTTAGCGTGTGTGCTAAATCAGTCGTTCCTGTCCATGGGTTATCAGATCGTCTCATCTGCTTTGCCACACATCAGATGGGACGATGTATTGAACGATGTGTTGAACATCGTGTAATGTGTAAGCAGGACCACACAGCCACAAAATATTTTGGACAATCATACCTCTGAAGTTTGGCACTATTCTACATAATAAATGCATAGTTAGTACAGGAGCAACAATTATTGGATATAGGAGCTCATTCAGAGTCGGTCGTGAGCGCTGTGCGCTCACGACAGACTCGATGTTGCCCCACAGAGCATGCACACGACGGAGCCGGCTCCGTCGTTAGGGGTCTCATAGCAGACGGGGCAAGCTGTCGATGTTGAGTGACCGCTCGCCCCGTTTGCTGGGCGGGCCGTGGGCGTGCCCGGCCAAACGGAGGCGCTCCAGTTGGAACGCTTGCCGTTTGGGGGCGGCCCCACTGACATAATTTTTGATGTCAGTGGTGAACTTCCTGCTCGAACAGAGCAGGAAGCTCCCTGGGGCATACGAGTGCCCAGACCCTACCCTAGGGTCTGGTCGTAAGCCGCGATGGTCTTGACCATCTCGACCATCACCCATGTCGGTCGTTAGAGCTGTGGGTGTTAACCCACATCTTAACGATCGACAAGGAGTAAGCCATTCAGGATGCAAGCGGCCGCCCTGATTCAGAGCGACCGCTTGCATCTAACGACCGCCTCACGAATGAGGCCCATAGTCCCTGGACATTATATTGTGCAGTCATTCGGAATATTTTATAGTGTGTACACTCTGTAGCGTGTGTTCTGTGAAAATTGGGACGATGTTGCATCTTATAGTGTGTACCCAGCTGAAAAGTACAGGCTTTAAAGATATTCATGCTTGTGCATAGATGCTTAATCAAAATAACTGGGGTACTTATTGAGTCACCTGTACTGACCGTGTGCCTTCCACAATAAAAGCAGCAGCTGAAAAGTACAATCAAATACAGGGATGGCGGCACTCCAGTGAATCAGTCTCAGACCACAATCACAATGGTTTTAATGCTCATTAATCAGCGTTTTCGTCAGGAGTAACAATGAACAAACTGCCTTACCTTATAAACCCCATCCACCAAAGAGATGCACCCTGCCATCACTGCTCAAAACAGATGCAGGGATGTGACATGATCACTGTGCTCCCTGAAACCATAGTGACCTCCCACACACAAACAGGAATACATTGGAACGTAGTAACAAAATACATAGTAGCAAAATATTTATTTATTATTATTTATTATCAGTTATTTATATATAATTAGGCAAAGTGTGTACACAAAATCAAAGAATGAACATACAGTATGGTTATGGTTATTGGATGAAGTTACATCAATATCAACAAAATATGCTTGCTTTAGACCATTGGAAATAGTGGACAAACCACAGTCTAAAAAAGTGTCTCATTTAGGCCATTAGGGGCCAATGTCCCCAATTTATCTTTCCACTTGGTTTCTAGTTGTAGCAGCTTTTTGAATATTCCCTTCCCACTCGTGAGAGGTTGAACTTGATAGATAATTCTATACCTGAGAACAGATAGTGTTTGGCTATGGCAAAATGTCTTACTACTGGTTGTTCAATAGAGCGATGTCTTATATCTGCCCTGATTGCAGATCTGTGGAGAACCAGAATTGGAGCTCAGCTTTGCCATCATATTGGCGTCCGCAAGGGCATAAAGTAGTGTAAATGACAAACTTGTTAGTACAAGTGAGGTAGTGTTTGATCTTAAATGTAACCCCTGAAGGCGGGGTGTAGGCAAAAATAATTTACCTGCATGTCAAATAATTTGGGCATTTATAGCAACCCTGCTATTGGCACCAAGCCATTTTAGGAATGCACAAGATTCTATTGTGAAAAGTGACTCTGATTGGCTAACACATAGACCACCTGGATTCTTTAAATGTGGCAAAGTAAGATATACCATGTGTTTCTATATGGACAAAAAGATACCATTAGTCACATTACGCATACAGAAGGAAATATTTTACCTTAAAATCTTTATGAATTGTGATTGTGAAATTTGTTGTATACAGTATTTGTTGACCCATGGTTGCTGGCTTCATTATGTGGGCCGCACCGCAAGGTCATTATATACCCGTTTCTTGGAACACAGATGTAATGTCCTCAATTGTTGCACGAATCATAGTGTGCCATGTAATTTCCACTTCATACATGGCAGTGATCCTAGCTGTCTTTCTAATGTTATGCCGGATACACACTAGACAATATGTTGTCCGATCATGGCACATTGTCTAGTGTGTACCTGCTCTGTTGCTGAAGATGCACGCTCCCGCACGTCATCGTCCATTAGACCTGCATTCAGGTCCAAAGGACGACATTATCAAGGGCCATGCTGCCGAATGCAGCATGGCCTCCGCCGACGCTTCGTTGCTGCCGGCATTGGCAAGTGTGTCCCATCGCAAGCGAGGTCGGTACACACTAGACATTGTCCTTTAGTCTCGAATCTGTCCCCCCCACAGCTAGGGGAGGGGACCAATTCAATACTCTGTTTGAAGGGAGGCAGTTTGAATGCTACAATTCGATCCATCCTGGGGCTCTCAATGAGACTATGCAACTAACTTCTGTTTTATAGCTTTGAATGTCATAATATTTAGTTTATGTCTGTCACTTGCGTTATTTTCTCTATATAAGACAATAACTTCATTGTCTATTAGCTGCTGCTGATGGTTCGTCCTTTCTTTGTTTTTCCCCTTTTCATTAATTTACATAGGGCAATAATCAATTATTAATGGTTATTATGAACTCCCCTTTTATTTTACTTCCCCTTTCATATTCAATATCATTACATGTATCACTTATTCTCTAATACATTTCATGTTTATTTTATTTCTTTTGTGCTTTGGAGTTTCAGAATATAATCTGTTGCTGTCTGGTCCCATTTGACCAATAGGAATAAGACTAGTATTCTATTTCTGATTGGAAGGAGGGTGTCACAGCTTGTACCACGTGACTGAGTCCCATGATGCCCCTGGTGCGCTCTAAGCACAGCTTCCTGGTTTGTCCAGTGTTGCGGCATGCCGGTCACATGATCATTAACATTGCACGCATTTTGTTGCAGCTTTCCCTTTCACATAGTGACGCCGCACACAAAGCACCATGTGACCACACACAACCACTAAGCAGCACCACAAGTGACTGACATTCTGCCGACTTTGATACTACATATAAGTTGTGTTTTTCTTTTTATTATATAAACAACTATCCGTTCCATAGATTTATAAATAGGTATAAGTAAGATTGCCTGAATATAATTTTTATTTGCTATTTTAATGGACAGATAGGGTTATTTAACTTTTTAATTATGTTAAACAGCTGAAGATGCATGTTTCAATTAAGGGGGTATAAAAGGCTCCCATTGCACACATGGGCTATTTGCCCAGGGAAACACATTAAGCCTGGTCATATAAAGCCTTGTTAAAACTCAGGATATATGCTAACGTTTACTAGACTTATTTGGAGTACTGCAGTCCCATCCTGAATATTGGACCGTGCACTCTCCATCTGGACCACAACACCTGTGGTATATGGATATCTAGTAGACAACCTCTACAGCCCATCAACTGTGTAATATGACTGAAAGGACTGTTTAGGACACTCATCCACCATATTTGGGTAATGCCTTGCTGCTTAATTTGGTCTGAATAACTGACTGTTGGAGTTTTTGCCATAAGAAAAGTTCTGTGATAGCGGGGCATAAGGGAGGTGTTTATGAGGGGTTTGAATTCCTTATTTAGAGGTTATAATTGTCCATAACTTATGATTAAAGTTGGTCGTCCATGGGAATTTGTTGTTACTCATGTTTCTCTTTTTCTGGTGGGTTAGCAATCTGTTTTCATTTGGATATCTAATACATTTTCTTTTGTTTTAATAATTCAGAGCGAGTGTACCCCCTGTCCACAAATTCTTGTAGCATTATGTCAGTTTTAGTTTCAGCCTCATTTCTGTCACTATTGACTCGCAAGACCCTTTAAAATTGGGAATAAAGTAAGTCTTTATTAAGAGGTACTTGATGAGCACTGCTGGCCAGTAGTAAATTATTTCTGTCAGTGGATATACTGTATAGTGATGTTTTTAATCTATTATTCACGTTGAATATTTATGCATTCAAGGAATTGACAGCATTAGACTCAATCTACTAAGCAAACTTCACAGGACTCTGTTTGATTGTGGTTTTTGATAAGATTGGCAAATGTTCTTGCAGATCCTGCTAGTTACAATAAAAATGTGTTGCATTTGTCCACTGAACATAATAAACAACTAAGAGGTAATATGTGGATATCAGACAACTTAGATGACAAGGTAATGGTGTCCTTTAAGTATGTCGGTCTGGCTTGTAGACATGGTTGCAAATGTGTTTCCAAATAGACAGATATCGGTTGGAATACGGATCCTCTTGCTGAAATGTTTGGTCAATCTGGAGGAGTTATGTAGTTTTTGAAGATTTTGGGTATGTTGTACAAAAGTGGCCTTAGGGTAGGTCACCTGTATATCCCTCTTAATCTGTGCTGTAATCATTAGGTCATTAAGTCATCACAAGCTTTTGATAGTAATTCATTAATCTCTTGTTTAAACTGTACAATTAGGTCACATGGTAGCGCTCTTTAGCGTTTGTAGAAAAACAGCAAAGCATACCTAAATCTATCTTGGGCTTTGCTTTAAGCCTAATAAACACATTGGTGTTTTTCTACAAACGTTGGAATGCCGTGCATCTTTATAATATCACTCGTCTAGCAGAGTCTCACAGGACCTGGTGCGCCTAGAGGGACTTTTTGGTGTGACTGCAGCGAAAATGTGACCTCTGTACTTTCCAAGGTCCACTTTTTTCGTTGTTGTTTGTAAAGACATTTCAAATCCAACAAAGATCCATTAATATATGTAATTTTTAGCTTGATAAGCATACAGTTCTATAATTTGTAATAGTTCACTTTATTTAAACCTCCAAATTCTTTCTGTGCAAATCTTAGTATTTGGAAGCTTTTAATTGTATGTGATTAGCTCCGTAATACAGAGGCAGAATGTTATCTTATGACAAATGACTGATAGTGGCATTTCCAGTTACTTTATGTATTTTTCCGATAGTAGCCACCTTGTCATTTTCACCTTTACAATTCAAGAGTCCTGTATGCTAAAAGCATAAGGTAAATTAATTATAACAGCTTCTTTTCTACTCCCTTTATTTTGTGGCTGAAAGGGCATTTTATAAAAACTATAGATTTATATTCCATTCTGCACAAACATTGTCTAGCATTAGCTGCTTATTACTGGCAACATGGATTTTAAGGTTTATATTCTTACATAGTACTTAAACAATAGAAACTATACATGTATTATTGGCTTTGCTATGTTCTCAATAACAGATGATGATTTTGAAATATTGTAATAATCCCCCAACACCTCCCTTTAAAGTACTGGTGCTCAGTTTTCCTTGTTTTGTACTGTTAATTCTGATACTGGTCGATTTTAAAAAGATCAACATTCAAAATGTCGACAGTCGAACGGATGAGTTTGTCATGGTGTCTACCATCATTCTGTAGACATTTATTTAGGTTGACAAGCCATAATTCCCATCTCATGTTAATACAAATGTAGTGAAATAAGGATTCTGGACCTGATTCAGAGCCGGACGGTCGTTCAGGAAAAGGGGGTGGCTATTCAAATGAACCGTTCGCTCTTTGTGATCTGTTGACGCCTCTATCTCTGAACGAGCGAACAAAACTTGCGGTCGTTTTTTGGATAACTACGCCCCCTGGCCGCTCGCATCCTACGTCATGTCCGCTATTTATTAGATTAATCGAGTACATCGACCAGCGTATGAACTGCTCGCTATTCTTGTGGTTGGTTTTTCCTACCACAATCTTGCGAGCAGTTCTGACTATAAAATAACCCAGTGACGTGGTCAATGACGCTGCCGTTTTAATTATGCACACCCATAAAACGCCCGTTTTGACCTTTAAGCACGCCTGCGTTCGGATCTCCACTCCCCGTTTTCAAGCACCTTCCCCTGTTACCACCCACATACGCCTCCTCCTGTCACTCAAAATAGCAGGCATTCGCTATTTAGCGAACAAACGATTTTTGGCCGCACTGACTGGTTCGCGCATGCGTATTAAAATCCGTACGCATGTGCAGTTGGGCAAACATCGCTCGGAACGAACGAGCGGCCGCTTACGAGCGGCTCTGAATCAGGCCCTCTGTTCATTTTAACTTTTGCTCATGTTATGCTAAATGTATATTAAATGAAAGTATTTTTATATGTTTTTTTATTAGAAGGAAAATGTGCGTTACTTCTCCAAGCAGTGACCTGTAAACTGTTTCATTTCACTGCTGTCACTGACTCTCAATTTTAAATACAAATGTTTTTATTTCAGATGTTGCAGCAGTAGTAATATGTGTATGTAATAGAGATAAATTAGGTAAATATTAGATAGAATAGCCTTGCAAAAAACACACATCCATGTGTTAAGTATTCCAAAATACATATTTCTGTACATTAATACCCAAAACAATGAATAAAATCCATGAAAAGTGTCAGTACAGCACACTGGTCTTAATGTAACCAGTGAGGATTCTATACATGTTCCCAGAATATTATAGACGGGAGCAGAGACAACATTCTGTTACACAAACTTGTAATCTTTGACTGCTTGTGTTAATCGGCTGCAGATAAAATTCAAGATTAGTATATTATATCAAAGACTGCTATTATAATTGCTGGCCTCCTAAGTACTTTATCGCTGTTGTCAGCAAGTAAAGGAAATGGCACTTGAAATGTAGCTATGAGCCGATTGGTTTAAATCCTGTCACAAGCACAAATTTGATCATTTGAGTGAAAAATCAGGTTGAGATTTGTCTATATATTGCATAACTGCTATAAAGCAATTGACATATATTTGAACGTTTTTGTTCTATGTTTCCTGTACATTTCCCTGTCTGAAATATGTGTGCTAAGTGCTGGGCCGCCACTGTTTCTTTCTTGGCTTGCATTTGTTTTTCCCCATCAGCTATACTGCAAAATTCTATTTATACAGACCTGAATTACAGATAAACCACGGCAGGACTGTACAATGCCTTAACCATTCTATCGAGAGCCCTGGACTTAATATGAGAGGATAATTCAGTTTCACTCACTACTAAGCCTGTGGACTTTTTCCTCTGCAGATACCATCATTAACCTGCCAAACTATAAATTGTCTTCTGAGCTTTGAACTATTGCATCCCAGCAAGAAAATATTCTCACTAAGAAACATTTGATATGCCTAGACCACAGTCCAGGATGCCTGTGATGAAAGGGCTTACTACAATTTGGTCTTTGAACAACTTGAATGATTTCCCTCAATGTTCAAAATATATAGAATGCTGAAAACCTTTATACACTGTAGTTAGGAGGATCATATTACAGAAGCACTTATTTTTTTATAGTATTCTGCTGCAATCAACATATCACAGGGCTAAAACAAAGGAATAAGTAACTGACTGAATTGATATCATGAGATCAGGAAGATAAAAGGGCATATAGATGATCATAGATAAAAGAGCATCCTTCAGTAATGATGCCTACCCCTTAGGCGCGCTATATATATATATATATATATATATATATATATATGTACTCCATAGACAAAAAACCTTACGGTTCAACATGTCCCCCTCTAGACATGATCTGAAATTCCACAAAACCTACTTAATTTCTGCCACTCAAACTCAAAAAAGCAATGAAATTCTGACCATTACCTATGCCTTAATGGATGGGTTCCTTGCGCAATACAGATATGGTATGTCATCACACCCCCTTTGGTTAACTGCAGTTTCAGCACTCTCTCAGAGTGAGATTGCTGTTGTGCACAAAATGGTGGAGCTGTTGAATTGTGTGCTCATTGGAATACACACATGGAGTCTGTGCAACTGAGGTCTGAGCAGTTATGTGACACCCACATCCCACTCAGTGCCCACAATCTTCCCATTGGATCACCACAACAATCTCACTAGCTTCCAACATCCTTCTCCATACATCCATTTTATTCAGAATACACAATCAGCTCCCTAATTGCTAAAACTATCATAATCTGTCTATGCATGTACACTTTCTTCCCCTATATACCTCCATCCTGCTATATCTTCCCCAATCCCTACTGTTGTGTGGTCCCCCAACTGCGCTAATCTGTGTTTCCTCATCCCCACCAATCTGTCTTTCCCCATCCATGCCGCCCTGTCTTCCTGAATCCGTTCCACTCTATTCCTTTCATCTGCAGCACTGACGTCCCCCCAGCCACTCCGCTCTGTCTTCCTCTCATCTGTGGCACTCTTTCTACCTCCATCTGACCCAATCCCTACTGTTGTGTTTTCCCATTTGTGCTAGTCTGTATTCCCTCATCCGCACAAATCTGACTTTACCCATCT
The DNA here is from genome assembly GCA_031769625.1 of Taudactylus pleione. Lineage (NCBI taxonomy): Eukaryota > Metazoa > Chordata > Amphibia > Anura > Myobatrachidae > Taudactylus > Taudactylus pleione. The sequence continues at coordinate 4,498,155 of JAUIMM010000005.1, forward strand.
GCACTGATCTGTCTTTCTACGTCCATGCCACTCTGTACCCCCCATCCACGTCGCTCTGTCCCCCCAAACTGTGCCATTCTGTCTCCCCCCCCCATCCACGCTGCTGTTTCCCCCTCAACCACACCACTGTTTTCCACTCATCTGCATTACTTTGTACCTCCCACCTAACCGCACCACCGTTTCCACTCATCTGCATCACTTTGGCTCCTCCCCTCTGTACTGCTTAATCTTACCCTTTCTCCATGCCTTTCTGCCTCATCCATCCACACCGCTCTGTCTCCTCCCCCAACCACACCACTCTTATGCCATCTGTGCAGCTCTATCTTCTGCTCAGACCTCCGTTGCATAGACTGCATGTGTGTATTCCAATGAGCGCACAACTTTGTGAATTAGCAGATCCACCATTTTGTGAGTGTCAGCAATCTCACTCTGAGAGTGCTGAATCTGTAGTTAACCACAGGGTGTGCTGGCATACCATATCTGTATTGCGCAAGGAACATGTCCATTAAGGTGTCAGCCTTAATCATCGGAATTTCATTGCTTTTTTAAGTTTGAGAGGCAGAAATTCAGTAGGTTTTGTTAAAATTTCAGATCATGTCTAAGAAGCCTTAATGGGACATGCGAAACCGTAAGGTTACACCCCTGGGCACTTCACCCTCCACCCACATTTATAATCAAGTTTAAGAAAGTATTTTAGGACAGGGGTGCACAAACTTTTTAACACCTGAGGACCATTTCAACTTTAACTGAACAAAGGTGGGCAACAAGGTATTCTCTTCCTACCACCTTCTAAGATTTTCACAGATTTTGAGAAATAACAATTTTACACAACTGGCGGCTATTAACTCTGAATAGTGGACACACACCATTTCTCCTGATACATGGTACTTGTCACCTTTTGTTTGTTTTGTTTTTATTATAGTCATTATATATTAGTTTATAAATGAAATGTAATTAAGGGACAAATTCTAATCTTCCACTTTATAGAGCAGCCACCAGGTATATATTTTTTACCAGTTATATTAAGTTATAATGTTCTTATTTATTCTGTAATCTTCACAATAATTTATATCAAGGTGGTACAGGTAAGGAGCACTGTACTATACTGTCTCAGTAGTCATGATATATGTCTAATTGTTTGTTTTGTAAACATGCTCTTTAAGGGTCTGCTGAAAATTTGGAAAAGACAATGAAACAAATGGAACGACAACTTCAGCAGCTTGAGAAGGATTTGGAGACCTTTCCCCCTCCTGACGATGTACATGACAAGTTTGTGACAAAGATGTCCATATCCTTTTAACAACTACACAACTTATGTAGGGCTGGTTGAATAGACTCAAGATTTACTTAACATTTTAAATCTGTTCCTGTAACCTCTGTGTATTTTTCAGCTTTATTGCTTTGAAAGCTATAAACACTTTGGCACCAAAAGGACTGCATGCTGTGAGTAAAAGGTTCCATCAAAAGCAGAAGCTACAGTTTCTGACAGAATAAAAAATGCATTGTGTAAAATGCCATTTTTGTTTGATGGTTTACAGTATGTCCGTCTCAGACTCAAAGGTGGCCTTCGATTTTATCATATGCCTGTTTTTTAAGGTATGTGAGCATTATGGGTTTGTGCAAATTGCTAGAGATCCCTAGCTAAAGTATTTGCTTGGGGAGGGGGTAATATCAAATAAATATATATTTCACACTGGTCCTAAACATTTCAATCTTCTCCAAGGAGCACTGCTAGGAGGAGTTTATGCTGCGTAATTCCAAAGTGATAACTCCTGGTATATATTTCATTCCGTTATTACTTCTTGTCTAATATTCACTTGTTTATATAATTTTTACATAATTTTTGTGTATAGGGCATTTTATTCTGTGGCTAAAATTGGGGCAGCAGCATAACAATTCCTATATCTAGAAGGTTAGATAAACTGCACAACCAATACCTACAGTAGGTGCCTTTCAACATTTCAGATTCAAGACCTGATTTCAAAGCATTGTAACAGGGTCTAATTCAAAAATGGGCAAGCTGAAGCACTTCATTTGCTTTATGTTTAGGGCTGCACAGTACCTTTTTAATTTCAAGAATTAAAAAAATAGTTTGAAAATTACTTGAGAATGGCCACTTCCCTCTTCCCAGTATGCCTCCACATGCCCCCCATTTGCTGTATCATAGGGCCTGATTCATCATGGATCGCAATTGTGATGGCAGCTGCGTAATCGCGCGCAATGCAGCTGCGAAAATATGCTAATGCCTGCCACAGCTCAGCCATCATAGAGACGCCCACTACTGCTTTCTCACATCATAATTCCTCACAGTCCTGCGTATACATTGGTAAAATCGAAGCACATTGACTTGTAACACATAATTACAGCAGGTCTGGCCCGTTGCAGTAATTGTAAGTCTTGTTGCACATAGAAGGCTCTCAAGCTGCGTAAGCAATCGTAGTGGCTAATATATGCACGCCCATGCAACAGCGTTCAAACAGACAGGCATGCCTGCGTGTTGGTAACACTCCCCCATCACCATCCTCAAAGCTCACGGCCTGTCACTCTGCAGTGGATTCCTATTTGCGTGTGTAATCGCAGTGCAATCGCCGGGCACGTGCAGTGCGGTACATGCACAATGTAGGTGCAATTACGATCGCTGCTGAATCAGGCCCATAGTCCCAAGTGCCCTCAGAGCACCATATGCAACAGAATACGGTCAGAAGCATCCCATATATTACCCATAGTAACTCCAACATTCCCAAATGCCCGCAGAAATCCTTAAATTCTCCCCACAGTCATCACCACTTCCCCCCTGAGTAATCACTGGATGCCCCACTCCAATCATCACTACATGCCGTCCCCCCCAGACATCGCCACATCTTTTCGATGCACGTGCAGCCTGCTGCTGTTGTACAGTTTGTATTGAGTCTGACTCAGAATCTGCCCCATTATGTACAGTACTTTGCTGTCCAGGCTCTCAATATTGTCATTCCCTATTGGAGTCACATGAGCTTCAACAGGTATGGCTATGCGTACAGTACATACATAAACAAAAGGAAAATAGTCTCTATTACATAAGACCTAAATATGGATTTGTCCTGGAATAAAGTAATATTAAATGGACATTGTGGGCTAACTAAGTATTATCAGGATATTGTAAGTAAATTGTGGAAGAATTACCTCTCAGCCTGTACTTTTGGTGGCTTTTCCAAGTTAGGCAACTGCTATAAGAGGAGATAATGAGACTCCAAATAGATCTAACACTACTTGTAAACATTAGCCAAAGCAATAGTAAATTTATTAGTGTATGCACACATATAGCATCTTTATATATGTATATGTGTCTATTCAGTACACGTGTTTGTGTGTATATATGCAATATAACCGGGTTTTTTTTTCTAAACAAGACAAACAGAAGTGCAATCTCGTTTGGGACTCCCAGACCCCAGAATAATCTGCCTACTTGATTAAAATAAGCGTGTTATAACATTTTATTGAGTCCCATGAGAGATTGAAACACTACCCACACTCCTGAAATCCTGTTGTTCTTCTTTATTTACTTTTTTAGGTGTCTCTGGCTGGGATATTTTCAGGAAAAGCAGCGAAAGTGAAGTGTATATATAAAAAGGACTTGGAGATGTGTGTATTTACAATCATATGTCTCTTGCACTGCCGATCTCTAAAAGCCATGTATCTATTAAGCCTTTTTTTTTTGTTTCCCATACTTAAGCCGGCTACACACTGTACGATTTGGCTAACGATTCAATCTCATTAGCGATCTCCCTTGAACTCTCCCCAGCAGCAAAAGACAATATTTTTACTAATATCAATTGCACCACACTTTACATAATCCGACACCCACCGCACCAGGGGTGTCGGGGATAGCCCCGGGCTATCAGCCTAGGTCTGGGGTGCGCTGGAGAGAGGGACCCCTTTATTGGGGGGGCTAGCGGTCAGGGGTTTGTGTTTTGGCTGAGGGTCTGGGTGAAATGGTTCCCCTGGCTGTGGCATCCCCCCCGCTAGAAAAAGTTTGGTGCTGGTTCTGGGATTTACAGGTGAACCATACACATTTTCCCCCCGTTTTTCCAGAACAAAGACTGGCTCAGGGCCCAGTGCTAATTGCGCTACATACAGGGTACCCCTACGTCTTTTGTCCCCTGTATTTTGGCAACCAGGACTGGTTCTGAATAGCCTGGTGCTGATTGTGCTTAATATAGGAGACCATTACGTCGTTTGTCCCCTTTATTTAGCACAACCAGCACTGGGACTCCAAAGCCCGGTGCTGGTTGTTATTTTGGAGAGGGGGCCACGCCATTTTTTTCTTCTATTTTTACACAGGTTTTAATTTTTTTAAACAGAAGCACAGACTGATCTCCCTTTATTTGTCCTTGCATGTGTGTCATTGACACACAGATGCATGTAGCACGGATCTCCCTGATCCGTGCGGGCACATGTGTCACCCATGACATCGCTCAACGTGCATACACACGGAACGATGTCATGGAAATCGTGAATGACTGGTTGCTGATTTTTCTGCATGTTGAAAATATCAGCAACCATGACAAATGAACTGTGGTAGCACGCATCGCATCGTTTTGCCCACACATGGCACTTTTTAAATGATCTCCCATTCCAATTGATCGAAAATGGCCAAATCGTTTAAAAAAATTGCACCGTGTGTGGGGGCCTTTAGCCTTGCAGAAGATACACTTTACAGCAGTGACAGCAGGCTGCTGCTTCTTTTTTTTTTTTACCACTAACACTTGAATATTCCGTTCTCTGCGACTGTATGACGCATCCCTATAGACAAACAATAAGTTAGAAGCTAAAGACTTGTGTTAATGCCACATGATCTTACTAATTAGAGAAGCACACATTGTGACAAACAGATTTTGCAGCAAATTAATAAGAAAAGTATGTTTGATATAAAGGTTAGATAATCCAACACAGCATGGAGAAGCCCGGATCTATCTGTACATTTAATCCTAAAAGAGGAGAAGCTGAATGATTTTCTCTTAAAAGACATGCAGCTCACAAAAACAGCCAGCAGGATATCCGGAACAGGATAGATGGCTTTTGTGTGAAATACTTTATCAAAAAGTAGAATATTGTTTAATGGTCAATTTAACTTTCATACTCTGCAGATAAATATCACAAGTTGAAGAACTCTAATTAGAATCCACACATTCCAATTTTGAGCAGATCTTCTCCATTCTGCGTATTCCTTAATTGAAGATTTTGCAGTATAACTTGCAATCTTATGTTGAACGGAATTTCTTTATTTAAGGCAAAATTAATGTAATTTGTCACAAAGCTCTGGTTAGCTTTAATTAAGAAAATGGCAGGTAACCTAGAATACGAAATACACAAAAGTCGATCCTGTTATATTTGAGCAAAATTAACAATCAAAGCACATTCTCATTTTAATTATACACTGGCTACAACAATTTAACCCATTCGACTCAAAGTACTATGAGTGTCAAGACATTAAAGTTATACAAGCAATTCAGCAAGGAGACTTGCTGAGAATCTTAGTTTGGTTATATCCAGAGTGGAATGCAAAGGTCTGGGTTGTAGTACTGTGTTAATATGTGGGAGCAGGATGGCTCCTGCACTGTATAGACATTATATGTAGGCTGTGAAATGTGTTTTAAGATGATTTGCTGATTCCCAAGATCACATCTTCTCAAGGACAATAACAATTTGGAGGCCATTTGAAAAAGACCTATAATGGTAAGCATTTGGTGGCTCTTCACATCCATACTGTGATAGTCAGTACAGTTTGAGTCCCCAAATTTAAAAGGCTTGGGACCAGGAGCATTTTGGATATTGAATTTTTCTGTATTTTGGAATATTTGGATACCATAATGAGATCTTGGGGATGGGACCCATGTCTAAGCACATAATGCATTTGTTTCATAGACACCTTATACACACAGCCTGAAAGTACTTGAATACAATAGTTTAATAATTTTGTGCTTCAAACAAAGTTTGTGTACGTACACTTAATTCATTTGTTTCATATACACCTTATACACACAGCCTGAAGAATATTTGTAATAATTTTGTGCAGTAAACAAAGTATGTGTATATTGAAGCATCAGAAATCAAAGCACAGATTGATCTCCCTTTCCCTTTGTATTTTGGAATATTTGGATATGAGAGACTCAACCTGTATTGGAATTCCATAAAATGTAAGGCAGTTTCTTCCATATAGTATGTTGAATAGTTCACAAAACTATGGGCCTGTTGCAAGGTTTGTTGCCAATGGGATGTCATTTTCTTTTAAAATAGCTTCACATAAATCAGGTATTTGCACCTGTATGAGGAGACGTGCACATTACAAGATGCATACACGTCGGCACAGGTAGCAATATATGCCCGAGGGATTTGTCACGTGTTAAGCTTGAATATGTGCCTTCGCTGCTGGGCATCAAACATTTCTGTAATGCAGCTGAAACATCTTTCTCCTGTACTAAATAGCAATAAAAATTATTAACTCAACTGGAATGTAGTCATATTGCCGACATTCAGAATGTCAGTACTGTATTGTCGATTGGTTGTGTTCATAATGGACATGGTCTAAACTGTCAACATTATGAACATGTCAGAGTTAGGCAGGAATAAGGGTTAAATAGTATTGTTGACATTTGCACCGTTGCATGCATAATGTTGACATGTGGATATGTCTGCTGTTGGCATTTAGATATTATTGTCAGGGTTATGATTGTCTACCTGGTATACCAGATGTCTCAGCAAAAAAGCATAGTATGTGGCCAGGCAACAAAGAAATTGCTTATCAACTTTAACGGTGCATATGCAAACAGCCGTTCAATAACATTTTGCTAGTGTTGCAGCCGTCACCATCCGATATTTGCTACTACCCATAACAACCCAAGAAAACATTTTCTCAGACATGTCTCTATCTGTTCACTATCGAGAAAACATGTCCTTACTTTACTTGTTACTATGTTACAGCACCCCCTTCCCTCTCCTGTACCACTTGCACAGCAGGTAATCTACTCCCTCTGCCCCAAAACTGTGTTATCCACTGACAGCGCATTTAATCTGTTTTAAAGCTGGTGAGTAAAACAATCAACCTGACTTAATATTTCTGGCCACATTTGCTACCTTCTGAGTTGTACTGTCGATAATCCGTGTGAAACCCCTTGTTACACTACTTGGAAGCTGTTGGTTCCACAGTATTCTAGAGATTAATATTCTGATACAAGTCAGAGTGGTGGCTTAGTGGTTAGTCTTGGTTACTCCATAGCTCTGCAGTCATGGGTTCCAGCCAGGGATCTATCTGTGTATGGTTTATTATTTCCATGTTGCAACTCCTTTCAATGTCGACATGTAAACTGGAAGTGCTGTTTATCAGCCATGTGATCTGTTGCCCTGATTTCATGTCAAACATTAACATCAACACTTTACAAGAGTTCTTAGTCACCTTGTTCCAAGGTTAGTGTTGTATTCAGCAGACTGTTACAGGTACATTGTCACACAGCCAGTGCAAAACGGCTTTGAAGTTATTCAGTTACCAAGCACTGAGAGTTATTTTGAATTAGGGTACATTTTCTATAGGGAAGTGTTTTTTTTTAACCTCATGAATAATGTCATTATTAATTAAGCCTCAACTTTTTTTATGTAAACTACCTGTCACTATCCATTGAAAATGTGAATCTATGCAGCATCCCTGTAAACTCCTTGTCTGCCAATTCATCTTTTACTCTGTTTTTCTTTATATGATACTGGCTGAAGTACCTGGCGTTGATCGGGTTTAAATCTTCAAGTAATTCATTTTTAAGTGATGTTGTTCAAATCCATCCAATGGAAGGCCCAGTTGCATGTCGCACTCCGCTGTGAGGTCTGACCGGGACCTCAACCACTCCATTAGGCATCCCAGACCAATTGCCATCTCTTTGTAAAGTTTTCATCCAAATCCATCCAGTGGGACCCAGAACAGGCTCCCCGGGCATCGTTTTACCCAGCGTACACCAACTGGAGGTCCGACTGGGACCTCAACCCCCTAATATGGGGGATCCAGTGTTACCACTCTGTGATGTTTTCCTCCAAATCCATCCAGTGCAAGGCTGAGCAGGCTCCCTGGGTAAAACTTCTGCCCAGCATACACCAACAGGAGGTCCGGCCGAGACCCTAACTCCTAAAACTGGGCCAGCATCCAACTGGACCACCTCATGTTGGTTCATCCCAATGGGTGCATGGGTGTCCGAATGCATAATCAGACAAACTGACCAATTACTTTTATATATAAGATTTCTAGATTGTCCTATTGTTGCATTTTGTTATGTGGTCTAATAGCTTTTTCAATACTAAATAACTATATAAGATTTGGCGGCTTTATCTTGAGAGCTTTGAAAGACATCTGTAAAGAAACAAACTTCATTTCAAATATCACATATTTTTTTTTTAAAAAAGACCTTAATGAAGAATCTATTTTGGTAACACAAGATGTTTCTAGTATGTATACGAACATCCCGCATGATTTAGGATTACAGGCATCCAGACAGTATTTACACCAGACCACCTGTGGAATACCTACTACTTCTGATGGATATAATTTTGAACATAAATTATTTTCTTTTTGAGAATGACTTTTTTTTTCTTTGCAGAAACAGGGCTCTGCGATGGGGTCTAATATGGCCACATCATATGCCAACATATTTATGGCTATGTATGAGGAGGAACACATCACTAGCAACATTGCCTTCAAGGAGGACATAACATTTTAGGTTTATTACGTTGATGACTTGTTCTTTATTTGGCAAGGAGTGGAGAATAAATAGCTCTTGTTTATCAATGCTTTGAATGCCCTACCAGGGTCCATTAGATGTAGTCTTAATTTTAGTAAGACATTTATCAATTTTTTGGATGTCACAATCACCTTAAGACAAGGGTGCTTATTTACAAAAATTTATTCAAAGGACTCAGATAAAAATTCACTTTTGTTTAACAAAAGATTTCACCCAGGACCACTCAAGAAGGGATTACCCTTTTCTACAACTTCCCAGGGTGATCAGGATAACCTCCGATGAAACAGAGATACCAAATGCTCTAGAAAGCATGGGACAATGGCTCCTTGATAGAGGCTACCACAAGGCTGACATTGAGGAGGCTCTTTGGAAGATTGGACTACTCAAGAGAAGATTTGTTGAATAAGACTAAGAATGCAATGACTAATACCAAGAGATTACACTTCTGCAGCACCTTTTCTATTGCCTGTAAACACCTATCATATATATGGTATTTAAACTTTGGCACCTTATATCAAGAGACCCAATATTGGGCAGGACCCTTGAAAAACCCCCATTGGTTGCATACCGAAGAGGATGCAATATAAAGAAACTATTAGTGGTCACTGATCCTACCAAGAGACAGAGTCAAAACACACTGGTTGAGCCAGAAACCCAGAGTGTTCCAGTGCTCGGGGTGCACAAATAGCATAAATTGGCAAACACATGTATTTTCTTAACCCTCAAGACTCGTGTAAATACACCATTAAACATCATCTGGACTGCAACAGTAAGTTTGTTATCTATATTCTACAATGCCCTTGCAAACTCTTATACGTGGGAAAGACTACAAGGATGCTCAAGGAAAAGATTGGAAAACACTGATCCTCTATCAGAAATGCCTTCTCTAAAAGTGAGCAATTGGAATTAAAGAATTTGCCAGTAGCAAGACATTTCTTGGAAAAAGTACACACTGAGGGCCTGATTCAGAGCCGCTCGCTCTGAATCAGGGCCGGGCTTTTTTTTTTCTGGAGCGGCCTTTTGACAGCTATAGCGAGCGGCCATGATGGTCAAGACCATCGGGCTTGTGACGAGACCCTTGTGGGTAGGGTCTCGTTCATCGCAAGCCCCAGAGAGCTTTCGGCTCTATCAGTGGGGCCACCCCAAAACGGCAGGTGTTCTCATTGGAACGCCTCCGTTTGGGCAGCCACCCCCCCCGGCCCGCCCACCAAATGGAGCGAGCTGTCACTCAACATCGACAGCTTGCCCCCTTTGGTGCGAGCCCCGGAGCGTCGGAGTGCTCGTTGCTAGCCGGGTTTCGCGCATGCGCACGATGGAGCCGGCTCCATCGTGCGCATGCGCTGTGGGCCACCATTGACCCGGTTGTGGGCGCTCAGCGCTTGCGACCGGGTCTGAATCAGGCCCAGAGTCAACTCAAATGTTTCATATTGGATCATATCTCTCACCTAAGGAGATGTGGGGATCATGAGAAGATATTACTCCAATGGGACCTACAATGGATTTACAAATTGAATTTGACAGGACATGTTGCCTGCATTTTCCATGCTACACATGTGTTCTTTAAGTTTTCCATCTGTTGGTGTATACTACACCATCTTTTCATTTTTCCCCATTTTCTGTGAAATATGTTTCTGTTATTTGTGCACCACCATGTGCTTTTTCGGTTTTACTCATTCATTGACTCTGCTATGATGTGTCCAGGACAGTGCTATGAAGGCTGATGCCAGCAGCACTTTCCGATATGGACTGCACTTGTCATGTCATGGTTTGCACTGCCGTGTGCATGATTTCTTTTTTGGATTGGCTTGTGTATTTTGTATTGTGTGTCGCAACACTGGCAGCTCTGTGTCATCATTTTCTGCTTTGACTGCTGCTGCTGTTTAATTGTTATGTTTATTATTTTTATAATTCCAAGTACAGTTGTTTTCATGTTTTGGGTGAGCACATTGCGTTACACTGGGTCTACCACTGCTCACTGATATCCCTCTTTGAGCTTTTATTTGCTGTACCGCTAATACCTTCCTATTACAGCACAGCTGACAATGCCTGGGCTTCCCTGGTTACCATGGCTCCTGGTGATTGACAGACTGTACTGAGTCAGGATTCCTGTCTGGGTCCCCGCCTACTCACCGATCATTGGTTTGCCTTGATCAGCCTGTTCCTTGGCTGCATAACAGGTGCACATAGAAGATTACTAAGGCTGTGTGATTGGCTGACCGATTTCTACTGCAGCCCTTAAATAGGCTGACATGAGATGTGTTTGTTAGCCCCTGATTACAACTGCCTGCAAGCAGTTGAAACAGACTGTTGGGTCTCTGCATCTGTCTATATTATGTACCCTTTATATTGGATTAAACTATATATATAATATATATACAGTCAGGTCCATAAATATTGGAACATTGACAGAATTTTCATATTTTGTCCTCTATTCACCACCACAATGGCTTTTAAATGAAACAAACAAGATGTGCTTTAACTGCAGACTTTCAGATTTAATTTGAGGGTAATTACATCCAAATCAGGTGAACGGTGTAGGAATTACAACGGTTTCTATATATGTGCCTCCCACTTTTTATGGGGGCAAAAGTAATGGGACAAACTAAACAATCCTAAATCTAACTTTCACTTTTTAATACTTTGTTGCAAATCCTTTGCAGACAATTACAGCCTGAAGTCTGGAGCGCATAGACATCACCAGACACTGGGTTTCATCCCTGGTGATGCTCTGCCAGGCCTCTACTGCAAATGTCTTCAGTTGCTGCTTGTTCTTGGGGCATTTTCCCTTCAGTTTTGTCTTCATCAAGTGAAATGCATGCGCAATCGGATTCAGGTCAGGGGATTGACTTGGCCATTGCACAACATTCCACTTTTTAGCCTTACAAAACTCTTTGGTTGCTTTTGCAGTATGCTTCGGGTCACTGTCCATCTGCACCATGAAGCGCTGTCCAATGAGTTCTGAAGCATTTGACTGAATATGAGCATATAATATTGCCCGAAACACTTCAGAATTCATTCTGCTGCTTTTGTCAGCAGTCATATCATCAATAAATACAAGGGAACCAGTTCCATTGGCAGCCATACATGCCGACGCCATGACACTACCACCACCATGCTTCACTGATGAGGTGGTATGTTTAAGATCATGAGCAGTTCCTTTCCTTCTCTTCTCTTCCCATCACTCTGGTGATCTTTGTCTCATCTGTCAATAGGATGTTGTTCCAGAACTGTAATGGCTTTTTTAGATGTTGTTTGGCAAACTCTAATCTGGTCTTCCTGGTTTGCATCTTGTGGTGAACCCTCTATATTCACTCTTGTGAAGTCTTCTCTTGATTGTTGACTTTGACACATATACATCTACCTCCTGGAGAGTGTTCTTGATTTGGCCAACTGTTGTGACGGGGTTTTTCTTCACCAGGGAAATAATTATTTTGCCATCCACCACAGTTGTTTTCCGTGGTCTTCCGGTCTTTTGGTGTTACTGAGCTCTCCGGTGCGTTCTTTCTTTTTAAGAATGTTCCAAACAGTTGAATTGGCCACACCTAATGTTTTTGCTATCTCTCTGATGGGTTTGCTTTGATTTTTCAGCCTAATGATGGCTTGCTTCACTGATAGTGACAGCTCTTTGGATCTCATATTGAGAGTTGACAGCAACTGATTCCATATGCAAATGTCACACCTAGAATCAACTCCATACCTTTTACCTGCTTAATTGATAATGAAATTATGAGGGAATAGCCCACACCTGTCCATGAAACAGCTTTTGAGTTGATAGTCCCATTACTTTTGGCCCCTTAAAAAGTGGGAGGCACATATTGAAACTGTTGTAATTCCTACACCGTTCACCCGATTTGGATGTAATTACCCTCAAATTAAATTATGAAAGTCTGCAGTTAAAGCACATCTTGTTTGTTTCATTTCAAAACCATTCTGGTGGTGAATAGAGGCCAAAATCTGAAAATTCTGTCAATGTCCCAATATTTATGGACCTGACTGTGTGTGTGTATGTATATTAGGGATGTGCAGGCTCGGATAGGTTCGAGTTTGCACGTGGAGTTCGGATTTTTCCCTCCAAAAAAACGGAACTCAGAACGAGGCAAAACGTCATCTTACATGGACGAACATCATCATTCCAGGACAAAAGTCCAGGAATGATGATGTTCGTCCATGTAAGATGACGTTTTGCCTCGTTCTGAGTTCCGTTTTTTTGGAGGGAAAAATCCGAACTCCACGTGCAAACTCGAACCTATCCGAGCCTGCACATCCCTAATGTATATATATATATATATATATATATATATATATATATATATATATATTCCAATGGATGGCACTGCCAATAAAATATGTACAGTCCCCGGTGCCCTCTGTTTAGGTATCCCATATACATCACCAGAGAAAGCGGCACTCGGGTCAATAATGAATCCCAAACTCCAGGTAATGAATCAATGTTTCGGAGCTCTTTTATTGCTCCATCGCCAGGACATAAAACATGAATACAAAACTTTACTCACTTATACCACCACCGGTACACCACGTGCAGCAGCTGCGGGTCCCGGCGTCCAGAAGGGAGGCGCACCATAATGGCGTCATCTCCACCTTCCCGTCGCCAGGGTAACCTCTGTAAACAAACATAAAAAACAGGATCACGATGTAACAATATACATGGTATCAAATATACTCAAAATTAACACACATAGGGCCACATAACTATAGAATATCAACTTCTAAAACTCAATTTTAACAACACAGTATTAAAAGTTACATATGTACAGAGTTTATATAAAATAATGGATACCCAAATTCTCATTTAATCATCTCGGAGTTAATGTACCTAATCGGTAGATCCACTGAGCTTCACACTGCAGTAACCTAAGTCCTCTGTTCCCTCCACGTATTGATTGAGGGATGTGGTCTATAATTATATATTTTATGGTAGATAAATTGTGGCCGGCACTCAAAAAGAGTCTAGCCACTGGCTGATCACTAACACCGTTACTAACAGCTGCACTTATAGCCGAACGGTGCAAAGCCATTCGCTCACGGAGGGTTCTCTCCTTCTTACCCACGTAAGATTGCCCACACGGGCATGTTATCAAATATACGACAGGTCAAACAGTTAATACATCTAAAGCATCCATTTTTTTACAGAAAAAATGTGAAGTTGGAGATTGATCCCAGTTGGAAATATCAGTTCTTGCTACCTAATCGCGTATGTTGCGACCTCTCGTATAAGATTATAATAGAGGGGAGGGGGGGGGAAGAAAAGGGAAAGAAAACACCGCACTGATCAAATGGACTCGTAAATTCAATATTAGATGTCAAAATTTCAATAAAGAAGTACATAGATAGTATGTCTGAACATCAGACCTTGGTGGCGCTGCCTAGAGTAAATAATACTGTAGAAAAAGAAGCGTTTGGTTGTAAAGCAACCAAACAAAAGTACTCTATAATGGTGCACTCGTATGTATAATCTGGGGAAGATAATAAAACTTAACTTTTAATATATCAAAAACAATAAAAGGTAAATAGCAGACATATACAGAAAAATTGGACACAAAAATACACGGCATGTAGTGTGAAGCCGTATATAGTGAATACGCTATTAATACAAAATTCTTGAGGTTATATTCACCTTAGATTAAGTCAGACAAAAGTACTTATTAAACATCACTCACAATAACAACATAAAACATGTAAAATGTACCAGGTAATATAGGTGCTATAGTATAATAAAGCATATAACGTTGCAAAAAGATTTTTTCTTATCCAAGAGAAATAAGTGAATGTCGGGAGTGGTGAAAAGTTGCTGACAGACTCTGTTTATATAATTCTTTCTATAATATTTTTTTCCATAATTATGGTCACATCTTTGGACACAGCTATTCTACATTACACTAATCTCTTTCTCTCGAACATTATTTTTATAATATTATCATTTTATTATATATTTTTGTAAATTTTTAGTAATTTTTCATTGTAAACGGAATCCCAATATAGTTTCTTAACATACATTATATATGTATATTTCCAGGATCACTACTGTGATTATACAGGTCTGCACCGGCTGCTACATAATCATAATTGAGTAATCTTACATCTATCCTGGAGGAGAGAAAGTGAGAGATCTGACATAGCATGCATCCCTAGAAACAACAGTCAACTGGGGTTCCCTTCATAAGCCCTAATCTCTACTGTTATTTGTCTTGCTCCATGGTATTGGACAAAATAATGAGAGGATAAATAGGCTGGTATGAAAACCTCAGGGAGAGTATAGAACAATAGAGAAAACAGTAGTACTAAAGCTAGAATGTAGCTTCAGAAAATGTAGATATACAGTGAAAGTCGGAGGTGGTAATAGTTGCTGGCAGACTCTGCTTCTTATTCTCTTACTAGTTGTAGAGGAGAAAAAGTGAGAGATCTGGCCAAGCACTCATCCCTTGAAACAACAGACAAATGTGGTTCCCTTCATAAGCCCTAACCTCTACTGCCTTTTGTCTTGCCTAATAGCATCGGACAAAATGAAGAGAAAATTAATAGGCTGGTATGAAAACCACATGGAGAGTATAGATCAAGTAAATAAAAGAGAAATAACCTGGATGGATTATAGAATTCACAATAATAACGACAATCTAGTAGAAAATGAACAGCCACACAGGCAAATAATATCTAAAGTGTACAGACAAAAAATGGGTGTATATGTAGTGACGTAGTCCAAGGAAAAAACAAAATTGTGACACAATCTCTAAGATCAGAGACAGATGCAAATATCATAAAGTTCACCTAACGAAAGTATGTAGGACTATTGTGTCCTGTGAGCAGCACCTAGTTCACATGTAATGAATATGTAATAACTAAAAGTAGCAAACTGCAGGAAAGAAAAAAACAAAGTTACAAAACAGTCTCCAGATCAGGGATAAATGCAACGTTAGTAGTATATTAGATCAAACATAAATGGGACTATCGTGTCCTGTAAAAAGCACCTATGAAACAGGTAATACGTGACTGCACATCATTATACCAGATGTCAGGATCTAGTACGACCGCGCCTTGGTGCAGAGCGGCTAACCGGTAAATAGTGTCCTAGGCATGTGCCTCCGTACAGACGGCACTGGTAAGTAACTAAGTCACGGAACCTGGTGTTGGGGTGTCCCGCTATGCGCAATCGCGGGGCACCCAGGGAATCCGATGTGCGTTTCGCCTGGCTTGCTTGTTCACGGAAGGTGATGCCGGGCCTGCCCTTCTCTCAGTCTATAAGTGTAAGGTCACCAATCAAAAGGTCCCGGTACGTGACGGGCATGCTCGCTAGCCCATCACAAATAGAGGAAAGCAGGTGAAGAATTAAAGAGGGTCAATCCCTCATGATTAGAGCGAGTCTAGTCTCACCGGCTCTGTAATGACGGCTATCAGGATAGATGTAAGATTACTCAATTATGATTATGTAGCAGCCGGTGCAGACCTGTATAATCACAGTAGTGATCCTGGAAATATACATATAAAATGTATGTTAAGAAACTATATTGGGATTCCGTTTACAATGAAAAATGACTAAAAATTTACAAAAATATATAATAAAATGATAATATTATAAAAATAATGTTAGAGAGAAAGAGATTAGTGTAATGTAGAATAGCTGTGTCCAAAGATGTGACCATAATTATGGAAAAAAATATTATAGAAAGAATTATATAAACAGAGTCTGTCAGCAACTTTTCACCACTCCCGACATTCACTTATTTCTCTTGGATAAGAAAAAATCTTTTTGCAACGTTATATGCTTTATTATACTATAGCACCTATATTACCTGGTACATTTTACATGTTTTATGTTGTTATTGTGAGTGATGTTTAATAAGTACTTTTGTCTGACTTAATCTAAGGTGAATATAACCTCAAGAATTTTGTATTAATAGCGTTTTCACTATATACGGCTTCACACTACATGCCGTGTATTTTTGTGTCCAATTTTTCTGTATATGTCTGCTATTTACCTTTTATTGTCTTTGATATATTAAAAGTTAAGTTTTATTATCTTCCCCAGATTATACATACGAGTGCACCATTATAGAGTACTTTTGTTTGGTTGCTTTACAACCAAACGCTTCTTTTTCTCTCGTATAAGATGGCATCATTTCTTTATTCAATCTCAAGTCCGTATCTGTAGAAATAATTGACCAATGTTTTTTTGGTGTAATGCTTGACAGTGTCACTACTGGAATTGTAGTGACACACACCCAAGGCATTTTAGTTTCATAATTTTTTGTTTTATTTTGGTCAGAAGTTAAAAACTGACTGCGTGGCATATTCAAAGCCTTACGTTTTGCCTGTTCCAAAATATGAACTGGATAACCCATTTCTTGAAATTTATGAAACATACTCTCAATCTGAACAGTAGCCTCCTCATTACTACTGCAAATCCGCCTCGCCCTAACAAATTGCGAATACAGCAAACGGATGGGTTTCGGATGTGAACTATTGAAATGCAGCATAGTATTGCGATCAGTCGGTTTATTATAGACAGATGTAAATATCTTGCAGCCGGTTAATGTTACTTGGACAAAAGTTTACCGTATACGCATTACAACAATAAGTGAACTTAATAGGATGATTTAATGCATTGTGGTTATTGATGAACGACACACAGACACATATATATATATATATATATATATATATATATGTGTGTGTGTGTGTGTTTTGCACTTTTGGGAAGGTGGATCAAGTCTGAATCAAGAACCACAAAGTATATGTTGGTGGTGTTTTAAAAAAAAATATATATATATATATATATATATATATATATATATATATATATATTACTCATTTGCTTGTATTTATTTTTATAGCAAGTATACTTATAGTCATTTTTGTTAGATTTTCTTTTGCTATGACAATAAAGTAATTATATTTCTGAAACAGCCTTCTGTAAGTGGTTTACAATAAAGGACATTCAGTAAACTCAGTGAAACCACTTTTTGAATTTCATAGGAAGCTAGGTAAAAATATAATATTAAAGACTAAAACAGTTTTTAAATTATTTTAAAATGACATCTGTATTGCTTTATGTTAAACTAAATGTGAAATGTAACTTATCGTGTGTTGTAAATTAATATTTAAGTCTCAAATAATTTATAATTCTGCAATTAATATTTTATTACTTTGCTTTGAAAATTGCATTAATACTTTTAAAAGCACATATTTATAGAAAACAGGATGGCACTTTGAGGTATAATTTATAAATAAGCAAGTAGATTTTCGAGCATTACAGTTTATTAATGAGCATCATTCTAGTCATGTTGGCTAATGACTTAATAAATGTTATTACATGTCACAATGCAAAGAGAATGTGTAGTAATTTTAATATGGAAATAAATGGCTTCAAATGCAGTCGATCAGAAATAGCTGTAACTTCTTTGGAAATATACATTACAAAGTTTATTTGAACAGAAATTATTTTATTAAAATGTTCAACAAAGCAGTATTTGGCAACATGTTTGTAGAATAGCTGATTTCATACTCAAATTCTAACTTTGGAAGTTCAGACAAGTATCAGCGAACTAGTTATTTTGTCTTTCATACCTATGTTTAACAGGCACTATTATATGTAAAAAAGACTGTTTAATTGTTTTATGACTATAGTTTTTCTTTTAATAACTTCCCCTTGCTTTAGAAACATATCTAACAATTTAGTTTAAAAATCTTAAGGTGCCCACACACTAGGCTATATTTTTACACGATCAGCCCAATTCCGACGCATCGGGCCGACAGATCGTGTAAAGTATGTTCTAATCGTGAGGGTACACTCACGATTATGATACCGATGCATGTCCCCGCCGGTCGTACATCGCATCTTCAGATCTTGCCTGCTGCAGGCAAGATTTTCCAATTTCTGACCCGATGTGGTGCGGATCGTACATGTGTTTTTACTCCCGATCCAATGCACGATCTATCGTCCATTGCGTCACTTGACTGATTCCCCTGTACACGCCCAGTCTCCATTTTGTGGGGCACTGTGTCTTCAAGGAGACAGACACAATCGTGGAAGCAGGGATTTGGTGAGTATATTTTTTTGTACAGAGCATCAATGTCTATGCAGACCCTGTCCACCAATGAATATATGTGATCCACTGACCACCAATGTTTAATGCATCGCTCACCCACCCACTGACAACCAATGTTTAATGTATCGCCCACCCACCCACTGACCACCTATATGTGTTTAATGCTTTGCCCACCCACTGACCACCTATATGTGTTTAATGCATCGCCCACCCACCCACTGACCACCTATATGTGCTTACTGTGTCGCCCACCTACCCACTGACCACCTATATGTGTTTAATACATCGCCCACCCACCCACTGACCACTTATATGTGTTTTATACATCGCCCACCCACCCACTGACCGCCTATATGTGTTTAATGCATCGCCCTCCCCCTCAGCACCGCTGACTCAACTAAATTACTGGGGTTTTTTTGTTTTCTAAACTACTAGAAATTAGGACAACATTGTATATATCCATATTTTTAATTATTTTAATTTCCCAAACAGAAATGTCTATGAATCAGAAACGCGAGTTCATCACAGGCTTCCTGGAACGTTGGGAGGCACAGGAGTGCCTATGGAGGATTAATAGTCACGACTACTCCAATAGGGTGAAGAAACTTATTGCGTTGGAGGAATTGGTTGACTACACCGGCAATTCTACCATAATGCTACACTGAAGTCCGTGCAGTTCAAAATCCAAAACCTTCGCACTGTGTTTATAAAAGAGCTGAAAAAGGTTGAGGATTCCAAGCGATCCGGAGCATCTGCTGATGATGTCTATCGCCCCACCATATGGTATTACCCTTTTATATCATTTCTAAAGGAGCAGGAACCACAATGACAGTCCATTGTACTGATGGCCGAGGGAGAGAGAGAAAAGGAGGCGGAAGATGGTCCGAGTGCTTCGTCCCAGGCTGGTTTGGTAAGTATAAAATTTATCTGAGACACCTGTTTACCCGTGCAGTGCCTGTTGATTGCATTGTTGGTGCTGCCAAAGATGAAATCTGGCCAATCACCTCCGGAAGGTCTTGGTCTTCTCGCATAGCTGTGCCTGATGCCATTGGTAGGGTGGTTTTGTGGTGTAAAGTGTTATGGAAGAACACAGAATGCCATTACAACCCAGTCTATCTTCTCCACACGCAGGTTTATGCTGGTGTGTAAAATGCGGAACCGGTTACTGAGTATCCCAAAGGTATTTTCCACAATCCTGCGTGCCCAAGAAAGCCGATAGTTGTATATTTGCTTTTCAGAAGTCAAGCCCCTTTGCGCATATGGCGTCATCACATTTTCATGTAATGCGAAGGCTTTGTCAGCCACAAAGATGAAGTTTAGGCCGTGCTTCGTTTACTCCACTGACGGCAAGTTGAGAGTTTTGGAGGTGAGCCTCTCATAGAATGCCGTCTGCTTGAATGACCCACCATCCGAAGCACGGCCATTCTTGCCAACATCTACAAAAACAAACTGATAGTTGGCATTCACCATTGCCATGCGATACTAATGTACCCCTTGTAGTTGAAATACTGTGATCCGCTGTTGGCAGGTGGGTTGATGCGGATGTGTTTGCCATCAATTGCTCTCCCACAGTTAAGGAAATCCCAACGCCGTTCGAAGTCTACAGCTATGGTTTGCCACTCCTCAACTGTATTAGGAAACTATGGAAAAATGACAACAAAACAAATGTTAAAACATTTATATATTTTTTTTCTTTCAATGCAGACTGAAACACAAAAACTACATTTGGGGTCTATGCCTGATTTAAGCTGCATTGAGGACAGTGAGGGGGATGTGTGTTTATCCCAATGCACATCAACAACCACAACACCCCCAGCACCTACCCAGCAAAAACGAAAACGTCCTGCGAAAAAGACACACGAAACAAAGATAATCTGGACACATTTCTGCAACAAGCAGAAGAGCTGTTAAGAAAGTCCCCAGATCGTCTTGATAATTTTACCACTCATATTAATAGCACCATGCGGAATATGA
Source organism: Taudactylus pleione (assembly GCA_031769625.1). Lineage (NCBI taxonomy): Eukaryota > Metazoa > Chordata > Amphibia > Anura > Myobatrachidae > Taudactylus > Taudactylus pleione. The sequence continues at coordinate 4,518,946 of JAUIMM010000005.1, forward strand.
GTGATGAAACGCAAAATCAATTCCAGCGGCTCGTGTATGAGTTGCTCATCAGGGCTTTGGGTAACAACCTATACCCAGTGACCTATATTGCCGACTGTGTACCCTTCCCACCTACCCCAGCTGCCTCTGAGATGCCTCCATCCCTGGCGCAGCCCACTCCACCATCCGCTAACCCTCCCACCACAAGACAGGCTATATATAGTGCCTTTTTAGAGGCAGATGATGACAATTCAGGCTTTTACCAAATGTAATCTTTGATTTTTGTTGTTGCCTGCATTATCCCCACGTTTTAACACTACCAATACCTGCCCTATGGTAGACAGTGGGGAATATGCAGATTGGACACGGTCAATAGCCACATGGCGCAAGGACAGACTGTTGGAAGCCGGGGCTACAATCTATCCTTGCGCCATGTGGGTATTAGCCTATTCAATCCGGCATCTGAACCACCTTATATCCTAGAACAGGCTAGGTATCGGGACTGTTAAAATTTTGGGGATAATGCAGTTTTGACATTATAAATGCTTTTACATTTTAAATTCATATAGTGACTTGCTTTAAGACCACAATTGCTATGTTATGTATTCCATGTTTGGAATGGCAATGTTTATACTGCTGTCATAAAGACAGGTGCTTGCAGCCATAATGGCTGAAACTTTGACCCAGTTTTACACTGTTTATACAGTAATTTTCAACATTTGAAAAAAAAATAAAGTTTATTTTTTTTTTCACAAGAAACAAATGTGTAGTGTTCTTTTTCCTTACCTTGCAAAACTGGTATCGCAGCACCTTCACTATAGCCTTGCAGGTCTCCGGAATGATGACGCCCAAAGCCTGAGGGGATATGAGGGTCCTAAACTTCAGATCTTCAAGTGACCGTCCTGTAGCCAGGTACCGCAGGGTAGCCACCAGCCTCTCCTCAGCAGGGATAGCCCTCCGCAGCCTTGTGTCCTGCTTCTGGATAAACGGGGTCACCAGACATAGCAACTCCTGGAATGTGGCTTCATCTATGCGCAGGTAGTTGCGATAGTCATCCGGATTGTTAGCTCGAATCTCCATCAGCAGGGACATGTGAGAGTGACTCTCCCTCTGCAGCAACCACTCCTTAGTCCAGCATGCTCTCCTCCTATGCTGGGCCCTCTCCTTCATTGCCTTCAACCCAGCATAAGCAACCATCACTCTATACCGATAGGGATCCATCAGCACAGAATACAGGATAGAATAGATAGAATGCAGCAAAGAGAACACTTTGTAGAGCAAAGCAAAACAAAGTATAGCACAATAGCATTGTACAGTAGCAGATATACACCAAGCCTAGTCACAGAGCAGAAATGCTGACCTAAGATGATGCCTGCATTATATACCTCTGACTTTAGCACGCCCATTATTACAATTTTTAAGCAATCTGACCATTCATTGTGTACGATCTCACGATTTTGTCATCGGACACGATGCACGATAGATCGTGAGATCATGTGACAATTTGGAGAGTTTTTGAACAAATTCGTGTCCACGACTGCCGGGGAGAGTTCAAGGGAAATCGGACACGATATCAGATCGTCACCAGATCTCCCTAGTGTGTGGGCACCATAACAACATAAAATAAGGTCAGACTTTTCTTTATTTGATCTGGAATTTATTTATAATTGAGTAGGCATTGATTGTGCCCACAATTAAAATATAGGAATCTGGCTGGTGTGATGATGTCTTTGTACCCGTGTTGATAGACATCTCTTTACTTAAAAGGAGACTGTATTATCTTTCTGATAAGAGCCATTTAACATTTTTAGATATGTCATTACCCAGGCTGAAAACACTGGATACTTCTACACAAGGCCTAATATGTGTTTGGTACATAAGCTCATAAACTACTAATTTCTTCTTCAGAATCCATAAGGTCCACAGGATCTACCTTGGGGTTATGTGGTTTGGAGGAAACCAGGCACCAAACAGTCAACGTTTTCCTATCTCAGGATGCACTGGTTCCTCCCCCATATATACCCTACCTCCTGGCACAGGTGCTCATTTTTTTAGTTTGGTGTGGCAGGCGACGCACCATTAGAATAGGCAGAACTGCTTAGGCAGTCCCAAGTTTTACCATTTTTTTTGTTTGCAGCAAGGTGTCATTTGAGACGCCTGTGCTGTGACTCCATCTACCCCCGCCGGCACCGCAACACAACTAACCTGTGTAATCTGGTGATTTCGGCATGGTCGTGGCGGAGCTTGCTAGCCACGATGCCGCGGCCTGGACTGCATCTGGAGGTCACGGGGAAGTCGGGTAAGACTGAGACAGTCCTTCCTTGCAGTGTGGGAGACGCTGGAAGCTGCTGCAGTGAGGGCCTGGTTCTGTCCGCTCCCAAATTAGACCACCGGGGCCATATCGCCTGGTGTCGGGGATGGGCTTCAGATGCTTTGTGTTGGCAGGAGGCCAGCGTTCCCGGTAGTTGTGCAGCATAGGGGAGGTAAGCTCTCACCCCGGAAGCCACTCCCCCGGCTCAGACGCCGAGCCATGGAGGTTTTGCGCTTCTGGGTTGCTCCGCCGCCCCCTGTATATGAGACGCTCACTAACCACTTTTCAGTGCTCTGTGGAAGCGGCTTGGTCTCAGGAGGTGTTGGGATTTCCCTGTATACCTCGCCCCCGGGGGCCAGGTATATTATGCTCTATATCCTACCAATCAACACTGTTAGTGTCTTGAGTAGTTGATTCATAGCCCAGTTACAACTAAAAGTTGTATATGCATTTTATGTGACTTTGTGCTAGCGCTGCTGTGTGTGTATACTGCCTGTGTCAGGTATTTCTATCACTGCTTTTCCTCATGGCTCTGAGCAGGTGCGGGGTAAAATTAAAAAAAGTCATGTTTTGTATGTCTAAGGCTAAAGGTAAACATGAGGCTGAGGCACCATTGTTGGTGTCATGTATATCCTGTCAGGCAGGCCTGTCACCTCAGGAATTCATGAAGGAGGGGTTGTGTGCTCTATGTTGTAAAGGAGCACACCCATCCACGCCAGCTCCTGTGCAAGAGCCACCATGGGTGTCCTCGTTGTCGCATTTAGTGGACCACTTTGCGGCGCCTATGCCTCCTAATGTGGGAGTTCCACAGCAGTTGCAACCTGCTATGAGTGTACCCCCTATGCTGCCATCCTGCTGTAACGCGTGTGCGCATTCTTCACAGGGTATGGTTCAACAGTCTGCCTTTCTAGAACCTAGACAGGCGTATAGACTGACGACCTCTAATGTTCAGGGCCGGAATAGGTCTTTGCGTCATTCCGCCCAGCCTTTAGACTCATGATGCATAATCAGATGTATCGGATGTTGCACATGTTTTCTCCTCGGAGTCTGTATCTGAGGAAGAGGTTCATCATGTCTCTCTGGTAAGGGCGGTTAGATCCATATTAAATATAGAGGATGATAAGGCACCCCCTAGGTCTAAAGTGCCGCTCTTTAGACAACAGAATTGGTTAAAGATGAGTTTCCTCAGTTTGATCAGCTTTCGGAACTCATGGCTAAGGCATGAAATAGTCAGGATAAACTGTTCCATTCTACAAGGAGGTTATCCTCTTTATATCCATTTTCTGCAAGTGAATGTGATAAGTGGGAAGTTCCTCCTACAGTGGATGCTCACATAACTCATTTAATTAAGAGTTCCACGTTGCCCATTCTGTCTGCAGCCTTTCTTAAGGACGCTACTGATAAGAGATTAGAAACTTGTTTGAAATCATTGTTTTCTTTATCTGGGGTGATTTCACGGCCTGCTATAGTGATAGCTTGGGTAGCCAAGGCCATGGAGGAGTGAGTGGCGGCATTTGAAGAGACTATGCCAGATGCTACGAAAGAACAATTCTCTTATCTCTCTTATGCGGGAGGCAGCATCTTACACAGGGGATGTGGCAGTAGACGCAGGAATTATGGCATCTAGGGCATTGGCAACTTCGGTTGCAGCTCGTAGAGCTCTCTGGTTAAGAACCTGGAAAGCAGTTATGAGTTCGAAGAAAGCTTTGAAATCCCTGCCTTTTCCTGGTAAAAGACTGTTTGGTCCAGAATTGGATAATATAGTGGCTACGGTGGCAGCCGCAAAGTCTGCTGGGCTGCCATCAACAGCCACTTAGAAGAGACAGCCTTCCTTTTGGCTGCAGTGAAAGGTTAAGGAACAGTCGTTTTCCAGGCAGTCGAATTCCCGCAGAATGACCAAGCCACAACAAGAAAGGAAGTCTTGGTCTGCCAGACATAGAGCTGTCAAGCCGGACGACAAACCCTCTACATGATGGGGCGGGCCTCCCCCTGGGGGACCTCAGGGTAGGAGGCCAGCTTCTTCAGTTTTGCATCAAACAACAGATGCCTGGGTCAGAGAAGTGGTCTTTCAGGGCTATGCAATCACCTTCCGACGACATCCTCCTGTGGAGTTTTTTTTGCACAAGTCCCCCAACAAAGTCGGTCAAGGTCCAGGCCCTTATCCCTGTTCCCTTGGCTCAACAGGAAAGCGGATATTACTAAAATGTTTTCTTGATTCAGAAACCAAATGGGTCTCACCGTCCTATCCTGAATCTAAAGCATCTCAACAGATTTATTTATGCACCCAAATTCCATATGGAAACCCTACGGTCAAATGTGCTGGCAATGGAACCTGCGGATTTTATGGTCTTTCTGGACATAGAGGACACATACCTGTGCGTGCCTATAGCACTATCCCATCAGAGGTTCCTACGGTTTGCTGTCCGTCAGCAACATTACCAGTTTCAGGCTCTACCCTTGAGTCTGTCCACAGCACCTTGGGTTTTTACCGATATAATGGTGGTCATGACAGCTCATCTCAGACGACAAGGGATCAGATTACTACCATACTTGGATGACCTTCTGATACAGGCACAATCTCAGGAGGTTTTCCTACATCATCTCCGGCTGTCTGTGGCTTGCCTAAACGAGCACGGCTGGATTGTCAATTGAAAAAAGTTGTCACTTTTTCCAACTCAGCGAATGATACATCTGGGAGGACTCCTGGATTCTCAGGTGCAGAGGATCTTTTAACCAGTAGAAAAGATTTCAGCTCTACATTTGCGGGTGGGCAAATTGCTCCACAATCAAAGAATATCAGTCCATTCAGCAATGCAGGTCCTGTGATCCATGGTTTCCACCTTCGACATGGTGGAATATGCTCAGTTCCACCATAGGCCCTTACAACTATTGATTCTGTCTCGTTGGAACTATCAGTATCAGTGGATAAAATCTCAGATGATCAGTCTCTCCTTAGAGGTTCGGCTCTCCCTAGCATGGTGACTTCAGACGGCTCATCTGAAAAAGGGTTGCCCACTGTGGATTCCAAGGTGGGTAATCCTCACCACGGACACCAGTCTTCAAGGATGGGGAGCGGTGACAATAGTCGCACTTTCCAGGGAAGGTGGACGTCTCAGGAAAGTCACATGCCCATAAATATCTTAAAACCTAGTGCAATTTGCAAGGCTTTGGGCCTAGCACGAGACCCTCTTCATTGCAGACCTGTTCAGATCCAGTCCGACAATGTGACCGCGGTAGCCTACCTCAACCATAAGAGTCGAACAGCCATGTGTGAAGTGGCAAACATTCTGACTTGGGCAGAATGTCATCTTCGGGCAATTCTGGCAATATTCATTCCAGGAGTCCTCAACTGGGAAGCAGAATTACTCAGTCATCAGGACATGCATGCCAGAGAATGGGCTCTCCACCCGGATGTCTTCCAGCTCCTAGTGGACAGGTGAGGATTGCCAGAGGTGGATCTCATGGCCTCACGACACACTTACAAAGTTTCCAAGTACGGGTCCAGAACAAGAGACCCCTCAGCCGCCTCTTGCATCTTTGCCGCTTACTTGGCAAACGTGTGCATGCAACGCACCATGTGATTTGCAGCGGCTGTGTGCGCCATGTACGCCATGCCACGGCTGCATTTGCACCATGCAATCCTATGAATACAACCAACAATAGGTAGAATTAATTATATGTAGTTTCTCTTTTCACACTTTGTTAATGATAGAAAAAAGTTTGGTTTTGTCATAGATACTGACACAAGAGAGTAGACTTTTTTCTTGAGTGCAGACTTTAATCATGACAGGTCAATAATTACAAAGTGATGTTTAATTTAAAAAAGATAGTTATTCAAATGTTGTGGAAAATGCACAGTACACGTGTTAAAAAAAAAATAACTGCAGCATTCCATTTGTATGGCACTTAGTAATGTTACCCTCAATGCTCTAGTTAAACGGGAGTTTATATTAAAAAAAAGTGTTTTAATTTTCACTTTATGTTGTTACGCTGTGTTTTGTAAAAGCGCTGAATGTTTAATCTTTTATTGATAACTATTACATTTAAAAGACAGAACTTTCATGCTTGCCTCAATCCATAATGTAATACTGGTAACTGCAATGACATTTGCAATAGAGCCTCACATCTCCTAGAGCCAAAAATGATACCTGACACTACCACCTTGTTCCATATTGCCAAGGCTACTTGTTCACTCCCCCCCCAAAAAAAATTGTTATTGTTAAGTTTTGCTGCCAGTCACTTTATTCATCTTCAGCCAAAGTCAAATCCAGTTGACGTCTGCATGCCTGTATTTTGTACGTGTATGTGATTATGTACATGGAAGTAGCCACTTTTTAATTAGTAGACAACATCAATGACCACCACAGTCGTATATATAATTATTATTATCCCCCCAATAAAACCTAGCAGGACAGCAGTGGTGCAGTGAGCTGCCTTTCAGGAGATACTAGCCCCCATTCTGCAGTCATTTGTATCGATCACTTTCTTATGTGTTGTGACAGGAAAAGTGTAATCCAACACATTGAGGTTTGACATCTGTTGACATACCTATTTCACAATCCAATTGTGCTTTCCCATAGCCTTCAAAGTGCGAGGCAGAATGGTAGTGTCTAGACAAACTGGTACTGTAGAGACCTGGCATTACACACACATATACTGTGTGTGTGTGTGTATATATATATATATATATATATATATATATATATATATATATATAATGTTTGTGTAAGTATTCAGCTTCCAGAGAAACAGGAAAAAGAACCAGCACACTGTTTTAAATGCAAAAGGATGATCAATTTTATATATATATATATATATATATATATATATATATATATAAAATACAGCCATATTTGATTATATCCACAGTGCATGTCACACTGAAACAAGCATAAATTAGCAACCAGAAGGAAAGTGCAGAATGGCATAGCAGCCAATACTTATCAATATAGTGGCCTGGTGACAATATGTGGTGTGGTATCAGTGGCACGACGGCCGTTTCGGTGTTAATACACCATCATGGGCACAGTGATTTACTGACAACCAGCTATATTTAAGGGAGAGTGGGCGCCAACTGAAATCAAACAAAAGTTAATCACCTGCGGAGAAGATACCTCCATGCACGTGTGATGCCACGTCCCGGAAGTGTACATCTGTACACTGTAAGGAAGCGAGCATGGCTCGCGGCTGACGTCATCGGCAAGAGACCAGCGTCGGCGCAGGTCTCAAACATGTGGTGTGACGTCACCATTGCTTGGGAAACCTTAGTAAAGAAACTGAAAATCTAATGAGACAGGCCCATCTACGTTATATCAAGAATGCACTGAACATGATTTTAAATTTATGTTGTCTATTTACTAAGCAGTGTTAGGAGACAGAGTGAAACTGATAAGGTGCAAGCCAATCAGCTCCCAACTATAATTTCTCAAATACAGCCTGTGAGATGGCAGTTAGGAGCTGATTGGCTGGCACCTTATCACTTTTCACTGTCTCCTAACACTGCTTAGTAAGTAGACCCAGTCTATCTGGGGCATGTCTCACCAAAGTGAGCAAATTTCTGCTAAAAAGTCTAGCTGGCACCCAACTCTACCACCAAAATTGAACACAATGATAACAAAAAAGAACCAAAACCTATAAAGAATGATATACCCTTAGGTATAATATCTACAAACAACTACCAATACTACTCCATATAGTTATAAATCATATTGCAAAAAATAAATAAAAATCCTTTCAGCATTTTCCTATGATGGGACATTAAATTGTCATCTGGACTGTTGTCCTGTTAAATAGTCTCTTGTTGGTATTCTACATGTTGTTATGACTACACCAGTGGAGTTGGGTGTATGTGCCTTCATTATAACATGATTGAAATTGTTATGACAGGACTTAATAATCACTTATAATAGGTGACATGAGGAATTCTTTGGAAGAAAGAATTGTCATTTTGTTAGTTATTGCCAATTATTGTATTTATTTTGAATTGGTTGCTTTGATAGTATTTAGATATGTTTATATGCGTATGGATATTTTTATTTTTTGCAATATGATTTATAACTATTTGGAGATACGTGCATGGAGGTATCTTCTCCGCAGGTGAGTAACCTTTGTTTGATTTCAGTTGGCGCCCACTCTCCCTTAAATATAGCTGGTTGTCAGTAAATCACTGTGCCCATGATGAAGGTGTAGTAACACCGTAACGGACGTCGGGCCACTGATACCACACCGCATATTGTCACCAGGCCACTATATTGATAAGTATTGGCTGCTATGCCATTCTGCACTTTTTGAACTTTCCTTCTGGTTGCTAATTTATGCTTGTTTCAGTGTGACATGCACTGTGGATATAATCAAATATGGCTGTATTTTTTGTATATATAAATGAATTATCCCTTTGCATTTAAAACAGTGTGCTGGTTCTTTTTTCTGTTTCTCTGGACGCTGAATTTTTACTATTAGATTTTCTATGGGACCATAGCACCTGGCAATGTTTAAATCCTATGATGTGTGTGCGGTTGCCTTCTGGACTTACACATATATATATGCTAGATATTTAAAAGATATGCACTATTTCTTGTATATAAAAGTACAGGGTATTTTCCCCTCTTCAACAGCTGCCTAAATATGTGCTATTTAGTTAATTGTCATAATTAAACACTTAGCTATTTTATCTAGTAATGTGTTTTATTTTTTTCTGTTAGCAACCTTAACATCCATTCACAGTTTTGCAGTGTGTGCAAGAGAGCAGTTTAAGAAGCTGTCACGAATGTATGAAAATATGGAGAAGCTCTATCGAAGCACCATGGAGTATTATGTTCTTGATGCAAAGAAAGTTTCTGTGGAGGAGTTTTTTACAGATTTGAACAACTTCAGGACAATGTTTATGGTATGTGCCTTTTCTTTGCTTTCCTCTTCTAGATTTCACATCATTACAGTGCTCTATAACTGTACCTGCAACTGGAGACAAAATTGGTTTGAAATTTGTGATCAAATGTACTTGTTAAAGGCTGTGAGCTATCATTGTCTATATTTAAATCCATTAATGTTCTATTTCTTATGGTTGGCATTGCGGTCATTTTTTTTTAGATTTAAATTTTTGTTAGTGAAACATTATAGTGTATATTCAAATAACTTTTCATTTTTATCATTAGATTATTTTCCTTTTTTATTTCTCCTAAAAAGGCTTTCATCCCTCCATTTCCCAGTATTGAAATAACTAGTCACTAAGTGCACCGGCATGACTAGCATAAGAAGGGATACCATGGAAAGAGGAAGCTATTTGGGGAGAATCTGCAAATACATGTTAACATTATAGTGTTACCACTGTTGTGATAGTACAGTAACATGTAATACCTGATGGACAAGATAAGGAATATATAGTAATACTTTGTAATATCTGCTGATCACCTTCAGTGAGTGTCTCTCTCTCTCTCTCTCTCTCTCTCTCTCTCTCTCTCTCTCTCTCTCTCTCTCTCTCTCTCTCTCTCTCTCTCTCTCTCTCTCTCTCTCTCTCTCTCTCTCTCTCTCTCTCTCTCTCTCTCTCTCTCTCTATATATATATATATATATATATATATATATATATATATATATATATTTATTAGAGAGATGTCCACATCACTGGTCCTTACACCTTTACCACCATAAAGAGCTCTCATCGATCTTGGGCCACCTCAGCTGCCCAATCTCTTGAATGGGTCCAACAGTGTTACTGTGAGAAATCTATACTGTTCCCCGTTCGCAGTGCATATGGTCAGGCCCTTTATATTCCTGTAAAAAAAAAAATTTGGGTCTACAATATTTTCACCATCATTATACAATGTAGCACCCTCCCATCCCCAAATCTCAAAAATTTGAAAAACATTTTTGCTGCCTTCATAACATCCATAAAGCAACAAAAATGTTGCACTCTCAGATGTGAAAGGTAGAAACTATAGACTCCCTGTGTTCACTTTTTCTTCATATTAGATAGTTTTTCTTATTTCTAGTTAAAGATCCCACACCACCTTCCAGCAGATGCAGAATAAATATACCTACACTTGATAAAAGCTTTAATATCTTATCAGCAAGTGCTTGATATCTGTCTTATTATTCTCATAAAGCAAATTTCCTTATGGGTGCCATGAAAGAAAAAAAATATATGTATGTATATGTGTATGTATATCTATATATATATATATATATATATATATATATATATATGTGTGTATATATATATATATATATAGCATACAAGAGGCGGCAGCACTCGTCAAAAGTATAATAAAAAAGAATGGGTCTCAGACCATCAATAACGATTCAACGTTTCACTCTTAATAGATTTTCATCAGGAATAATTTACAGTACAAAAACACTTACCTAAATACACTTCTAAAATACCCCGAGTGTGCTGAAGCCCGAGTCCATCTGAAACACGTGTTGACGTCATCACGTTGCACAACGCAAGGTAGTTGACGTCACCCGTTTCAAGGTAGCCACAGGTAGTGCAACCAAGGCATTTATAATTGCCCGGTTTTTTCACCAATTTCTTACTACCAGCACAGCTTTTTCATTTCCTGTGGTGAATTTCCCCTTTAATTTTTGCCCCTACCATTGAATTTTGCATGTAGAATTACATCAGACCCAGACATACAGTCTATACAAATGTATTTCAGAATCCTTAAATTGTGCTTTGTGCAGTTGATATCCTGCTAACCATACTATGCCCCATAAATTCTCTCCAAAATCTATTTAATGAGATTTATTGATTCTCAGTTCTTTCTAGTTTTAAAATAAATGCAACAGAGACTGAAATAATTAACTTTTTTATACTTTTAAACCTTAAACAGTTTTTGGAACATAACTTTTTCTTTAACTGGGGTAGTTCTCAAATAGTATGGGTTATGCTTCCTAAATCAATTGATGGCCTGTTTCGTGCTAACTATTTCCCCTCCATTCCACTCTGCATCAAGTCTAGCCTCAAGTCCTGGAAATGGCTCTTTATTTCATGGAATGATTGCATCACCTAAATGAAACTGAATGTCCTCCCCTTCGTAATATACCTTTTCCTATGCTCCCCATAAGATTCTCTCCTTTTGGCTCTCTCCTCTCTTCAAAAACTTGTGATGCATTTTGTCTTCTCTGATAAAAAAAAGCTACTGATCCAGGCTCCTATGCGCCTAAGATCCTCCATGTAAAGTGATTTGGCTAACCCTAATTTTCATAAATACTAATGTGCACTATACACAGTGTGTACACGTGCATTCTACTACAGTAACCAGGGCTTAGATGGATATGCAGTGATGGTCGGATTCCCTATCTACTCTCATCTATGGCTTCCTTCAAATCAGACGCATTATGCAGCCCATCTTTAAATTGCCTCTCTCTAGCTATATAGAAGCACTGCAATACACTGGATGATGAATTGTACGATGCTTTACATTTCAGATAATATAATTTTGAATCATTAGACTTTAATTCACAGCACTCAAATTTCTGTGTTGCCTAAAGTATGTGACCACAACATTTAAACAAAAAAAAACAAAAAACATTCATACCCTGCACTCAACTAATTACACTCCAAACTGAAATTCATTAAAGTTCAGGGAATCCTTGTTCCAAAACATTGCAATAATTTGTCAAACCTGCCAACTACAGTATGTCAAAGTCTTTGGCCAGGTCCGACACTAACTCATACATAATGTAACAGGTATCACACAGATTTTATACACAATCTATGATTTTATTACGGGTTTAGGTCTGCTAATATTGAAGCATATGTTATTTTGACCATTTAATGACCAGTGAATTATATACCCATAAACTCATTAATAAATGGTAAATATAATCCTTTCCTTCCTAAAGTAATATACTTAAAATATTTTGAAATTAAACTGCACACGAAATTAAACTGCACACAATATGTAGAGTAAAGGTATTTGTCATGAACATAGTAATCATTCTTGGTGTTAATCTCCAACACCCAAAATATGGACAACAGGTCAGTGAAATACATATGCTACTGTCTCTTGTTAAGCTGGCCAAACACTACAACAATATCGTTCCAACCAGCCAACTAGTTCATTGGTTGGAACGATTTTCAGGCAGGTGTGTGGAAGCGAAAGATAAACAGCAAAAAAAGCTTCATCCCAACTAGTTGGAAAAATTAAAGTGTTTGATTGTAGTGGGAAAGCTGGAAAGTTTCTCATTGGGTGAACGATAAGTAAGCGGACACTGATCACTTTTGACACACTCAGGTCCTGACTCCGCCTCCTGGACAGCAGGTATTCCTTGTCTGCTATATTAGCCACTCACCAGGACCTCCGACCCCTGGGCGCATACTGATCCATCCTCTGGCCGCAAGGCACCTGCTGCAAGCTCAGCTGCAAAAAAATGCTGAAGAAGCAGACGAGCAGGTCTCAATGGACCCAATTATGGACATCCTGGATGCATCCCATGTCAGTGTGATAGCATGGTAGTGCAAACTCATGGCTCAGTTGTTATAATGTTACAGCGCCTGAAGTGTTGCATGAAATCTTCTAGGAAAACCCACCATATGAGCCGAATGTCACTCACTGCTTCAGTTTTACCAGCCTGTATGACATCAATAAAAGTAGGAAGGAGAAACTGACGTCTTCCTTTTTTTATCATTTCTCTATCTGCACCCTTGTCTCTTTTGCGGTCTTTTATACAGTTATAGATTGTTGATGTCTGCCCATGTGTTTTCCTCCCTCTTCGCCTGACCTCTCTTTCTTGGCACTCTTCAGGGTCTGTACTCCTACTACAGGATACCAATGTCTTGTTTCATGTTCTAAGTTCTGGAGGTGCAGAAGTGTTGAGGCTGTAATTTTCATGGTCGGCATCAATAATTGTAGGAACACAGTTGTTTTGCATTCTGGAACAGCCAAACAAATTGTATAATTCAATCTGTGACTATACTAGCATTATCTGCCTTCGCAAGTCTATATATATATATATATATATATATATATATATATATATATATATATATTAGGGATGTGCAGGCTCGGATAGGTTCGAGTTTGCACGTGGAGTTCGGATTTTTCCCTCCAAAAAAACGGAACTCAGAACGAGGCAAAACGTCATCTTACATGGACGAACATCATCATTCCTGGTCTTTTGTCCAGGAATGATGATGTTCGTCCATGTAAGATGACGTTTTGCCTCGTTCTGAGTTCCGTTTTTTTGGAGGGAAAAATCCGAACTCCACGTGCAAACTCGAACCTATCCGAGCCTGCACATCCCTAATATATATATATATATATATATATATATATATATATGTGTGTGTGTATTAAGTATCAGTTCAATCTGTGCATATTGCTGATAAAGTTCTATTACAGGCCTGACCTACCTGTGGCTCTCCAGCTGTTGTGAAACTGCAGTCCCAGCACACCATGCCGCTGATCAGCTGGTAAAGCATGCTGGGACTTGTAGTTACACAACAATTGGAGAGCCTCAGCTTGGTCAGACCTGTTTTATTACCTCTTCCTGTGGGACCCCCTTGCCCTAAATACTTATCATGCACCCTGACATCAGTGCTCCATTCCATATTATGCCCAGACTCCACACACTATATACAAGTACTGCTCCTAGAGGTCCTCTCACCCACTTTAATGCATGAAGTGTGTGGGGTTTATTTACTAAGTACTTACTACTGTTCTCTCCAAAAAATTGTGCCAGCCGGGTGGCATCAAGACGTAGCCGGGTGTGGGCCTTAGCAAAACTAATGAAATGTTGAAATGCTTACCTTATATTGATTTAAACTCAAAATTAAAATTAAAATTTTGTATATTTTTCTCTACAGATGTGCCCACATATATCTTACCTCTGTGTGCTACAAGTCTCATTAAACATAACGTGTGAGTGCCATGCGGTTCTGTAGCACCAAGCGTCTTTTCATACAACTTTCCACCTTCAAATGTGTCTTATTTGCAAAGTAATGTGAATAGGACGTACAAGCAGCTTATGCTGATTAAAATGATATGCGCCATTCCTATATTCTGTGTACGACTGCGGGTGTATCTGCATGCGAAATGCTATGCTACAGTGTCAATGGCACATTAGATATTAGAGTGCTCTGCTTCATGCGATTCCTTAAATAGGCACATATATTTTTACGGCCCAGATACTGCCCCACTTGCTGACCGCACAGATATTTTTACAGCCCAGATACTGTCCCACTAAGTGACTTGAGACACACAGCCATTGAGACGCTGGGACAGGGCTGGATTAAAGTTTGTGGGGCCACCTACAGATAAAATGGTAATGCTCCCAGCAACACAAATGTGTTATACACACTGTAATGACCCAAGTTCACATTATGACACACAGAAACCTCAATTCACATATGCCACAGTGACCGCCCAGGCCTGCCCTTTTGCTAATCTGGCACTGGCAAACTGTCAATGGTAAACTCAGACTCTCAGATCCATATAACACTATTCAAAACACAACTTTCAAATAATAATACACTGGCAATAAATGATAGTACGTAAAAAAAATCCTCCTTTGTTTATGAACAATTATAATGCTAATTCTCCATGCTGTTTAGTTTTTCTGCCCCCAGGAGTCTCAGCGTAAAGATGTGCAGCTCGCTGCTTTGGCTCCGCAAAGCATTGTTGCAATTATGCCAGCCAGACATCATCTTTTCTTTTTGGCAGTGATCAAACTACAAAACACGTGATTCTCTTCAAATGATGGCACTGCCGAGACATTTCATCAAACCCATTTCCTCACAGACCAAGGAAATAATTCACTTAATGCAACACTAATCACCCTCTGTGCAGCCATTTAACATTGGTACATCAAACTTCAGGCTTTTTTGGTAGCGTGCAGGAAGTATATTTTCATGAAGGATTATAAATAAGCAAAAGCTTCAGCCAACTGCGGCTACCCAGCTGTGGAAAAACTACTACTCCCAGAAAGCCCTGCCAGTAGCCAATACATGCTGGGGCTCTTAATGGTACCAATATGCCTGCTGATCCGTATGCATCACAGTCATCAAATTAATTAAATTAGATATTTGTCAGTCACTCTACTGCATGCAAGAAGGTGAATGATTGACCGCTGTCTTGCAAAATGTTCTGCAGCAGGTCTCTTCTGAGTATGAGAGAGCTAAGGGGCCTGGTATCACTGCATGTCGCCAGTGTTTTACCTTGGGGTCCAGGAGGAGATGGAACGGTAGTCCAGGTTTCCCACCGAGGCCAAACTCTTCAGGCTGAGTAGAGTCAGGGATTATTGTTATTATTATTATTGCATTTTATTTATAGGGCGCCGCAAGTGGTCCGCAGCGCCGTACATACAGTACAGGGTACACAGAAGATCACTTTGCAATATAGTAACCAAAATATAAACAGAGCACAAGTAACAAATAGCAACACAAGTCTCCATACACAATACACCTGGGAAGGTGAAGGCTGTCAATGAAGTGCTTAAAAAGAGGTATGTGAGACAGTGGGGAGGAGGACCCTGCTCCTAGGAGCTTACAATCTAGGAGAGAGGGGAAACAGGCAGAAGACATGAGGCATGAGTGTGTAGAAGGGGACCTTAGTGCAGGAAGTTGGCAAGTTAGAGATGGCTGAGGCAGGAGGGAGAGCAACCTGGTGACACTGTTATGTGGTGGAAGGGTATGCTTTGATGAACAGGTGGGTTTTCAGTGCACGTTTGGAACTCTGCAAGGTCTTTGAAAGCCTGATCGAGCAACAGAGCTCATTCCAGTGAAGGGGGGCTGCACGGGCAAAATCGTGGATACGAGCATGAGATGAAGTAACCAGGGTGGAGGAGAGGTAACAGTCATTGACAGACTGGTGTGGGCGGGAGGGAGTATGTAAGGAGATGAGGTTGGAGATGTAAAGAGCAGTGGAGTTAGAGTTTTATTTCTCTGGGGCCAATGTTTGTGTGTGTTATTTCTCTGGGGCCAATGTTGTATGTTTTGTTCCTGTGGAGGCCAATTTGTTTTTTTTGTGGGAGCAGATATGTATATTTTTTCATAGGTCGCGAGCACGCCTTATCACCGGATGGTGTGCCTTGTCAATTTAAAAATCATGCATAGTTTGCCCCGAGTTGAAAATCATTGCTCTACAGTGTACCCCGGCAACTGTTCCCATTCCTGCTGGCAACCGTACCTTGCCTTTTATAAGATGGGAAGGATCTGCAGCAGTGCAGAGTTTGACGCCGCCTGGCAATGTGACACGGTCAATAAGTTGTGCTGTGCTAACGTTTTTGTATGAAACGTCAGTGCAGCGTGACTTTTCAGCTGTGTTCAGCGGCAGGGGAAATTTGCTTAAGCTCAAAATTTAAGAGGGTAATAAATATTAATAGCAAAACATCCCATGTTTTGTTTTTAAATTCCTGGTGCTTAGTAAATTAACCCTGTGATACTATGGAACCGTGCCAGACCTATTCAATTAGCGAGTCCTCGCAGTCGGACATTACCTCGCAGCTCATGGAGGTGTGAGTTAATACTGCATAAAAACCACCAAAGCGGGGAAAAAAACATTGATTCCGCAGTTTACGTGGAATCCGTGTGTTTCCGTGCTTGAGTCACGATTTTTCGGTGCTGGAAAAAGGCTATTTTAATGAATAGCTTTTCCCCGCGCTGCGGGAATTTTGGTTTACCCCACGGCTAATTGAATGCCTGCCTAAGTGTCAGAGACGGAGAAGGAAGCATAATGGTCTGCCGCTTTTTTGCTTTGTTCCTAATCGGTGACTTGCATAGGGTGACAGGCAATCTCAACCAAGATAACTACCACAACATGTTGCAGCGCCATTCCAATTGTTTTTATTCTATGCTTTAGGTTTAGAGCACTTTGAGACATTAGACACTGTAAATTTCAATAAGAACTGATGTTCTATATTTTTTGACTGTTAGTATATGTATTTACAGGAAATGCCTAGAGCAGTGATTTTCAACCTTTTTGAACTCGCGGCACACCGAACAAGATTTTAAACTTGCCAAGGCACACCATCTGTCCCCATGGAGAAAAACACTCAAATTGGTCCCCACGGGGGAAAAACACATTCATTGGCCTCCCAGAAAACAAAATTAAGCACATTGGCCCCTATTAAAAAAAACAATCACACTGGCCCCAACAGAAGGCAAAATAATACACTGGTCCCCCATACAGCAAAGTAAAACACACTGGCCCACAAATGATTAAAAAAAAAATCACACTATCCCCCTCAGACAGAAAATAATATATATTGCCCCCACATAAAAAAAACACGATTACATTGGCCCCCACAGACAGCAAATAATAAACATTGCCCCCCTACCTGGAGCTCCCTGTCCCTCGATGCCCTTTTACTAGATCTGACACCTTCAGTCCTTCAGCAGCGGTTGGTGCAGGCTTGCAGCAGCCTGTCACATTTATTGCCTCTACTGCTCATCAGCAGTGAGCAGTACTGTGCAGGCGGGACAGCGACGTGGCGTGCGTGACCTATGATGTCACGCCGCCGCGTCTCCATTAGTACGACCCTGGCAGCGACTGAGCCACCCGGAATAGCTCAGCGCTGCCCGGGCATGAAGTTAAAAGTTAAGCTGGGGGGGGGGTGCATCTCCAGGCGGTGATAGTTAAGCTGTGGGGGGGGGCATCTCCGGGCAGCAATAGTTAAGCTGGGGGGAGCATCTCCGGGTGGCGACTCTCTCGCGGCACACTTAGGAACCGCTCGCTGCACACTAGTGTGCCGTGGCACACCGGTTGAAAATCACTGGCCTAGAGTCTATTAAGTGGCTTCCTGTATTCTCCATGTGTGGAGAAAAGTTTAGCTCTGTCATTGATATGCTAATTCAATTTGGGTAGTCGTTGGCAAATTTGAATACAATCAGTATTCATTTGTATCTAGCTGTGTGTACTTTAAGATATTATCAGCCCCGCCACAGCACCAGACAAGACCACACGCTAACCCCACAGCACCAAACCCGAACCTACTGTGACGTAACTGGAGTCCTCCTGTCAGTGCAGCCACGCCAGAGAACAAAGTCTTTTGGAGCCTCCTGCACTCTGCAATACGCTGGGTGCAGGGGACATCTTCACACTGGGTCAGGGAGCCACATCATGTCCCTGTAGTCAGAGGAGTAATGTGAAGCCATGGTACCCGGAGCAGGCGGGTACTACTCCCCCCTTCCCCTTCCCTCCTCAAGTATCTATGTACCTACTTACCTACCTATCTGTCTCTGCGGCTATTATCTCTGTGGCTAGATTCAGCCTGTAACAGCAACAAATGCCCATACATCATAATAGCAGCACTCCCTTTATGCTGGTAGTCAGTACCAATACATGAGTATGGCAGCACTGTCCATACATAACTACTGTCTATGCCAACAGCCAGTGCATAAATACAGTGCTTCCCCTTTACTTCCTGGTATATTACTTTTAGTTACCTCCCAAAATGGATTACTTATTAAGATAGGATAGGATGACCATGAACTGCTCCACAATTATCATAATGGTACCTCATCAGTGCAGAGATGTAGCTAGGAGCCATGGTGCCATGGGCAAGGGTATGTTGCGGCGCCACCCTCACCTATATTAAATTGGAGGCATGTGAGCATTTGAAAGGCAAAAAAAAAATTCCTACATTTATAACAGAAGATATGATAAATGCGGGTAACTCCCAATGCACAAAAATAACTACCCGTAGGTGGAATAACCTTTTGAGGCCTTTCCCACACCTCTATATGGAATAAAACAAGATAAACAATTAGGCTGTACCTCACACCGGTGCTACAATAGGGTATATTAAAAGAAAGATAAATATGATATAGTCACATTTCTTTCTGGTGAAGATGAGCCATGTCCTCCAAAAAAATCTCCTTCATATTCAAGATTCTGCAAATAATATAGTTTGAGGTACAAATAGTCCTATTGAATAATCAAGGCCACCAACCTTTATACTGGGATCCTCATTTAATTTCCTATAGACGTGTCACAGCCACCAGCCAGGCATAATTTTGTGACTTTCCTCTGAAAGAATGGTGTCACAAACAGGTCACATGTGGTGACTTATATTGGTGCTTCCACTACTTGAATCATGTCAGTTGTCCTCTGGTCTATATATTTCCAGTAAATGCATGCATAGTGTCACATACAGGCACCCCCTCCTCCTACCTCCGTCCTCACCAAGGTATTATTGCTAATGCTATGGCTTCCAATCCCAGCAGGCTATTGGCATAAGATCTGCCCCTGGACTTAAGCCTTGCCTCCGGACTTGAACCCCACCTCCCGTGTTCTTCAGACTTAAGCCCCTCCTCCCAGTGACGTCACCCGTCATTCTCCAGGAAGGCAGGGAGAATATGTAGAGAGGCAGTGACATTGGATAGCCGCATCACTGCAGGGGGATGGCTTTGCGGCACCATCCGCGGATGTAGCGTAATATGTGGGGAGTGGACCTGGGGTCTGAGGTCTGCTAGAGTCAGTCTGTGACTTAAGTTAAGCCAGCACCCTCTTTCCTTATCAGCACCTGGAGCTCAGCTAGACTGTCAGTGGCTCAAGACAGTAATGAAGCTTCTGACAGGGGGCGTGCCAAGCAGAGAGCCTCGATACACTCCATCATAAGCTTCTTCGTGAGATTGGCTGTGAGATCAGTTGGCGGGTTTATGCCACTGTGCTGTAAGGCTGTGCATGAGGCTACAGTGATCCGCTGGTCAGAGATGTGTTGTGAAAGGGGCCGCTCCAGTCGGCGCACCATCAATCTCAATTCTGCCAGTGAATTGTCCCTAGCAGTCTATTAGTAACTGTGAGGTGGCGGGGGGCAGGGAGCGAACCACAACTAATCACACCTGGCGGCACCCTCCGACAGTGTCCATGCTCAGAGCAGGAGCTACACGCCCCTGCCTCTATTGCTGCTGCTGCATGGCTCCACCTCCACTTTTTATAGCCTGCAGTCGGACCAGGATACACTAGTTTTAATTGGCAGCCGGGGATTGGCTGCAGCGGAGCGAGTCCCCAGGGACCCACCCATTTTAGAAAAGTGAGTCCCCAGTCCTCAAAATAGGGTAAAATACGCGCTATAGCGCGTATTTGCGATCACTGTACTGTGAGTTCTGCAACCTGTTTGGTATCTGCTTCTTGTGAGAACACAATTCCACCTGACACGTTCTTGGTCTGCAATTAAGCATGACATATTTATCATATAGAACCCATTAGGTGCATCCTCTTGAACGCTTCCATATCTTTTCACTAAGAGTAGGATTTTTGGATATCAAGGCTTTTACCAACCTCTGCTTATTTTGTGACAATAATTTTAGTTTGTTACTTTTACTTTGAATCTCTCTTGGTCTATTCTGCTCAATCTTCATCCACTTGGGCAACCCTTCTCCATGTACCCCGCTCCACTAAACATTCCTTGTCTAGTTTATTATTCATACATTGGGCTGCAAAGGATATTCTTGTGGAGATAGAAAACTTTATTTTCATGGCATAACAATAAACAAGCACTAGTTATTATAGCTCTCCTGCCTTGAAAAAGAGCTTTGATATGCAAGTGCTGACTTCTTGCTAAATAGAGGGTGTTGTTACTGTTAATAAAGTTCTATGTTTGAGAAGGGACAAGATGCAATAAAGTCGGCAATTACATAATAAAACCCCTTTTTTTTAACTTTACTCACTCATCCCTGTATACAATTTGTGGCACCATTTCTGATGCTGAAAATCCTATTAAGTGAGTTAAATACTCTACAGCAGGGGTGGGCAATAAGATGCCCTCCAGCTATTGTTAAACTACAGTACATATCCCAGCATGCTTTGCAACAGTTTTGGCATGGCCAAATAGCAAAACTGGCAGGGCAAGCTGGGATGTGTAGTTAAACATCATATGGGGGTGGCGCTTATTGCCACCTGCTACTATAGAGGCAACCCACAAAAGTAGAAGACTCTGAGTACTGTATTCAACAGCAGGGTTAGCAGATGACTGTGATAGCATTGACAGTTAAGCGTTTTCTACTCTAAAGCAATGGTCCCCAAACTTTTTTGAATTACAGTGCCCTAGACGACAGGTTCTCAAACTCGGTCCTCAGGACCCCAAACAGTGCATGTTTTCCAGGTCTCCTCACAGAATCACATGTGAAATCATTAGTTCCACCTGTGGATCTTTTAAAATGTGTCAGTGAGTAATGACTATACCTGTGCGCACCTGCTGGGAGACCTGCAAAACGTGACCTGTGTGGGGTCCTGGGGACCAAGTTTGAGAACCACTGCCCTAGACTATCAGCATTTTTTCATGGCACCCCTAGGCCAAAAGTTGCTTATTGAGAAATTCAGCAAAAAGTATTAAATTAATAAAATTGTGCTTACCTGTCATCCTTAGATTGTGTACGTGTGGGGGGTGGACAAGGTTACAATTCTGCTTGTCCGCATGTTTTATAACTGCCAACCACCAGCACTGGCTTTGTTTATCGTATTGACCATAAATATTTTGAACTGGCAAATCACCATTAACCCATTACACCCCTGGGTACCACGGCACCAAGTTTGGGAACCACTGTTCTACAGGGAGGACTAGCACGGTGTACACCCTTTTGTTATACTCCGTGAACACAACATTCTTTCTCATGGTTTTAAACGGTATGCAGTCGGGAAGCCGGCGGACCTAATCCCGACAGCCGGCTTCCCGACTGTCATATCCCGGCAAGGGTCTAAAGACAGGCATCGATATGCCGATGCCTGTCATTAGACATACGTCTGGAGCCTGGTATCCCAATCGAAGGGATGCCGAGTGCGGATAGCCATGGGGGGGAGGGTTAGGTTTAGGGGTCCCGTGGGGGACTTAGGGTTAGGCACCCCCTGGGAGGTTAGGCTTAGGTTAGGGGAAAGGGGGGTTAGCGTTAGGCACCCTCGGGGGGAGGCTAGGGTTAGGCACCCCCCGGGGGACTTAAATTTAGGCGACAGGGAAGGTGGGGTTAGGTTTAGGCACTGGGGGGGGAAGGTTAGGGTTAGGCACCCCTAAGGGAGGGTTAGGGGGTAGAAATAGGTTAGTATATACATACCTTTGACGATCGGGATTTCCTCCTCTGCCAGGATGCCGCTGTCAGGATTCCAACCGCCGGGCGTGGGTCCGGCGGTAAATCATACCGATTCCTTTTAAACACGATTTTAAGTCATTTTCACAGTAATTTTCTTCCCCTCCAATCCAAAGTTCTATAGCCACAGAAACTTGTCATCTGGATCTAGCACTTGAAATACACGTTCATACACATGCAAACGAAGGTATATTACATTTATAATAATTACAATAGAAAACTATACTTCCAGTTTTCAGAGGAGAAATTAACATAGCACATGGTATGACTGGAAGTCTTGTGTCTGGGAATTTAACAAGGTATCCTGTTTCAGATCTGGAATAAATTGCATTGAAATCCATTACTGAGGAAGTCGTATAATATGCTTTACCCGGTGACAAAATATGGCTTTATCAATAGTCATCCTGCTTTTTGCTGTGCTGATAAGGTTTTATATAAAAGAGGACTTATAAACTCAATATTATTACCTCAGTGCCCCTTGCTGCTGAGTGTACAAACACAAAGTGTAAAAAGAAATTTACAATTAGCAGGTCCCTTTCTAAATTGCAAACTGCGCTCTGGAAATATATGATAGTGCTTCTGGGCATAAGAGAATCTATTTGGAGTTTTGAAAAGCATTATTTACAATCCATATTATTTTACAATGTTAGTGCATGGCAGAAGATATATTTATATTTTTCCCCTTTCTCAGACCTTTACATTCAGTTATATTTTCACTGACTTGTAGAAAAAAAAAATATATATATATATATATATATATAATATATATATTATATATATATATATATATATATATATATATACACAACATACTAGCACAAAAGCTTTTCTGAGGAGGATGTCAAAGTGATTTCTACCCCGTCAATAATATAAGTAGAGCTCTGCCATTCTTCACAAAAAAATAGCCTTCCCACCTTCACCCTAAATCAGCTATTAATATAAATTTGTGCCATACATAATTTACTGAGAAGAGTATAATACAGACACACTGCTGGAGTTCATAATGCTTGCTGTGTAATGTTAGAATTATGTGAATAAAGAATTCACAAGCAACAATACTGAATGCACCATCAAGATACAAAGACACAGGAGGACTCAGGAATTATTATTATATACTGGCTCAATGTGTCTATAAATGTAAAATAATGACTTGTGAATCCTGTATGCTGAAATACATGTTCCTTTATTTTTATATAACCTTTATTGCTAGTTAATAACTGCTTGTGATTGGCTGCTGGTGAAAGACAGACATTGAGAATCACAGTTGTGCCAACGTAGCAGTAGTTGTTGCAGTGTATTGACCACTCATGTTGTTTGGGGTTTTTTGTTTGTTTTGACTGTAGATTTTTGGGGTTTGTATTTTTTTTCCATTTCGTTAGGATTCAAACTTGTAAATTAGTGTTTTGTCTGATATTTAGTTAAATAAAACAAGGATGATTCACAGCACTTTTAGGTTAAGGATTGGATGTCTCTGGGTGGAGGCACAGTTATTAAAAAATAGCTAAGCATTTGTTTTAAGCATATTATTATGTTTCATTGAGAACACAACGTAAAAAAACTGACCAAAATGAAAACAGAACATACATTTAAGTTTGTCTCCAGGTACAAAGCAGCATATCGATCTTACACAATGATAGCATGATAGAAACGATTTCTTGCAGGTTCTTAGTTGGCAATAAATTTTGCAAACTCATTATTTCCCTTACGCTTGGGTTACACAGTTCCCTATTGAGCATGCATCAATACTTCTAACACTTTAGCCACAAGAAGAAAAAAAATACCTGAATGTTTATTTTTAACCCTTCTTTTGTTTGAAAAGCTGCTAATTTACTGTCATGTTACATACACTTGTGGTAATTTAAATTTTAATATATTGTATATTTATGCCATAATCTGATTCTATTTAGCATGCTTTTCTAGCTTGATCTTGGTTTTCAAAGTTCTGAACAATTTCCTATTTACCTTATTCACTAACCGGCTTTACAGAACAAAGTAGACTTTGCATGGATATAAATTAATATGAGAATTTTGGGTCTATTCTTATTGCCTAACTTGTATACTCCATGGTATTATGAAGTATTTGGTAGCATCCTATTTTATTAACACAGTACTGTGAGACACTGTCCATCAAATCTGTTTTACAATTTTCTTTTTTTGTTATGTTTCATCACGATATCCATTTCACCTGTTACTTTACAATTTTTGGAAAATTTGTATTGGTGTTTTTTTTAGTGTCTATCAATTCTTTGTTTTCATTTTCTTGCAAAATCTTATATATATTAAATTCATTGGTCTGTTTGTTTATTTGTCTGTCCGGTTATGCATTCGGACATTTTTGCACCGATTTTGATGAAACCAATGCAAAGTGGTCCATTTGGATTCTGTCCAGATTGTATGGGGGTTATGGAACTGGTTGGATCTCCCATTGGTGTATGCTGGGCAGAACTTTGATACGGGGAGCCTGTTCTGAGCCATCCACTGAATGAATTTGGACAAAAATGTCAGAGTAGTAACATTGGATCCAGGAAGACATACTAGGGGGGTTAAGGTCCTGGTCGGACCTCCTGTTGTACGCTGGGCAGAACTTTGACCTGGGGACGCTGCGCAGAACTTTGACCTGGGGAGCCTGTTCTGGGCCTTCCACTGGATGGATTTAGATGAAAACGTCACAGAGGGTTGGTGAATGGTCTGGGATGCCTAATGGAGTGGTTGGGGTCCCGGTTGGACCTCACGGTGGAGTGTGCTGGAGAAAAACTTTTATCCAGGGAGCCTGTTCGGGTCCTTCCACTGGATGGATTTGGATAACATCACATAATAAAATTTAATAACTTGAAGATTTAAATCCAGGCAACACATAGTACTTCAACATGTTCATAAATATAATATTAAAATATCCTACAATTATTTAATAACATTAAGCTGCACATGTAGGTATTAAAGCAGAACTAAGCAAACTATTACATCTTTATTAAACCTCTATGCTGTAACATATTTATGCCTTTGAAAAAGTAAGTGACATACTAACATTCAGTGGCAGAACTACAACATTTTGAAGGGGATTCTAAAGAGACAACACCACAGTGGTTGTTCATTTTATGGCCTATTGCAGTACCCTAGTTCATGTTATGCCCCATAGTTCACAAATATGCCACATTGTAATGCCTGCAGTTTACATTATGGCACATTGTAATGCACGCAGTACACATAATGCAGATTGTAATGCCTGCAGTTCACATAATGCACATTGTATAGCCCCCAGTTTACATAATGCACATTGTATAGCCCCAAGTTTACATAATGCACATTGAAGTGCCCTTTTCACATTTTACTGCATTTAATTCACATGCCACACAGTGCCCCTAGTTCACATGATGCCACAGTCTAGTAGCCCCATTTTATATTATACAACATAGTAATGCCCCCGTTCAAGTTTAAATTTTGATGTATTCGCCTTTTAAACTGAAACACTTGTTCAATCCTTGGAAATTGGAGGATCGCTGCATTTTATAATATTGGGGCTATTTAACAAGGGGGAAATGTCTGATATCTGATGCAGTCCTTTCCTTTACAATCACAAAATTAATCCCCATAGCTTTCTGTAGGAACTACAAAAATGTTTCATTTACAAAGCTTTTTGTAGCTTGGTCCAGCTCTCTAATGGTTTCTTTGGATTTTAAGATGGCTTTAGCATACAGAACAGTAGCGGTACTCCCGGAGACAGTGGAGTCATTTGCCGCCGTGCGCCAGCCCTGAAGGTGTCACCTGGCTCCATTGTCAACCGGAGCTCCATGGAGAATGATCGGCGCTCCACCTCCAGTGGCGTAACTACGGAGGATGCAAGAGGTGCGATTGTACACCCTGCACCATCCATTTGCTGGGCGCCCGCTGAGTGTGTTACCAGTGGTGCCCGCTCCTTCTTCCCCACCCACCCCGGCGCCAGCGGCAGCCGGAGCTCACTACTGAGCTCTGGGTCCCGCAGTGCACTATGGGAGTGACGTCATAACGTCACTTCCATAGTTCCGAGGAGGGGGCGCCGGGGACGGACGGCTGCAGGCTCTGGAGCGGGGTTGAAGGTAAGTATTTTTTTTGTATATATATATATATATATATATATATACATATATATATGTGTGTGTGTGCGCGCGCGGGGGGGGGGCACTACAGGGGGCTTAATACTGGGGCACTACAGGGGACTTACTACTGGGGGCACTACAGGGGGCTTAATACTGGGGACATTACAGGGGGCTTACTACTGAGGGCACTACAGGGGGCTTAATACTGAGGGCAATCTAGGGGGCTTAATACTGGGAGCACTATAGGGGGCTTAATACTGGGGGTCACTACAGGGGGCTTAATACTGGGGGCATTACAGGGGCTTACTACTGAGGGCACTACATGAGGCTTACTACTGGGGACGTTACAGGGGGCTTACTACTGGGGGCACTACAGGGGCCTTCAGTGGCGTAACTTCATCCCAGGTGCCCGGAGGCAAGATACATTTTGGTGCCCCCCCAGCTTCTGCCGCCCCCCTATGCAGTCCCTTTTATACAATGCCCACAGTAGTGGTCCCCCTATGCAGTGCCCGCCTGTGCAGTACCCACAGTAATGGTCACCCTATGCAGTGCCTCCAGTATTGGTCCACCTTATGCAGTACCTCCAGTAGCGTTCCCGCTAGGCTGTTTTAGAGGAGGGCAAAAAGCGCCCTGCCCTCACAGCCTGCGGGTGCCGTTCTCACCCGCGGGACGCAGTGTCCTGCGGGTGGAGAAACATGCCGTGACCCGGTCACCGCCGGAGAATAGACGCCGGGCGCACGCGCCCGGCATCTATTCTACCTTTCGGCAGCGCTTGAGGGCTGCCCCGCGTGTCCCTAAGTGCCGGGCACGCCCCCAAGTATGACGAAAAGGGGACGCGTCTTATAGACACGCCCCCTTTTCATGACCACGCCCCCTTTTCCGGCGCCCTGCCTGCCGCCGGAGCTAGAGTGAACACTACCTCCAGTAGTGATTCCCTTATGCAGTGCCTCCAGTAGTAAGGCCCCTGTAGTGCTCCCAATAGTAAGGCCCCTGTAATGCCCCCAATAGTAAGGCTCCTGTAGTGCCCCCGTATGATGCCCCCTTTAATAATGCCGCTGCAGTGCCCCCTGTAGTGCCCCCATATGATGCCCCAGTAGTAAGGCCCTTGTAGTGTCCTCAGTATTAAGCCCCCTGTAATGTCCCCAGTATTAAGCCCCATGTAGTGCCCCCAGTCATGACGTCACTCCCATAGTGCACTGCGGGACCCGGAGCTCAGTGGTGAGCTCTGGCTGACGCTGGTGCCGGGGTGGGTGAGGATGAAGGAGCAAGCGCCCGCTGGTAACACACAGCGGGCACGGCAATCGAGGGTGCAGGGGGTGCGATCGCACCCCTTGCATCCTCCGTAGTTATGCCACTGGAGGTGGAGCTCCGATTAGCGGCGCTCCTACTCCATGGAGCTCCGGTTGACAATGGAGCCAGGTGCCCCCTTCAGGGCTGGCGCCCAGCGGCAAATGACTCCATTGTCTCCGGGAGTTCAGCCACTGGGGGGCCTTACTACTGGGGGCATCATATAGGGCCACTACAGGGGGCATTATAGGGGCCTTATTACTAGGGGCACTACAAGGGCCTTACTACTGGGGGCATCATATGGGGGCACTACAGGGGCCTTACTACTGGGGGCATCATATGGGGGCACTACAGGTGCCTTACTACTGGAGATACTGCATAAGGGGACCACTACTGGAGGCACTGCATAGGGGGACCATTACTGGGGGTTACTACATAGGCGGGTACTGCATAGGGGGACCACTACTGGGGGCATTGTATAAAAGGGACTGCATGGGGGGGCACCGAAATGTATCTTGCCTCCGGGCACCTGGGATGAATTTACACCACTGCTACAGAATACCGTACCTCTTTATGTTTTCTGGGGAGGGTTTCTGTAGTAACTTAAGCTTACACATGTATAGCTCGATTATAGAAGTCATCTAAAACCCGGAAGTTAATTGATAGCTACCACTTTTAACCCTTTGTTGCTACTGGCTCATATCAGAGCCTATGTAACAACTTCTTCATAAATCTCCTGAAAAAAAAAAATATATATATATAGATATCAAATTGTTGCAATATGCATCAAAAAGAAGTTTTTATTTTCAGGAAGAGACTAGCCCTAATCCCATCTGAGGCTGGTAAGCATCCTAACCCTCCACTCCCATCCCCCCCTGCTCACCCTAACCCTCCCTTAGTGGTGCCTAACCCTAACCTTCCCCCCTAGTGCCTAAGCCTAACCCACCCCTCCTGGCACCCTAAACCTAACCCTCCCGGGGGGTTGCCTATCTTTTATCCTCTGACGGCCTGACCGTTCCGGGATATCGGCTGGCGGGATAGCTCCCGCCGGTAGCCTGCTTGCATCCCGTTTTAAGTAGAGAAGAGCAGTTCGATTTTGACTCTTTTCTTTTCGCCAAATTAGCACAAGTTCAGATTTATTTTATTGGCTATCCAAAGCACGTGAGAGCCGAATAGCCAATAAGATGCTGTTTTTGAGATCCAAGGATAACTGAGTAAAACCAAACCACTCATCTCTAGTTTTAAGTGGAAAAAGCTGATTGGATGCATATGAATTGAGTAAGATCTGTATTATTTTCCTCTGCTGAAAGTTGCCAAAGTCTTTGACCTTCTAACAAAAAAGTAACATAGTGTATATATTAGTGTAGTATTTTCTTTTAAAAAAAAAAGTTGCTAATTTACAACATTTCAACAAATACACTTATTGTTGTGTTTAATTCTTCCTGACTGTTTTTCTGGGGTGTGGTATGTTAGGTTGACAGTTACCATGTTGAAATGAGAATGTCAACTTGGTCGATGTGTTGGATTGAGGCCATCATTTTCGGCGCTGACATCTGATGGATTGGTGGTTTGACTGATTTTTCTACCCCTAGTGTCTAAGTCTAACCCTCTCCTTAATGTCTAACCCTAACCTCCCCCAACCCTCCTCCCTGCAGCCTAACTATACCCTTCCCACTGCAACCTAACCTCGACCTAGTGCCTATTTCATCCTTAGGTGCCTAAACCTAATCATCGGCATTCTGAGAATGTTGATATTGCTAAGTTGACATTATGAATGTTGATGTGGTAACTTGACAATGTGAATAGATGTTGCCTAAAATCTTCTTTGTAGAACAGCTACTATATATTATTATAGGCCCGTCACTGTATGTGTTAATAGTTGCTATAAGATCTAGTTCTGTAAGTATAGTTTAAATCGAAATCTAGGCTATGGTTCTGAATCTAATGTCTCATACAGTAGTATGATTTAGGCTATGCCACTTTTTACTTACTAGCGGCACTATTATAAGCAGAGCACATATGGCTTATGGATGATTGATAATCCCTTTATAGAATGCTCAAATAGTAAGTGCTCATGCTGCACATATGTCAAATAGGGGAATGCATGTTTCTGTACTCCATTTGCCTCTATTGAGAGCAGCCTTAAAAGCAATCTGCAATTCCTATTGAACTTGATATGTGCTCTTATATATTCCCCACACTGAAATGTACAAAAACATCTTACACGGTAACACATACATTACATGTGTAGATAGATAGAATTCTCCTTGTTTCTCCTCTGCAGTACATTGTAATTATACAACTATAACCAATGCCTATATTAATTAATTATGCATATTAC
Source organism: Taudactylus pleione (assembly GCA_031769625.1). Taxonomy (NCBI): domain Eukaryota; kingdom Metazoa; phylum Chordata; class Amphibia; order Anura; family Myobatrachidae; genus Taudactylus; species Taudactylus pleione. Next base: position 4,548,956 of record JAUIMM010000005.1, read on the forward strand.
ATTTGTCTGATGCATGCTTTTCTGTTATCTGCAAAAAAGAAGCATGAAATCTGATCCCATAAACTACATTCTGATTTAATGACTATATTATCAACTGCACTTTGGTTAATTTCCTTATACTTTACTTTCCATCATTTCAACTATAAATAAATTGATATTTGTATTTTATTTAGGTACTAGTATGCCCGTGACAAACATTTTGCCCAATGGAACCCAGAACATATGTTCGAAAAATGCTTAGTTAGATAATGGCTAGATCATATGTTAATACGACGGAATTTTGTAATAAAAGATGTGTGTGAAACATAACCGGCTAAGCCATGCCCTTTTATTGTTTTTGGGGGATTTTTTTTATTGTAACATTTTGCCAATTTGTAAGTGCGATGAAATATGTCCATGAGCTCTGAAGCAAAATGGACCATTTCCAGGGGGTATTGCAAGCTTCACCATCTCTCAGACTCTGCCATTCAGAGACTGCTGGCAGCTCTCGTGGAAACCAGAGAAAAGAGGTGTTGCTTTCAAGGCACAAACCCCCGGTGCTGATTGCCTGAGAGTTGCGAGCATGGAATCGATGTGTTGGAGAAAGTAGGTGTGGGACGAGCGCCCCCTGCGGCAGCAGCCTCACATGTTGTGCCGCCCGCATTATGTAATAGCTACATCAAGCAGTCAGGTGTCCAATCAAGAGCTGAACTGGGCAGAACGTAAACAGTGCCTGCACGTGGCTACGGTGCCGGGTCCATGTGAGAGCACAGACCACGAGTAGTGCTCACGAGCAGCAGCCGGTGGCGGTCACCCCTATCCCGTTTCCCCCGGGTCACTGTGCCAGCTCTGTACATTTTTATTTATTTTTTATTGTATTGTTTTACTATATTATATTAGAGGAACATTAGATAATGTGACTCATCTATTGCTATACAGTTTTGCTTGTTGCGCTTACAGCTGTTGTGTCAGAGGTACTTGACTGGGTTTAAGGCATGGATTTAGTATGATGGGGTGGCAACAATGATAATGAGATGGTCATGCTCTTTCTCAGCTTGTTAAAGTAGGATTTATTGGTTGCATTGTAATATGGGAAGCATAAGTTTAAAATATGAAGTGGATAATGCAGATGTTTTACCATTGCCATTATGGTAGAGACAACAAAATTTGTTCAGTTAAGAAAAAGCTAATATACTAGTTTTCTTGAGTAAACTAAGCAAGAGCTACAAAGGAAGTCCTGTCTTCCCACCTCTATGCACAATTTATATTTACACAATAGTACTGTATATACATATTCGCTTAATTGTGAAAAATTTTCAAATCAAACACTAGTATTATATAATAACATGAACAAGTGTGAAAGGAAAAATTAGGATGGTCTTCCTTGCGATTGAAGAGTTCACAATTACAGCAATTGATGGGAGACATTCAGAAGCAAAAGTAGCACATGAAGTACATATAACAAAAATAGAGATGTATTGTAATATAATGACTGTGTTATTAATATATTATTTAATAAGGGAGATCTGAATACAACAAAGTTCCACATGGATATATTTTACAACATCAATTTCCCCTTAAACTAATTTGAAAGACTACAGTAGGTCTTGAAAAAAATGTTTATAATGTAGAGATTTTCTTTTTAGATACTGGCATTATTTGGTAGTAAAAGCAATGAAAGTCTTTTCAGTTTAATGAGAAATGCCTGCTGTGGAATGTGAATATGGTAATAATGATTGATAAGCCAGGAATTCTTCCGTTAAATGAAATAAGCTTTAAGTAAGGAAAACATTGCATTCCTAGTAAATGGAACACATGTTAAAATGTTAGTATTTCTCTAAAAGAATGGGAGGAAGGTGAATATATTTCAGCAAGAGTAGCACAGATGGCTGCTTTTTCTTTTATTGATTGGTTATGTGTTCATCTGGTGTACTGGAAAGTTTTGTCTATCTCTTCCATTTATTTTTTTATTTTTATTTTTTTTTATATTCTGCCCCACTACATTACAAAGAAAACAAGCAGGCCTCTGGCTTTCCTGCATATTTGTTTAAAATAACACTGCAGATTTTCTGCCATTTGGAAAGCAATTTACTTGTTTAAGTTAATTGTTAAATGTTACTATGTATAATAATGCAGCTTGTGACATTGTGCATGCAATTGAAGACAAATAAACCTGGCACATGTAGGAATTTCCAATGACTGTGTCATTTTTTTTTAAATGTGCCCATTAGTGCAAATCTTGTGTAGCACAAGAGACGAGGCAATGGCTCTGAATCGTCATTTATTTTCCAATTGATTTTAAATACAGTATCATGTCTCTGTATCATTCAGACTGTTAATTAACAGGATTTCATTTACTTTTTCTGTAGCAAGCAACTAAAGAGAATATTAAATGGAGAGAGGCAGAAGAGAAACAGAAGAGAGTCAGACTGGCAAAGGAAATGGCAGAAAAAGAGAGAGAAGAAAGACAGAGAAAGAAGAAGCGTCTTCTGGAAAAGAACAGAGGTTAGTATATACAAAAATTATGTATAAGCTCTAATAAGAAAGATATTTTGAATCGTAAGCAAGGGGATGTCTGATCATTTTATTACTGTATGCATGTGTAGTATATACTATTTAATACTATGGTTACCATGTTAACCACTAGTCAGGAAGAACCCACTGATTGTACAACTTTTTTTGCAGCAAGAATATTATTATTATAGTATGTTATTTCACAATGCCTCCACTGGATTGCATTCTTTCCATAATATATCCTGGTGCCATCTTTTACCCAGGTAAATGACGCACCCTCACCTGGCCATCCACACGATGTAAAAGAAAATGTTTTTTATCAGACCAGGCCACCTACCTGGTACAATTCTGAGGCTCACGTACCCATTGTAGGCGCTTTTGAGGATGGGCAGTTGTCAATATGGGTACTCTGACTGGTCTGCGGCTGTGCAGCCCCGAACACAGCAAGCAGCGATGCACTGTGTGTTTTGACACTTTTCTATCATAGCTAGCATTCATCACTTTGTGCTACAGTAGCTCATGTGTGGAATCGGATAAACAAGCTAGCCTTCGCTCCCCACACACATCAATGATGAATGCCCATGATCCTGTCACCAGTTTACCGGTTTTCCTTCCTTGGACACTATGCCCCCGCTGTGATGATGCCAACTTCCTATTATGATGCGCATTTCCGACAGTTGCCTTTTGCCTAATTGCTAGGAGTATTTTAGGAGCCACCAGGGGAGAGGTAGGCTATGCCTCCTCTGGATTTATTTGGATCTTCTCTCTACTATTGTAATGTTGGACAGCTTGGCTGGGCCGAACCTTGCAGCACTATATGACAAGTAAAGCATGAATAACCCGGGTCAAATGACCAGGAAATCCAACATGGGTAGTGAGCAGGGTTGAACACTGGAACGACCCAGGTTACGATCTGATGTAAACTGTATGACTCTGGTCATGATGACCCGGTTATGCCTCAAACCGGCCGATTAACTGGCTTCAGCAGCGCTTGAAGATTACATAATCTCTAAGCGTCCACTGTAACGCCGCAAGGCCCAGGTTAGGGAGTACCCCAACCAGTGTTATCAGTTTGACCCATGAGATAACCTGGGTCCAGCCGCTGGTGTAAAAGGGGGAAAACCTGTCTCCGACTCGGTTTCAGTGTCCCAGGTTGGAGCTGGGTTTTGGGTGGAAAATGGGTTTACATTAAGTGTGCTTTTCAGTTTATTGGAGCCACAGTAGGGGAAATATTCCCCAATCCCTGGACTTCATAATAATTTCTACAGTGCATGAATGTTTACTGGTTATCACACATGATCATCAGAGATTAACTTTTCATGGATCACATCATATGAGAGAGGGTACTCCTCAAACAAGGGTATCTCTAAGCCTATGGTTGCCATGGGAGAGAGAGAGCACTTTTAATGCTATCTTCCCTGTTAGTGACTTGTAAAGTGTATGTGTGTATATATATATATATATATATATATATATATATAGAATATTTTGCAAGTCCTGCACACTCAAACTAATATTTTGAAATGCTGGGTGCTTGGTCATATAATGCATATAGAAAAGAAACCAAAAAATGGTACACCAGCACACCACTGTTCAATGCAAAAAAATGTTTTATAGTTCCATATCAAAAAATCTTCAGAAACAACATCATATCAGTTCACTAAAAGTGCCAAATAGTGCTAGGTAGTGCATATCCAAAAGGGTACTTATCAGTGACCATACAGCATGAACCGATATAGCAGCATCGTGAGAGGAAGCCCGACAGCTGTTTCGGCGCCCACCGGCACCTTCCTCCTGGGGCATAACTGACACAACGCACGTCTGTCCCATATGTACCATCACAAATGAATCACACCTGTTGGTCAATCAAATGCACCTGTTTAACACACCTTAATCATGTTTTCATATCCATGGCCATGCTGTCCGCCGCGTCCAACGGGGACCCGGAAGTGACGCGTGCGTGCCAATGGAGTTTGCGTGTCAAAGACCGGAAATGACATTCCGGTCACATAAACACTGCAATAAAACTAATGCTTTGAACTAACTTGCTCGGTGCAAAAGGTAATGACCTCAGTAGCGCTTACATTATGTGACAGAAAACAGGACAAACAAACAATTAAACACTTATATATAAGAAAAAAGAAAAAAAGTATATTGCTGTACTAACAAAACTTAATCACAAAAAGCAATTGAAATTCAGTTCTTCATTTAAACCTGAAGGGGATAGTGTTTGTAGATTATATATCCATCGACTTTCACTCTGAAGCAGACGTTTATTACGATCTCCGCCTCTTGGAAATGGAGGTATGTGGTCAATAGGCATAACTTTAAAATCCAGAGGATTATGTTTATTCTCAACGAAATGTCTGGCAACAGGAGGAGTATTACCATCAATAATCTGGAAGGCTTTGCGTATAGAAGATCTATGTAACGCAATACGTTCTTTCAGCATTCTGACTGTTTTGCCAACATAAAGATGGTTGCATGGGCATTTAATGATATATACCACACATTTGCTTTCACAGTTAAGACGATAATTGATGTGATATAATCTCTTAGTCTTGGGGTCTTCAAATTGGTCACCAGTAAGTAAAAACCTACAATTAATGCACCCTGAGCAACGGAATACTCCTTTCTTCAAAGACAGCCAAGTTCTAGGGCTCTTGATGCTGATGTCAGATTTGGTAATGATGTCTTTCAAATTATTACTACTTCTATAACTGAAGAGTGGTGGATTTTTACAGCATTCTGCTAGAAGAGGATCCGTTTGCACTATGTGCCAATGACGTAGCACTGCACTTTTTATAATTGGTGAACTGATAGAAAAAATAGTGTTGAAAACCAATCTTTCTGATTTTTTATCGGTAGTTTTGCTGCTATTCAAAAGCGTGGTTCTATCAAGTTGTATACATTTCTGTACAGCTTCATGAATTTCATTAGGATCATAGCCACGAGCTATGAATTTTTTGCCCATTTCGTTTAAAGCACTGATTAAATCATTATTACTGGAAGTTATGCGTACCATACGGAGAAGTTGTGAGTATGGTAAACCCTTTTTAAGAGGTAAAGGGTGAAAACTGTCTGCGGCTAAAAGAGTATTTTTATCTGTTAATTTCGAATAAACAGAAGTCTCTATTATACCAGTAGAAACATCTACAAACACATCAAGATAGCTAATTCTCTGTGTACTGAAACTGATGGTAAATTTAATTGTACTTATACCAGTATTCAAATCATCCACAAATTTAAGGAGATTCTGTTCGCCACCAGTCCACACCATGAAGATATCGTCTATATACCGTACGTAAAAACTTATATATTTAGCCAAATAATGAGACATATGTTTTTTCTAATACACGTACATGTACAAATTCGCGTATGCCGGTGCCATATTCGAACCCATCGCTGTGCCCCGGCGTTGTTGGTAAAAAGTGTTATCAAAAAGAAAATAATTCTTATGTAGAATTATATCAATGAGCAAAATAACAAAATCTGCTGGTGGACCATCTTGGTATGAACTGGTGGCAAGCAGCTCTCTTATGGCTGACATGCCATCTGTATGTGGAATATTGGTGTAAAGATTAACGATGTCCATCGTTACTAATAAGACATCGTTAGATGGTAACGAAAACTGTCTCAACAAATTAAGAAAATGAGTGGTATCTTGTATGTAATATTCAGATTTTTGGACCAGTGGCTGTAACAGAAAATCAACGTACTGGGAAAGTGGTTGGCATAAAGAATTTTGAGAAGAAATTATCGGCCTGCCAGGAGGATTAACTAAACATTTGTGAACCTTGGGTAAGATATACAATAAGGGAATCACAGGATGATCTTGAGTTAGAAACTTTGCTGTATTTTCATCTAACCAAAAATTAGATAAGCCCATATTAATGATGCTATCAATTTCTTTTTTATATTTCCATGTAGGGTCAGTAGATAGTTTTTGATAGCACGTCTGATCGGATAGTTGTCTCATCACTTCATTGATGTAGTCAGATCTATTTAAAATGGCGGAGGCATTACCCAAGGTTCACAAATGTTTAGTTAATCCTCCTGGCAGGCCGATAATTTCTTCTCAAAATTCTTTATGCCAACCACTTTCCCAGTACGTTGATTTTCTGTTACAGCCACTGGTCCAAAAATCTGAATATTACATACAAGATACCACTCATTTTCTTAATTTGTTGAGACAGTTTTCGTTACCATCTAACGATGTCTTATTAGTAACGATGGACATCGTTAATCTTTACACCAATATTCCACATACAGATGGCATGTCAGCCATAAGAGAGCTGCTTGCCACCAGTTCATACCAAGATGGTCCACCAGCAGATTTTGTTATTTTGCTCATTGATATAATTCTACATAAGAATTATTTTCTTTTTGATAACACTTTTTACCTACAACGCCGGGGCACAGCGATGGGTTCGAATATGGCCCCGGCATACGCGAATTTGTACATGTACGTGTATGAGAAAAAACATATTATGTCTCATTATTTGGCTAAATATATAAGTTTTTACGTACGGTATATAGACGATATCTTCATGGTGTAGACTGGTGGCGAACAGAATCTCCTTAAATTTGTGGATGATTTGAATACTGGTATAAGTACAATTAAATTTACCATCAGTTTCAGTACACAGAGAATTAGCTATCTTGATGTGTTTGTAGATGTTTCTACTGGTATAATAGAGACTTCTGTTTATTCGAAATTAACAGATAAAAATACTCTTTTAGCCGCAGACAGTTTTCACCCTTTACCTCTTAAAAAGGGTTTACCATACTCACAACTTCTCCGTGTGGTACGCATAACTTCCAGTAATAATGATTTAATCAGTGCTTTAAACGAAATGGGCAAAAAATTCATAGCTCGTGGCTATGATCCTAATGAAATTCATGAAGCTGTACAGAAATGTATACAACTTGATAGAACCACGCTTTTGAATAGCAGCAAAACTACCGATAAAAAATCAGAAAGATTGGTTTTCAACACTATTTTTTCTATCAGTTCACCAATTATAAAAAGTGCAGTGCTACGTCATTGGCACATAGTGCAAACGGATCCTCTTCTAGCAGAATGCTGTAAAAATCCACCACTCTTCAGTTATAGAAGAAGTAATAATTTGAAATCTGACATCAGCATCAAGAGCCCTAGAACTTGGCTGTCTTTGAAGAAAGGAGTATTCCGTTGCTCAGGGTGCATTAATTGTAGGTTTTTACTTACTGGTGACCAATTTGAAGACCCCAAGACTAAGAGATTATATCACATCAATTATCGTCTTAACTGTGAAAGCAAATTTGTGGTATATATCGTTAAATGCCCATGCAACCATCTTTATGTTGGCAAAACAGTCAGAATGCTGAAAGAACGTATTGCGTTACATAGATCTTCTATACGCAAAGCCTTCCAGATTATTGATGGTAATACTCCTCCTGTTGCCAGACATTTCGTTGAGAATAAACATAATCCTCTGGATTTTAAAGTTTTGCCTATTGACCACATACCTCCATTTCCAAGAGGCGGAGATCGTAATAAACGTCTGCTTCAGAGTGAAAGTCGATGGATATATAATCTACAAACACTATCCCCTTCAGGTTTAAACGAAGAACTGAATTTCAATTGCTTTTTGTGATTAAGTTTTGTTAGTACAGCAATATACTTTTTTCTTTTTTTCTTTTTTCTTATATATAAGTGTTTAATTGTTTGTTTGTCCTGTATTCTGTCACATAATGTAAGCGCTACTGAGGTCATTACCTTTTGCACCGAGCAAGTTAGTTCAAAGCATTAGTTTTATTGCAGTGTTTATGTGACCGGAATGTCATTTCCGGTCTTTGACACGCAAACTCCATTGGCACGCACGCGTCACTTCCGGGTCCCCGTTGGACGCGGCGGACAGCATGGATATGGAAACATGATTAAGGTACGTTAAACAGGTGCATTTGATTGACCAACAGGTGTGATTCATTTGTGATGGTACATATGGGACAGACGTGCGTTGTGTCAGTTATGCCCCAGGAGGAAGGTGCCGGTGGGCGCCGAAACAGCTGTCGGGCTTCCTCTCACGATGCTGCTATATCGGTTCATGCTGTATGGTCACTGATAAGTACCCTTTTGGATATGCACTACCTAGCACTATTTGGCACTTTTAGTGAACTGATATGATGTTGTTTCTGAAGATTTTTTGATATGGAACTATAAAACATTTTTTTGCATTGAACAGTGGTGTGCTGGTGTACCATTTTTTGGTTTCTTTTCTATATATATATATATATATATATATATTTATTTATTTTAGTGGTGGTGCTTAAGTGCATTGTCATGTTTCCATAAGGAGGTCATCATTAGGCCCCGCCTTCTCATGATACAGAACGATAGTAACTATAAGCGTGGTATACAGGGACGTTTCCACCCTCATTTGGTGGTTAATGTGCATCTATATGGTTTATGGTGTAATATCATTGAGAAGTGTTGCATCTTTAAGGTGTTTACTTCCCACCACAAATGCTAAAACATCCAATAGCTTTATGTGTTTTTAGCAATTTGCAGCATAAGAAGTGGTGACATTCAGAGCTTAGACTCTGATATATGATTGGTTGTGAGCAGCTGATAACTAATCATAAGATGATCACTACAGCTCTCTACAAATCAGTGATCGATAATTCCAGCATTGCATGGAAGGGTTGTAACTAATTTTGCACATTGCTCAATGGAGGACATTTTAAAACTGAGTGTATGTATGAGACGTACATTCATTGGTATATTGATTTAATGCTAAATAAAATAAACGTACATCTATGAAATGAAATGTAAAGCCACTTCATTATAGTTCTCACAATGGAAACTATTTTTTACTCCTATAACACACGTTCCTATTCCATCTCACAGTATACCATTGAATACTATTTAACTACACTGAAAAATGAATATATTTTCAAGACACAGTGTGTACCCTTACAAATTCTCTCAGTGATAATCACCTTTCAGATCTCCCATTTTTGTCTATGGTCAAATACAGGTAGTGATGCTGTCATATGAACATGAACTGATTTCCTCTAAACCTTAATGAGCAAGACCCTGTACCTCATTATGGAAATGTGCAAGTCGCCAGACGATTCATTGAATGTTATTAACTTTAAAGTCAACTTGGCCGGCTTCTCATTGGCCTCTGCAGCATTATCATTTCTGAGACAGAAGTTTCTGTAGCGTATACATTTTTTTTGTTAAATAGATAAATATGTGTAAGATAAAGGTAAAAAAATAAGGGCTAAATTGTACCTTTCTAGCTACTATGAGTTGTTTCTTTGTTTTATTTTATAGACCGCATAAACCCATTTTGTTTTGTGGGCAATTCGTGGTGTTTTTTTTTTTTTTTTTTTAAAGTTTATTTCCGAGGTCACAAAACAGATGAACAGAAAAAAAGGGATAATAACCATGAATAGTGGTTTACAATGTTGGAATAACCATCGTTAGAGTAACAGAATGTGTTTATGCAAGGCTAATATAAAACACTCTAAGAAATCGATGACCCTGGGTGCTGTAATTGTGTAGATGAGAGGTGGGGGAAAAACTAGTGAGATGGGGGAAGTGTCAGAAAATAAAAATGAAGTGAACCAGAGCGACGAAAGTGCTAAAATGAATATGGCAGTGGAACATTTGTTTTTTAAATAGTTTTCATATATTCCATACATTAGAAGTACCATATTCAATTTAGAACAGCAGTGAGGAACAAAGGATTTGGAGATTTAGGGGTGAATTTAGTTAGGTGCGAGTTTGGTCCCGCAAGGTGAAATCACTGCAAATTACATTTGCAATTCAATTCCAAACTCGCCTTTCTTTTTCAGAGTAAATTCACCTGTTTTTGTTCGCACCCCCCTGAGTAGGTGAAAAGGTAGGGAAAATCTGTATTTTAAGGTAAAAATGTTGGGACTTGCTTCAGAACCCCTCTGACTAATTACTCATTTGGAATTTTTCAATTAGCTTAATTGGGCCAATAATGTAATTTTTTGGGTGAAAAAATTAAATGGCCTCAAATTACCCCAAAATAAGCTTATTTTAGCTAAATAATGCATCCCAAATTTAATGAAGGTATTTATTGCAATGAAAAATAACTGTTCTATCATTTATTTAAATTTTTAAAAGTTGCCTCAAAATATCCCGAAAACATCTTTTTCAACTTTTTTTTGCATTTTCCATTTAATTCCTTTGTAATTAAACGAAATTATACAGCTTTTTACATTTCTTTTACTTTTTTAAAAAAACAAATGCTGAAATCATCCATTTGACACCTATTAAAAGCATACAGTACTTTCCTTATGGCCACCAACAATCTTTTACATGATTCTGCTAAGATAGTTTGAACTTTTTTGGGATCCAGGATGGTCTCCCCTCTTTTTCATCTATTTCCCCTGTTCACTTTTTGGACAAAATTCGCACACTCTTACTGCAAGTAGTGCAAATTTGCATTTCTAATTGAATTGTACGTATATCGGGTGCACGCATTAAAGCGAAGTGTGCAAGTTTTTTGCCTTTTGCAAACTCACCTATTTGAATTCACCTTTTCCTGTTGGACCCTAGTTTACAGCTAATGTGATATGATGTACAGTTTTTACTTGATACTTAGTTACAGAATATCGGTGGGGGGGTTGTCAGGAGGAGTAGCAAGTAATGTTTGGGAGAAGCTGATATTCGCGCGGAACAAAAAAGGCTAGGAGATCCGGTCAAATGCCTTCTAAGCATCCAGGGCCAATATCAGATTTATAGTATGTATCAGGTCAATTGTATGCCTAGTGTTATCTGAGACATGTTAGCCAAGGATAAATCAGACTTGATCATGATGTAGTAGAGATGGAAGAAGGGCATTTATCCGGGATGTGGTTGGGATACTGGTGCTCAGAATGCTGGCGCCAGCATTCTGACCGCTGACATCCTGACTAAGTATTGGGGTTAGGAGGAGAGTTAAGGTTAGGGTTAGGCTAATGAGTTAGACTGCGGAGGAGGAAGGGTTAGGTTTAGGCTGCAGGGAGGGAGGGTTAGGTATTCTAACCCAGTTGGGATGCCGGCGTCAGGATTCTGAGTACCGGCATCCTGTACCCAACCCATTTATCCTTATAGCCAGAATTTTTATCATAAATCTTGAGATTCGTGTTCAGCAAGGAATTTGGGGCCTAATTCATGATTGTACACAATCGCCAATGTTCCCGCAAGTGAGAAGTTATCTGTGGACTGCGCATGTGCAGCGATCGCACTGGGCATGGGTAAAGAAGCTTTTGCAATCACATTTACACTGGGATTTTTATCGTAGAATGATTGGCAGGAAAAGACCATTTGGGGGAGGTAATGGGGAGTGACAGCAAAAACACAGGCGTGTCATGGCCATCTGTTAGCTGCGATCGTGTACGTAGTGAAAAATGCCGCCCATGTCGCTACTGCCACGGCCAGTCTGCGTAGCCATAGGTCTACCCTAGCAGTCGAAGTTCCTTGCGTATAGTGTTTGTACGCAGTTGTGACTGAGTTTGAGATGGCTCCGGTGGGCGTCTTTTTTTTTTTTTTTTTTTTTATTGCACGGCAGCTTCACTTGCTGAGATTTGCAGCTCTGAAGCCTAAAAAAAATTTCAATTGTATTTGGCAAGGTTAACGGCACAATGACCGGGGCCTCTACCCGGTTTCAGGATCACAACTATGTTTGCATGAGTTGTAGCAGGGCCCAGGGCTGCCCCCTCAAGAAGATAATTAAATAATTAGGTAAGTTTGGGAGCAGGAATGTCCGAAAACTTTTTTCTGTAACAATGGAATGAGAGATCATTAGGACCAGGGGCAGATGAAGTTTTTAGTGATTTAATCGCTTGTTGAGTTTCCTAGAGGGAGATCTCTGTGTTTAAAAATGTGATGTGTGTGTGTGTCAGGGTTGTGTCGTAGTTTTCCTGATGTTTTTGACAGGCATAAAATTGAACTCCATATTATTTTTCATTGTTTTCACCTTAATGCACAAATAGATCATTTTTATAATTTTCTCTATTATCTGTTTTTTTTATTGTGAAGTTTTTTTTTTTTTTTAGCTACCTTCCTTTTCTTTTTTTGTTGGGTACTTTATTGTGTAACATAGGACCATAATAGATGAACTGATAAAGAAATGTGTGTTTCTTTTGAAGTACCATTTCTGTGTACAGTATTAATCAGACCAATCTAAAATTACTTTTACATATTCTTATTCAAATTGATGTTGACATGGAATTGGCCAGATATTGAGAAGCCCCATCCTCCTATTTTCATGCAACAAAGTGATTATTAACCTATGTTTACACACCACATGTGGTTAATATATGGAATAATGTACCCTACTGTATATGTAAATTTTAATCTGATTATAAATTAGACGCATTCAGTGACCATATCAAGGTATCCAGGCCACTGACTGAGTGCTTTTACACAGTTCACCAATTTCTGAGACATAATTACCTAAATTTAGGCATACTGTACATTTTTTCGAAGAGGCTATCCATACAGTAACATCAATTGTCTTCTGATGGGAAGGTAAATGTAATAGCCTGCAGGCATCGGCGAGTTTCAAGAGAGACTGCCCAATGTTTTAAAGTAGCAATCATTTGAAAGACAAAACCAGGTTGATTTTGCCTTTCAAAGGACTGCTGCATTAAAACATCAGGCAGTCTTACATGGAACTCGCAGATGCCTTCATTCCGCAGACTATCACATTTACCCCTTTGTCTCCAATGTGTGGTGTCCTTGTCCTTCATAAATAGATTGGTATAGAAATTTGATTTGAACTAATTTCTCTGCTGCTTCCTGCAGAGTGTATCTGCCAAAGTAGTAACTGCAGATGTGGTGGTGACCACTTCGGTAAATTAATATAATACTTAAGAGATGACAGCGACAATGAATCATTTCATATTAATATGTGTGCGCTAAATAATGGTCCTAAATGTCCCTCAGCCCTCCCCACATTCCCCTTAAATGTCCCTCAGCCCTCCTCACATGCCCCTTAAATGTCCCTCAGACCCCCCCACATGCCCCTTAAATGTCCCTCAGAC